>OU342639.1:17044267-18294267 GCA_910589415.1 Malachius bipustulatus
ATTTTTATTCATTTTTACCCTTAATATCGCAATATTTCGCGAACCAGTTGAGCTAAAGGGTTCAGATCGGAACGAACTTCCGTGTTTAGTCAAGCTCTTCAATTTTAGATACCATAATTTTTTTGTCAGATCAAATCTGGCTCAGATAAACCCGTTTTTCCGATAAAATTCATTTTCAATAAATTTTAAAAGCGTGCCCACCCTCCTCCCCACCCCGACCCACCCTAAGACACATGTCAAAAGACAGGGAAGGTCCGACTCCATCGACTGAAAAAAAAATAAATATAGATTTCCCCGGTCTGTTTACGAGCTGTTTAATTTACCGGTCCTGCTGGGTTATTCTCTCAAATTGGCTTTTTATTAATATAAACATTTCATTAATATTATACAAATCGTGTATTAAATTGATATCACAAGCACCACCCTGGTTTATTATAGAAACACCTAATCAGTATGAAAGTAAATAGCACCTATAGTCTCAGTTTTAATCCTGTAAAAACAGATTTTTCTAAGTTTTCGGGCAACTCTTCGAGTTTCTTGAATAAAATCGGTGAAAAAGTCTGATGTGTGGATCAAAATGTGTTCCTCTTAAACTCCTCTTCTGACATAGCCATTAGGTACCAATGTCAATAATCGGCATTCGCATAACAATTATCAGCCGTTAAGTATTCCAGATTTTAGGACTGATTAATCGAAAGTTTGATTGCAGCTTCTGCCCTAAAAATTTTAACGCCATGGAAAACAAGCATCAAAGAATTTGAGAAACAGACCTTATAAAAATTCGTCAAAGTCCCAAGCGCACTGTCTAGTCTGTATTAATTAAGTTATATGTTCAAAGACAAACCTAACATCAAATAATCTCAAAATTTAATACTTGTCTCTAAACTTTTGAATAATATTTACGGATTTAATTTAACTACGAAACATTGGGGACTACATTTATTTGAAAACCTAATTGATCAAACGATTAGAGAAATTTTTTAACGTGACTCCAAAGTCAGATTATTTTGTAAGACCTTTTGATGAGTTGCTATAGGAATGTTTCTACTTTAAGTTTCTACTTAAATTTCTACTTAAATCAAACATTTTAGCCTCTCAACCCGAAACTCTGGAACAGCTGCACTGTGACAGAGGACTGCCAGGAAGTGTCAGATAAGAATATGGAGTTTTTTGGTATCTTTTTGCAAACTACTTGACATGATTTTGGGGAAAATTAATGGCTATACGAGGTGTTTCTTATTGGTGATACCGCAATTTTGCCTATCTCGGATTGGGTAAGTTATAATCGAAGTTGCTGCACTTTAATGTTTTAAATAATCGTATTTTTTTTTTCTTTCATGCAACAATAAAAACCGAAGTTGTTGATGGAGTTATTTTAATAAAAATTACAAATGAAACTCATGTTTTTGGGCTGAAAATTTTTAGCTTAAATACCCTGCATGTATATTTTTCAAAGTATACCTACGCTCTGTTATATAAGTAATATATGAACATCAACACGACATTAGTTATTCTTGTGATATTCAAGAAATATCATCAGCGGTATCGTATTGCCTGGTTGAAATATCGTATAGTCGACCAAAACCTGGTGATTCCAATTTCTCTCCCCTGCCATTTGTTAGGGCGTCAACTCTCTGCTCCCGCAATCAATGAACTTCAGAGCGAAGGCAGCGAGGCGCTTTGGGGGTGTTCGACGCGTCAAATTGTCTATGACAAACGCAGACATACGCGCCAAAGCTTTTATTTATTATTAAGACGTTTATTACTTCCCCCCGAGTGATTGCATCGACCGCAATCTTAATCGGCGTGGGACGAGGTTTTTATTTTCGATCTATATAAAGGGTTCCTTTGAGGGAGAAATATGTTTGCCTATGTATACAAACCTTAACATTTATCCAAGAGCTTTGCTTTATAGAGAGCTCATAATTTTAATATTTGAGAGGTTTATGTTGATAAACGGTTATAAGTCACCGGGAGAGTCCAAAAGAATTTGCTCAAATTATTATTTATCGGTTTACGCAGGTTAACGCAGGTTTAGCCACCTGAGATAAACAAAATAATTGCCCTTATCGTCAAAATGGGGCATATTTGCAGAAATCTGAATACATTACTTAGCCACAGAGCATAGTAATAAAATCATCAAAATTACGAAGATAAAAGATACGATAAGTTTTAAAATGAACATGCTGTGTAGATAAATAAGAATGGTACCTACTGTTTGACAATTACACGTATGATAGAAAGACGGCGGTAACAATCCCCCTTGTGACTTGCATAGGTGAATTTAAAACATATGTAGGTGTTCTCAATTGCGATTGCGAGTATACACAATAATATGGAGCGAAGGGCCAAACAATGAGCACAAGCATCTGCGTTTCTGGTCTTCCGGTGGCTGCAACCGCGGCTGCCTCTTCCGCTTTCCTTCCTTAATCTGGAGAGGTTGTCATTACCAACTTCCAATGATGCCGCTTAGGGCTTAAGGCTTATTGTCTTTGTTGCATGGTTTTAACTTTTTCTCGACGTATAACGGATATATTCTTTGAACCTTTTGTAGGTAGGTACCTCTATCTGCATTTAAATGAGATTTGGTGTCAGTTATGGGGATTAAATAGGTATTCATTATTTAATATAATTTTTATATAAATCTTGCAGCGATGTAGATCTGTTCTCCTCTAGTTGGGACATTATTGTCTCGGGTCGATTGCGAAGACAGGACACGCGCCGCGAGTTCACAATGCTTGCCTGGATACTCGATATCACTTCCTTCCACATCGGCTTGAAGCCTTGTCTTGTAATTCAATCTTTGCTTTCTTATTTTCTGGCACAATAATCGGTCATTATACTCGCGACATCTGCAATCATTGCACCGCTACGGAACACCCCGTTCTGCCTCTTCATTATTATATAGATAAAATATGAAATGAGATGTAGCGCTTTTTCGATTTAAAATGTAAAAAAATTAATCTGAATTTAAGAGAACCAGGATTTCTTCACACTTCAACAAGACAAAACAAATCCAATTTCTAGATTTTCCGCCCCCTACATCAATCTCCTTCCAGAGACCCATAATATCAGACCACACTTTCACACATAAATTCAAGCTCCTATAATTTGTATTTCCTCCTTCAGCAGCCCGAGAGAAGTAAGTAGTGTGAATGACGGAAATGATTGTATAGAATGAGTTGAACGATTCCGGGGCTATAGCGGCCCACAAGTTAATGAGATGAAGAAGTAATGTGCGGATTGCGGACTGCGGCGAGGGGGCGGAACTGGCATCAGGGAATTAAAGGCAAGGGGGCGGCGGATGTGGAAATTGAAATGCTGGTGTCAGAAGAGTGGTTGTTAAGGCGATTAGGGGCGCATATAAACATGGAAATGAGTGAGAATCAATCTGTTACGCCCTCGTGTAATCGCTGGAATAACTGACAAAGCCTATTGTCGGGATGCTGGATCGGGATCGAGACAGCAACTGTCTATCTGAGGATCGTGGTCAATTAATATTTCTTATTAGAAGCATGGGCGCGGATCGGTGGTATTTTCTTTTATAGCAGGGTTTCTCTTATAGGTATAGGAAGGTATATACTCAATTACATTATATTTTAATATTTGATAAAATATAAACGATTTTCAACTGATAACTGAAAACGGGTATAACTTATTTTTTCTCATATACTTTTTCTTAAATTTTCAGAATCGTGATGATCGTAAGAAAGACAAGTTATATGCTCCTGAAAATAACGACAGCTCCAGAGACTCCCAGAATTTTGATTGGAGGAATCCTATACATACCTATTTGACTGTAATTTGTCATATACAATAACTTACAGAGATTCAAGGCCAACGTGAATCGATATCTCCGCTCATGCACCGTTCCCATAGCGTCATAGGGATTTCCCTGCAGTGCATGTGCATTTTCAAAAAAAAAAAAAAAAAAAAATCGAAGAAAAAGAAGGAATCATATACAGTGTGTGTCACAGGCATGGTACACCCCTTTTTTTTTCTTTTTTTTTTGAGATAATTTTTTGAAATTTGGTACGTCGCATATTCTCGATAGAGCGCACTTTTTAGCAGAAAATTGAATTTTTTCCCACATCCGGTTTTTCCGGAAATGTTACTAACTTTTTATTTTTAAATGGGACACCCTATATATTATTATATTTTTGGACTCTATACATTTGTACGAATCCAACAATACCACATAAGTACCATTTTAAATGTCAAATTTGTTTTTATTTAATTTTTTATTTCTCAATTATAGTGTGCCATGACTATTTCGTTTTATTCGAATTGGATCATCTAATGCAAGAAAATAGAATTTTTGTTCAAAGTTCTAAATTAAGTGATTTATGGATAAATTATGCGCATCGGAATGATTTTTTGAGTTGGATTAATTTTTTTCAAATGGTACCATATTGGTACCGAGATACCATCTGCTAGTACTTCCAATGAGGGACATTTTGGTGTACCTACCCATTTGGCATCTGTGACGAACACAACTGAAGTCATTTTGATTTTCTGCTAAAAAGTGCGCTCTATCGAGAATATGCGTGGTAGCAAATTTCAAAAAATTATCTAAAAAAAAGAAGAAAAAAAAGGGGGTGTACCATGCCTGTGACACACACTGTATCAGGCTATCTGTAAATAAATGGAACACAGCTGAACTGCAGCTTTGCGACCTCAAATAAAAGCGGTTAAACGAAACATATTTTTGTACAAAAGGGCTTCCTCGAGAAGTTACGGCACTTCAAAGAATAAAATTTGAAATTTAAGATTGTGGATATGTCATCATGCAGTCGTCAAAACTGCGATCAAGCTGAAAATTGGTATACGTCACTTTCAGAGGCAGTCAAACGATATTAGCGTCAAAGTCTTGCAGCATAATGTAGAGGGCGCTTTCTTCGGCAGATTTCTTTCGTTTGTCTTTTACAATAGTTTTTTATTTTCAATCTTTTCGTCACTATCAAGGCACTGTCTGTACCTATACAACGAAAACGTCTCAAGATAGAGTAAAACTACATGTCCCTATTTCAACTTTTTATGTTCTATTTCATATGGTACAGAAACACTAGTACCTACTATTTTTTTTAGCGACACGTTGAAAAAATCTCAAATTTTTCAGATTTTTTCAGATAACCCTGTATATAAACGTTTTATCATAGCATATATAGTATAGTACATAATTAAAACAGTGACAGTTTCTCCATTAGGTCATTTGGTCAATGACCTCCCAAATAAATTAACCAACTCAAGTAATTTTATACTGTATCATAAAGTAAAACTAATAATAATTATATTATAACTATGTAATAATTCCAGTAATTAACTTTACTTGTATAGGTAGTTGTTTTTTTGTAATTCCCGGGAAGATAGTGCGAGGGTTTGGGACTTGGGTCAAAGGCAGCAGTTGACCTCGTTGGATTTAATAGGATTAAAAATTCAGATGCCTTTGCCTATGTGCTGGAGCGAGATAGGCATGACATAAGAATTGGGGGAACCCACTTTGCATGGCAGGATCGATGTTCATTTAATAAAATGATAGTCTGTTTTTTTTAGAGCCGAGGTGTTTCGACAGTCAAAGAAACATAAACTAACATATGGAAATTGATTAATTAAAAAACTGCTTCTGCGTTTATTAATTAATTAATTTTACTTTCATCAAACAGTCTTCATATTACTTATATTCTTGAACAATCTTGTACAATTACCTCATGCATGCAATGGGAGTTCTCCCCTCATTTTCTTAAATTTAGGTAAATGCGTGACTCGTGTAACTAGACCCTTCAAATGTACTAATATGTGATGGATACACCAACCCTAAGAACGAGTCGACAGTGGAAGGATCACGGTCAATTAAGAGCTCAGCAATGGAGAAGAGCATGGCCGTGACAGTGCGCCGTGGTGACGGCGACACTCTTCGCTCCTGCCGCGCCCTTTCATCCTTTGCCCTTCGGCCGCAGATCCTGACGTCAATCATACCGACACTATTAGCGCCCTACGATTTTGATGATAGCCAATATCCTCCTCCATTGCCCATTGAAACCTACCGCTATCTGTCGTGTCTCCTGTCTGCCGTATCCGTACACGGTATAAGATATAAAACGCGAGCAATCTTTAACCCACATCACGGTGGCATGAATACCTATGAATCTTATCGAGTTGGTTCTGGTTGTTTAAAATTGGCATGGGGTGAATGAAGCGAGATCGTGCTGAATAAAAAGTCAGTTGGTAGTCGTAGCGGTATAGTAATTATGACATATGTCAGAGGATCGAAAGAACCGCGGGGGGCATGATCCTGAGGCTGTATTAGCGACCCCATTTGTAAATCTAAATCCTGTGCACATACGGGAAATAATTGTCTCTACGCACTTGGCTTTGTTTGTTCATGTCAGTTGTTGTAAGTACTCGGTTAGTGTACTTATACCATATAGTAGAGCTATTGATCGCAAGTGCAAATACGTGGAGATTAACCTTACCTACGTTATTTCTGCAGCTATTTATCTCCATGTTATAAACCTGATGATGGTAGTTATTGTAAGTAGTAAGTAGGGTAAATTTATACTTGGTGGTAATTAAGGTAAGGTGAGGTAAGAACTGACGTTTTGTCTTGACTCTATGTACCTATTAAATACCCTTAACCCCATTGCGTAGAGGTAACATTTCCAGAAGTCTGCATGTACTTATACGATTTCATCTATATTTTGATTATTTTAATACAGGTACCTACACCTACCAAAGTGATAAAATCAAATAATTCAAAATATATAAAAGCCTTTGTTATGTACTTTGCTCTCATTTTCATTAGCCATCTGGTCGTAAAATTCGTATATATAGTAATAACCAAAACATTGAATTATTTTACATCCCTCCCTATTATCAACCTAAAAAAACCTAAATCAAACCTCCGAGCAAATAGGCCTACATATTTCCCTTGTCCGAGGGAGGATTACCTACAATACAGCAAACATTTAAAACGACCACACCAATAACGTCACATCGAATAACTCCATTCACGCTGGATGACTGATTTCGAGGGCTCAGGGGTCGAGTTTAACCGTCCCTCCAGCGGCTCTAATTCTGCTCCTGAGTAAACAGAGCTGATAGGATCTCCAACGAAATGTGACAGGATAAATGACCTTAAATTTTCCTGCTTCGGTTATTGTTATTTGTCTCAAATGAAAGAATTAATTGGGAACGATTTCGCGGTAAAATTATAATACGACAGGTTAGGAACAGGAACACAATCTCTGAGCATCATGTGCCTAATTGCGAATGTGCAAAAGTTTAGAATCGGTCTACCTATACTAGGGTTAGAATTTTATATCGAGAAACAGTGAACGCCGTAATTAAATTCACAATAAGAAGCATCTGATGGCTACTTAACACAAAAAAACACACCTTTATTACAGCTTCCATCAGTATATATCAGCAAATATGCAAATACGCAACAAAAACGCAAAAAAAATTACTAAAAAAAAGTACAAACCTTCGAGAGAGACTTGTGGTCAAAACCCTACCCATGGTATAAAGGTCATCCAGATTTCAGCCAACTATATTAGTTCATAGACATAGAATGTGCCATCAAGGATGATAATCACATCTGTCTCTACATCAGTATATGCGGTATCCTCCACATATTTTGAGACATAGGCTGCAGAGGGTTCTGATTAACTTGTAGGTGGTGCTTACCAAAAATGTGAAATGTGAGGAAGGAATGACTGTATCTCATGCGCAAAAACTCATTGAAATCATAAATATGCATATTGTTATTTGAAATCGTAATTGATTCCGGGCTGTTGTGCCGTGGTCCGTGGAAGATTTGCTCCGAACGTTTCCACGACTCCACTACTCGTGATCATTGACAACTGTCTATAAACGGCTGAGAGAGCGCTCCTATTTATAGGAATGGTGGTCTGGTGACGTCATACCTTTTCCACCAGCTACCTTCACCACAGCAACGGCCGGTCTCTCCAATGATTTCATAGATAACAAGACGGTTTGATGGTAGCGGAATTTAAGGCCGTGGCCTTAAAGAATTCATTTGGCAGCATGGAGAAAAGGCCCTGGAGGAATTTCTTCATCATATCAACAGTATTCACCTCAACAATATTCACGATGGAAATAGAAAAGGATGGAAAGTACCATTTCCTGATGTCGTCGTTAACAAGAATTGTGGCCTTGAGGTACAGGCTTCTTTCCCTATGAGGAGATGTTATTGTACTTATGCTTTGGTCTCTTGAAGAGTGCAAGAGACCAATTGGTCTTGATTGGGTGATCAGATGCTGTCACACCTTCTTCATCTTGTCCTCTTCTCACTGGTTGTTTTTTTCTCTAGATCCCATGGAGGTGATCGCTCAAATGACAAGACTTTACTCAGATTCTTTGATTATCTCTCTCTTATTGAGCTACTGCGCCACGTACTATGTTTCAAAGAGAAGGATACGCTCATCAAGCACATTCCCCGAAGTCCTGATACTATACCGTTTATCTATTTCCTTATTTTTATAAATATTATAATAAAATATCTGTGAGAGTTTTTATGAGAAACACTAGGTACGTACAGGGTGGGCCAATAAGCGAGGTAAGCGGCTGTATCTCAGAAACTAATAATCGTAGCTGGATAGGAAGGGGAAGCCTATTTCCTTGTCCGGCAAGATCTACCGACTTGCCTTGTCTTGATTTTTACTTCTGCGGACGCTTAAAAGACTTTTTTTTTCAAACTCCACCAACAACATGAATGGATATGGAAAACAGAATTCGAAATTCAATTCCTCAACTATCAGCGGCAGAAATCAAGGCTGCGGTTCTGTTGACTCAAGAAAGACTGGAACATGTATGGAATATGACGGAAGGCAATTTGAACACAGAAGGCATTAATCTTTTTTCAAAATGGGTCCTTTTTCATGACCGCAACTTTATTTAAAAGGTAAATCGTTACGAAAACGCGTGAGGAGTTTGTCTTTTGTTTCCATGGCCTACTAATTGCCTTCCTATCGAAAGCGACCGATGCATTTTTAAATGGGGGTATATGAATTTTCTTGGTTTGGTATTTTTTTAATAATTTGAGTTAGGAAAAAGATATTAAGATGCGGTTTGAGCAAGCTTATTGGTTGATCATTTGTCTATTTTCTAGTCTAAAAAAAGTCATATCATTGCATTTAAATTTTTTGAGAAAATCCAATATTTTGGTTATAATATCGAATAACGCCCTCTATCGGCGGCCGTGTAGTTCACAACCATCATTATCACAAGAAATCTAAAAGCCCAAGAAATGCTCTTTCCAATTGTACCAAATTTATCCAAAATCATTAAAGCCGTTTTGAAGTTACAGGCATTTGTTTAAAACAACATTCAAATACCCCCCACCAATTTATTTCGAAAGATAGAGAAAAATTGTTTCTACAAAAAATGTTCGACTTTAAGTTAACATTAAAACGCAAATACTTTTTTGTTACATTCATTGGGGAAAATCACAAGAAACGTAACTTTATGTAATTCAAGATGGTGCAAACGCCCTCTGGCAGCCATCTTGGAAACTTGAAAATAATTTCCAGCATTTTCCCTTGCCCACTTAACCTATAAAATTCTTTACCGTAACTCTCTACGATTATTAGTTTCTGAGATACAGCCGCTTACCTCGCTTATTGGCCCACCCTGTATATACAGTGTGTCACAGGCATGGTACACCCCCTTTTTTTTATTTATTTTTTGAGATAATTTTTTGAAATTTGGTACGTCGCATATTTTCAATAAAGCGCACTTTTTAGCGGAAAATTGAATTTTTTCCCACATCCAGTTTTTCCGGAAATGTTACCAACTTTTTATTTTTAAATGGGACACCCTTTATATTATTATATTTTTGGACTCTATACATTTGTACGAATCCAACAATACCACATTTTAAATATCAAATATGTTTTTATTTAATTTTTTATTTCTCAATTATAGTGTGCCATGACTTCAGTTGTGTTCGTCACAGATGAAAAATGGGTACACCAAAAATGTCCCTTATTAAGAGTGCTAGTAGATGGTACCTCGGTACCAATATGGTACCATTTATCCATAAATCACTTAATTTAGTACTTTGAACAAAAATTCGATTTTTCTAGCATTAGATGATCCAATTGGAGTAAAACGAAATAGTCATGGCACACTATAATTGAGAAATAAAAAATTAAATAAAAACAAATTTGACATTTAAAATGGTACTTATGTGGTATTGTTGGATTCGTACAAATGTATAGAATCCAAAAATATAATAATATATAGGGTGTCTCATTTAAAAATAAAAAGTTGGTAACATTTCCGGAAAACCAGGATGTGGGAAAAAATCCAATTTTCTGCTAAAAAGTGTGCTCTATCGATAAATATGCGACGTACCAAATTTCAAAAAATTATCTCAAAAAAAAATAAAGAAAAAAGGGGGTGTACCATGCCTGTGACACACACTGTATAAAATCCATACTTTTTATTGTAAATGTCTCGAAAAAGATATCCAGGTGTGATTTTTGGTCGTATTTGTTGGTTATTTTTGATTTTAGTGTCGTAAATGATTTTTTTCTATTCCAGAGGGTTTCTGGACTAAATAAGCTACCCTGCTCTTATCCGCCATCAGTTATAACGGTTTATTTTAATATACTCCTAAAAAGCAGGTTATAGCGAGGAAACTGATTCAAACTTGCTCGGTACAAGTGGATTTCTTCGGGAGTTGAGATATAAATCAGAGCGAATATCGAATTTGGACATTGAATGTTTGTATATCGTTGTGTGAGTGTTCGGTTTGGCAACAGAAGGTTTCTTCGAAATTATGATTGGTAAAAGTGTTATTTTTTTAATCTCCAGAGATGATTAAGCAGGAATTCACTGTATGGAAAGAATTCACTCTCCCCATGTCGTTGAAACAACCCTAATTAAATGCGAAAGGTTAGTGATTCCATATAATAACTTCAACATGTTTGGTTTTATCGCTCCTGCTCCAGCCAATTATAGGTATAAGAGTCGTTCAAGATTTTTTAAGCAATCCCATGCATGCGATTTCCTGACGAGTCGAATAACCATTGTTTTTAGTTATAAAGTTATACCATTTCGACGTCCCTTCAGAATTGAAAAGCCCAGCGCTCTCAGGAGAAACGGGCAAGTGTTTGTTTAGAGCTAGAGGAGCGGCACAAAGCTGCTTCGAGTCCTAAAAACGCAACTAGATGGAAATAACTAGTCTGACGAGCTCGGCGATGCTTGAATAAAGCATTCCGTGTGTTGTGTGGTAAGAGAATAGGGCCGAGATAAATCTGTGAACTGAACCATCAAAGTTGTGAGCATCAGTCAACAGAGAGAGAATCGTTTCTGGCGACCGTCGACCGACGAACTGCCTGCTATGGTTTCCCGGGGGAAAATGGGTTGTACTCTTTGCTAAAGGATAAAAGCCTTGTGCATGTGGAATCTCTGGAAATATTGGAACATCATTATTATTATATAATCTAGTTTTTCGTGAACGTTTGCATATTTTTGAATAATAAATTACCAAAAAATTGTCACGTGGCTTTTGTCAATTTTGATACAATGGTAATGATGTTGATTTCATTGTTGGAGTGAACATTTTTGTCATTGTGGTGTTGACAAATAATAACTCTAGTACTAGCAAGATATGAGGGAGTGTTCCAAGATCAAGAGTCGCAAGTATAATTATGGAAAAATTCCATCCTTACATAGTTCCACAAGAATCAATTGAGTAGACTGGTTCAGCATGTGCTCGCTTTCCTCCCCTCTGAAGCTTCGTAGGAGGCCCCCATCTCGATTGGAACACGCTTTACCGATCGCCGCCTCCGCCTGCCGCCGGGACCGCCTCTCCGCCGCCGCACAGGCACCGACTGTAATTATCTATCGCAAATATTTACTCTGCATTTACCTTTTAACCATCCCGTATTGCTTGCCACCTCCCATCGATACACTGCGGCTACTGCTAGATTGTGATGGACTGTTTTTCCTCCTTCATCCGATTCCCGACATAATTCCGAACATAAATTCAACCCAAATTTTGAAAAAAAGTACATATATTTTTTATCGATGCACTCAAAAATTTTACAGCAAGTTTTGGCAATAAGGTATTTTGAAAGCTGATGCCATCAAATACTTTTAGGGTGAGGTGACTGATATACCGGAGCCATATAAATTTATAACATTTTGCTTTCAAACAAACAACGATCATCACTAGTGTCTTGTCAACACCCCTGAACCTTTTGATGCCTTAATAATCCCTGAATGCCGCATTGAATGAATATTCTTATATCGCCTCTAGCGCTATACAAATAGCGCACGGGTAGCATCGTGTACTTTTCATTTATCAATTTACATTTCAGATTTGACTCACTAGATATATAGCTATGAAAACTCGTAACTTGAACTGGAAGTACTAAGCCGATTCGGGTTTAAATTTAAAGAAAAACTTAATCATAATAAACCAAAATCATAATTCAATATGATCATTCATAATTAGATAGGTACCTATCTAATAGTAAAAAGCAGGATGCAGGCGTATGTCAGTTTTTACCATCTGTTGAGTAACTATCCATGCGTCATCAGAGTAACAATTTCGCATTTTGTTGCGCAGAGTTATAACTGGTGAAAAGAAATTTGTAATCTACAAATCTTGTATGTCGAAAATCTATCACATCTCACATCTAACAAGGCATCAGCAAAGTTCTTCAAGCGACACGAAACTTAAAATATGTCAGTGGCTTGATCAAGTCAATCCTCAAGACATAATTTTATCTTCATCGGTAGGCAAAAGTGCAGGTGGTGTCGAAAAGAGAAGAACGAGAATGCAGGAAGTATGAGCGTGTTAGGTTTTCCTTCTTCATATTAGGTATACCAGAACAAGATCACGTCGCATTGCATTGAAGTATTAAGGGACCACCCAACTAACAATTTTGCTGTATAAAATATTCATAAAAGAACTGATTTGTTTTATAATTATTATATTGCGGCTTCAAGAATATAATTTTGTTGTATTTAAGCTGTGAGGGAAATCATTTTGCTCTTGGGAACAAAATTGTTTTCTTAGACAATGTTTAGAACGTTCTTAGTGCTAAATTATAAAACACCTTATAAAATAAATATAAAACTGTTTTATAAACGTTTATGCGACTATCGTTATAGGATATAAATTATTATAAAACGAAACTGATTTATAGGAGTTATTTAGCAGTGTTTAAAACATAATATGAAAGCTCGGTTACATAATTGCTTTATACAATTGACGTTGTGTTCTTATAAAACTGTTATATAAGTGATCTTACAATGCAATTTTGTTATCGCAGCAAATTTGTCATAATAGAAGCCGAAATATAACTGTTATATACCAACTAAAGAACCTGCAAAAAGGAAATAATAATAAAACTGTTATGAAATAAAATAGCCCTGTAAAGGATAACTACTTATAAAAAAATAAGAAATAAATAAAAGTCTAATATATGTGTGCCTGTTCAAAAGATCAAGGGTGCTTATTCTTAGAAAAATCAAATAAAATGTCGGATATTTTAGTCGCTGGAAAAAAATAAAACGCAGTGGCGAAAGGGTTCCTGCTGTCTCTGATGATCATTCAGGCTTACAGACAAACAAAATTGTTGGAAAAAGCAATGAAATGGTTGTAAGCGAAGGACATTTTGTACTCAATAACAACTGGTCTAGTCTCAGGACAGAAAACGAAACAGAAGCGAGTAGTTTAGCAAATAATGACTGGCTTGTAAAGTTAGAATGCACCGTAGAATTAGATATTCCACTACCTATCAGATTCAGAAGCGAATAAAATTGTTCTCTAAAGATATACTTTCACATTATAATAAAGCAAATCTGTTTTATAACTGCTGAAACATTTCTGTTATAAAACTAAAATCAATTTTGCAAATATCATAATTCTTTAATGGTCACCAAGAACGGGCTTATAAAACAAATTTGTTCTGTAATTGTCACGCAGTTCAGTGTTATAAAACAGATTTCTTCTGTATATTACTTAACTGGCAACCTGTTAGCCTTATATTTTCTAATGGTCACCGAGAACAGGATTATAAAACAAATGTATTCTGTACTTGTCTCTAGTTCAGTGTTATAAAACAGATTTGTTCTGTAACAGTCATACAAGCCAATGTTATACAACAAATTTGTTCGGTAAGACTTGCATACCAACTGTATTATGCACAACAACGTATTTTGAACACAGCATATTATGGAGAGGGCAATTGCAGAACCGTATTATTATTTTTCTATGGTGGGATATTTAAATACGCGATTTTACTCATATTTTGCAATTCAAAGTTGCCGTTCTTCCCTAGTGTCGCTTAATATCGCGTGAGCAAATAGAAATGAAATTTACACAGTTAATAATAATCGAATAATTTTTTATAAATTCTTTAACGGCATTTAATTATTATAATATTATATTTAAAGTAATATTATAATTTTAATGATAAACATTTTACTGCAATGGCACTTCAAGTAGTATGAACGCCGGTACTTCCCAAGTACCACCTATTCATCAACAACCTGATGTATAATGTAATACTGTTTTTGTGTATTGTGCTATTTATTTGGATTTCAATTGTACTTTAACTGGTCGCTGTAACTGGAAATTGTATGTTTCTGTTGGGTAATTTAAAAATAATAATAATAACATACATAATAGGTATCATTATTATTGTTTGATAAACATCGATCGAATACGGTCCTGTATTTTGGATATGTTGAATGTCGTAACTATATTGTTTTATAAAAGTCACTAATTCTGCTTTCTTGCCATATAAGATCGACTTTAGATACAAAATTGTTTTATTAGGTACCAGCCATATTGGATACAGAATTAAGCACCTATGAACAGGCGCCATTGTTGAATTATGTGTAATTTTGAGTCAGTAGTTACCACCTTTTAACAATAAAAAACATATCAGTTAAGGTATATTCTTAAAAAAAAGTTTACACGTACCTATTATTATATTATCATGAATTTTTTTTTTTTGAATTTTTTTATAAATTTTTAATATTTCTAATATCAATTTTAACTGTGGCGCGTTGAAATATTACCACATATGTACTATATATTTCACAATAAAATTTACTTCGCAAGTAAAATTGACTTTTAGGAGATCTTAGGAGCCACGATAATTTGACTTGTAAGTACGAAAGTGAGTAGCTATACAACATCCCGTTTCCATTAAAATACCCAGTCGTAGCATTTTAGTTTCTTTAAGGATATATTATACACTCTACCTCATAGTAAAGGAATTGTTTAGCACCTATGAAACAAATATATTTTATGCTTGCAGTGATCCATCACACTAATAAAACAAATATGTAACTTGGAAGTTAGTTATAAAACTGTTGCTTGAAAATGTTCTCTTTATTTTATAACCTTATTGCATAGTGGTAATAGGTATAACCTTTATAAAACAGTTTTATAAAGATGTTTGACTTTGTTTCTTAAGGCTTGAGTAGACGTTTACATAACTATCCGATATTAGTGCTACGCTGACCTTATAGAACAAGTTAAAAAGCCAATATGTTTTATAAACCTGCGCCCAATTTGCGTTTATAACTGCTGTATAGACGTTTTAGAAATGTTCTCAGGAATAAAGCTGTTTTATAAATTTTGTTTTATTAACATTCTTACAGCATTTATAAAATATAAAATTGTTAGTTGGGCACTGCTGGATCAGCTTGAAATAAAATACTGCAGATCTGCTTATGCGCAATATTTTTATTCTAGAAAGACAGATCATGCAACTATAGCAGTTTGAAAATCTTGCTCGTCGAAAATCAATAATATCCGAGAAAGTGATAAATTTCTTATCAGGAGAACATGAATATAGAAGGTATGAAAGGGGTTGGATTGCCCACTTTATACATACACCAGTGGAGTATAAAGCAGCATCTGGATGAGCTTGAATGAAAATATTGGAGATCATGCAGCACCATATAGCAGTTTGGACATCTTGCAGGTCGAAAATCGTTCACATCCAAGAAGACAGTAAACTTCCTCAAACGACTTGGACTTGCTTCAGGTTAGTCGTCAAGCAAAATTTTATCTTCGCTATAATAGTGGGCAAACATGTCAGTTGTAAGTATATAGGAGAGATATTTGTTTATGTTGTTCATATTTGTTTAATTTATCAAATGGTCAGTCAGCTGGTTCGCGATAGTTCTAGCTGACATGACAGGAATGTCACATTTTAATACAGAAAGCCAAAATATTTCCGCGCCTATTCGAAAGAGTGCCATGGCTGTGTCTAGAGTTTAAAATACCAGTGAAAGCTCCTAAAACTTTTCAAGAACCACCAGGGCCGGATTTAGAGTAGTGGCGGCTCTAAGCTAAAATATAAATGCGGCCTATTGAATGTTTTTATTTTTATTATTATAAAAAAAAACTACAAACTACAAATCTAATTTCCTATAGTAGCTGAAAGGAAGGGGTGTGTAGCGCCGCGGGCAAATTTTTTTGGATTTTCAAGGTCACGCAATTTCCCAGTAGTTGAAGGTTTACTCGGATATTAAGTAACAAAAATATTATGGCATACGACTACCAATTTTGCGGCCTAAATAATTTTGCGGCCTAAAGCTTTAGCTTATTTAGCTTGTACGTAAATCCAGCACTGCAGAACCACGTCCGGTATATATTAGGTATAAGAGCGCCGTGGCAGTAGCCATAGTTAGTTTTAGATTGGAAGTCAGTTTTGAAACGAAGAGAATAATTAAGGTTGTGACAAGTGAAGTAAAACCAGATCATAGTTGTGATAGTTGTAAGTTGTGTATTAAGCACAAATGTCTGGATGTAATGTAACGACAGAAAAGATCATCTAATTTTTTTCACCCCGTAGGTACCTCTGTATAAATGAAAATCCAAGTTCTAAATGCAACTATTATAAACCTGCATGAAGCGATAATCGAGCGAGGCTAATTGGCATGGTAATGTCTGCGTCAATAACTCGAACTACCCTTCACTGGCTGTAGTAACAGTTTAATCATGAGGTCCCTCGTACCTACGCGTCGTTGCATAATCGCGATACCTTCACGCGTTTACGCCCACCACTCGACATTATAACCCATAAAACGTGTCCACATTATGTCTTTTGCGCGTGTGTGGTTTGTTTTGGATTCTCGACACTCACCCTTCACGGAACGTCTCATCATTTTATATCTGCTAGTTTTTTTGCCAATGGCCAAATTTAATTTCGGAAATCGAATTTTACCTAACACCAGTACCAAGCAGAGTCTAATAAATGTGAGCCTCGGTTTCCTTTTGCACATCACTATTCTTTTTCCCAAATTTAAAATATACTTTATTGAAGATGAACTTACTCAGGTTAGTTTCGTCAATAAGGTGAAGAATTTTAATTTTAAGTCTTACTCTTTATCCATAAGAGGACACTAAAATAAAAAAGGCTAATGGTGTTGAATTGTGGCCCAATCAATTTCAGGAAATTACACAGCATGCAAGAAATTCTCAGTTTCGTCCACAGTACGGCCAGTAGGGCCATCTTGATGGATAAACATTCTGTTGAGGTCCATATAGCTTCACAATAAAAATAAGGTCAACTTTTGGATCAAAATTCTATACCCTAAAAGAATTAATTGGTTTAAATGTCACAAACTTTGCTTACTAACTTAACCACCATTGCTTCAAAGTCATGACTGGAATGTAGATATTTTCAACATTCAGTAGAAAATGTAGAATTGCAGAATGCAAACACATAAGTGGCTGTTTCCCTAATCCGCGAACTTCTGTTTTTGGGTCAATTGATCCAAATTCTCTGCTTGGATATTATTCGGAATTGCCAAATTTTAGAATTTGCCATACCATCCCATAGAGATATTTTATTTTCTTAACTTAATAATACTTTCTTGGTATCTAGAACAGGAACGATCATCAAATTGAAAAAAAAAGGCTCTCAATTGAAGTTCTTTCTAAGCAACGATTTGAAAAAAAAATGTTTTGGCTACAGCATTTTGGAATAATTTCGAGATTAAATCGTTAATAAAGTGTGAGCTGTGAGATATCCCTCAGTTCCAGACAAGAATTTTCAAAAATATATTTGAAAACTGTCAAACTTATATTGGACCAGAACAAGTAAAACGTATTTTCAGGAATATAAGTATATATAGATCTTGGCCCAGTACAAATTATGGCAAACTCATGAGCCAAGACAACTTATCAGTGTATGTGCACCCAATAATCTTGAATAAATCACTTAAAATTAGAAAAAAAAAACAATAAGCCTTGTTAATTAATAGGTAGGTATATCGTGCGAGGATTTACTATACTTCAATAATGGGAAACGATGTTCTCGAGATGATGTAAACCCAACAACATTTTTAAGGATCTGAATGTAAAGATAAATAAAATTCAGATTAGATTTTCGCGATTTAAGTATTCTAAGTGAAAATTCCAAAAACTCTGCATGTTTCATGTTTTTATATAGAATTTGACTTGATGCCAGAATTATCATTTTTATTAAGGAAAGTAAAAATGGAAAAAATAGGAAAAATAAAATTATTGCATTGGCGATAACTCAAAAACATGAAGCAGTGTGAGTGAAACTTCAGGGCATTTATTGGCATGCCGGATTTACTTAATGTAAATGAAGTTTCAGTTCAATAGTATAGAAGTTACGAGCTCCGACGGCACACCTTGCGTGCTTATGCCACTATAACTTTATCCAATTTATTAACCTGAACGTTCCTACTGTGGGAAAACTTACCTTCATTATGGCCAATTCATATAACTAATTGTTTAAACAAGAACTTCCATAACCTATTAAAACCCTACATAAAAGGGGGAACGTACAAATTAGTTTAAGTAAACACCAACGCGACGAACCGCTCAAGCAATTGAGATTTTTTCATCATTTTTTCTTTCCTGCTAAATGCTATACCTACCAGGTTATTGTAATATTTCTTCTTTCTTCGATTCATTAGGTACCGACAATCATTTTTAAATAATGAACCGTCAAAGTATATTTTGATTTGACCCCAAGTCAACCAAACAAAAGATCTCTGATTTTTATTATACAAGCGTCTGACGATTACAATAAACCAAGACGTTACGCCTCCGGCATCTGGCCGGAGGAAACAAAATCCTCAAGAAGACTCCCGGCACGTGGTGACACCCGAACCGGCGATCATGCAGATGAAAAGGAGTTGCTCCCTCGCAGGGCCTTCGGGCGGAGGTCTGCACATTGCCAATGGATTTGCCTTCACATCCGGGCACGTGCGTGTACAGTACGTCATCAGGGAACAGGGAACCGGATAGAACGAAGACCACGACAGTTATCGTTATTACCAACCCGCTAATTATGCATTAGGTCTGCATGTGCATGACGCGATCGGGAGGCCCTTCGATTCACGGCCCTATCCTTATATCTACCGGTGCAGTCGAGTCATTGTGTAGGCTATAACACAAAACACAAGCCAAGCCGAGACAGGATATGAAGTTCAATTCCTGAACTATAGTCAGTCTTGGGGATATATTGGTTCTTTGTTTTTTTTTATACCTACATGCGGTGTTCTATAACGAGATGACAAAAATAAATGAGCATTTAAACTGAGAACAAGAAAACAAGTATAAAATTTTATTTTTGTATTTTTATAATTCCTGAGAAAATCCAACAGGAATGATTTTTACAGTTGCAGTTTAAATCGAGTAGTTTACGAGTTGGAGTTATAAACAAGTGAAAATCGCAATTTTTCATTTTGAAAGCAGTGTACATCGGAAACGGCTAAAAATATCGGAAACGAGCTATACATGTCCCTATCTTAACTTTTCACATGGGATCCTACTATGTGCGGATAAAATTTTATTAATATGTACTATGATGGAAATTATAAGATTTAAATCACCCTGTATAAAAATTTCAAGTACACTGATGTAAAGTAAAATATGAATTGTCAAGATAGGGTCATGTAAGTCGTTTTATTCCGATATACTTTAGACCCATTTTTTTTCAAAATATGTAATTGGATAATGCTACGAAAATAAATTTTGACAAAGATGTTTTACATTTTACTGATTAATACAGATGATTCTTTTAGGCGGTTGGTTTTTAAATTATTATAGAAATTTGATTTATCATTTCAAAAGTTTTTGAGATACATCGCTGATGTAATTATAAAATAAAACATTAGGTATTCAAAAATATGAAAAGCAAAAATTGCATATTATCCATCACTTTTATATAAATATTTCCATAAATTTTCCATTAAAGAAATAAAAAAAATTCCATGAGAGATAAAAATTACCTCGCGTATCTTATTGGCCAACTTGAAAGTGGAAAAATATTCATGGCAAATTTTTATTTTCCATAAAAGGTACCCAAATAATGAAAGGTAAGTCAAATTTATTTTTGAGATTGTTGATCTGCAGAAAAATACCCAACTTCATCTATAATAGTTCCATAGAAAAATAAATCCTAATTCATTTTCTCAGTTAATATTTGTAGAATTAAAAAAAAACCGAAACAGATAAATTTTTTAATTTAATTTGTTCTATTGACGTAACATTTTTTATACAGGGCATTCCCTGGATCGCAGTAAAGACGTCATTGCATTTTTTTAAATAAATGTAACGAAATTATTTAATTCCTCGAAAACTGCTAAAAATAGGTTAGGAGTGTTTAAACAAAAATAACCGAAAAACAATGGCAAGTCCAAAAATGCAATAATATACAGGGTGTGTCATTTAAAATATCAACGTTGTTGCAATTTTTCGAAATAAGCGGCAATGTCGCAATGCCGCAAATATTTTAGATCGATAGAGCAGAGCCTATAACCCAAATTCAAGTGACTAAATTTTCAGAAAAAATCCAATGACTCGTTTCCAATAAACGTCTATAAGGTACCATATCCATTGTGAATCATCCTGTATATACATGGTGCACCATATATATCCTTCTCTATATTGCTCTCTAAATTATCTCCTAACGCTAACAGATACGGGGTTGGTTAAACAAGTCCAAAGAAGCGCAATTTGGTGGCCATCTCGAATCAGTCAAGACACACAAAATATCTGTGACCGTTCCTGAAATATTCTGAAAAAACTGAAAAATCGATATTTCTTATTTTTTCCATATCTTTCTTATTATTGGAGATTAATAAATAATTTTTTGTGGGCTTATACATGCATAAGTCGGCAAGAGCTACCGATCTGACATTTCAAAAATTTTCAAAGCCGACTAGAGATCACAGAATTTTCATAATCAACTTTCGTTTTTCTTATGGCCACAATATTGTTTTTTTATGTTGTTCGGTATAAAAAACCATAAAAACAAAAAATTGTTAAACTTCCAAAAATAAATTCAAAAAAATTTTATTCTTCTTTTTTCTTTACAAAAAAGCCAACTTTTTAGACCGAATTTCATAGATAAATCAAAAAACCTTAAGGCAAGCACTATTCCGGCGTATTTTACAAATTTTGACGTTTTCGACGATATTTTTTAGGCTTTTCTTTGAAAAAAGCAGAATACCTAAAAATTAAAAAAAAAATTGTTTGAAGTTTATAATTTTTTGGTTTCCATTATTTTTTTCACATCGAACGACATAAAAAAATAATATGGCGGCCATAAGAAAACGAAAATTGACTGTGAAAACTCTTGGATCTAGTCGGCCTTGAAAATTTTTGAAATGTCAAATGGACAGCTCTTAACGGCTTATGTAAGCCTAAAAAAAAAATATTTATTAATTTTTAATAATAAGAAAGATATGGCAAAAATAAGAAATCTCGATTTTTCAGTTTTTTCAGGATATTTCAGGAGCAGTCACAGATATCTTGCGTGTCTTGATGGATTCGAGATTGCCACAAAACTGCGCATCTTTTCTCTAATTTAACCGACCCTGTATCTCTTAGCGTTCAGGAGATAGCAATATAGAGAAGGATACATGGTGCACCCTGTATTCTTATAACTTTAACTTTTTTCCCTCTCTTATGTTTAAAATGCGATTTTATACATGGCGTTCGATTTTGACTATCCAGTTACTAAAAAAAAATTTTTTAGCCGCCTTATAGCTTTACGTTTTTGGAAATATTTCCTAAACGCGGCCTCATCTTGAAAAAAGTTATTCTTTCTTTTGTGCTTAGATAAAATACGATTTTAAAAAACACGTTCGTCCATGCAGTTACCAAACACCTCGTATGTATCAAAAAAAATTGAAAATAATAGCCGTTTCGGTTGATTAGGTGAATCCGATTACATATACCTACTCAAACTTAAAAGCATCTCTATTTTAGTATACACATAATGGATAGGTATAATTTTCTCCACTATGATTTTAAATTTACCCTTATCGTGTCGTTTCTGAGACAGAAATAGATAATCTCAGCTCATATCAAAGTACATAAGGCAAGTTTAGGCATTTTTAGACCCCCTACTTTCACCATACATTATTGTCTGGCATAGCAAATATCTTTTCCTGGAGTTGTCCCAGTCGAGTAAGTTATTGCCGTGAAATGAAACGAGGTGAACAACATCAACTCATTGGGCATGAAATGATATGCAGGGACGTGGGAATAGGGTCTGGAAATTTATTCAAAAATTCTATACTCTTTTTATATATAAAACCTCAATTGCCTATTTTTCCGTGTCCAAAAATCAGCGTTTTGTCTATTGAAATGTTATATTTAAATAAATGAAAGGTTTTATATGAACATCTCCGAATCGCTTTTTTACAAAAAGGCGAATTTACAAAGACCTGAATAATTTAACGATCTAGGCATGATTTGCGGGTAGTTTTCGACGTTGTGACTTGGAACAATAATGCAAAAGAGGCCTATAAAGTTGACATGAAGTGACAAAAAATCGAATTAAGAAACAACTATATCCAGAAGAGCCGATTACAGCTCTAAACGCATTACAATTTATCTTGTCTATAAGACAATACTTACACAAAAATTGGAGAGAAAAAATATTGAAAAATTTTAGTCCCGGAATTTTCTAAAAAAATCGATGTTTTCGGAATGGGACGGAATTTTGTGGGAATCCAAGAAATCTCTCGAAACTGTCATAAAATCGACGACATTCGCCCAATTTTAAATTAGCAATAATGCATCCTGGAGCGAATTTTTGAAATTTTCACAAATTTGTTTTTCATTGCCATTTGGTAAATTTTCATTATAAAAATAATATCATTCTCAGGGAATCGTTTTGCGGATACCCCACTTTCACTTAAAAAAATGTGAAATTAACTCAAAAGAGCCCTAAAGTTATAGAGGGTGTCTGAAGAAATCGTCTTGAAGCAGAAATCGACGCCTAAGCACTTCATTCCTTCAACAGCGAAAAATCACTTTTCTCACGTAGGTACATACCTCGAAGAGGAGGACAGCTATAGAAGAGCCGATTACAGTTCTGAAATCCTCATAATAATTCACCAATTCTAAAACAATATTTACACAAAAATTTGAGAAAAAAAATCGAAAATATTTTAACCACTTAACCATTAATTATGTATCATAAAAAAATCGACATCTTCAAAGTGGGGCGTAATTTTGTCTGAGCACAGCTGACTACAACACAAACTGCGGAAAAGTAATCCCATTCCAAAAAAACACCATTAATTTTTTTCAAATTAATTCCAGTTCCTGAATGGCAACTGGTTTAACGTCTGTCTAATAACGCATCCGCAACATATTTTCAAATCCTCATGTTGTAACATAGATACCTGGTATAGCATAAACATTAAGTTTCCGAGAAATTTAGGGCGTTCGACGTCATGATATGAAAAAAAAATGCAAAAAAGGCCTCCAGTTAATGAACGTGTCAAAAGGTAGTGTTGAAGAAACAGAAAAACCTTATTCACCCTAAAATCGTAGAGAAAAATAAAAGGAAATTCTGAGTTATACAAAAAAAAAAGAATTTAACAAAACAAAAGAAAAAACATCTTGAAGATTTTTAAGGTGTAGTACTTATCTCCAGAAATGGAATAAATTTTGCGTCAAGAATTAGCTTTTTGTCAACTCTGTCGCATTATATCTTATACAGTGAATCTTGCAGTGAAACAATCAACCTATGGCTAATTTATTTATTCATTTATTAAACAAAGAATGTAAAAGGGACACACCAAAAAGACGATTCTCGCGAATAAACAAATTTAAATGTTACAAAACAAATAGGCCCATAACTAAAGTCCTATATACCTTTATACCTCCCCTATATAATATTTCCATAGACATAGACTAGGTATTATACCTCATTAAAGTTTAATCATCAATACTCCTCTAGTAACCAGAAGACTCTTCTTCAAGGAATTACCTTAAAAGATCCCTACCATAAGGACGCCTCTGTGGGGTTTTATCACGCGAAAAGTAGATAAAGCATTCACATCCGGCATCGGGGCGGTGCGGTTCGAACACGAGCTGACCATCGCAAGGGACATTTGTCATGGAGATAGAAGCACCCTGTCCTGTGCCTGACCTGGCGGTGTTCAACTGGACGCCAGGATCTGACGCCTGCCCACGCATGCCCGGCCTAAATCACGCGATAACAATGCAAATCATCGCAGCCCTGAGTGTGTCTCATGTGGAGCTGATAAATCAGGACAACGCGATCATGGAGGCGCCCGAACGGCTGGGTAATTAAAAATAAAAATCTTCTGACAGGCTATCGTATAAGGGTAGCTATAGCTATATGATGTGTAATTTATAATTATGTTGCCATTGAAGTTTGGTTGAGCCGTGATTGTTCTTGGAATTGGTCAAGACAAGATGCACGGTCGTCGGTTACAACTGACGTAACAAGTAATTAGAAGTGATATTCAAAGGGGTAGTTGAATGATAAATTTGAGGAAACTAAATGGCAGATCGGGAAAACGGTGTTACAACCTCTCGTGGGGCATTTAAGCAGTTGATTCGATGTTAATCCAGTACTAACTAATTGCACTGGTCTAGAGACAGCTGCTCAAATGCAGTACAGTTCTATTGAAAGTGCCTTGGAACACATACAGAGCTCGAGTATTATGTCAACACATGTTAACAGCTGCCCATTTGCCCTTATATTATACATACATTGCACAATACCCTATAACGCTTGTAAAACTTATTTCTACCTCCTTGCCATTTCCTGAAGAACTAGGTTAAATATATATACATATAATAGGTATCCTGGTTTAGGAATAATGAAACTGATCATTTCATTCTTACAATAAATAAAATAATTTTTTTTTTCTAAAATACCTAGTCTGAATCTGTTAATATGGAGAAAATATAAATTTCTATACCGCAATGAATTTCACCATTAACTTCGCTGAAGTTCGAATTCAAAATAATGAGGAAAAATTTTGTCTTCTTAAGATTTTAAAAAAAGATTGTTAATGAGCCCAACAATCGAAAATTCAAAATAACATTATAGTCAAGCAAGCTTATCGAATAAACACATCATCAGATTATGCACTGAACTGCTGAGACATGACGTTTAATCCCCCTCCCCCACCCACCCACATCCCACATCCCACAGAACTGGTCAATATAGGGTGCAAATGATCGAAAGTTTAAAATTTTATTTTTCATTAAGAAGTGAAGGAAAATATGGGAGGCAAAATTAGCGACATTAAAATCAATAAACCTATCACATCATTCCGGAGATTGGTATTCATTTTCACCGCAAAGTTCCAAATTTACTTTATACAGGGTGTATCTAAAATAAACCGAGAAAATTCATAAAAACTTAATTACCTTTAATAAAACTAAAATGAAGAGACTTCCATTATAAATTATAAAAAAGAATTGTTTATTTTTATTTAAATACAATACAGGATAATAATGAACTAAGTACCTATACGTATCCTAACTTCAGTATATTATTCCTTGGAGCACTTTTTAGATAAAAACCTCCAAGAAACATATAGATCCTAAATCACTTTTCGAAAATACAGGATCTATCTTCATGTTCAATGGACCATCATCTCAAAAATGATTGAGAAATATTATCTTGAAGATTGACAGCGTAGGTATATACTTGATTAATATCATATGTACCTAAGTATGTACATATTGATACTTTTGATAAAAATGTAAAATTATTATTTTATTATTTATAAAAGTCCCTTGCACGTATTTTTTACAGGAAAAGTTATAAATTTACTTGGAAATTTTAAGAAGAAAAAATAATTCTAAATAAATTGAGCCTCTAAATCACAAATCTAATAATAACAAAAAAAATAGAAAAAAAAAAGTTCTTGCAAATAATCTCTAAGGGATACTATATGGTTCATCCCTTGCAGGAAAACAGGGAGATAATAAAATTATATTAAGGTATCATGAAATTTAGTTTTTGGGTGCATGTGTACCTAAGTTTCTTTTTGAAAGTATAAAATGTATAAAAAAGCCCGTAAAAAAAGTACACCCTGTATTAAATATCATAGGTATCCAATTACGAATGCAACAATTTATATCACAGTATGGTTTCTAATGGTTTCATTCGGAAAAAAAAACAATAGGTAAGAGTAATAAAAAAACTTAATAAATAAATAATACCTGAGATCGTCCTAAAAAACGCGACAAAAACAGTAACAATTTGTTAATTATAATAATGTATAGCTATTGTCGTTTTGTCAGCGCCATAAGGTTGATACCTACTGCACCAAAATTTTCTATAAAAAAAAAAAACAAAAGAAACTAAGTATACAATAGTGTGTGATGAGCTTTTTACAGTGCAGTTTAAATGAAGTATTATAGGAGTTACAGATAAGTGAAAATCAAAATTTTCGATGTTCAAAGCAGTGTACAACGAAAACAGCTCGAGATGGACGAAAACGGCCTTATACAGGGTGTCCCATAATATGTGGGCAATCTCCCGGATTTGGGTAAATTTCGTAAAAATAAATGAAAAAATAGCTATAAAATTAATTCCTCAGAGACACCCCTACAAAGATATTAGCTGTTGAAGTTGAGGGTTGAAAATCAATTTTTTGCAATAACTTTTTTATTTCTTGACCGATTTTGATAATTTTTGGTTTTATTTTGTATTATTTTAGACTGTTTAGAATAGTGTTTCATAATCTTTGGCAGCACATACATAGACCTCGGGATGGCATAACCCCCTCATTCACTTGAAAGAAAACAATAAAAATAATAATTTTACAGTTTTTTAAGGTTAATTTTCTTTTTATTTGACATTTTTTACATAAAAAATGTATCTTTATTTATTTCGATAGAGCGAACCGTTATCGAGATAAACGTCCTTCTAATAGGTGATGCGTTGCAGGAACTTTCTAAATTTCAAGTAAATTTTAGCAAGATGGCTGACCTTTGACAGTAAATTGAGCAGGGAACAAAACAATAACTTAATTAAATGCACGTCAGTGTCAAAGATTTCATTTCATGCAGATTCAATTCTAACTGATTTTCTGCGTATTCAGCGTTTGTTTAACTCATTTGAAAATCAGTTAGAATTGAATCTGCATGAAATGAAATCTTTGACACTATTTGACGTGTATTTAATTAAGTTATTGTTTTGTTTCCTGCTCAATTTACTGTCAAAGGTCAGCCATTTTGTTGAAATTTACTTGAAATTTAGAAAGTTCCTGCGACGCATCACCTATTAGAAGGACGTTTATCTCGATAACGGTTCGCTCTATCGAAATAAATAAAGATACATTTTTTATGTAAAAAATGTCAAATAAAAAGAAAATTAACCTTAAAAAACTGTAAAATTATTATTTTTATTGTTTTCTTTCAAGTGAATGAGGGGGTTATGCCATCCCGAGGTCTATGTATGTGCTACCAAAGATTATAAAACACTATTCTAAACAGTCTAAAATAATACAAAATAAAACCAAAAATTATCAAAATCGGTCAAGAAATAAAAAAGTTATTGCAAAAAATTGATTTTCAACCCTCAACTTCAACAGCTAATATCTTTGTAGGGGTGTCTCTGAGGAATTAATTTTATAGCTATTTTTTCATTTATTTTTACGAAATTTACCCAAATCCGGGAGATTGCCCACATATTATGGGACACCCTGTATATACATGCTCCTATTTTTAACTTTTTATTATCTATTCTACTGTACAAAAACATTTTTGTTTTTTTATTTATTTAGCGTAGCTCTGAGAAAACTAAGATTTTTTATCACCCTGTATAAACATTTCATCTATAGGCACATTACAGGATAGTAGGTATACATAAAAAATTAAAATAGGGACATGTAAGCAGTTTTTCTCTATCTTGAGCCGTTTTCGTTGTTGAACTTGGGCCTTGAACTTGAAAAATGACGATTTTCACTTGTTATTATAACTCACAAACTTCTGAATTTAAACACCAACTGTAGAAGTCAATCTTATTTTTTCTCCTCAGACAATCTAAAAATGCGATCTAAACATAGAAGCATTCCGCATTAAAAAAAAAATAATTTGATATGGGTGAAACAGCTATTTGGGAAAAACTTTGAGACAGTGAAAAATAAGCGCAAGTTCAATTTTAAACTAGTTAGTAGTTCGAAGTTGCTTTATTTTTGAGATATTCCAGCACTTGCTTATTTATTGAGAATCATAATAGCACTTTCATGAAAAATATTTTATTGAAGATTACATTTTTTCACTGTGGAAGCGTAGAAGGGCCACACTTAATTTTTTTTGTTATACCTAACATTTAAACCAAAATTCCGACTTGTAACTCGGAATTCCGACTTGTAACTCGGGATTCCGCCTTGTATCTCGGAATTCCGACTTGTAACTCGGAATTCCGACTTGTAACTCGGAATTCTCATTTTGATCGTGAAAACCCATACGATACAGTGTAGCTGGTTATGGAAGCGTAGAAGGACCATACACACTTTCGATGGAATTCCCACTTGTAACTCGGAATTCCGACTTGTAACTCGGGATTCCGCCTTGTATCTCGGAATTCCGACTTGTAACTCGGAATTCTCATTTAGATCGTGAAAACCCATACGATACAGTGTAGCTGGTTATGGAAGCGTAGAAGGACCATACACACTTTCGGTGGAATTAACGTACCCGCTTATAGTATACAGGGTGCACCATATATCCTTCTCTATATTGCTATCTTCTAAGGCTAAGAGATGCAGGATCGATTAAACTACACAAAGATGCGCAATTTTGTGGCCATCTCTAATCAGTCAAGACATACAAAATATCTGTGACCGTTCCAGAAATATCCTGAAAAAACTGAAAAATCGAGATTCCTTATTTTTTCCATATCTTTTTTATTATTGGAGATTAATAAATATTTTTTTGTGGATTTACATAAGTGGGCAAGAGCTAACCATCTGACATTTAAAAAATTTTCAAAGCCAACTAGATCTTAGAACTTTCATAGTCAACTTTCGTTTTTCTTATGGCCGCCATTTTTTTTTTTATATTGTACGGTATAAGAAAAATAGTAAAAACCAAAAACTAAATTTCAATTAAAATGTAAATTTCAAAATATAAACTTAAAAAAAATTAATTCTTCTTTTTTCTTTACAAAAAGACAACTTTTCAGACCGAATTTCATTAGATAAATTAAAAAATCATAAGGCAAGCACTGCTATTTCGGCGTATTTTAACAATGTTGACGTATATCGTCGATGGTTCTTTTTGTTTTCTTCGGAAAAAGAAGAATAAAAATTTGACAATTTTTTTTAAGTTTATTAATTTTTGGTTTCCATTAATTTTTTCATATCTAATGACATAAAAAAATAATATGGCGGCTATAAGAAAAACGAAAGTTGACTGTGAAAACTCTTGAATCTAGTCGGTCTTGAAAATTTTTGTAATGACAGATGGGTAGCTCTTGGCAATTTATGTAAGCCTACAAAAAATTATTTAATAATTTCCAATAATAAGAGAGATATGGCAAAAATAAGAAATTTCGATTTTTCAGTTTTTCCAGGATATTTCAGGAGCAGTCACATACATCTTGAATGTCTTGACAGATTCAAGATGGCCATAAATTTCCGCATCTTTTCTCTAGAACGACCCTGTATCTCTTAGCGTTCAGGAGATAGCAATATAGAGAAGGATATCGATGGTCTAATTCTAATACCCCGTATCTGCAAAAATCCAAATTTTACTTTTTCGCGCCATTCGGTTGTACGTTTACTCTGTCATGAGTTGAAATACACCGTATTGGCACAGTATTGGCTTGGGAAATTGGCTACAAAAAAAGTTTTGTAACCTCCTGAATCATATTTAGCCCTTTAAAACTAAAAAAAGCTCTCTCCTGTAAAATATTGATTCATACAGTTACGGGGTATTAGAATTAGACCATCGATATATGGTGCACCCTATATAGGTATAAGTAAGATTTCCGAGATATAAGTCGGAATTCCGAGTTACAAGTCGGAATTCCGAGTTATAAGTGAGAATTTCGAGATATAAGTCGGAATTCCGAGTTACAAGTCGGAAGTCGGAATGTTAGGTATAACAAAAAAATTAAGTGTGTAACCCTTCTACGCTTCCGTAATAACCTTTGCTCTCTCTTCTATATTTTTCCACTTCACTACCTTTTCTACCAATAACATTCAAGTAACCGCGTTGCTCTTTTCTACACTTAGTTGTTTCCGAGCTTCCTGTGGAGAACATTATAAAAAAAAATCTGCATGTTAATAAAGGATTCGAAAATGCTTGTTTAGCAGAAAAATATATGTTCATGCAATAGGTACAATAAGTTATGTTAGGGTTATAGGTATACCAAACTGCAGAATGCCATATAAATTTTGCAGAATAATATATGAAATGCTGTTCCAAATAAAAGTTTACAGCATTTTTAGGAGTATTGATAGATACATACCTACCTATACGGAAAACAAAATATTACCTGCTGTCACGAACGGGAATCGGGGCTGAAAGACTTTTCAACTATATCTCAACTTATAAAATATTCCAGTCTTATATTAGATGAAAGAGTTCTTATTGGTTTAAACCTTCGAGTGTTTCTTATAAAAAGCACAAATTAAACATTGAGTTTCGTTATGCGATTGAGTTGTTGAATATAAGCTCTACTTACTCATTTCAATTTTACCATCATATACCCTAAACCGCGATCCCTAAACCAAAAAATAGCTTTATAGTATAGCGCGAAATTTTATTAAGAATGTCTGTTTGCGCGGGTTGTTATGCTACATAAAGATTGCAGGAAGCCAAGTACATAGGTAAATAAGGCCCTTTTATTTCATTGTCGCTGGGTAGCTAAAAAGAGAGACAGAGGTATATGGTTAAGTGCACTTCGGTAAAGAGCAAAAAACAAAGCAGTGTTGAGTTTGTGTTCTTTCATCAGCCAACAAGCAACCCTAGTATATTTCAAGTACTTCTGCATTTGTGAATTAATCAATATTTATATTACAATGTGTATACTCTTATATTTCAAGGCACTATTGTTTTCGTATAAGTGCTTCCTTTTATCCTCGAAGGTTGTAATAAGACTACTAGTTTGCATCGCTTTAATATTGATAAATATTTAATAGTTTCATTACTGGTCATAGAATGGATCCTGGAAGGGATGCATGATGGAAATCGACCGCTTATTTTAGGACTCCTTTTATACCTACTAATTTCATGCTTTTGCATGATAAGGCGCGACCACATGTATAGCTCTGGTAAGGTATAGTAAACGGAAATTTCGATGTTCAGATTCGACGATTAGCGGCCCGGGCCTAAATTATTGTATTCTAGGAAGAAACCCCGCTCCGAACACGATAAAGGCTGCGTATTTCCGCTCCAGCAGAGGAAGGGAATTCAATTCTCAAGAAAATATTCGGGGGCTCATATTGGGAGTATGCTCAGAAAGATGCAGGCCAACAAGAGAGCTCGAGGAGGAAATACCCGACATTGAAAGATTTTTAGTATCTATTCATAAATTTGACTTTATTTGTCAATTTTTTAAAATTAAGTTCCGTTAACACTAAATGATATTCTACGCCCACTAAATTAAAAAAAAATTATTGCTTTGTTTCTTTTTTTTAATTTTTGAAAATTTTTGCATAACTTCAAAAACATGCGACAATTTTGTCCATGACTGTATCTATACAGTGTGTGTCACAGGCATGGTACACCCCCCTTTTTTTTTCTTTTTTTTTGAGATAATTTTTTGAAATTTGGTACGTCGCATATTCTCGATAGAGCGCACTTTTTAGCAGAAAACTGAATTTTTTCCCACATCCGGTTTTTCCGGAAATGTTACCAACTTTTTATTTTTAAATGGGACACCCTATTTATTATTATATTTTTGGATTCTATACATTTGTACGAATCCAACAATACCACATAAGTGCCATTTTAAATGTCAAATTTGTTTTTATTTAATTTTTTATTTCTCAATTATAATGTGCCATGACTATTTCGTTTTACTCCAATTGGATCATCTAATGCTAGAAAAATCGAATTTTTGTTCAAAGTACTAAATTAAGTGATTTATGGATAAATTATGCGCACCGGAATGATTTTTTGAGCTGGATTCATTTTTTTCAAATGGTACCATATTGGTACCGAGGTACCATCTACTAGTACTCTTAATAAGGAACATTTTGGTGTACCCATTTTGCATCTGTGACGAACACAACTGAAATGGTACTTTACCAAAGATTAGTTACTTTCTTTGACATTTAATGTCAATAATAAATTTGACATTTAAAATGGTACTTATGTGATATTGTTGGATTCGTACAAATGTATAGAATCCAAAAAAATCCATGTCCCATTTAAAAATAAAAAGTTGGTAACATTTCCGGAAAAACCGGATGTGGGAAAAAATTCAATTTTCTGCTAAAAAGTGCGCTCTGTCGAGAATATGCGACGTACCAAATTTCAAAAAATTATCTCCAAAAAAAAAGAAAAAAAAGGGGGTGTACCATGCCTGTGACACACACTGTATAGTAGGGACTCCTAAAATATTTGAAAAATAATAATTATTTTTTTAGTTCTGCTTCAAAAAAAATTCCACATCCTCTTCCCTGACAGGAAGGAATGGAAAAACGGGATCCCAGTGTTCGCTCACTCGATCTGGTACACGGATGGTTCCAGAAAGCTCCAAGGCACTGGAGCCGGCGTATACGAAAAATCAAAACAAGTTAAAATGGAGATCAGTCTTGGCCGACACGCCACGGTGTTTCAGGCCGAGACGGTTACTATCGAGCCGAGACGAGAAATCAGAGGGCTTAACTTAACTCACACAAGAATAGCGATCTGTACTGACGCGGCCAAGTTGCCTTAAAGGCACTGGCCTCACCAGTAATCACGCCACGGAACGTGGACTGCAGGAATGCTCTGGAGGACATACCTGACACTAACAACGTCACTCAGGGCTAGAGGGTAACGAGAAGGCGGATACACTGGCCCGCAAGGGATCAGAAACTGCCCCCATCGGAGCCGAACCCTACAGCGGGGTGAAAAAAAGCCTCAAGAGAAGCACCATAAAAGAGTGGATGCTCTCAGAAAATCTGGCCAAATGGAACAGAGCCCCAGACTGTTCCTATCAGGCTCGGACACATACAAAGGCCAAACGAAATTAGAGAGTGCTTAGATTACTCCTACTTGGGGTGTTCACCGCTCACAACACTCTTAATTAACACCTACTACTTAGGGGTTGAGGGGGGACCCTGTCTGGACGACGAGAACTCATACCACTAACACTACATAGATGTAAGCGAGGCATACAGTAACCTTAGACTTAATATCTTTGGATCAGATTCAGATGCACTACAAGTGGAAGAAATAGGACTCCTCTCATATGGAAAAACCTTCTGACCTTTATAAAGGGTCGGGAAGGTTTGAGTAGGAGTGCCACCATGGTTTGGGAACGGCGATAACGGCCCTTGGTGGCTTATTGGGGTTCATATAACCACTTGTCGTCATATCCATAACACACCATAAGCTATATCTATCTGAAACTGTATAATTTTGGCATTTGTAGAAATTGTACACCAAAAAAATCCTCTAAGCTCGACTCGAAGAAGGTAAATTTTGAAGTTTTTGGAGTGCTTATTGAATCTTATTTTTGATTACCTATAACTAACTATTTTAACTTTTAATTCTACACCCAAAACATACCTTGTTTTGATCTATCTTCAAACTTATTGATGGCCCCGCAATGCCAAGTTATCCTTCTGCTCCATTTTCTTCCATCACTTCGAATGGCGTCGCACTTTCTAATTATTCAGTTACCAGAGTTACCTATTTCTTCCAGAGAGCGCGTGTGCGATCTGTCTGGAAACGGAAGAGAAGGTACCAGACAAGACGCAGGAAAGTGTGACTGTTATTGGTATATCAACCCGTAACAATTTACAAAGATTAAATTTTTTATCGCGAGCGAAAAGCGCAATGCTTTCATATTTTTCGTATGAAGGCAACGAATATGTGATAAGTCACAACAGACACGCAGTAATGTAGCGGCGGCACCTAATATAATATATTGTTTTGACGCATCATAACGCGGTAGATACCCATAACTGCAAGTTGCAACTCCTCAGCAGATATTTAAATACGAATTTTAAAGCACGCGCGGTCTTTGTAAATTTTAATATAATTTTCTCTTAATTTTAACTCTTATATTTTGAATCATTATATATAACATACTTTTTCCCATTCAATTAATGGCCCAGTTGCTGTCGAGTATTTTGAATTGATAAATAATAAATAAACGTATGATTTAAATTTTCATCTTCAGCGCCCTCAAGCGAGAAACAATACAATTTACGTTGCAAAACTCCACTGGAAAGTCGTTTTCGTATACTAGCCAACAATAGAGTATTAGTCGGATCTTATATACGAATAAAAAAGTTGTTGTGCGGCGTTATTTATAGTTTTTTTTCCGAATAGTAGGCAATAGTAGGAAAGTAAAGAGTTTTTTGTGAGGTTGTTTAAACATTTCTGGTCGTAAGTCGTTGGTAGGTTTTTTATGAGATCATCAAGAAAGTGGAGCTACAATATCGCATGAAATATTAGGGGATTAAAAAAAAAGCAACGGAAGAGAGGACAGACACCAGATCATTGAGCAAAATGCAGACCAGATCAATGACCAGAGCAGCGAACGGATCAGAAAATGGAACAGAGGACAGACGAGAGACAGGAAGCAACCCTTATCTTTGTGACAATGATTCCAGTGAAGATGATTCCAGTGAAGATGATTCCAGTGAAGATGATTCCAGTGAAGATGATTCCAGTGAAGATGATTCCAGTGAAGATGATTCCAGTGAAGATGATTCCAGTGAAGATGATTCCAGTGAAGATGAATGTATGTACTTAGTACTATATTGAAGGTATTTTGATTTCAAAATTTTATTTCTGAAAATTGTAGTTCCATATATACCTGCGCGGATAGGCCCCGAATATCAAGTTGAAGTGCCGGAACTCTTACAAGAAAATCAACGAAGAGAATATCAGATAGACACCAGTAATAGAGGACCTGATGAAGATGACCGTGAAATAAACGAAGATTTTTTACTTTGGAAGCCTACACCTACAATACCAGAAGATATCCGTAAGTCCTGTTGACTGTTGTTCCGATTATTTCGATGAAATTGTTCCCCCTTCCTCCACCATGTAGGGAGAGCGGGGGGTGAATTTGAAGTTTTAGTTAGGAACCATAATTTTTTATTGCAGACAGAAATCCGTAGGATTTGTCTGTAACATTTTTTTAGATTTATGAGTCCGATGCGTAGTTTTTTATAAATTCAATGTTCTCAGATAAAATGAGCTTTATAAACATTCAAAAAATTGCTGTAAATTCGAAAACATGCCGTAACTTTTTCGAATTTAAGAATGTAGGTACATGTGAAACTTTAAAATATTTTGCTTAGGAAAACCTTCCCAATGGCATGACCGTCTTTTGAAAACATAATTTCTTCTTCTTTTTGGGGAAAAAATATGAAATTTTTCGCAGAATTTTCTTTAAAAGGATTTTTTCCAGCGGCTTCCAGGTTGCCATGCATTTAAGAAAAACGATGATGACGTTCAGTCGGTGAAAAACTTTATTTTTTCGGAAAATTCCATTATTCAATGAAAATTTGAATTATGTTAATATGAAAGATGTTTGTTTTTTTTGACAGTAGATGCAAGGCTATATAAAAGTGTGGAACAGCGAGATGGAATAAATTCATTATTTCAGTAATTGTGCGTAGGTAATAATAAAATCAATCAAACTAAAGTCAACTTCTTTCGAGCGACAGTTATTGTGATCCCTACATTTTCAAATGAGAAGTAGGGGCTTATAACACCTCTTTTATTTTGAAAGATGCTTTCATTCTCTATATAAAAATGATATTGTTTTCAAATTTAGAGCAAATATTTAACATTAAAACTATATTAAATTCATTTGATTTTGAAAATTAGTCATTCTCTATACAACATTACAAACTTATTAATTAATACCGCTTAATTTTTTATGTTTAAGACATTAAAAAAACACGAATCTTAGTGTACGAGGTTTTAAAAATGCTCCACTTGAACGTTTTGGCAGCATCCTAATCATAAAAATCTCTTCTGACGTATAAACCTGTTTTTACAACATTTTTTTATATTTTTCAATAAATTTGAAAACAATATAATTTTTAAATTTTTATAGAGAATGAAGAAAAAATTCAAATGAGGTGTCACAAGCCCCTCCCATTTAAGAATTTAGGGGTCACAGCTATATCACTTGAAGAGGGTTGACTTTATAGAGATGATATTTGTATATACGCTGATGCAGAATGCCATTTTATATTAACTTAAAATTGACCTAATGTTTCGGGGTCTCTAAGTCTGCACAATTACTGAAATAATGAATTTATCTCGTTGTTCCACTGTAGGTATATTATATTATAATACGGGTCGCACATATAAAGTGCGGGAAACATTTTTCCTTCTCGGTCAAGGAAAAAACTGACTTCGCTAATAATTTTCTCTTTAAAAATGATGACAAATGGCACAAATGGATAATATTCATCTTCCTGCTGAGGCCTTTACAGGGATATAAATGATGAAATAAAAATATCCAAGATAGTTCCCCGTCGCCATCTTATATCATATTTGAATGATAATTACTGTAACTCGAACCCAAACTACCGCGAAGTAGGTCAACAGTATGGTGCAAAATGCTGAATACGGCAAATCAAGATGCCTGTAAAATAGTGTGAAGGAGATTATTATTATTAAACTGTCAACACATTTTGCCGCTATCTATGGTTATGACGGTTCGAGAATAAAAAAAACGAAATGCATATCGGGTTCGATTACACTGATACATTATAATATCACATTTCATTTTCTGCAATGTTTTATTCTATCTAATAACAAACAATATTTTTAAGATCTTCGCGTTTCAGGCATAAGGTATACAATTTACAGTTGTGCTTTGTTATGTACCTACCTACAACTTTCACCAAAAGCTGAAATATTTCCAGTATAGGGTTTTAATTAGGGTCGTCGTTAATTATTGAAAAAAAAAATCAATAAATCCCTCTTTTTTTCGATAATATTTATATTTAGTGCATTCACCTCTCATACGCAGAAATGTATTTTTTGCTATACTTCCCCATATTTTGGCTTTGATGTATAATATTATTTGATTGTATAAACATCTATTATTGCATACATTGTTGTTTAACTGGCTTGAAGATAAGCTAATACTATAGGTGATATTCCTCAATCTTCATGTAGGTATAGGTATAAAAACAAAATGCTCCAATATCATAATAATTGCATGCATAAGCATTATCATTGAAAGCTCACTCAACTATTATAAAACATTCCACTATCTTATTAATGGGTTCTGTTGAATGGGTTCATTTATGTTTTGATTTTGAACGCTGATCGTTTCGTTTATCAAAAAACTTTATCGATAGATAATAAACAATTAATTAATTTTTCTTTCAACTCTACCTTTGAATTAATAAATTACCTCTATACCTACTACCTAGACACTTAGGTATGACAGAGAGATGAGTCATAAATAATCGTCTTCGTTATTTGAAGAGTTATTACATACTTAATTATATTGATAAGAAATTTTATGTTCTATAGAGACAATTATGTAAATGGCGCCTTCAGATTGAAACATTTAAGTGTATTTAAAAAAAAAAAATGCACAATGACTGTTCAGGAACGCTCTACTAAACAACAGCTCAGATCATCAAATGTCCCATCAATCCTGCCTCATAAACCATGCATGCAAAAGTGGATTTTAAAAATTCAAAATTTATTTTTTTTAATTTTCAAAGACCGGTCAAAGACCTTCGCTCCCAGTGGAGGTGTCATAATCCATGCAATCTGAACTAAATATCCTAATTTTGCAGAACGATGCCACATTGACAAATCTTATTGAACTCAAGTAATAGGTGGAATTTGAATGCCTATTCCGATACCTATAATAAAAAACAAAAGGCAAACACTACTGTGGGTAATATACAGGGTGTTAGTTAAGTACAGGGCCAAACTCCAAGGGGTGCTTCCTTGAGTGATTTTAAGAAGAAAAGTTCAAATAAACATGGGATGCATATTTTTCAAGATACCTACAGGGTGTCAAACTTAAAAAAAAATTTCGAATGTTATTCGTGAATATCTCTAAACTCTTTCAATCAATTTTGTTGAAATTTGGCAGTTTTGTTTGTATTAACAAGAGGGTAATTTAGCCCAAATTAGATTAAAATTATTAATTCCAGTGGCGTCCCGGAAGACAGTCTAACTAATATTTTTGATTAAAAAATTGGGCGCCACTGACTTTTTTTTTAATTTCGTATTTTTTTCGAATTAAGCAACTAGAAATACAACTATTTTATCTCTCGAGTTTTTTTCGTATCTTGCTTTGTTGTAGATGTGTGAAATGATATGTTTTGCCAGTTGAATAAGTTGTTTAAATTTGACTGTCATGTTAATTTATATTCTTGAAAAATGAAACTTTATATCTAGGTAACGAAACCGAGAAAATGATTTTTGTTTTAAATTTACAGTTTTTCTGAACATCCTCTACAAACACTCTGTATATCGTGTCCGCCCATACAGGGTGATCGCAGTTACGAGGACATAACTCGGAAACTATTGATCGTAGAGCCTGAAATTAAAAATTTTACAGAAATAATTAAGTGGCAACGAAAAACTCAATGAAAATATTTTCAAGATGGGTATACTCTTCCGGAAATACCGGAAGTTAGCCCATACTGAAATGGATCGCACCTAGGTAGGATGATAAGGAAATTATTTCCATCTCCCTCATTAAATCAGCCCAAATCGAAAAAGCAAATAGTGCAAGCATTAGGTACGTAAATACCTAAAGGTAAAATTGTTAGAAAATCAAAGCGCAGCCACCCGCCGTTACATCAAGTAAACGATCCCCGTCAGCTCATTAAATATTCAGAAAATAGAAGCGCTCTAGCTAGTGGAGTTCCAGCACTTTTAACAACATCGAAGAGACGGCGAAGCTAGGGTAGAAGTTGACCAGATTGTAAGGCAGGGTATTGTAAAAGACACTCTCGAAACGCGTGACGGAGAAAAGGATGACCTAGATACAGGCCGGGTGAAAGAATGTGAAATCATGAATCAAACAATAACTCCATGAAAAGACAATAGTAACTCGTTAGGTATACCACCTACGATAATGAAAATTACACCAATCGATAAAACGAATAAATAAATGACAACAGCCGAAAATTCGCTGCGGTCCCGAAACTGCAAGTAGGTAGAAACGCAAAACGAAGGTGGAACCGGTGTAATTATAATAGCTAGACACAATGGAAAGGTACAGAACGCGTTGACCGATTTGAAGGAAAATTTAGGTAGTTCAGGTTTAGGACAATTCAGTAAGATAGCCGCGAGGTCAACTCGCCAAGTCTTAAGATAAGGGAAATATGATAAGGAATAAAACACATAAAATCACGGTATAGGGCAGTGCCAATAAGGTGCATTGTTGCGTGGTGTTTAGAAAGCGGACCACCGCCTCTATAAAAGCAGACGTCTCACAGCAGCTCGCTCTCAGATAAATTTTGACTTCCTAACCCTTTGGACGTGTCTGGAGATGACGATTAAGTGGACTCTAGATCGCCCAATCCTAATCTTAACCTAATTAGCTCGGAGATGACGATTGAGTGGACTCTGAGTTAATTTCCCTCATCTACCTAATTAAAATTCCAATTATAACCCTGCGAGGGTAAATCTCGTTCAAGCGAACTTCAGCACACCATTCTAAATTTCCTTAACCTAATTGGCTCGGAGATGACGATTGAGTGGACTCTGAGTTAATTTCCCTCATCTACCTAATTAAATTTCTGTGGGAAATCCCAATCAATCGAGACACAATGAGTCATAATAGGTTCTTTTGCGCATCCGTTTCGGCCATACTAATCCTGGCATACCTCAATCAAAGAGCAGGGGTGACAACGGTAAAAACTACGGTAAACACAACGAGGAAAACACAACGGTCCTATTAGGGGTAACCCAGAGGTAAATAGACGATCACACGGTGGCTTTTCGCCACAGACGAACGGACCAGGGGTCGTTCAGTTACAATACTTCGTTATTTCAACGGGAACACCCTGTATATTATTATATTTTTGAATTGTCTGAAAAAATCGAATGCAGCTGGTTTTTATTGATGGAGTTTACCTTGAGTAGTTTATGAGTTGTAAACAAGTGAAAATCGCTTTTTTTCATTTTCAAAACAGTGTACATCGGAAACGGCTCAAAATTTTTTGGAAAACGACTTATATGTTTCTATCTTAACTTTTCATGTAGGTAGTTAAAAAATAAACTATATCAGGTAGTTTAAATTTGATGGAAATTATCACATTTTTCATCACCCTGTATAAAAATTTTAAGTAAACTGTAGTGTGACACGTGAAAAGTTGAGATATGGGTATGTAAGCCGTTTTCCAATATCTTTAACTCTTTCTGATGTATCTACACTGTTGAGAAAATGAAAAAAAGCGATTTTCACTTGTTTATAACTCATAACCTTACTCAAGTTGCACTATACGCATCAATGAAAACCACCTGCATTGGATTTTTTCACACAATTCAAAAAATACAACATTAATATGTTCCCGTTAAAATAACGAAGCAGATGTTCACTTACGGTATTTCCGGAAGTGTTACCATCTTGAAAAAAATTTCGTGAATTTCTCTTGGTCAAAAAAGTGTCTCAAAATTTTAATTTTGTTATGACTATATTGCTATAGTTTTCAAAGAATAAACTACATGTAAATTCAATTGGGTTTTTCGTTTTTGGATTTCTATTGAACGAACATTTTTCGACGAATTATTATTTTTTTTTTGATCCGACATTCGTTGGCAGTCATACAAGTAGTATTTTCAAAAAACGACCATTGATGGCTTTGAACTCGAAAAATTTTCAAGTAGGTAAGATTAAATACTTAATTAGTTTTTTTAAGTATTTGCATTTAGTTTCAGAAAATTTCAAGTTCTCGGAAAATAGGACCTGACCTGACCTACTCCCTTATTTGATCCATAGATCCATGCACCTTTTCTCAAAGCTTCATTAATTTGCCTACCCAGTTTTGGTCTCACAGATCCAACAACTTATTTAACTAAGTTAAAAACTTTATACATAATTTACTGTATACATACTCTGATGAATGGTTAATCCTATATTAAGAGACATGACAAAGCTATTTCCATCATAGAGGTTATAATTATTTTGAATACGACCTAATATGGCATGCAGTGTTACAAGGTGAATTTTTAAATGAGATTTTTATTTATAAAATATTTCGACAAGCTGTTAATATTCCCCTTTAAAATTGGAAATTCGACCAGCTTGAAATTCAGGCTGAGTCGCCTGAAATGGAAAGCTCGATTACACCTACACCATTAAAGACATCGAAATGAACCAAAAAGCGCTGTAAAGGGAAGGCTTAAATGCAGTTTTTAAATTAATTATTTTCAGATATACAGGATGGCCCAATATCGCTGTACGCTATACAACTTGGTAAAGTTTGTAATGAGCAATTTATGAGTTATGAACAAAAGAAAATCGCGATTTTCCATTTTCAAAGCAGCTTATATTGAAAACGGCTCGAGATATGGGAAAACGGCTTACATGTCCCTATCTTAAATTTTCATCCGGTGTCCTATTGGGTGGATGAAATTTTTACACAGAGTGGTAAAAAATTTGATTATTTTTATCACCAGGTATAAAAATTTCATCCACACAATAGGACACTACATGAAAAATTAGAATAGGGACATGTAAGCCGTTTTCCGATAGTTGGAGCTGTTTTTAAGATAAGCTGCTTTGAAAATGGAAATCGCGATTTTAATCATTTATTTATAACTCATTATTTTTTACTTTTCTGAAACAATATGCAAATGTAATAATATAGAGGGTGTCCTATTTAAAATAACAAAGTTGTATGGCGTACAGCGATATTGGGCCATCCTGTGTATCTGAAAATAATTTTACAAACTGCACTTTACCCTCCCATTTACAGCACTTTTTGGTTCATTTCGATATCTTTAATGGTGTAGGTGTAATCGAGCTTTTCATTTCAGGCGACTCACCCGGTATAAGGGGTTGATATACCTAATAATAAAAATAATAAATACCTTTAGATTTATAGATCAAATAACTGTAAACTACTTTTTTAATTCCAGTTGATGAATATATAAGAAACGCTAAGTCTAACCATGACGTCCTTGAAATTCTGTCTCTTGGAGTTCTGCTTGGATGTAGCTATGATTTGGACGAAGCTAACAGACAGCTCGAGGGTGTAGCTCGTGAAAAGCAAGCCTTGCTTGGTTTAATTTATCTTCAACAGCAGGCGGTAGTATTTCCTCCAGATCCGGTTGCGATTGTAATAAGTGATAGCGATAGCGACTAAAAATTTAACTTTGTATAATAGTTAGGTATAGTTATGTACCTAGGGTAAATACCTACCGGATAATGATGACCCTATATAGTTTTTATTTTTGTTAAAGATATACCAATATACCAATATACCTATATACCAATAAGAGGTGATCAGGATTTTTTAAGTTACTTAATTATAAGTTATAAGACCGGAAACATTAAGGGTGTTTGCTAACTGGGACAGCCAAAATCAAAAGGCATCTATAAAATCATATCCTATAAGCAGAAAAGAGAGGGTAACTTTTTTCAAGATCAGACCTCGCTTAGGAAATATTTTCAAAAATGTGACACTATACAGGGTGATTCAAAATTGAGTGCAAATATTTTAAGGGCTTATTTACCAGCCAAAAATAGGAAGTTTTTTCATATAATCGCATGTCCTAACTTGCTTCGTTTTCTAGATACATGGTGTAAAATTTTGAAAAAAAAATCGATTTTTTATTAATTACTCAAAAACCTTTCAGCCAATTTAAATAAAATTTGGTAAGGTAATTTGTCGTTATAAGGAACTTGCTTTGATGGGAATAACATAAATTTATTAATTCCAGTGGCGTCTCAGAGAGCTACCCACTTGATACTTATAGATAAAATTATGATACGCCACTGCTCTTTTGACAATTTAAGTTTTTTTAGATTGAGCGGTCAATATTGTAACTTTCTTGTCTCCTGAGCTTTACTCGTATCTAGCTTTGTTTCCAAGAAAAAAATCAAAATCTGTGCCAGGCCCTATTAAAACAAGCAATAAATTCACATCGATTATTGAGATTCACTTAATTTAATTCAGGTAGCCCCCTGAGACGCCACTGGAGTTAATAAATTCATGTTATTCCCATCAAAGGAAGGCCCTTATGATAACAAATAAGCCTATAAAATTTTATTTAAATCGGCTGAGAGGTTTTTGAGTAATTGATAAAAATCGATTTTTCTTCAAAATTTTACCCCCTGTATCTAGAAAACAAAGCAAGCTAGGACATACGATTATATGAAAAAAATTTCTTATTTTTGGCTGGTAAATAAGCCCTCAAAATATTTGCACTCAATTTTGAATCACCCTGTACAAGGCTACTAAAAATACATTTTTCTTTGTAACTGGGAGACCAAAATCTAACGCCATCTATAAAATCGTATTTTCAGCACAAAAGAGAGAATATTTTTCAAGATGAGGCCTCGCTTAGGAAATATTTCCAAAACTGTTTCTCAGTTAGGTATACTGAATAAAACACATTTTTATTGCTGCATGTCTTATTATGTTTTATATTTTTGAAGATATTTCCTAAACCGGACCTGATCTTGAAAAGAGTTGTCCAGCTGTCCAGTTACCCTCTGATAGGTATAGTGACATTTATAGTCCCCCTCTGACTCTAAATTTTAATCCAAATGAGATAAAACTTTTGCGCAAACACTAAATCAAATATATCATGAATTTTACTACTTTTTGACGTAAAACTTTGACGTAAAAAAATTTTAAGTCAAAAAGTGATTGACAAATTTCAAAGATGAGGTTGCAGTCGCTGTAAACTTGAAAGTTTTGAGGGGAACGGGGGGGGTCGTGGGAGACCTCATTTTAAAGGTACTTAGTTTAATTATCTATAAGTACACAAAAATTATATCAATTTTCAATTTATTTGATAATCTCTTTGACGACGACGTTTTTATGCACCAAATTTCTTTCTCATTCGGATGAAAATTTAAGGTCAGGGGGGACTATAAACTCCTCACTGAATATCAGAACAACTATCCACAAGTATAATTTTATTGTTGAATTTAGAATTGCTAAATATTACGTAATTGCAATAGTTAATCTCAGGACGATAATGTGTGATAACGTGTGATATAATGATAACGTGTGTAAGATATCGGTTAAGTGTATGTAAGATTAAAAATTTTATTTTAAATTTTGAATTAGAAAAATATTTTAATTTTGAAGAATATGCTTGTGATTTATATAGTTACCCTTCAGTTATTATAGGATAAAATATAAAGTTGATATTTATAGAAGATATTATAGGTATACGAAATAATTTAAGTAACTGGACTGTTTAACTTAAAAGTGAGGATAATTTTACTGATTTTATGAAAATTATATTAGAATTCACACTATTGTACAATTTTAGTTCATATAATAAAATTTTTTAATTTTAATGCCGCTTTTGATTCTGATTAATAATAATAAGAGTGAGTATCTATAGTTTTAATCAGGGTTAATACATTTTAACAAGCATTAATTAAGGTCGAAGTCAACGTTAATCAGAGACTGCGAGCCTCGTATTCACAAACGATAATTTCCTAAATAATTATGTAATCAATTATTATCTCCATCTCACTTTAACGCATAAAAACTGCATATCTCCATCCCATTTATTTAATTATTTTGGAGAGATTACAGGGGCAGAAATGCTTATGCATACGGGTCTGAGAAAGCCTACACACATTAAGGTAGGTACCTATATATGAATATTTAGGATTAAAAACTTTTATCATTTATTTTGAATTAGAAATTTACTTTAATTTTCAAGAAGAAATGTTGATTGAAGTTTAGTAGAGCCATCATTTATCATTAGGATTAAGGATGACGTTAATATTTAGAAGAGGATATTAATAGAAAATTTAATACGATGTTTAAAAAAATTAAAAATAAAGAATTTAACTGGACTTCAGATGTATTGAACTTACACTTGCCTATATATTAGGTTAATCTATTTTAATATAAGCATTAATGAAGATCTAAGTCGAAGATATATCAGACCAGCTGAGTACTGCATGCGAGGAATAACAAATAAAAAAGTGTGGAATTTCGGATTGAATAAGAATTTAATTTGAGTCTATTCTCAGTTTTAGGTACAATTTGGATTGACAATATAATTATATTTTTAATTTTGAATTAGAAATCTAGTTTCAAATTTAATAGTACCTTCCTTTGGAATTATAGTATTGGGTAATAGCCGCGTCAATGAAGCTTTTTACTCGGAAATCCTCAGAAAAAGCACCGATTTTGATGATTTTGAAGAAAAAATTTGTCCTTTTACCTATGTAGGTATACAGGGTTACTGGTAACTGGATACATTCCTTTGGTGATCTGATAAAACAAGAGGTAAGGAGTAAATTAACCCCAACATGCACTATACAAAACTCAATAGATTTTGAGATATTTCGATTTTCAACTTTTCTTAAAAAAATGGTTTCAAATGTCTTGCAATGTAATTTTCAAAAAATCTACTTTAACTTTTTGATTTTTTTTTTTTTTTTGCTGGAATACTTGTCCAATACTTATGCTTCCTTCTGGAATAAAAAATATCCTGATGTATTTCGATCGTGTGAAAATTTCAAAGAAAAACTTTCACAAACTATTTTTTTAAATAAGATTTAAAAGTTTTTTACAAGTTATTTTCGCAAAATTGTCAAGGCAACTTATGCGTACAAATTGTTTTAAAAACTTTCTTAGTGTAGTACCTATCTAACAAGGTACGAATCTTGTACAAGAATAACAGAATCTCCCCGCTATATGTACCGTTACCGAGGAACAAATCCTTAAGTCGGGACGTTTTAAAAAAAAATACGGCCCTGAACGGGGGTCTTAAAATTCTCGGATCCGGCCCATTTTCAACAAGTCGTATTTGGGGGTCCCGAGCTTCCTCCCTACCAAGTTTCGTCCCGATCGGTAAAACTTTCAGACACTTTGTGTTTCCTAGGCTATTCCCGAAAAATCCCGAAATTACCGAAAAAATGACACTTCCCGGGAACGGATCCCGCTCATTTTCAATGGGCATACGTTACGTATGCCCGAAAAATGTCTGTCTGTCGGTCTGTCTGTCTGTGACTTTGCTATAGGAAACACTCTAGAGCCGTCAGTTTTCATGTGGGAAAGTTGAAATTTGGCTCGATTCCGTTCCCGGGAAGTGTCATTTTTTCGGGAATTTCGGGATTTTTCGGGAATAGCCTAGGAAACACTTTAAGTGTCTGAAAGTTTTACCGATCGGGATGAAACTTGGTAGGGACGAAGCTCGTCACCCCCAAATACGACCTATTGAAAATGGGCCGGATCAGAGAATTTTAAGACCCCCGTTCAGGGCCGTATTTTTTTTAAAACGTCCCCAAGGATTTGTTCCTCGGTAACGGTACATAGCGGGGATATTCTGTTATTCTTGTACAAGTTTCGTACCTTGTTAGATAGCTACTACACTAAGAAAGTTTTTAAAACAATTTGTACGCATAAGTTGCCTTGACAATTTTGCGAAAATAACTTGTAAAAAACTTTTAAATCTTATTTTAAAAAAATAGTTTGTGAAAGTTTTTCTTTGAAATTTTCACACGATCTTAATACATCAGGATATTTTTTATTCCAGAAGGAAGCATATAGTATTGGACAAGTATTCCAGCAAAAAAAAAAAAATCAAAAAGTTAAAGTAGATTTTTTGAAAATTACATTTCAAGACATCTGAAACCATTTTTTTAAGAAAAGTTGAAAATCGAAATATCTCAAAATTTATTGAGTTTTGTATAGTGCATGTTGGGGTTAATTTACTCCTTACCTCTTGTTTTATCAGATCACCAAAGGAATGTATCCAGTTACCAGTAACCCTGTATATTTAAAAGCAGAAACCTCTTGGAGCGGGGACGACATTATACACGGCTCACCATTGGGCTTCTCCAAAACCGTTGTAGATATAGAGTCGGTGAAATTGGAGAAAATTTCAAAATTTTATATGCTTATTAAGAATCTGAAACAAAATTCATGATATTTTCAGCCGTTGCTGAAATATTTTGATGAAAAACTGGAAAATCAAGATTTCTTATTTTTGGCATATCTTTCTTATTATTGAAAATAACTTGCTCATTTTTTGTAGGTTTACAGAAGTCATTAAAAGCTACCCATTTAATGTTACAAAAAATTTCTAGATTCCATTTTTTCTATTTTCTAAAATTTTTATTTGTATTTAAAATTAAAGTAGGTAAGCCATTATCAGTATGAGCTTATATAAGATCAATGCGTGATGCGTGCATGGGCAGGAATCATATAGACACTTTCATAATTGGTCCTGTCATTTTACCACCGTCGTTTTTAATTTTTCACCCCACAAAAGCCCCTCTAGCCTGATATTGTGAAAATATAAGTACGAACTATTAAAAAAGTTATTTAAGAAAAACGGAAACCAAATTGAACTTTTGACACCCTGCATCTCCGAAATCATCCACTTTTGGACAGAGATAAGTTGGGTTAGATCGGCTTATTTAGGCCTCATCAGGAATTTGTGGTAGCATTTTTTCCGCACCTTTCAGAGATATCTTTGCGGTTTGAATAAGACTGAAGAATAATTTCAGGAATTATGAGCAAATTACAACAACGACTCATCCGGTAGTTAGGAAGTTAGGTATACCTATACCTACTTAATTCAGTTATTTTCCCAAATTTTCAGTTTGGTTGTGGGTTTAATAATGAACGAACTAAAGTATGTAGGTATATAGGTATACGATTATATAATGAAGGTCCGCGTAATTGCGGCAAAGGTATAATTTTAGAAAATCCATCAGAACTTTGATACCTAATTTTGTTCCATGCATGCATTTAGAAATGCATAATACATCACTGTCACACACATAAAGTATATATGCATCATTAATTGTCTGGTTTTTGCTAATTTTTTGCTTATTTGATGCGAAAGATTTTCTTGCATGATGACTTCCAGGACCTAAGTATATTGGATCCTTCGAGCCGAATTGGTTGAAAGAAAGTTTTTTGTATCCCATGGGAAAAATTTTTACTTCTCGATCTCGATTTCAGAAAATTTTGACTTCCCTTAAAAATGATGACAAATGACACGCACACTACCTGTCACGTGGGTCTTTACAACTGCATGTCAAATTTTACATTAAAATATGGCATTAGTTTTAAAAAAAATTTAAATGTCACGAGAAAAAGTTGTTTGATATTTCAGTTTTCACCCATGTACCAATTTTTGAACCCTCTAGCAAAAAACAAAAAAAATGTTTTTCAAAAATTTGTTTGAACATTTCTGAGTTTTAAAAAATTTAGAAATTTGCTCAAAATTATTCCTTTTAAATGCTTTTTTTTGTGACCCGTTGTTCTAAATACCGCGTTTTTACAAAAATAAAAAACGGCAGCGAAAACTATGTTAAAATTGGTACAAAAATAACTTGATGGCAGAGTTGTTTGTGTGACACTGTAGGTAGGTAAGTCTACAATTTTTTTAACCAAATATGTACCTAAGTTAGTATCTATACTAATAATAACTATACTTAATAATATAAAGTAGTATATAATTAAGTAGGTAGGTATGTAACTTATTTTTAATGAGATGTGAGATTTCTAGAGCATCCTATGTAACTTATGTCCGGTTGCACGAACGTAATTAAAAATTGTCAGATAATCACCGATTTTTAAATCCCCCGTGTTATCAAAATATTGGTCTGATATTGCTATGCGAAAATAAATTCTACTACATAATTGACGAGTTAATTATCAATAAAATATAAAAGATCATTGAAACTTTTCACCATATTTTTTTTCAAAATTTGCTATATTTAAAATCAATATGTAATTATCTGAAAGATTTTTATAATTATACGTTATTCTTGCAACCGGGCCTTGATGGACTTATAAGTAAGTAGGTATATTGAATTGATGCTCGCCCATACGAATTGAAACATGTCAAAGCATTAAGATTTATGAATAAATGTAGGTAATAAATTAGCTAGAAGCGTATATCTCCCCTCGTTAAGCAGAGGGTGCGTAATATGTCTAATAGTCATTTAATATCCCTACAGACTGACGAAAGGTGTGAGTGTTGATTAAAAACAAGCTCGTGATTAACTAACCTGTTATGTTATGACAAGTGGTCTGCTTATATAATGCTCTGATACCGATCAATTTATGACATGAACTTCAATATGTTACAGGCCTCTGACACGTTATGTATTTATATGATAAAGGGCATAACTGACACGCGCACGGGGTTAATTGTTTCCGGTGCTAAATATGCCTATGTCGCATATAATACTATATAGGTATACCTTTGCTTCCATTGTTTTTCCAGGAATCGGTTAATTAAAAACGTTTAACAGAGAGATCAAACGGGTTTAATCACGAAACAACACATCACGCAGGCATAAATCACTCTTGTAGGTCCCTATCTATGATTTTCAGTCCCTATTATATGATTTATATTTTTATATCGTTTAATCAATCTATAGGTATAAAGGTATAGGTATAAATTCGTATACCTACTAATTCGTAAGTAGGTATTATTAACTTTTTGTAATGAACAATGAACATAATGTCTATATGTATACTATTAGGTATTTAAGTCTATATATGCAGACCTTTGGAGACTACTTTAATTACTTAATATAGGTACCTACCTACATCATATAAGTTGGTCTTGGTACCTACCTATATAGGTGGGTATAATATGTATAGGTACCTACTTCCCTTCCCTACAAAATCTTATTTTGCATCTAATTTTACTCAATATAATACATACCTATATATACAGGGTGATTCAGGTTTTACCTACTTAACTCTAGAGAACGATAGAGAATCGAAAAATAATATGAGTTTGCTTCATGAACTATATTCGTGAAATGCTTCGTTAAGAAAATACAGGGTGTTAAAGTTTTAAGAAAAAATTCGTATTTTTGAAATATAAAAAAAAATGGCTGATTGAAATAATTTGAAATTTTGAACAGTAGTTGTGCTAATTGAAGTACACGATGTGATATTTCCGATGAAAAATTCTTCACTCCAGTGGCAGCGATCTGGGTGTGTTGTTACCTTTTTTAATAAATAATTTGCACGCCACTGACTTTAATGAAAATTTGTAATTTTTGTTAGATACCTCATATTGTTTAGAGAAGAAAAGTCATCGTATGTTTTTGTCCTAGGACGCACTGTTTCCGAGATACTTCATAATGTAGGAACCCGTACGAGGTAAAATATCATAAAAATCAATGCTATTGAGTTTTTCCAGAAGTTAATCATTTCTGTGATCGTTATTGAAGCGTATTATTGCATTACAAAAAGCTTGCATGAGTGCCAACATTGTGGAATATCTTGAAAACAGTGCGTTCTACAACAAAAACGTCAGATGACGTTTCTCCTCTAAACAAAACAAGGTATCTACCATAAATAACCAATTTGCATTAAAGTCAGTGGCGTAGAAATTATTTAATAAAAAATGGTAACAACACACCCAGATCTCTGCCACTGGAGTGAAGAATTTTTCATCGGAAGTATCACATCATGTACTTCAATTAGCACAACTGCCGTTCAAAATTTCAAATTATTTCAATCAGCCAATTTTTTTATATTTCAAAAATAGGAATTTTTTCTTAAAACTTTAACACCCTGTATTTTATTAACGAAGCATGTCACGAATATAGTTCATGAAGCGAACTCATATTATTTTTCGATTCTCTATCGTTCCCTATAGAGTTAAGTAGGTAAAACCTGAATCACCCTGTATAACAACGTTAACTATACAGGGTTACTGGTAACTGGATACATTCCTTTGGTGATCTGATAAAACAAGAGGTAAGGAGTAAATTAACCCCAACATGCACTATACAAAACTCAATAGATTTTGAGATATTTCGATTTTCAACTTTTCTTAAAAAAATGGTTTCAAATGTCTTGAAATGTAATTTTCAAAAAATCTACTTTAACTTTTTGATTTTTTTTTTGCTGGAATACTTGTCCAATACTATGCTTCCTTCTGGAATAAAAAATATCCTGAGGTATTTCGATCGTGTGAAAATTTCAAAGAAAAACTTTCACAAACTATTTTTTTTAAATAAGATTTAAACGTTTTTACAAGTTATTTTCGCAAAATTGTCAAGGCACCTTGCGTACAAATTGTTTTAAAAACTTCCCTAGTGTAGTAGCTATCTAACAAGGTACGAATCTTGTACAAGAATAACAGAATCTCTCCGCTATGTATACCGTTACCGAGGAACAAATCCTTAAGTCGGGACGTTTTAAAAAAAATACGGCCCTGAACGGGGGTCTTAAAATTCTCGGATCCGGTCCATTTTCAATAGGTCGTATTTGGGGGTCACGAGCTTCGTCCCTACCAAGTTTCGTCCCGATCGGAAAAACTTTCAGACACTTAGAGTGGCTATTACTAAGCTATTCCCGAAAAATCCCGAAATTCCCGAAAAAATGACACTTCCCGGGAACGGATCCCGCTCATTTTCAATAAGCATCGTGCCACGGTGCGCCTCTTCAATCAAGCCAAATTTCAACTTTCCCACATGAAAACTGGCGGCTCTAGAGTGTTTCCTAGCAAAGTCACAGACAGACAGACCGACAGACAGACATTTTTCGGGCACAAGAATACGTATACTTACGAAACTTCTGTGACTTTGCTAGGAAACACTCTAGAGCCGCCAGTTTTCATGTGGGAAAGTTGAAATTTGGCTAGATTGAAGAGGCGCACCGTGGCACGATGCCCATTGAAAATGAGCGGGATCCGTTTCCGGGAAGTGTCATTTTTTCGGGAATTTCGGGATTTTTCGGGAATAGCCTAGGAAACACTCTTAGTGTCTGAAAATTTTACCGATCGGGACGAAACTTGGTAGGGACGAAGCTCGGGACCCCCAAATACGACCTGTTGAAGATGGGCCGGATCCGAGAATTTTAAGACCCCCGTTCAGGGCCGTATTTTTTTTTAAACGTCCCGACTTAAGGATTTGTTCCTCGGTAACGGTACATAGCGGGGAGATTCTGTTATTCTTGTACAAGATTCGTACCTTGTTAGATAGCTACTACACTAGGAAAGTTTTTAAAACAATTTGTACGCAAGTTGCCTTGACAATTTTGCGAAAATAACTTGTAAAAACTTTTAAATCTTATTTAAAAAAAATAGTTTGTGAAAGTTTTTCTTTGAAATTTTCACACGATCAAAATACCTCAGGATATTTTTTATTCCAGAAGGAAGCATAGTATTGGACAAGTATTCCAGCAAAAAAAGAAATCAAAAAGTTAAAGTAGATTTTTTGAAAATTACATTTCAAGACATTTGAAACCATTTTTTTAAGAAAAGTTGAAAATCGAAATATCTCAAAATCTATTGAGTTTTGTATAGTGCATGTTGGGGTTAATTTACTCCTTACCTCTTGTTTTATCAGATCACCAAAGGAATGTATCCAGTTACCAGTAACCCTGTATATATTTTCAAGTATTTATTTGAAATATAGGTAGATAGAAATGCCTATACCTTATCTACTTCTACTCTTATTTCTAGATATTTAATAGGTATCTATTGCAGATATGATGAGTACTTTTGCCGTAGGTACGGGAAGCCCCGGAATTGATGATTGTAAGAAAAGCTATAATTTCTCCGACGCATCGGACCAAGTTAAAAAATAATGCAAAGCTATTATTTAAGTATAACGCGCATCAAGCAGCAATAAATAAATGTGTGACTATATAATGATTTAAAATATGCTTACTGTGTATATACCTAATATATTAAGGTACCTACACGCCTACGCCTATATCTACTTAGGTAAATAGGTATATTGAAATAAAGTAAGTATATCTTAGAACATACCTGGATTCTTAAATTGAAGCGTTATTAAAGTTGATAAAGCTTCATGTAATCTGGAGTCACTTTCATCTTTGTTCGCTGCATTATATCACCAACTTCACAGTCCATTTATGGAAACTGGAAATCACACTTTAACTAGTTTTTCCCAACAAAATCCGAACAGTTTCACAGTTTTTCCGGTTAATTCATTAAAAATTAAAACAATACAGGACAGACGATTTAGGCTTAAAACTTAATCAAACACTTCACTTATCAACTTGGTTGTCCACGAGGAAGAACTTAATTTGTGGTGACATCCTGATCTTGATGGCCAGTTAAACTAAGCAAGAGGAACGTGTGGCCAGATATGTAGATGTTAAAAAGCACAACAAAATGAAGACGGCAAAGGGCAAAAGCTGGCGAAATTGTCTACCTAGAAGCTGGTTCGGCGTCGTGAACTTTGCCCCCACTAGGTCTCTGAAAAGCGCAAACAAGACACTGATGATGGTGGTAGAAGGGCGGTGAAGAACACTGTTGCCGCAATGCTTCATATTTCAATAAATCTAGATCCAAATCTAAATGATCTAGATAACAATCTGACATTCATCTTCAATTAAATCAATGCAATAGATTGCAATTAGGACTCAAAGTATAATAAGTTGAAGAGGGTATTTCTATAGGTACCTACCAGTACCTATATAACAGACAGAAAACCTATAAATCTTTCCCAGCCAAAAACCAACAACGAAAAAATAATTGAAGTAGGTACCTAGGTAAATTATTTGAAAATCTATAGCTATAAGCAGATTTAATTTTAAACTGATCAACCTGTTTAATTTTTTAAATACATTTTGCAAAAACTGAACTTAACTCTGGTCTTCTAAGCAGGTATGCATGGAACTGCGATTTTAGAGCTCTGAGCTCGATGCCTATCAGAAACATTAAGGGTAGGATAACAGTTTAGTCCTTGCGCAGCGTGGCAACACTGTACTTTAGGGCCATTTGCATAATTACACCACCAGGATGCATCAAGCCGAGAGGCTAGCCAAGGAAGAGGCTGCAGGATAACGGGAAGCTCACCAATGAGGAGTGGCCTGAACTCAGAGCAGCCAATGACGTGCTCATAGGCCACGCCTTCCCCCGCCTCGGTTCCCCCGGGGGATTCACAGTGTGAGTGTGCCATAAAGCCATCCGCAGCCGAGGCCGCCTAGATATATTATGTCATCACGTCTAGCCCGACTCCAGTTTCGAGACTCGCGTAGCATTGTGCCACTTCTACACCTGGCCTGGCATTATGGAAGCCGCGTATATAGGGAGCCAATGTTTGCCCATTCGCTGTTAATAGGGGCACCTCAGAAGGACTTATGTCAGTCTTGCTACCTAATATATCGTGTAATTAACCCATTGATTAAACTTCTTAATTCTTGCAGTTATTAGAGAATGGTCATTGATATGCGAATCAGAAAATTCAGTTTAGGTTTCATTTAAGTATATTTGATGAAAACCACAATACATTACATACCTAGTCCAACTATTGGACAAAAAACACTTAATGACAAACATTAAGTCCACCGAATGCAAAAAGCACAAACATCACGAAAACCACTGTTGCATGCAGTCAAATAGGTATACTGCAGGTGCAAGTATACCTACCACCTATACCTAGGTACAGTCCAGTTATTAATAGAAGGCGAATAAGTTCTTACTGCGCAAAATATTGGTTAACGTCTTCCGAGTGCATATAATAATTTAACGTCCAGTATCAGCAAATATGTTAGTTGCTGCATGTTCACTTAAAAAAAAAAACAATCAGCTAAGGGTGATAAGAGTAATCTCCATCGTTCATCGAACATATGTCAAATCTCAGGGGTAGCAACGCTGGCAAGATGCGCAGTTCACCCCTAGTCTTCGCCTTCCTATAAAAATTGGACATCACTATATATACCTTTATCTACTTAGGTATATGTAAATATTATGAGCTTTCAACTAAGTATTCAATCATATCTCAAAAACTATATTGAGAATTTACCTTGTGCCTTTTTTGTACTATGCAGAAATGCCTAAATTTTGGAAAAATATGTCAAAATCAGAATTTATCCAGTGGCGTAAAAATTAGGGAGTACCTATACGTACCTATACAGAAGTTGGACCCGTATATAGGATATCTATACCGTCTATACCTATACGTCCCTGCGGTTCAAATTACACATGCACACACGTATTAATCGCTGCATTAGAATTAGACCAATCGATATTAGACAAACAACTCAACAAATTTCGATTATTTTTTGAACATTGAACACCGCCTGTAACTTCGTTACCTAACTCAATTTAGAGGGTATATAGCATTGAGACTGTTTGTTTTAAAATCAAATAAATTATTGTACCTACTTTAGAAGAGTGTTATTTCCTTTATTCTGGGACAGTGGCCCATCCTGTAGGTATACCTTACAGGGTGTATCTTTAGGTATAGCGAAAAAATTTAAAGGCAGATTCTTATATTTGATCAAAATATAAACAAAAAATTTCCCATTTATAACGTGTGTCCGGAAATGCACCGTTTTAGAGATATACCTACAGGGGTATTATAGTAAATAAGTGCGACAAACTTTAGGGGGTGATTCTGCATGAAAAAATTTTCTCTGATATGTAAACGTATGTGCGCAAATGCTTCGTTTTCCATACTATAGGGTGTCATATAGGTTTACTTAAAAACTGACGATTTATTTATTTGCTCTGAAACCGGTCGAGACATGCAAATGAAATTTGGTGGCTTTTAAGAGGAAGCGCATTTTTTTCAAACAGTCATTTTTTTCATGCAGAATCACCCCCTGAAGTTTGTCGCAATCCTGTTTATACAGGGTAAAAAGTAAGAAAATAATAACAGTTTGCTATATGTATAATGCGTGCGCAAATGCTTTGTTTTCCGACATAAAGGATAAAGGTTTTCTTTGAAAAATTATTTATTGCTAATAATAATTATACTTAATGCAATAACATTAAACCAGAACAATAATAGAAAATAACACTTATAAAAATTTTAATATAGGCGTGAAACTATACAACAAATGTCGAAATAAATGACCTCCATTCAGACGTTTTTATTTTTATATTTTTATGTTTTGTTTAATTTTTTGCATAGAAATGGCGCCCTATACAAAAAAAGACAAGAGAGATTTTTTTATCACAAATTGAACGAGAAATTAAAAAATGATATTAATTTTAAAAAACTCAAAGGCATTTTTTCATTTTTTTCTTTAAAAAAGTTGAGATCATTACCTGTATGCGCGCTACTGTTTAACATAAAATTCTTAATTGCATGTCAAAAAGTGCGCAATCACTTCTTCTTGAAACCCGGCAAATTTCATTTGCATATTTGCTCGTTTCAGAGCAAATAAAAAAATCGTCACTTTTTATAAGTAAACCTATAACATCCTGTATCGCGGAGATTTAGGTAAGGGTTGCGTGGGGTTATTTTTCCCCTTATAGGCTACGACACTGGGCAATTTTACATTTTAAAACCGCATTTTGAAAACTCGCTTTGGATGCTTCAAAACGTGCATGGTGTCGGAAAATGAAGGGCTGGTAAAACTTATTCGCTCAATCCTAAGATCTTTATATACAAATAGCACATGAAAAAAACTGAATTTATGGGTATTGAGAAGGTAATATCAATGATAAAACATGTACAAAAGCTGAGTATGCTGTATCTCAAACGGTTCTTCAGATATAATATCTTAAAAAAATTTTGCTATACGCACCTGTATACATTTTTTTCCCTATCTAACTATTTTTTTTTTTTAGTTTTTCGATGATCTGTGATTTTTTACGGGAATATATCTACATTCGAAAGATGTTATTACCACCCAATTGAATTGATTAGAAACTTTCTACACATATCTGATGTCTCGTCGGGCGAGAAATCTTATTGCATCACATAGGTATATTATGTAATGTATATCAAGGACAAAGTTGACAACAAATAATAAGAATTACATAAGTTACCTACATAAATTAGCGATGCTTGAACACATTTGAATAGCCAGACTCTCAGGATGTCTCAGATTTTCCCTGTGATGTCTATGTCCAATTACCGCTAGATTGGCGGTGATGGCCGCCGCCGGCACAAGCAAAGGCCTCTGGAGTGGCACTCGAGTTACGGCACATGAGAGATTGGAGGGCGACATAGAGCATGGCATGCAGCATGATAATAACTCCGCTCAGAGGAAATCAAAACATACCTACGTCTGTTCATTTGATTCGAGTGCCGAATTTCTGCATGTCTTGCAATTATAAAATAATTAACGTCATTATTGTCATTTCATGTTTCGAGCGTTGTCTTGGTGTGTTACCATCCGTTGTGTCTCTGATTTGCTGAAATTATTTATATTTTGCCCAACCAAAAGGAAAAATAATTTTTAATATACCTACCTACAACAGGGTCATCAGACTAGGTATATCGCGACAGGTCAAAGACCTATAATGCATTATTGGAAACAAAAAATTTGCAGATTGCGGCTATACCCATTCTACGATGGGTGAAAATAGGTACCTATACCTAATAATAAAATATAAAATAGTTTTGCAAATCATGTGACAAGTTTTTTCATTATAATACATTTTGAATATTTTACTTTCAACTATGCGTATGTATTCAACTTGAGAATAACGTTTTCTGATGGATATGGAGATGAAAAACGGTTTACGTGTTTCTATTTTAACTTTTCATGTACTATCCTATGATGCAGATGAAATGTTTATACATCAGGGTGAAAAAAAAATCTGATAGATTCTTGAGATTTCTCGACGCGCGTCACAAAAAAAAAAACAAGAAAGTACAAATGATTATCAAGTCTTAAGCCGTGTGAGTCTGTACTCAGGGATCTCATTGAAGATACGGAGGTCGGTCCAATTGGAGAAAAATTGTGGTATTTTGAGATGAGTATTTTGCGGGAAAAAAATTGAAATATCCTCCCAGTATTTCCTGAAAAATCCTGAAAAACTGAAGACTCTTTTGAGTTTTTCTGAAAATTTTTTATTTTCATCGTATATCTTTTTTATTATGTATTGAAAACTATATAGGTAATTCATTATTTTATAATTTATTATTTATATTATTTTTTCGTCAAAAGATATCTATTCGACGTACACATTACAAAAATTTCCAAAGCCGACTTGATCCCAGAGTTTTCATATACTTATAGCCAACTTATTTTTTTCAAAAAAAGTTGTGTATTTCTTAAAAAAGGATAATTTTTTTAAAAGTTTGTTATTTTTTGGTTTCCATGATTTTTTATACCGAACGACATTAAAATATAATATGGCGGCTATAAGAATATATACCTGACAAAAGTTAGGTATAACTTAAATATAGTTATAGTTATGTACTCTGGGATCTTTATACAGGGTTACTGGTAACTGGATACATTCCTTTGGTGATCTGATAAAACAAGAGGTAAGGAGTAAATTAACCCCAACATGCACTATACAAAACTCAATAGATTTTGAGATATTTCGATTTTCAACTTTTCTTAAAAAAATGGTTTCAAATGTCTTGAAATGTAATTTTAAAAAAATCTACTTTAACTTTTTGATTTCTTTTTTTGCTGGAATACTTGTCCAATACTATGCTTCCTTCTGGAATAAAAAATATCCTGAGGTATTTCGATCGTGTGAAAATTTCAAAGAAAAACTTTCACAAACTATTTTTTTTTAAATAAGATTTAAAAGTTTTTACAAGTTATTTTCGCAAAATTGTCAAGGCACCTTGCGTACAAATTGTTTTAAAAACTTCCCTAGTGTAGTAGCTATCTAACAAGGTACGAATCTTGTACAAGAAAAACAGAATCTCCCCGCTATGTACCGTTACCGAGGAACAAATCCTTAAGTCGGGACGTTTTAAAAAAAATACGGCCCTGAACGGGTGTCTTAAAATTCTCGGATTCGGCCCATTTCAATACGTCGTATTTGGGGGTCCCGAGCTTCGTCCCTACCAAGTTTCGTCCCGATCGGTAAAACTTTCAGACACTTAGAATGTTTCCTAGGCTATTCCCGAAAAATCCCGAAATTCCCGAAAAAATGACACTTCCCGGGAACGGATCCCGCTCATTTTCAATGGGCATCGTGCGCCTCTTCAATCGAGCCAAATTTCAACTTTCCCACATGAAAACTGGCGGTTCTAGAGTGTTTCCTAGCAAAGTCACAGAAGTTTCGTAAGTACCTATACGTATTCTTGTGCCCGAAAAATGTCTGTCTGTCGGTCTGTCTGTCTGTGACTTTGCTAGGAAACACTCTAGAGCCGCCAGTTTTCATGTGGGAAAGTTGAAATTTGGCTTGATTGAAGAGGCGCACCGTGGCACGATGCTTATTGAAAATGAGCGGGATCCGTTCCCGGGAAATGTCATTTTTTCGGGAATTTCGGGATTTTTCGGGAATAGCCTAGTAATAGCCACTATAAGTGTCTGAAAGTTTTACCGATCGGGACGAAACTTGCGGTAGGGTCGAAGCTCGTGACCCCCAAATACGACCTATTGAAAATGGACCGGATCCGAGAATTTTAAGACCCCCGTTCAGGGCCGTATTTTTTTAAAACGTCTCGACTTAAGGATCTGTTCCTCGGTAACGGTACATAGCGGGGAGATTCTGTTATTCTTGTACAAGATTCGTACCTTGTTAGATAGCTACTACACTAGGGAAGTTTTTAAAACAATTTGTACGCAAGTTGCCTTGACAATTTTGCGAAAACAACTGGTAAAAACTTTTAAATCTTATTTAAAAAAAATAGTTTGTGAAAGTTTTTCTTTGAAATTTTCACACGATCGAAATACCTCAGGATATTTTTTAATCCAGAAGGAAGCATAGTATTGGACAAGTATTTCAGCAAAAAAAAAAAATCAAAAATTTAAAGTAGATTTTTCGAAAATTACATTTCAAGACATTTGAAACCATTTTTTTAAGAAAAGTTGAAAATCGAAATATCTCAAAATCTATTGAGTTTTGTATAGTGCATGTTGGGGTTAATTTACTCCTTACCTCTTGTTTTATCAGATCACCAAAGGAATGTATCCAGTTACCAGTAACCCTGTATAATATATAGTCGGCTTTAAAATTTTTGGAAATGTCGAATTAATGGCACTTGATGAATTATGCTAAAATCAATTTCCGATAATAAATTTTTTTTCAATTTTTTTTCAAGATATCAGAAAATATTGGGGATACCTATGTCAAAAAAAAATCGCAAAATACTCATCTCAAAATAGCAACTTTTCTCTAATTTAACTTTAACCGACCTCGTATCTTCAATGGTTTAAGATTTTCCATTAACTAGTTCTACCGTATAAGATGTAATATATCTAATATCTATACTTATACATATAAGTACATTAGTTATTCTACAACCCTATTCGGCAAATTTCAATCACAGTAAATTTATATAGAAGCCCACGAACAAAGTTTGAACGTGCATCCATCCCATATCCAATTACATTAAAGAAATTTGAATTAGAGCCTGGATTTTGAGTTTGAGTAAATTAAAGAGTACATTTCACAAATGAACTGCCGATATCCCTTTGAGATCGTGAAGCCGTTAGGTCGGTTACATTTCAGTAACCTTTTATTCCCCGTTTAATCAAAGTTTTAGCTTAACGTCACGCAAGTCAACACCACTGAAGAGGCAGCCTTTGAGTGGTAAAACGAGGTGTGATCTTATCATTCGATATATATATATATACCTATACAAAGCTCGTGATGGGTTTCTCGTTTCTCATTCGATATTAACACAAACAGGACTGTACTAGCTTATGTATAGGGTGTTTTCTGAACAGAAATTGATCCAAATTTGCCTAAAATTAAATGCATCAGAGCAGATCTGTTATTTATTTATTAATTTATTTATTTATTTAAAAGAGACTCATCGACAGCACAAATAAGTGCCAAATTAGGGTAAGCCTTACAGAAAAACATGATAAGTTAAATTACAGTTTGCAAAGAGTACTTAAATGCCAAATTCCTAAGCAAAAATTACAAAAGTGATAGACATTAAGTCCCGCTGCTAAGCCTAATTGATGTCGGACTGGATTGCCTTCTTAATTTCTTTATCGAGTATGCTGTAGTGAATTGCATAATCTGTACATCTGGGTGTACATATAGGAGAACTCGCGGAAGCAATCTCGTTCTGGATACATGTAGTTACCTACCTTTATAGATTATATTGCACAAAATTGCGCATCTTTTCTCTAATTTAACCGAGCCTGTATCTCTTAGCGTTCAGGAGATACCTTAGCAATATAGAGACGGATATATGGTGCACCCTCTATATAATAAAAAGAAAATTCGTTCGGGTTCTAGGCTCATGCATCACTGATGATTTAAATATTTTTGGTTATAAGAGACTTCCTTGGTAACTGCATGCCTTTAAACATTTCACTGCGTATATTATCGCCTGTCTGTTGGCTGATTAGTTTTGGAGATTTAAGTGATAAGTATTACTTAATTTTCTTCATTTTCTTCAATACCTAAAGTCACGTTCAGATTAGGTAACTATACTCGACAAATGAAAACTTTTGATCTTCCATGCATGATATATCAGACTTTTTTTTATACTTGTTAATTTAATATCTCAAGGGGAATAATAAGCACATCTGATGATTATTCAAGTTCAAATTTTGTATAGATATAGGTATCGGTATACATCGTTAAGTTACAGTGTTCTTAATGAATTCGTCAGTGGTAGCTTTAGCTTTGTATTTTTCAAAGAAGCTGTATAAGAGACCGTCGAATACTTAAATAATGCGTTCAATTCATGAAGCGAGATATGAATTGAGTTTTGACATTCGCTCGGAGGAACTTCAGTCCCTTTGTACTCGTGTATATGTAGATGATAGTACTTTAGCTCGACGGCGGCTAAACTTTGATCCGTACATCGTTATCTTTGTGCTTGTGCCAGGCTAGGATGGATTCAGGATTCTAAGAGACCAGTTTCCCTGATCTATGCGGATATTCCACCATTTGATTCGTATGACAAACTGATTATTAAAATTCAAAGGGAAAAGAATTTTTTTATTTCCTACTCACATCAAACAAATTATCAAGATTAATTTTCTTGATGCATGAAAGTTCGATTTCTCGCCATCGAGCACTGTGAATTTTTTACGTTATTTTTACGTTAAATTACGTTCAATTTTAAAATCATAAAATTTTTCCATTTCTTAGGTACCTACTTAACAAAAATTTTAATGAAAATTTGCATCCAATGAATTTTCAGGTGTTAGGTATGTAGGTATACCTACTTTTTTTCTGGTCAAATCTGATGCATGATCTGAAACAGAACAAAAGTTATACCAAATAAGCTTAGGTGCATTACTGGTCGATTTACCCCTTACCCATAACACCAATTTTCAGTAAACACAATTTTTCTATTTTTGAAAAACTACAAGAAGTGGAAACTTAAAAAAAAAAGATAAGCAAGTCCAATTTTAAACAATGTGCATAAAAAATCTCTTCGAGTTCTGGCAAAAAAAAAAGTTCAAATAAATCATGCTAGAATAATCAAATTTATATGGTCATAAAAAATTCCAGAATGTTTTCGCTGACCTATGAAGTATAAAAAATTGTTATGAATGTTCCAATCATCAAGAAAAACTCATAGTAAGCTTGTCATTAGATCAAATCTTCAATAAAAAAGCCCAAACAGCAAATGTTTTGAGGATATTTCCACGAAAAATCATCTGGCCCAAAATCGAGCAAATCGCAGATTGTTGACTATAGGTTTGAAGTTCTGATTCAGAATAATATGTACGAGTAAGGATGATACCCACGTTTTTTAATAAATTAATAAGAATGCGACATAACATGTAAATATGAAAGCTGTACATAAAAGCTATTATTACAAGCTAAGATTACAGGGTGTTGAAAAACTCTTTTGGTGTTGTGGGCCTCCAAAAATCAAAACAAAAAAATGTTATCTTCATTTGTCATCTTCATTTGTTAATTTGACGAGGGTGATGTGCTGCTGGCTGTAAAAAAGCTGAAACCCACCCTTACTGCGGGCGTCGATCTCATTCCGTCATTTCTCATCAAGGATTGCATCCATGCCCTATACTCGATTCATTGTTACATCTCTTCAACTTGGTTCTAAAACACGGTTGTCTGCCCGACATCTGGAAAACTTCTAAAATAGTTCCCATCTTTAAGTCGGGGAGCCGATCTGATGTATCAAACTATCGCCCTATCGCTATCTTATGTAATTTTGCAAAGCTTTTTGAGTTTTGCCTGTACAATCGCATTGTAACATCCATCACCGCTAGATTATCTGACTGTCAGCATGGCTTCATGAAGGGACGGTCAACGGTTACCAACTTGAGTGTGGCTCACCAGGTGATTGCTGAAAATCTCGATGCGGGCTTCCAGGTGGATATTGTCTATACAGATTTCAGCAAAGCATTTGACCGCCTAAACCACAGTCTTCTTATATCTAAGCTCCATTGTGTTGGCTGCTCCGATGGCTTAGTCTCACTTCTTGGTAGCTATCTGCTGGGCAGGACTCAGTATGTTGAGCTGCGTGGATGCGAGTCGAGTGTCTGTGAAGTTCCATCTGGCGTCCCTCAGGGGTCCGTCCTTGGTCCATTGCTATTCCTTGTCTTCATAAATGACGTAGTTGAGTTCTTGGAGACCATTGCTTGCTATATGCCGATGATATAAAAATTACCACGTCATTAAATCCCCTGAGGACACGGTTGATTTGCAGAAGCGATTGGACCTCTTTTACAACTGGTGTGACAACAACCTGCTATCCCTAAATATTTCTAAATGCGCGATCGTCTCATACACACGTAATAGGTGTCCCATCTTGCATAATTATAACTTCACTGGTACTGTGATTACACGTGCCACTGATATCAAGGATCTGGGCGTTGTCTTTGAGTCAACCTTGTCCTTTAATACCTACTTTGAGAAGCTATATATTCTTCAGCCTGCAGATTGCTGGGTTTTATATTCAGACACGCCAAGGAGTTTTGTGACACAAATACCACGCTGATCTTATTTAAGACCATTATCAGACCGCGTCTTGAATACGCATCTGAGGTGTGGAGTCCTCTTTACAAAGCCCACATTAATACCCTGGAGAACATCCAACGCAAGTTTTTGAAGTTCCTGTGTTTTCGAATAGATTCTGTCTATCCACAACGAGGCATTCCACAAGAGCTACTTCTGGCAAGATTTGACCTACCTAGTTTAGAACACCGTCGTGTAATTTCATCTCTTCTCTTCCTACAGAAGTTGGTTCATGGAGGCATTGATTGTCCTCAGTTGCTGGGCAGACTGGACTTTAAGATTCCGAAATTTAACGCACGCTCTCACGCAACGTTCTCGTTTCCAACGCCTCATACACGCTTGCTGGAATCATCGCCCATTTTTAGATTGTGCAGACAATACTAACTATATGAGAGTTCTCTCGATGTGTTCTCTGCGTCTGCCTCAGACATTAAAGCCTTGAGTGCTATACCTTAGCACTGTGCGACATATTAAGTACTTGTTAATTATTATTACTATCTACGTAATACTTATTAGGTGTAATTTTCTTTTTGTTTTTTAGGCTTCTATAGCTGTACTATACTTAGTTGATTTTCTTGTAATTTGCAATGTGTAATTCTTTATCTTTGACCTTTCCCACCGCTAATTGGCCTATCCCGGCTGTAGGGTGGATGTATACTTAAATAAATAAATAAATAAATTTGTTTCCGAGATATGTATATAGCAAAATAATTTGTTTTTAAAATATGGCAACATTGCCATTGAATTTTCAGGTAAGAGAATACAGTCTGCCAATATATTTTTGCCAACTTGTGCCAATGTTGGAAATTTTTTCCCACCTCTATTTTTTATGTGTTTTGAAAATGGATTTAGGTGCGTGTGTGTTTAACCACCATTTTAACGCATCTACTAGCTACTGTTACCTCAATATCGTTTTATATTTAAATTTCTTAATACTTAATTCTGATTGTTTACGGAATATTTTGATTTAAAGTTGTGTTAGGGAAATTTTATATCTAGGAAACTTAGAGCATCTATAGAACAAAGCTGAAAGCAGACATATATTCTTCTTTTTCAATGCCGAGTAACGTCTCATTAATTTTTCCACGAGTTTTTTAACACCCGTATACAATAATTGTACAGGAGCGCACAAAAAAATTCTTGATGGATATCCGATTTTGGTCACATTTCTTATTTAAACTTTCCAAAATATTTTTACGAAAAATTTAAATGTGGAAGGATATTTTGTGGTTGATTGTCAAACTTGCCAATTATTTATTTATTTATTTATTTATTTATATACATTCCAGCAGGTTATATATGCATCCATTTACACTTTACAGGAACAAAAGTACCTATCGAATATAGCTACATCTTACAGCAAAGAAGAGCACAGTAAACCTTAATTATTATACTCTGCAATAATGCAGGGTAATATCTAATATCATTATAAAAGTATCAGAATGAATATCACCACATTCCAAAAACTGCATTGAAAAGCTCACACATGCATAATAATAAGATTAGATTACGATGCATTACGATACTTATTAACTGCAACCTGCATAACCGCTCACACAACCTGCGTATGTGTACAGGGTTTTTCAAAACATGTGTTTGAAAATGAAAGGTGTGATTCCCAGCCTCGTTATAAAAAAATTCTCATTAACTTGAGTCAGCAAATGTACCGTTATCGAGATAAAGGGTGTAAAGAAAAATTCAATTATTCGACGATATATACCTACCTCAGGAACTGTTTGAGATACAGAAGTCAGATTTTGTACACTTGTCATTAATTTATAATTATTTTTATTGAACCACGTATTTGATTATATAATATATTTGATGAATTTTATTGAGATTTAGGTTCTAATTTAAATTTGCCACTAAAGATTCTTTACAGAACAAATTAGAAAAACTTTCGTACAGCATGCGAGGAGAAGACTGAAGACATGGACGGTACCGTTTCGTCCTTATTATGGACTCATCAGCATATCATATCAGTCAGCTCTAAACCACACATGCTATACGAAATTTGGAAGTTGTATCTATTCTAACTGGTGTTTTCGTTTTGTAGTGGCTTTTAATTTCAAATGAGTAAGTAGGCAACCAGAGAAACGTGCATGTCTTTTATATAGTATTATCCTGGCTATAACAGTAGAGGTGTCATGGATTTATGAACTTTACACTGCTAATGCAGAGGTTTTTATTATGATATGAGAATCAATGTGTAGTTCTTGAATTAATAAAAACCTATGCATTAGTAGTGTAAAGTTCATAAATTCATGACACCTCTACTGTAATAGCGAGGATAATACTATATAAAAACACGCACGTTTCTCTGGTTGCCTACTTACTCATTTGAAATTAAAAGCCACTACAAAGCGAAAACACCAGTTAGAATAGATAGAACTTCCAAATTTCGTGTAGCATGTGTGGTTTAGAGCTGACTGATATGATATGCTGATGAGTCCATAATAAGGACGAAACGGTACCGTCCATGTCTTCAGTCTTCTCCTCGCATGCTGTACGAAAGTTTTTCTAATTTGTTCTGTAAAGAATCTTTAGTGGCAAATTTAAATTAGAACCTAAATCTCAATAAAATTCATCAAATATATTATACTTGTCATTAATATTACACTTATACTTTTTGCGGGATAATTAATTTATTTATGTAGCGGTGACATGCACATTTTATTTTATTTAATCATGGCTCTTACGCCCCCTAGCGGTCTTTTTAGAAGCTCAAAACTATTTTCCAACGAATTTTTAGGGCCACACTTCCCTAAAAAAAAAACTCCTGAAGCTGTATAAGACGCTTTAGTTTCTGAGATATTTCCCGGTGACCATTTTAATGACTCATCCGATACTGGAGTTTAACGCAAGGAGCAAATTGGAAGAAAATGTTTTCCCTCAAATGGGGGGGTCTAGAAGCCTCCCGAAATTTTTTTTCCAAATGGTGGATACTTTTTGAAATCGTCGGGGTAGATCTGGGCAAAAGGCCGTATAGCGGCTCACCGCAGCGCGTTATAAAGACCCCTACTTGACTAGACGGATTTTGAGAGGGGGACTCGAACTATATAAAAACCTGCTTTTCGTCCTTTTGGGTTTGGGAGTACAAGGCATTTTTGTCACTATCTCTCTAACTATAATATAAGGTCCAGTCTGGATCTAAGGTGCTGACGAGTGAGCAGATACTGTAATTGATAATTATGACGTGCGTAGATTAAATCATAATAACGAGACGTATCCCAAGAACAAACAGACGTCTTAAAATATGTCAAATACTATTCTTGAAAAGTTGTTAAAAAATAAGGACTATAGATACATGTTTTGGTGGAATATACAATTATGATAATTCCGAGCAGACATTTCAATGAATAGGTACTTTAGAAGTCGTGAAAACAACGCTTCGTTTATTATCATAAAACTGAAGTTTGATCTTTGATGTTTGCTGACTTTTAGATAAATAGATAGTCAGATTAAAAAGCTTTCATTATTGCGGCCACAACGACAAGGCAGGGGAAGTACCTATAAGTATATACCTATAGTCGAAAATGAATTTAAAATAAATTGCTTGCATTTTTTTAATTTGATGGACCATCGTACCATGCATAATCGACTTCTAGATCAAAAACACACTACCGAGCTGTACATATAACAATTCCTTCCACCCTTTATATCTGAGAGTTGTAGTAAGTGGGAATTATGAGAAGAAATATACAGGGTGATTCAAAATTCAGTACAAAGATTTTAAGGACGTATTTACCAGCCAAAAATAAGAAGTTTTTTTCATATAATCGTATAAATTGCTTTGTTTTCTAGATACAGGGGGTAAAATTTTGAAAAAAAAATCGATTTTTATCAATTTTTCAAAAACCTCTCAGCCGATTTAAATAAAATTTTATAGGCTTATTTGTTGTCATAAGGGCCTTCCTTTGATGGGAATAACATGAATTTATTAATTCCAGTGGCGTCTCAGGGGGCTACCTGACTTAAATTAAATGAGGCTCAATAATCGATGTGAATTTATTACTTGTTTTAATAGGGCCTGGCACAGATTATGATTTTTTCCTTGGAAACAAAGCTAGATACGAGTAAAGTTCAGGAGGCAAGAAAGTTACATTATTGACCGCTTAAGATTGCCCCCTGAGACGCCACTGGAAATTAATTAATTTATGTTATTCCCATCAAAGGAAATTCCTTATAACGACAAATAAGCCCACCAAATTTTATTTAAATCGGCTGAAAGGTTTTTGAGTAATTAATAAAAAATTGATTTTTTTTCAAAATTTTCCACCCTGTATCTAGGAAACGAAGCAAAGTTAGGACATACGATTATATGAAAAAATTTTCTTATTTTTGGCTGGTAAATACGCCCTTAAAATCTTTGCACTGAATTTTGAATCATCCTGTATATACTCTCGCATCGATGGTGCAATGAATCCAGGATTATGTTAATAATAAATCCAGGATTCTTAAATAGTCCTCACAGATAATTTTTTTTTTGTTATTTTTAAGACCTAGTTTTTTGTAATATTCATGAAACAATATTTACGTATAAGTACCTACTGAGTGAAATTCTGCTTATAGCAATGTTCACTGTTGCATGAAATTTCATTTAGATATAGCCAGAGGTTTTAATAAAAATTAGCGAAGATATTTGACCCCAGATTTCATCCCTTTATTGATACTAGAGTTGATAGAGCAGAGGCGTATTTAACTATTATTTACCCCGCTGAGCCTCGGAGCGAACATGTCTTGGCATGATCATGTTGCAGTGCGAAGAGTGCTTCTAAAAAACTTGAAACACTCTTCCGCACGAAGAAATTTTATACACCACAACAGCTTCTCCTCTTATACAAGGCTCAAATCCGACCATCCTGCCATTGGAGTACTGCTCACATGTTTGGAGCTCAGCTCTTAAACATATACGCTGAGACTACTCGACTCCATTCAGAAAAGAGCCATCCACTTGATTGGGCGGGTCCGAGATTTGGCAAAAAAAATTTAGACACTCTCGAACATCGAAGAAGAGTAGCTGACCTGAGTCTGTTTTACAGATATTTTAATGGAAAGTGTTCAAAAGACGTGGCCCGCTTGATCCCACCTAGAACAAGACCCGAAATAAATACACGTCGAGCCGCAAACGCTCATCCGTATCAGGCTCAACTCGTTACACCTCGTACCACCCTATTCGAATTTCTTTCATGTAAAGAACCGCTTCCCTTTAGAATAGCATTCCAAGGGGAGTGTGTTTCCAGAGGAATACAACCTACAACGATTCAATGTGAACGTGAATCGATATATCCGCTCATGCACCGCTCCAAGAGCGCCATAAGAACTTCACTGCAGTGCATGTGCTTTTTCAATTAGGATATACCTGCTGCTTAAATAATAATATCCTTAAGTCGTCAGAGGGCAATATTTAGGTAATTTTCCACGCCACATAGTCAAATTTTATCAACTATAAAGTAACCATATACCTAGCTAACATATAAGTATAATAGATGAACATATTATCATAAATATTTCTAAAACCAATTAAATATACCTTTTGATTTTACTGCTCAATCTTCTTAAGGAAGTATTTTGTTTCTTTTCTAGTTTAGGTAGGTATAATTAGGTGCGGGTATTTAAATTATGATTCATAAAAAAATAACAGTTTAATTCCAACTGGAGACATTTGCGGAGAAGGCGTCTATGCATGACGTCACGCGCAATACACATGTAAGTTTGGTTACTGTTCTAAAATCTTTACTTAGGATTTAATTGATTTAATTGCCGATATTTGTGTTAATTTTTCCGTGATAAACTTTATTTTTGAGTGCGTCAGTCCAGTTAATTTATAGTAGAAATCGAGCGACTTATAAACTTTATACATATACCTAATGTACCTACTTAAAATTAAAAGTGAAAGAATTGAGTGATACCTAGTTGATTTGTGAAATATAGTGCATCTTTTTGTTTTTGAGAATTGTGCTTATAAATTTGTCTAAATACCGCCCTGTAAACGTAATGTAGTTCGCATTATTTAACCTCCAAGTAAAACCTCTATTTCAAATTGGATAAATCATGTGGAGTGTTATTGCTTGTCGTATCAGGAAGTGAATCAGTTTTCTATAATACCCAATTTGTATCCTTCAACCCCCTCAACCCTTTGATTCACTTAGGGTAGGGAAAATAATGGTTTTGCTGGACCTGAAAAATTATTCTAAATTTAGCTCATCATATTGTTAACTTTAAGATTTTTTTTAATCACTATCTATTTTATAAAATAATACACACCGGTGTCAGTTGATTTTCCGAACACATGGAATACCGATGTAGGTACCTAAATATCGACTTCTATGTAGACATTGTCCCCCCCCCCCCCTAATTGTAGAGAGAAATGTTAAATGGTTCATTTGTTGAGATTGAAAAATTGCTTATATGTTGCTACAGTTAGGAAGGTAGGTACCTACATATAGGTATATTTCAAGTCTGTTGAGCAATTTTCGAGAAAATAGAGAAAAAAGTTTCAATTTGTAATTTTGTTACATACAGGGTGTCCGGAAATTATGCGCAAAAAACTAAGAGGGTGATTCTACTTGATGAAATATTGCCAAAAGTATTTATAATTTTTTTTCGAAAACTCACAAACAAGAAAGTTATAGGCCTTCAAAGTTGATTTTTTTAAATCAATATTTTTTTATATAATTTTTTTTCTAGTGTACGGATTTTCTTCAAATTTGACACACTTCGCCACTGATGTTGCTTTGCATCCTTGGTCCAAATTAGACTTGAATCCCTCGAAATCAAAAGGCCTTACCTGCCCTTGACCTTCAAAAAAGGCCTATAACTTTTTTCGTAATATTTTTTTTCTGAGTTTTGAAGACGCACAATTGAAGAACATGAAGAAATATTCCGAAAAGGTCCTCTTTGTCTATCACGATAAAATGACCTGTTTCCGAGTAAAACTGTTTTAAAAATTTGCTTGCACTAAAATTGATCACCAGAAATTATGATCATTTTGCAACAATACCAAATCATGCTTTGGAAACAGCTGCAGGGCAGGGTCGCCTAGTTATATGTACAAAACAGAGATATTCGTATATAAAATATAGACTTGGAAATGATAAAATTTTAAAATTTTTTAATATTTTTTTTTTAACCCTTAAACTACTACGTGGGGTCTTTTTGGGACCCCTGGATTGAATTTTTCACTCTCCAGCTGAAGAATGACTATTTTATGGATGAAATCGCAAGTAGCTAAGTTTTTGGCTTTACCACACAATAACATATGGCAACTTCAACTGAGTTTGAATAATCAATCTCGATGAAAATAGCATTGATATTGATATTAATATTGATATTGATATTGAGGGTGTCAGATGCGCTGCGACCTATTACAGATCTATTGTGCCCCCTCTTCTCTGCTTCTTTGGAGTATATTCTCTTCATTGAAGCAGCCTCTCCAACTCCGCTTCCCTTAGGAATTTCAGGATTTGAAGGGGATCAAGGCCGGGCAAAGCCCCCCCGTTGAGCTGGTGTTGGCCCAGAACATCGTTTCTTCCACGTTCTAGGGCTTCGCAGTTCATCAATAGGTGACGAGGCGTCTCGTTTTCTTCCCTGCAGAGTCTGCAAACGCCATCTTTTTCTATACAAAGTTTCCTCAGGTGTTCATTGAGCTTGCAATGACCTGTTAGGAATCCTGTTAGCATTCTGAGACTTCCTTTGTTGAGGGTCAGGAGTTTCCTTGACCTTTCTCGGTTAAAGTTTCCGAGGAGCTCCTTGGATTGTCTCAATCCTGAGAGGTTATTCCAATGGATTTCTCTCAGTTTTTCTTCTTCCTTCCGAAGTTCTGCCTTGAAAAACGTGTCTTCAAGGCTACAGAATGGTTCTGGTCCTATAAAGGGTGTCGATGCTCCTTTTCTTGCCAATGAGTGGGCACGTTCGTTTCCCTCAATCCCAGTGTGTCCTGGTATCCATTTGAGGTGAATTTTGTTCTCTCTGCCTAGTTTATTGAGTTTTTGTAGGCAGTTCCATGCCATTTTTGAGCTGACGATAGGAGAGCTCAGCGTCTTTATGGCTGCTTGACTGTCTGTCAGTATTGCTAGTTCCCTATTTTTATAGTTTCTGTCGAGGTTTATTTGGGCGTATACTTCTATTGCGTACAGTTCGGCTTGAAGTATGCTTGGGGATGTTCCCATCGGCTCGGAGTAGTTGGTGCCTGGCCCATATACTCCTGCCCCAGTTCCCTCGGTGGCCTTTGAGCCGTCTGTGTACCATCTTATTGTACCTTCTTTGAAAGTGTGAATGGATGTGTTGCTCCATTCTTCTTTCGTAGACAGTTCCATGATGAAGTTTCTCTTGAAGCTGAATTTCTTGACAGTTTTGTCTTTTGGCATTATCAGGAGGTTTTTACAGATGTTCAGGGGTTGATTCCCCTCGGTCCGTAGTCCCCCCCTGATCCCCATTCTTGACATTCTGAGTTGAGCCTCTGCGGCACTTCTCTCAATCACTAGTGCAGTGGTGTGAGATCTAGAATTACTTCAAACGTTGCGGTTGGGCATGTTCTCATTGCTCCTGTGATGCAGAGGCATGCAAGTCTCTGGATCTTCTCGAGTGTTTTCCTCGCTGTTATTAGCTTGGTCCTCTTGTACCAGACGACCGCTCCGTATGTGATGATGGGTCTCACTAGCATGGTGTACATCTAGCGTAAAATGGATGGGTTGCAGCCCCATGCACTTCCCGCCATTCTCCTGCACACCATGAGTACGGATGTGGCCTTACTTACTGTTGCACTCAAGTGCTTGTTCCACATTAGCTTCTTATCCAGTGTTATTCCCAGATATTTTACTTCTTCCTTCCATTCTAACTCGACTCCATTTAAGTCGATGGTTTTAAGGTTTGGAAGCTTGTTTTTTCTTGTGAATGGTATCAGTTATAGGATTGATGTTGAGTCCTATTTCCTGGCACCATTTCAAGGTTATCTTTAACCCCCTCTGTACTATGTCGCAGAGTGTTCCTTCAAATTTTCCTCTGGCCATGATGACGATGTCATCGGCATACCCGATGCAGGTAATGCCGTTCTCGGTGAGTAACCCGAGGAGCTCGTCTACTACCAGGCTCCATAGGAGGGGGGATAACACCCCTCCTTGTGGGCATCCTTTTGTTGTTTTCACCTGGATGGTGTCATCGCCCACTTTGGTTCCAATTATTCTTGTGGACAGCATTTGTTGAATCCAATGGGATGTTGTGCTGTTTATGCCTTTTTTAGTTAGGGATTTCTTGATAGCATCGCAAGAGGTGTTGTCGAATGCCCCTTCTATGTCCAGAAAGGCGCAAATGGTCGTTTCCTTGTACTCCAGAGTGTCCTGAATCTTTTCTGTCAGCTCATACAGGGCGGTCTCTGTCGATCTGCCCGCTCTGTATGCATGCTGGCTTGGGTGTAGTGGTCCCCTGTTCAGTGTTTCCGTTCTGATGTAATTATCAATGATTTTCTCCATCGTCTTTAGTAAGAAGGAGGTAAGACAGATGAGTCTAAATGACTTCGGGAGAGAGGTGTCCTTTCTTCCTGCCTTAGGAATAAAGATGACTTGCGCCTTCCTCCAGGCTTGTGGTATATATCCCATAGCCAGGCTGCTTCTGAATATTCTTACCAGGTGTGGCATGAGATCCTCCAGTCCTCTTTGCAGAAGAGCCGGAAATATGCCATCCACCCCGGGTGATTTGAATGGTTGAAAGGTGCCAATTGCCCATTTCAGTCTTTCGGAGGTGCAGATGGTTTTCGCGACCTCCCAATCTTCTTTCGTGGGTTTACCAGATTCGAACGAATCCTCGTTCCCTACTTTCAGTGCACTGCCTGGAAAGTGAGTTTCTAGCAGAAGTAGAGCTCTTTGCTCTTCATTTTCTGTGTAGTTCCCATCAGGTTTTCTGAGCGACATTGTTCCCTGGGCAATGCCTTTCGCTAAAGCTTTGTGAAATCTGGATGCTTCAGGTGTTGAGGTGATATCCCTGCAGAAGTCCCTGAAGCTCTTCCTTTTAACTTTCCTGATCTCCTTATTGTAGGTTGTCAGTTCCGCGGTGTAGCCCTGCCAGTCTCCATCGCGCTTGGCTTTATTGAAAAGCCTTCGAACTTCTGCCCGGAGCTTGGATAGGTGTTCGTTCCACCACGGAGTTTTCCTACAATTTCTTTTCTCTCTAATGGGGCAGCTGGATTCGTATGAATATTTCAACGCTCCGTTGAGGATTCTAATGTTGCTTCTAATTCTAGATGGTTTTTGACTCTAGAATTTGTTTGTTTTATATTTTCTCTTAGGCTGGTGTGAAATGTGTCCCAGTCGGTGTTTCTTGGATTTCTAATGAGAGTGTTCTCTTGCCAGAGTCCCCTCATGTTGAATTCTATTATTCTGTGATCAGAGAGTGAGGGTTCGTTAGATACCCTCCAGTCTCTGATCAGTTGACATATGCTCGGACTACCGATCGTTATGTCTATTACGTCTTGACTCCTTTTAGTTACAAAAGTGGGTGTATTCCCCACATTCAGTACATCTAAATTGGATTCAAGTAAAAATTCAAGCAGTTGCTCACCTCTTTTGTTGGTATACTTGCTGCCCCAACTGATGTTGTGTGCGTTGGCATCACTGCCGAGTAGGAGCAGTAGCCCATGCCCGTTGCAGTACTCGACTAGTTTCTGGACTTCCATAGGAGGTGCTGATGTTTTCTCATGGAAGTACCCTGATGCTACTATGATGCTACGGTGTGTGCCTCCGGTGATGTTGACCCGGATTGGCACAAGGTCCCGTGTCATGAATTCTGAAAGACATACATATTTAATGTTGTTTCTTTTCAGGATGCAGGCCCTTGGGGTATCACTTCTGATATCCCAAATTGTCTTGCAATCCTTTCGTGGTAGGCCCCTTACCTGCCCCTTGTATGTCCAAGGTTCTTGTATAAGCACAACGCCCAGGCATGACCTGTCGAACGCCCGAGCTATGACGGCTGATGCCCCCCTAGCATGATGGGCGTTGAACTGGGCCATGCTGGTGACATTTGCTGTGCTTATACTGGACATTGGTCTTCTTGCGTTGGGATGCTTGCCCCCTGTATGAGCATAGGCTCTTCATATGTTCCCGATGAATCCTCGGTGACATTACCTTGATCGGTGACGATGGTTGGATCTGAGGGAGGGGTTGCCTCCTTATTCGTCATATCAATGGCTTCCTTTTCTTTCTTCTGTAGGCCGTGGACGGGGATTTTCCCGAACCTATAGAAGATAGTGTGTCCATTTTTCTTGATTGCTTCCCGGGAGTCATTGTCAATGCCAATGTTCATTACTTTCCCGGTGCTCTCTTCTTTGCTGCTGAGGATTTTCCACAAGTGGGTGCAAAGCTCCATATTTTGTGCCTCGACTAAGCTCAGCAGCTTTTTAGGATCTTGTCCTTGGCTTCTTGGAAAGAAGACAGTGATGTTGTGTGCTCTTGGAATGTCTTCTCCCAGGCACGCCATCAACTGTTCTCCTTTCCACGTACTGAGTTTAGGAGTCTGCTCCTTAACCCACTCTGCCGTTTCTGGTGTGATGCAGTCCACCAGTAGCATACTTGGTCGGAAGTGGATTCCTCCGAACTGGAGCTTGCATGCTGCTCCCAGCGACGTCTCCTCTACAATTGCTTCCTCCAGAGTGGTAAGCTCCTCTGTTGTCAGCGTTTTTTCTGGATAGCTTGTTGGGAGTATGGCTATCCTTATAGCTTTGACGGCATTCGCGTAGCTGGTGCTTGGCCCTGCTGACGTTGATGCTGTAGCGGTGTGGGATCCCGCCACTGTCTTAGCTCTTTTTACTTTATGTCCTAGAGGAGGGGTGATTTTACTGGCGTCCCTCTTCTTTGGCTGCGAAGTAGCTTCGGATTTCTCTTCAGCGTTTCTTCCGATGGCCTTATCCCTGGCTTCATCAGGTGACATGCCCTGTTGAAGATAGCGCAGGTACCATCGTACTTTCGCCCCACTTAGACCCCTTCTTCTGGGGTCGTCAATGCCTCCTGGTTGGCCCGGGAGTGGGAGGGGTAGCTTACCAGGTTTCCTAGGATTCCTGGTTTCTGGTCCGGATGTTGTCTCCGGTTTCTTTTCTTTTTGCGTTCGAGGTGGTCTCGAGCTCAAGGATTGTTTAGATTGCCGACTGTCATGACGGGTGACAAGCTCCTCTCGGTCAGCAGTCTGTTTTGCGGTGATGTCCCGCAATTTTTTTGTTTTTTTATTTCTTACCATGGTTGATCCCACGAGTAGCAAGGGAAGCGTGTTCCACCTATGCAGAGCCCCGCATGCAAAGGTGAGGGGATTGATACAGTGGGGTGCCCCCTGGTGCCCCAAGGTTGAATCCAGTAGAGGCTGGTCATCTATCCAGTCACGCATCCCATCAGCCTGGACCCCCGCCTTAGGACTTAGGTTTTTTAGTGAGGTTGTCTCCTCTTGTTTCGGGCGATTAAGCCCAGACCCCCGCATTTCTCTGTCCGCGAGACGTGACCACGACAACAGATGATACGGTATATCAGATAGTCCACAGTCGGACATCTCTGGCGCCGTTTCCCCTAGTGCAGACCTTTAGTCACGACACGACAACTAGGTTAGGGGAGGAAAATAGCATTTTGATCAATGGGGTCCCCGGAAGACCCCACGTAGTATTTTATGTGACATATTTCTTATCTTGTTTTAAGAGTGATAGTGGTGTTTGAGTACACGGTGTTCGCGGTATTCGAGTTAGTGGTGTTTGAGAGTAGTGTATGTGTGTATCCATCAGCATGTCCAAAGGTTGTCAGAAAAGCCTAACTCAAGCCGAGCTTGAGGAAATAGCAGGCAATGTGAGTCCGATTGTCTATGACAGTGATGATCAAAGTGATAACCAAAATGCAATTGATGATGAACCGCGCGATGCCAATTTCGTCATTGGAGAGGAACTTGCATCAGAAACTGAAGACGCTATTGAAGACGCTATCGAGGAGAGAGAAGACATATTGATTGAAGATACATTAGAAAAATCTGAAGTTGAAGAAGAGATGCAAGGGGAAGTTGTAGAAGAAGAAATTGCGGCTGTGAGAAAAAGCAATAAACTGTATAGGTACTGCAAAATCTGGACGTATATGGACCTGTGATGCACCTGTTCCTTCACGACGTCCTTCGAGGAACATTGTCACTACCAAACCAGGACCAACGGCATATATGCCAGCGAGGGCAATGAAATATTCAAGATTTTCAACATTTTTTTGACTCTTGACATGAAAAAAAGTATCTGTGAACATACCCACCAAGAAGCAATTCGTATATACCGAATGTACAATGAAAAAAATCCGGAGACTCAGAAGATGTGGACAGACATTGATGTTGTAGAACTCGATGCATTTATTGGAGTTTTGATTACAGCAGGAGCTGTCTACGATGTCGAAAAGAAAACGTTACAGAAATGTGGTGTACAGATGAGTCTATTCGTCGTAATATATTCACAGCGTCAATGTCTCGTGACAGATTTACTCAAATAAGCAGGTTTATCCGATTTGATGATAAAGCGACAAGACAGAGGTGAGGAGAGAAACAGACAAGTTAGCAGCATTTAGAGACACATGGGAAGCTTTTGTCACGAACTGTAAAAAAGCATTTGTTCCCCATGAACATGTGACTGTGGATGAGCAGCTGGTAGCCTTTAGAGGAAAGTGCCCATTCAAACAGAGTATATGAGCTCGAAGCCAGTTAAGTATGAGCGGGTTAAGATTTGGGCACTAGCCGACGTGAAGACGACATACCTGTATAATTTGCAAATTTACACAGGCAAGCTACCTGGAGCGCAGCCTGAGAAAAATCGAGGTTTCAGAGTAGTAACAGATTTAGCTTCTCCTTTATATTACACTGGTCGAGGTATTACAACAGATAATTTCTTAGCCTTGGCCGAATTTCTTCTGACAAAAAATCTAACTCTGCTCGGAACTGTGCGCAAGAACAAGCCCGACACTCCAACGGAACTAAACATTACTAGAGGCCGAACTATTTTCGCATCTAAATTTGTCTTTTCTGAAAAAGTTACCATGGTATCTTACGTACCAAAGAAAAACAAACTTGTCCATATACTATCTACACAACATCAAGACAAATCTGTTTCCGTTGAAGAACATAGGAAACCGGAAATGATCCTATCATACAATTCCACCAAAGGAGCAGTTGATAATGCCGATAAGATAAGAGAATACACGTGTGCTCGACGCACTTGTCGCTGGCCTTATCGCCTCTTTATGAACCTTCTTGATATTGCTGCCCTCAACAGTTTTGTCATATATGTAGCCAAGAATCCAAATTTCTCTCGAAGAAATCAATTCCTCCAAACTCTAGGCAAGCAGTTATAGCAAAACCCAACATGGAAAGGAGACTGAGAGATGCAAAGAAAAATCCTAGCGTTTTTAGAGCGATAGTTGCATGTGGAATAACTGCTCATTGCAAGATAACGAAGCCGTACCAATAAATACAAAAAAACGAGGAAGGTGCCATTTGTGCCCTCGTTCACTTGACAAAAAAGTCAACTTCAAGTGTGACGACTGCAGACAATTTGTCTGCGCGAATCACAGACGCAGTGTCACAAGGACCAAGTGCACTTCGCATTGTGTTGCTGACGAATAATTCTTAGGTTTTATGCCTGTTTCATTTTTTTTTTTAATAAAGTTTGCAAGTTTATTTATTTATATATTTTCTAAAATGCACATTTTCATAAAAAATAGAGAAAAAATCTGATTTAGTATTTACCGTGAAAAGAATTAGAAAATTCCATGAAAAACGGATGGGGTCCCCGAAGGACCCCATTCAGTACTTTACGTAACAAAATATAACGTGGTAGTTTAAGGGTTAAATAAAATAATAAAATAATTTTATTTAAAAAAAATTGCTGTCAAAATTAAATCCAAAGCAAACGTCTGCTTGTTTCCTAGGCAACCCTGCAGCTGTTTCCAAAGCATGCTTTAATTGGTATTGTTGCAGAATGATCATAATTTATGGTGATCAATTTTATGCAAGCAAATTTTTAAAACAGTTTTACTCGGAAACAGGTCATTTTATCGTGATAGACAAAGATGACCTTTTCCGAATATTTCTTCATGTTCTCTAATTGTGCGTCTTCAAAACTCCGAAAAAAATATTACGAAAAAAGTTATAGGCCTTTTTTGAAGGTCAAGGGCATCAGTTAAGGCCTTTTGATTTCGGGGGATTCAAGTCTAATTTGGACCAAGGAAGCAAAGCAACATCAGTGGCGAGTGCGTCAAATTTGAAGAAAATCGGTACACTAGAAAAAAGTTATAAAAAAATATTGATTTAAAAAAATTAACTTTGAAGACTTATAACTTTCTTGTTTGTGAGTTTTCGAAAAAAATTATAGTTACTTTTGGCAATATTTCATCAAGTAGAATCACCCTCTTAATTTTTTGCGCATAATTTCCGGAGACCCTGTATATGATCATCCTGTCCACGAGTTGTGAAATTCTTTGTTAGCCCCTTTATTTACTAACATTCAAAAGAGATAGTATATTTTATACGAAGGGAAAGTGACACTTTTCATGGCGCGCTCGTGATAATATATGAGAGCATCAGGCTATGAAAAGTCACTTTTCCTCCAAATAAAATTATGCTATTTTTTCTGCAAATGTGGGCAAATTTAAGCAAGAACATCATTTTTAATTGAAGAAAAGCGGATTTGCAATGAGGTTTGGACAGGTAAAAGTATCAAAGTAACGCTCGCTAACGCTGTCATCTGGACACTGTCCTTAACGTCAACCATATATTTAATACTATCTACTGATTATTACAATAACAGTAGAAGTCATCGTTTTAAATACTACCGGAGCTTGCGGTTACGTCACAGCAATGGCTGACAGATTTTCATGGTTCTCTTCTGACCACGATACACATATACACGGTATGCCGAATGCCGATAGACGATGACGCGCAGGCTGCGTTCCGGTCTTGTGACGTCACGTGGTTCAAAGACTACACCATGAGATTTCTCATATCTTTTTTATTGTCAGGAATAAATAAATAATTCTTTGTAGGCTTGCATAAGTCGGCAACAGCTATCCATTTACCGTTTTAAAAATTTTCAAGGCCAACTAAATCCCAGAGTTTTCATTGTCAACTTTTGTTTTTCTTATAGCCGCCATTGTTTTTTTATGTCGCTTTGTACAAAAAAAATCATGAAAATCAAAATTCAATAACATTAAAAAAATTTGTAAAAATTTCATTTTATTTTTTTCGAAAAAAAATTAAAGATTTTTCCATAATAGATCTTTCACAAAGAAAAACACAAGGAAAAAGGATCAAAGCAATATAATTTGACATTTATTTTATAAACAACCTCGCCGCGATTAATACTTTAGGTCAAAATTAAACCACATGACGTCATTGCGCAGTAGTTGATCAAAATAGAAAACGCTATCGGCATACCACAGAATAGATTAGTCTATTCTGTGGGCATACCGTGTATACGTGTATCGTGCTTCAGGGGTGCGTTCGAAAACGTCATTCTAGCATAAGACTTATGCGAAATGTCGTTCGAAAACATTAGTAGGCAAAGTTTGGCAACGTTGTAGTGCCCGTTCGAAAACATCGGAGAACATCATTCAATGTTCTCCTTCGTCATCCTAGTGAAAATTATCCGACTTGCGCAGTGCGGACTAGCTTTGTATTTTTACCGCCTTTTTCAAATCATGATAATAAACTTACATTTATTATTAAAATTATGTCATCGACATAAAATTTGAATAATTTGATCCAAATAATAGAAGATAAGTATTAGGTATCTGTAGGTATTATCACCTGGCACAGAAAATTGAATGCCTCTGGTGACATTCTAAAATGGCTCTGAAATTGGGAAGGACTGTACCTGGGTACCTGGGAATTGTCTGCTCATAATATCCTTCGATTCGAGGTAGACTTTGCTGCCATTATTTTTTTTGTGCGATTATCCATTTTTTCACTGTAAATTATGATGTTCAAAAATACCTTAATGAAAATTTTGATTGAATCATTCAGCAAAACTCTAACAAAAAACTGTAATTTATTATGGCTCATAACCTACAAATTAAAATTACAAAATAAAAACACGCGCTTTTCTCCGCCTCCCTCCTTTTCGAGTGTTCGAAAACTAAGGCCATTTATTGTTATCGAGATTCAACTTTCAGGATAACTTACCCCCACCACACCACCAATCGAACGATATTCGCCTTAGAATGACGTTTTCGAACGCACCCCTGACCAGCAGTCCAAGACCAAGGATATTATCCATCATTCTGTCTTGTCTCTTGTCTGTTTTTTTTCTTTTATTTTATTTCTATTATTAATGGTCTTATCTACTAGGGATATTTGGTCAGATAGAACGATAGTAAATTAGGTAATATTGGTTGCCGACACCTGACACCTGACACCACATGTTTGACCGGCTCAGCTGCATTATTGAGCTTGAGCATATAAATAAAATTTTAGGTTAGAAAATTGGAGAGAGTTAATGATCTTGAGATAGGAAATAAAGACCCTTATTAAACGACCTAAGTTAATTAGAAATACTCTGAATAATTGCCGTGGTTAACGTTGATTACTGTGTTTAGCTTATTCTAATTCGTATGCAATTTTTAGACTACTCGAATGACTATAAATAAGTACCTAATACTCGACCCTCTTCTTATTAGAACTGTATTGATAATTTTAATATTTTCAAATATGTGATTTGTTACATTTCCCCTATCATTTATTTTTGTATAGGACAAGAGTACAATCTACAACTAGGAGTAAAATGAACGGAAGATATAGAATACTACTAGCTGTAGTAATATTATTAATAATATGGAGAAGTGCTTATTATTTTTCATATTTGGAATCGAAAGATGTTCAAGAAACGTCGCAGATAAATCAAGAGGGAAATGAAAATATAGAGAAAGTAACGGTGACAGTGTATTATGAAGCATTATGTCCAGATTCTAAATATTTTATAATTAATCAATTGTTACCAACATATGAGATACTGCAAAAATATCTAATTATCGATCTCGTACCATATGGTAAAGCTGAAGTAAATATTAAGCTAAGTATGGTTTGATCCTGGAATATTAACACCTTGAACTTTTCTTACAGACGAAGGAAATCAATGGCCATATAGAATTTCATTGTCAGCATGACGTTGTTGAATGTGAAGCGAACAAAATCCACTCGTGTGTCATTCGTGATGTAAAAGATCCTCTCACGCAGCTCAAATATATAAATTGTATGATAAATGACAATATTCTTCCTGTAGATGCTGGAGAAAGGGTAAATATTTCCATTTCATTAAACCAGGATAGATTATCTGGTTATCAAAACGTTTTGCATTGTCTACAAAAAATTCCGAGATATAATTAAATTAAAATACTGAAAGGGGTGCAGTTTCATCCTTACCTCCCATTTCCACCCTCTAATTTAATAGCACTCTAGGATTTTTTAATTCTTAATGGCCATATGAAGGACTTTTAATGATTAGGACATGACATAATTAATGGCGTTAATTTTCAAGAAGGTGAAGACTCTCTTTTCTCTATGATTTATGAGAAAATCATCAGCTTTAATTAATTCTTAATAAGGCTAATACAACATTGTTTTTCCGAGCCAAAGGTTTGGAGAGGTCAGTACTAGCCACCTTCGGCTGTCCTCGACGTTTTCTCTGGTGTCCGCTATCTCTTCTCGTTACTGCTCCATCGTGGGATCGATAGATGATGAGACTACCAGGCAGTACCTGGTTGCTTGGTCATGTCATGATACTTCCCTTTAGGTATCGGACTCGCTACGTAAAACCACTTGGTTGTCCTGTTTCCGACTAACAGCATAAACTCAAAATTTACAAGAAAAATGACAAGCGAATTCTTTTTTTTTTGTTGAATGGTCTTCTATTTTTAATTTTGGAAAAAAATGTTAGGCTACTTATAATGACTCAGATTTAATAATTAAAGTCACTCTGTCAGTAAAAGCCTCTATTTTCATCACTTTTCATTAATGATTAGGATAAGATTATGAAGTAAATGTATTTTTTTTTAGTGTGGGAAAGAATTGGATATAAATTTCGCCCCGATTGGTGATTGTGCGAGAAGTATCGAAGGGAGTCTACTGCTGAAAAAGAACGGGCAAAGAACGCATAATCTTCTTCCACCAGTACATTTTATCCCGACCATTGAACTTAATGGTAGCCAGACTCTAGTCCGCCAGTCGTTGATATTAAAAAATTTACACAAGGCTGTATGTCAAGTCTTCAACCATAAACCTACCAAATGTGTTTAAATATATATTTTTTGTATTTATTACATGTAAATTTAGTTAATAAATATGTTGGGAGTATAATTCAATTTTATTTTTATCTGGTGAGGTGTTGGTAATGAAAATCCAGTTAATATATATGGTAATATATTTTAAAAAAGTTCACATTATAAAATTAAAAAAAATATAAATAATTATATGCACAAATTATTTCATATAAATGAGTAAACAGTCTTCGTTTGCGCCTTAAATGTAAACAGCAATACAGAACACAGACAATGGAAAATTTATAAAAGTATATCGGAGCAGGATTAGTACAGTACTTATCACTAATAATAATCACGCACATGTGCATTTGTAGGTATATAACATAGGTACGTACACAAATATACTAACGGGACAGTTTATGATGCAATGTGTTTCGTGGGTGAAAACAAATAAATAATACTATGCTATATGTCAAAGATGATATAAATAGAACTGACTGGTTGGCGAGCTTGACGTACATGGACTAAACATTAAATGGCACTAATTATATAAAAAAAAAAACAAGCATAGGAAAGCACCTGTCATTGCAATCTTACAGAACAAGCATCCAAAGTTATCGATTAGCTGTCATCTTAATTATTTAGTTGAATCTACCTGACAATTTTTACAAAATTCGTATGAAACATTACAACATCACTTACGGTATCTTCTATTTCTAAGCTTATCAAATAGGAAGCTGTTTGCTAGCTAATCTTGTAACTGACATTAGGTTGCTTAGACTATAAAATTACCACCCGTCGATAAATAGGAGTGAGTTGATGATGATAACTACATACTACCATTTAAACATTATGATAATGTGTACCAAGTATTTGCACGGCATAGTTCATTTACTAATAGTAGTATTAAGATATAAAAAACTTAATATTATTCATCAAAAATCGATGACATTGTTATATACATTGGGATTCTTTCTTCATTGTAATGTACATAAATGAATTATCGTTTTGTTGTGATGACATCCTCTAGTACATTAGAAAAATTAACCACTGCTTTAGGTTCTAAAACCCATATCTCGGATAAACAACTGAAAAGGCGCTGCTGGATGACTTTATCCAAGCAGTGAGTGCACAACCTTGAAAATTTTCTCTTTTCAATCCTTATCCAAGTTGTATTATCAATGCGTACAGTAAATATTATAAAATATGTAAATAAATACTTATTACACTAAACAAATCGACAAATATCCTTTGGCTTTTTTCAGAATTACAAATTACTATTAGAGATTTTTCATTTACTCAGTATTAAATGTTTGGTTACAGCTCATACAAGATTTCACTTCTGTCTGTACAAATTCACAGACAGATAAATACAACTATGCTAAATTATTCAATTACTCACTATAATAATGAAAGTTGAAATGGAATGATAATGATTAAATGTCGGACTTGATTGTTTCAAAGCTCACATTAGTTAGTATAAAACAGCGGTCGAGTAGTTAATCGTGGTGTTTAGGAATCGCAGAGACCATGCAGTTCTGCATAGTTCACAATGGCACGGTGAAGAAATTCATACTGCACCTGAAAACACACAAATATCAATCTGTGGTGTTAAATATAGTATCCCCAGAAATAAATGTAGGTACATATTCACAAAAATCATGACATTTAACTTGTTATTGTTAACTTACAAAAATTTACTTTTTCAAAAGTTATACTCTGTTTGCAGGAAGTAATACTTCTTTCTGAAATTTAGGGAGTTTTCGGTAAGAGCCTAGGAAACACTCTAATCCAACTATCTGAATGTTGCACCGATCGGGTTGTAATTTCACAAGGAGGCACCTTAGCGTTCCCAAATACAACTTATTGAAAATAAGGCAGATCAAGGAATTTCAAGGAATCAAGGTAATTATTATCATTATTAAATAATAATATGATAGTTCTCAAGTTATTAAGAGCGCCAAAAACAATTTATCAAAGACACAGATGACTTCATTTTTTTATAATACAATTTTTACTGAGAAAACTAAAAAAAATCCACCAAAAAAGTGAAACTAAATCTTACATAAGAGTTGATCATTCCTAATCGCTGAGATCTGAGCTTCCTGACCAGAGTAAAAACATCAACCCGGCGTTCAGTGCGCAACTGCTGGACCAAAATTGTCAGACCCACAAACATTGAACTTCGGTCGGCTCCTAGATTGCAATGGACGACCATGGAAGGTGAGCAACTGTTCCTAATCAGCGCTGCTTGGGACTGATCAACTAACTCTATCAGACCTCGAGTTACTTCTGGTACCTGCAGATATAATTATTGTTAAAGCAACATTCTACAACGATTCAGGAATTAAACGAAAATGCATATCTTCATTGTAGAAAACATGACATTTAATTTTTTTTTTCTCTTTTATCTTTAAATCACTCTCAATAATCGATATTAAACAAAAAATACCTCTCCATCAACAGTCGGCCATCCATGATATTGCAGATGTGTTACTTTATGTTCCTCTCCATCCCTCGATCTGACATACATTTCTCGCCGGGTGTAATAGGGACAACTTTCAGCCTGAACGTATCTGACAGTGACGTGTTCGTAAGAGCTCTCCTCATCCTCGGGCCAATACCTAGGACATCGACCATCTCCGGTACCTACTTCTGAAAGCATAACCACCACGCTGATATTTTGCTCAGCGACCATACGCCAAAAATCACTTATGGTGCCCTCAACAGGATCTTGGGTTATAATGAATGATTCACTATTATCATAACCTTCGATGAAAGTGGCATTTATGTAGGTCGAGTGTTCGCGGCCAGAAAGCGGAGTTAAGATTACACGGTTACGGTCATAGGGGATGACGTTCACTGAGCGATTCTTGTCGGCATTTTCTTCGGCACTGGCAACAGAACAGGATTTCTTCTCTTCCATTGCGTTCTCGATAGCCTGAAAAAACATTTTCAAATTAGTATCGCTTCATAATTATGTGCTAATTGAATATGATTTTGTAAAGTTGTATTTAAGGTGTTATTAGCACTCCAGAGTGGAGTGCCTTAGAAGTAATTTTTTTGAAACAATTCTTTCACTCTAAAATCTAATCATCGATTTTAGCAACTTGTATTTTAGATGGTGTCGATTTTACTCAAGAAGAAATCGACTAGAAGAAGCATTTCTGATTCTGTATCAATAATTCGATTAGTTGTACTCTGAAGACATCAACTCGCTCTTTCGCAAGATACCCTTCTTGATGCATCATAAAAATTTTGATTTTAATACAAAATACGACACTTCTTTTAATACAATTAGCCCAAGTCATTAAATATATATCAAAAATACATATCCTGTAATTTGTCGTAAATTTTGTTACAGCTTTTATTTTGTTATTTTCAGAAATTTTTACCGCTTCAAAAGGAAACAATTGGCCAACACGCAACAAGAAGACACGTTTACACTATTAGCAACATCATAAGTTGCTCAACATTGAGTAACTCACTGGAACATTTATAAACATTTCGGAAATTTGTAACAGAAACATAAATGTTCCTATTTGTTGCTTTGGTGGATACGTGTCTTAAGATTTTTTTTTCTCGAAGATCGTGGCATTTACGAAAAAAATTACAAGAGTCCTGATATTTATTTAAGATATTTCAAGTTATCTAAAATATACAGTGTGACCCATTTTTTCTTGAAACACCAGTTACGTATAGGCTCAGTTATGTATTATTTTAATTATAGATATATCTTTACACTATATGTACTCTAGGGTAACTTTTAGCAAACTTGCATTTATAATATTATTATTTCATACTTAGGGAGTATTGCATCATCCTTTAGCCTTGTATCTTTCTAGAAACTGCTTGCTAGCAACTCCAGCAAACAAACAGTTATCTCAGGTTACTTTGAGTAACGACCTCTTGGCTTGAAATGAACAAGACAACAGGCAGTTATGAATTTGCTGGCAAGTCTTTAACATTGGCTTCTGCATTCGTAATTCAACGTAGTTTTATAAGTTAGTTATTTGTCTTTTTTTAATAAAGTATTTTAAAACTTTAAAATTGTTTTTTTAAAAATACTTTGGAAAAGGGCACATACGTAATTGGCGCAGTCAGTAGGATTTTCGAAGGTCCTAGTTCGAAAAAGTGTTCACAAAAATCGGTAACTTTTCGGGCAAAGACTTTTTGTTTTAACAATTCATCGAGAATCGAATTCAACTACACTCCAAGAGGACTACATCGCCTGAAGGAGCCATCAAGACTCCAAGGGACTACATCGCCCAGCCGAGTCATCACTTCTCCAAAGGACCCACATCGCCAGCGGAGTCGAAATTAAGAAATATGTTTTACATGTAAGTCTCATTCGTTCCTTATTCTTATTCCATTTTTCCAATTGTGTCATAATTATTTATGTCGGAAGTAAATGATATATTGAATAAAATTCAGGAATTATCTATTATAGAAGAACAATCTAGTTCAGAAACAGATTCTGAAGATATTGAAAGTAAATTTTTAAAACTTATAAATAATAATTCAAGCTCACCCTTAGCAACGGTTAGCACTAGTAGTAGTAGTAATAATTCAAAAAATTATATTAGAGAGTCTAAATTGAGTAAAAATATAATTATTGATTCAGCTAGTAATTCGATTACTAATAATATTGAAAGCGAGCCGACTTTACCAAAAATGAATCTAGAGAAATTTTTTATTGATGCTATTCCTAAATACAATGGCGATCAAGCTACTTTAGGTATTTTTATATCAGCTTGCGAGAAATTTTTCGAAACTTTTAATGATCCATCTAAGCCCTTAGTTAACGAATGGCTATTAAGAATAGTTGTTAATAAACTGGAAGGTCGAGCTTTAACTTTAATTGGTAGCAGAGAAGAAGCCACCACTTGGGGTACTATTAAACAATTACTTATTAGTTATTTCGGTGATCAACGAAATACTAAATGCTTAGTTAGAGATTTGCTTAATTTAAGAATTGAAAGAAATGAAACACCATACCAGTTTGGTATGAAATGCCAAGACGTACGTAGTCTAATTTTAACAAAGTTAAACCTAGAGGAAGCCGATAAAAATATACGTAAAATTAAAGCAAATTTATATGACGAAATGGCTTTTGATACCTTTTTAAACGGTTTACCAGAGAGACTTTCTGATAAAATTAGAATACGTTCTCCTAAAGATTTAGAAACCGCTATGAATTTAATTGTTGAGGAAGAAAATATAACTTATTACAGGAACAGGTTATATAATCCAAATTTAAATAAAAATTATAAACCAGTAATGAAATTGCAACCTGCCAAGCCATTACCGTTTCCTCAAAATAATTTTCGAAATAATTTTTATGCACCTCCACCCGGTAATAATTATTATTCCAACCCACAATCACCAAGACAAACATTTTATTCCCAAAATCAACCGCAAACATCTTTTAATGCACGCCCATCAATTCCGAATAGGAATACCCAAAATTTCTATCCAAAATTTCAAGCACAAAATAAACCTTCATTTGCACCATCTCAGCAATTTGCAAAAAATGCAAACTCCACACAATACGAGCCCACACCAATGGACATTTCGTCCGGTAATACTAGACAAACCTATCAGACACAGAGAACGCAACGACCGTTCCAAAATAATTTCATGTCCCAAGAACTTTATCATCAGGAAATAAATAATGATCAAGAACCACATTCTTCTTCATCCCATCCTTATGCAGCCGAAACCTCAGACGAAATAATATATCAGGAGGAATGTAAACAACCCGAAAATCACAATGAATTTTATGAGCAGTACGATGAGTCTGAAATTTTAAATCATGAAAATAGTCATGACGAAAATTATCAAAATTTTCACTTAAGTCAAGCCAACAACGATCAGACATAATAAATGTAAATAATATCGATAATGTTCATATTCTACCGTACATTAAAATTCCGCACGCGAACCTAAAATTTTTGATAGATACAGGTAGCAGTAAGACATTAATCAGTAAACAAACTGTCGAGGAATTTTATAAAGATTTTGTAGAAGTTGAACCCTTTAAAATTAAAACCGCTCACAACACCACCAGTCATAAATATGTCGCAAACATCCCATTGCCGAAAACTTTTGGTATTAAAATGAAACATAAATTTTGTATATTTGATTTTAATGAAAAATACAATGGACTAATAGGTATGGATCTTTTAAGAAAATTGAGTGCCACCATCAACTTAAAAAATCAAATTTTAGAAACTAAATTTGCCAAAATTCCAATTTATTTTCAATCTCATGATAATGACATCCATTCATTCACTGTAGGTGCTAGAACTCAAAAAGTGATCAAAATACCAGTCGATAAAATCTCTGGTCCGGCAATAATTAATTACCAATCATTTCAAAGAGGATTAGAAATTCCCACTGCACTTGTGCAGATAAAAAATAATTATGCAATCACATCTATAATAAATTCCAATGATCACCCTGTAGAGTTAAAATTAACTCAACCCATTGTAACCGAAGAATTAAATAATTACGATCATAGTGAGGTAAATGAACTACCAGTCGAGTACGATTATGAATGCGACCGTCTCTTGAAAGAAAATATGCGAAACCTGAGACTTAATCATTTAAATAAGGAAGAATATACCGAGATACGTAAACTGTGTCTAGAATTCAGAGATATATTTCACTGTGAGAAAATTCCTTTATCATTTACTAATGAAATAAAACATCAAGTTAAACTGACAGACGATACTCCAATTTATAAAAAAGCTTATAGATTACCAGAAGTATTGCAAAGAGAAGCTGACAGACAAGTACAAGAATTATTAGACCAAGACATAATTCAACCTTCTCATTCCCCATGGTCCAGTCCCATAATAATTGTACCTAAAAAGGCAGACGCATCAGGACGCAAAAAATATCGTCTTTGCGTAGATTATAGATTGCTCAATGAAAAGACAATCGATGATAAGTATCCGCTACCTAACATTTCGGATATTTTAGACAAACTTGGTCGATGTCAATACTTTTCGACATTAGATCTTGCCTCTGGTTTTCACCAGATCGAAATGGAAAAAAGTGACATAAGCAAAACAGCCTTCAGCACTCCCCGCGGTCACTACGAATACAAACGCATGCCCTTCGGAATGAAAAATTCACCTAGCACATTCCAACGTGTCATCGATAATGTACTTAGAGGCATTAATAATGAAAAATGTGTTGTATACCTAGACGACATCATAGTTTTCTCCACTTCATTACAGGAACATCTAGAAAAATTAAGAAGTGTGTTCGAACGCTTAAGAAAAGCTAGACTTAAGGTTCAGTTAGACAAATGTGAGTTTCTTAAAAAAGAAGTACAATTTCTTGGCCACATTGTTACGCCAGAAGGTGTGAAACCTAATCCGGATAAAATCTCAGCCGTAATAAATTACCCTATTCCTAAAACACAAAAGGAAATCAAAAGTTTTTTAGGTCTAGTAGGCTACTACCGTAAATTCATTAAAGATTTTGCAAAATTAACCAAACCAATGACAATTTGTTTAAAAAAGGGTAGAAAGGTAGAACACACCCGAGAATTCGTAGAAGCTTTTGAAACATGTAAACAATTACTCACTAACCACCCAATCCTGCAATATCCCGACTTTACAAAACCTTTTATCCTTACGACGGATGCATCAAATGTAAGTTTAGGGGCGGTTTTGAGTCAGGGTAGTATAGGGAATGACAGACCCGTGTGTTATGCATCTAGAACACTAAATGAAACAGAGCAAAAATATGACGCTTTTGAAAAAGAACTCCTAGCAATTGTTTGGAGTACGAAATATTTTCGTCCTTATTTATATGGACGACCCTTTCTGGTCTATACTGATCACAGACCCTTAGTTTGGTTCTTCAAACTAAAAAATCCCAATAGCAAATTACAACGCTGGAAAATTAGGTTACACGAATATGATTTTCAAATAATTTACAAAAAAGGTAAATTAAATACTAATGCAGACGCTTTAAGCAGAATTCACATCAATGCTCTCGAAAACGAGTCCATCATGGGTAACTTTGATGAAACAGAAAATACATTAGAAGAATTAAATGACGATGTTGATGACAACACCGTGCATTCCAACCAAAATCCTGAACCAAAAAATTCTATTAAAATTTTAGATGAAGCTATCGATTCTAAGCCAAATCAATTTTTCATTACTGAAGTTTTTACAAACCCACATCCTGTAAAAATAATAAAGAAAAATAATCAGTCAAAATATAACGTTCAAATTACCAAAGACAATAATGAAAAAGAAATAATCCAATTCTTGAAACATTACACCTCGAGTAAGAAACGGTACTATTTTCACTTTTCCACCGAAAGTCTTTATAAAAAATTCTGTAACGTATACACAAAATTATTTAATAATGATGGACCTGAAATAATAAGATGCACCATCAAATTAACGATCATAGACGACCCCGAAGAACAGACCTTGACAATAAAACAACAACATGAAGGAAAAACTAATCATAGAGGGATTTTAGAAACTCTTAAACAACTTCAAAGAAAATACTATTTCCCAGACATGAAAGACAAAGTTACACAGTACATTAATAATTGCGACCTCTGCAAAAAAGCAAAGTACGATAGGAACCCACCTAAAGTTCCACTTGTTATAACCAGTACACCGGAGAAACCTTTTCAAAAACTCCATATGGATACTTTTGTAGTAGAAAGTCAAAATTTTCTAACAATCATAGACGCCTTTACTAAACTAGGCCAGGCCATACCTATCGCCTCAAAGAACAGCATTAGCATCGCCAATGCTCTCATACAGTACTTTTCTTTTTATTCAGTCCCAGAAATGATAACTTTTGATAACGGTGTCGAATTTTGTAACGAGACAGTTCAAAATACATTAGAGTTACATAAAATTAAAGTACATTTCGTAACCGAAAATCATCCGGAATCCAACGGACTTATTGAAAGATTACATTCAACCTTGTTAGAACAAATTAGGCTGATGAGAATAAATTCAAAGACAGATCCAATTACCACCTTGATGCTTTACGCAATCATTGCCTACAATAACACGATCCATTCGACGACGAGTTTCACCCCGTATGAACTTACGTTAGGTCACTCAAGTGCACGCAATCCTTATGATATCCATTACAATAAACAAGTGTACCAAGAATACGCTAAAAATCATAAAGAAAAGTTGGCAATTACTTACAAAAATGTAAATCAAACTCTCGATAAAGAAAAGCAGAGAGTAGCAGAAAGACGAAATGCGGATTCAGACTTAAAACAGTTAGAAGTAGGTCAAGAAGTTTTTGAAATAAATTACAAAAGCAAACGACATAAAACTTTAGAAAGAAATAAAGGACCCTACACGATAATTAAAATTACTAAGAAAAATTTAGCGCTAATAAACGACAACGGTAATCATAGATACGTCCATCTCAAAAATCTTCGTCATTCGCGCTCACCTCAAACCGAATCCTCTACCTCTGAAACTGAACCAGATCAATCAAAATCCAACGATAAAATAAAGATACTTCAAAACATTAAACTTAAACCCCCTGACAAAAATTAAATCTATTTCAGATGGATACTCCTCGCCGTCCACTTCCTTACCTCGTCCGGAAGTCCCAAAAGCTTGGAAATCAAGAAAATTATTGATAACCCGGGGTTAATGCCCATTAAATTAGGAAAAATGCAAAATTCAGTTGACTATTGGACATTCGTTCAAAAATACGACTTGACAACACTGAAAGAAGAATTTGCTTCTTTAAGACAAAATTATCTTAGACTAAATAGTTCCATGAATAATACCCAATTTGGAAAAGAATACTCTCAGGAAATGTTTAACTATCAATATCTTGTAGAAGACCTCATAACGAGAACTAGTAAAAAGTTTCAACAAATCATTCCTGAAAATAATCACCTTAGAAAACCTAGAGGACTTGTTAACGGTCTAGGCAGTATATTTAAAGCAATAACTGGGAATTTAGATGCGTCAGACGCAGAAAAATATGACAATGCTATCCAACAACTAAGCGATAATCAAAACAAATTAAAATTGTTAACAGAAAATCAAATTTCATTAACAGAAAATGCTATCAAGAAATTTAATGAAACTTCTGTTAAATTACTTCACAATCAATTAGTAATGGAGAGTAGAATAATGCAAATGGAACAACAAATGAAAGATACCAGCATTCGAGATGCGAGTACCTACCAAATGGTAAACTTCAATGCTATATTTAATCAATTACTAGTGGCAATCAACACGATACAACAAATTCTAATGACTCTAGAAAATGCTATAACTTTTGCTAAATTAAATACCTTACATGCAAGCATAATAGAGCCAGATGAGCTCCTAGACGAGTTAATCAACATCCATCCACTAATAAAAATTAATAAAATACCATTTGAAATTACAAAAGACAATATTCTCTTATTCGAGAAAATAGCTGTCGTCAAAGCTTATTCTAAGCTGAACGAGATTGTCTTTATTATAGAAATACCGATCGTAGAACCTGACTCGTATACTTTATATCATTTATTCTCTTTCCCGGTAAAATCCGTCGACCACTTCCAAATGATTATTCCCAAAAATAAATACCTTTTCCTGAATGAGCGAAAATTTGGGTTCTCAAACGGAATATGCTTAGAAGTTGTTCCCGAAGAATTTATATGTCATTCAATGAATAACAATGCCGTCAACGAGGGAAGCCCCTGTGAAGTCCAGCTCCTGCTGTATTCCAACAAGTACGACAATTGTAGCCCCATCGATGTCAATGTGACTCAAACAAAAATACAAAAAGCTACCGAAAACAAATGGATAGCCATATTTCCAACGGAAACCACCGTAACCACAGTTTGTGACCAGGACGAAGACAAATCAGCCCTTCAAGGCAGTTACCTCATCACGCTATCTGAGAACTGCTTCCTGAAACTACAACATGAAGTCATCAGAATCTATCACAACCCTACCGTGCCCAAAAGGTACGTCAGTGTTCCCAATATAAAAGTGATAATCCCCAAACCAGATGACCCTAAAGACAATCCAATGATTCAATTAGAAGACATAAATTTGGATGAACTTAAAGGAATTGTGACCAATATGAATCAAAATAAAGAAAAACTTAATGATATAATAGTGCCTAAAATTCATGCTAATAATATCAGTGTGTGGACAATCATATTATATTTACTTTTAGCTATGTTAATCATGTACTTAATATTTAAGTTAGTCATTAAGACGAAACAGGAAGAAGTCCAAAAACCGATGAATATCAATGACATTTCGATGCAAAATTTAAACAAAGTGTAAATTTTGCTCTTTTTGGCATGGAGGAGTTACGTATAGGCTCAGTTATGTATTATTTTAATTATAGATATATCTTTACACTATATGTACTCTAGGGTAACTTTTAGCAAACTTGCATTTATAATATTATTATTTCATACTTAGGGAGTATTGCATCATCCTTTAGCCTTGTATCTTTCTAGAAACTGCTTGCTAGCAACTCCAGCAAACAAACAGTTATCTCAGGTTACTTTGAGTAACGACCTCTTGGCTTGAAATGAACAAGACAACAGGCAGTTATGAATTTGCTGGCAAGTCTTTAACATTGGCTTCTGCATTCGTAATTCAACGTAGTTTTATAAGTTAGTTATTTGTCTTTTTTTAATAAAGTATTTTAAAACTTTAAAATTGTTTTTTTAAAAATACTTTGGAAAAGGGCACATACGTAATTCACCCTGTAGAATATTAATTTATGGTGCGATTTGAAAAAAAATTCTTTTAAATCATAGAGTATATTTTGGGAGCAAAAAGCGTCTCATTCCTACAAAATCCAGGGCCTACTAGATCAGTGTTTACTTGTAAAATCTCAAAAATTCATACTAGCGATTTTTTTAGAAAAAAACTGGGCACGCCACGGGATTCACCAACCCTCAAAACGGTACTGTACTAAATTTTATTGAAAATGTCAGAGTAAAAAGGATCTTGTAGTTATTTTAGAAATTCATAATAGAACTCCGAATTTACATGAATTAATTTGAAAAAGGTCAAAAGCTATCATAAGTAAAAATTAAAATTAAAAAAAGTAAAAAAAAAGTAAAAAAATTAAAATAAAAAAATAAAATAAATAAAAAATAAATAAAATATTATAATTAAAAAATTAAAGTACCTACATTATCACCAACTAGACGTACAATTTCTATTTTGTCTCTCTTGACCTTTTCGAATACAAGATGCAAGATCCTCATTACTCTGACATTTCCAATAAAATTTAGTACAGTACCGTTTTGAGGGCTGGTGAATCCAGTAGCGTGCACAGTTTTTTTCAAAAAAAATCGCTAATATGAATTTTTGAGATTTTACAAGTAAACACTGATCTAGTAGGCCCTGGATTTTGTAGGAATGATACGCTTTTTGCTCCCAAAATATAGTTTATCAAGCTCTATGATTTAAAAGAAATTTCTTTAAAATCGCACCATAAATTATGATTCTACAGGGTGTTTCAAGAACAAATGGGTCACACTGTATGTATAAGAACAAAAATTCTTACCTCAAATTCTTCTTCCAAGGAACATTTCGTTTTACCATTATCGCAATGTTTCAATTTATCTACAGAACTTTTCAAGTCAGTTAAACTGATTTCAGTGTCACCATACTGGGCAATTTCTAACAGAGCTCTGTAGATGAATATGTATTGTTTCTAAAAATAATGACTATTTTTATAAAGAAATATGAAAAAAAGAACATCTTACCAATGATTGAACTAAAAAATTCCTCTGGTGTCTCAATTCACAAATGGTGTTAAAAATCGAAACATGCCCTTCTTCTTTCAATTGTTGAATTAGACAATCCAAAGCTACTAGAGTCCCGGTTCTACCAACCCCGGCACTACAATGCACCAAAACGCTTCCTTTATCGATCGAATAAGCTTCGTTCACACGCTTGATGAACTTGATTATCCCATTTGGATGTTCCGGGGCCATAAAGTCTTTCCAAATCAAATAGTGATACTGCTGTATCCTTCTCTCGCTGTCCTTACCAGTTCCATTCAATTTTGTCACCCTCAATTCCCGTACAATGTAATCTGAGTACCTCTTCTCTTCAATATGTCCGACAGAGAAGTCCCCAAAGATTTTATCACCTTCATTTGAATCTGGCCAGTATTTGGCACATTTGGTTTTGCTGTACTCCTCAAGGTTAGTTAACATCAGGATCAATTCCAAATGCTGCTCCCAGATCATTCTCCAGAAGTCATTTACGGTTGTATCCATGGGCCCTTGGGCACATATATACTTTTTTCTCTCCTTATAACCGATAACATAATTGGCGTTTATGTAATCGGAAGAAGTAATACTGTCAATCTGAGATAGTTTCACTCTCGTCTGGTCATAGCATTTAATATCAGGGTAGCGATTTTTGTAGACATTTTCCCTCAGGTCTGAAGCTCTTGTAGTACGGTCAGGAAATCTATCTGGCAAAAGCTCAAACTCTTGTTGGAAACCGTAGTCTGAGTCTCTGTGGCGTTCCAGGTAAGCAGAAAGTAGATCCTCGTTTACTATTGGACACATGTCTGGTGGATTTAGTGACACCAAACGTTGACGACCCCTCAGACTCCTACAAAGAAACCAGAACCTGTCAATTTGTTCAAACAGATAAGTGAATTATGATAAATTTACATTACAACTTGAAAAAAATTAACTGGTCAGGTAGATAAGACCACAGGGAGTGTCAGACTGACTGATAATAAATTGATTAAGTGTAAGTAAATTTAAGAATGCAGTGAACCAAATATCATTCTCTAGCAAAGCAGGGCTTTATGCGGTTTCTTTTTCTTTCTTTACAAGGCTTGGACATTGGAATAATTGGCTTCATTTCTCTCAATTTACTTTACAATAATTTATGTTGATTATTTTCAGTCTTTATTTACATTACAATAACCTTCAAATAAAATAACAAAAACACTTCCTTCTACTAATTATTTTCACTTTTGCGTTTTTGTCTAAATTGCTTCACTCTGTCTCTTCGATCAGTTTAAAACACTCAGTACACTAAACACAGCTGGTAGCTCTTCTCTAATTCACTTTATAATAATTGCACTAAGAGTCACTTCTCTAACTCTCTACTGAACTGTTTCTTATCACATTCCAAATTACTTTTTACTATTGTTACGAAAGTTACTTTATTTATCACAAATAACTCACAATAATTATGGCCATCGCATCCCAACAGTATATACACTAGCGGATAGCTTGACAGAGAATTCAAGAAGGTCATTTGTATAGATGACGGACCACTCGCACTCGGGTATACCACATACATTACGAGGTAGTGTGGGTCTACATAGAAGTATCATGACACAAGTGAAAGTCTGTGGAAATTGTTAACTAGGGGGATATTTGCTTCGCCATAACTGTAATTACCATGGAGATGGCCCATTGATTAGTTGACGATGAAGTAAAGCCGGCCAAAAGATATAGTAATAAAACTGCGCGGAAACTTTGGGATGACACCCTCTTGCCAACAGAATACCTGTTATTGGGTATTTGAATGTACGTGGGCGGAAGCAATGAGGGTAGCCGACGTCAGATGCACACAGCACAAATTGATTCTTGGACTCAGTAGTGTAATATACCACCCCCAGGGCAAGCATTTTTTTCTTCAAAATAATCCTCATCAGTGAAACTTAAGTAGAAGCCCGGCATTAATTAGGAAAAACCATTTGCAAGTGAGAATTCCAGAATCCTTTATTTCATCCACAGCAACAATGGATTGGACTTTCACCTACACGACGGTTAAAAGCTACGCGGGAATCTTCACCATCACCACGCACTGCAGGCGTGATACCTAAAAGGGTAGCGCGGGCAACGGTCAGTGGAATTAAAGAGAGACGGATAGAGTTACAAAGGGTTGTGTGAGTATAAAAACACCAGCGCTGGTTCGTTCGAGATCACTTCTGTAGATCACTTCCTTTCGATTCTTCTAATACTTTGGTGAGTTTGGTGGATTGAGAATACACTCTCCGCTTGTCTTGTTTAATTTGTTTATTTATTTTACTTTGGTGGATTGAGAATACACTCTCCGCTCTTTTGGTTTGATTTGTTTATTTATTTGACTCGGGTGTATTGAGAATACACTCTCCGCTCTTCTTGTTGTTTAATTTGTTTTACTTGTATTTATTTTTGTGTCGGTGGGTTGAGAATACATTCCCCACTGATTTTGTTTTACTCATCTAAAATTATCCTACACCGTTGGATAGGGAATAGAGTCTCCTCCGGGTTGTCTTGTTCTTGTGCCTGTCGATTGCAGAACAAGCCGCTGACTTTATTCCTAGCACCAGCATCGCTGAAGACATCGCCAAGGAAGCTCCAACAGGGTTTTATAAACAAGGGCATCGTATTTATTTATTCACTCTGATAAAAAATCCCCTAGGTTAGAAATTATAATTATTCTTTATCTTTCAGAAGCGTAAGTAAAGAAATTATAACTAATTCATTTTATTTCAGAAGCGTACAGTTGTATCGTATTTATTTATTTACTCTGATAAAATCCCTTAGTTAGAAATTATAATTAATTCCTTTTATTTCAGAAGCGTAGTAAGTAAAAGTAAAACTCGCAAAGTTTGTATTTACATATTTGTAACATAATAACAGATCTTCCTAAGCGGTTCCGACGGCACAGTCGTTCACAATTCATCGACAGGGTAGCCAAATGTCTCCCTCTCTCAAAATCAGAAAGAACAGGTCTGCTTGAAATCATTTCAGTCATTGCAAACATTCAAAGAGTTAGGTCAGAAGCAATCAGAAAAAGAATTGAGACGTCTCAAAAACAAACAAAAGGCCAAAACAAACGAAAGGTAGAAACAGAAACAAAAGACATGCCACCTCACTAACCAAGGGCAGCTTAACTTCATTTCTAGTTTGTTTGTCAAGTATCAATTTGTACCTCATTTCGAACTTTGACAACTAAAACCTCTCAGAAATGCAAAACAACAAAATCCAAACAAATCGAGGTTTTCATCAAAAGTTGGAGTAGCATACTTATAACATTAATAAGAACAAATGAAGGATTAAAACCAAAACAAACAAAAAACAAACAGAGTTCCGTAATGTCAGAGCATAGCCTTTTACGGTAAACTCAGATCCAAAGAGATCAAGGTATTTTCTTTCAGCAGTTGCGCGAATGCGAGAGTGCCTTCAGTGTTTTTATTATTGTTTAAGTCATGTAAAACCGATGTTCACTTGAACAGAGTGGCCTGAGGGAGAAGGTCAGTGGAATCGTGCCTTCGTCTCTTGTAGGTTCTGGTAATTTCTCTTGGTAAAGCTTACCTGCAAATTGATGACTTAGTCAAATCAGGAAACAGAGAAACAGTAAAAAACCATAAGCTTGAAATTGAAGTCAAACTTGCCCAATCTGTCAACACCGTAAGTCTCAAAGACACCCAAACACCTGACGAAAGTGAAACCACCAAACCATTCAATTCATTGTCGGGTCAGGAATTTTTACGACAACCCTCACACACAAAAGCCAAAGGCAAACAGAGAGTAAGATGATTGAAATGACTCAAGCAGGTCCTTTTCAAACCAGCTGCAGGAACAGCATTGGAAGATCTAAATAAATAGATGTAAAATTAACTAATAGGAAATTAATTAAGGAAATTTAAGATTTCATTGTAAGGAATGAACAGACATCCAGTTTGAAAATAGATGAAATAGTGATATCATTTGATTCTTTAATTTTTAAAGGAAGTAATTTTGATCACACAGGTATTTCTTGACTCCTGAGCTTTTGCATACCCTATCCGAGAACCGAGGGTGGCTACAAGAAGAAACGACACAACGAGGTGGGTCCTGGCCGCTTTTTCTAGACGATCATCGGGGGTAGGGGGGTGGTTGTTACAGTAGCTATCTTACCTTGCTTCTCGCATAAGTTCATTGCTTTGGCTGCGTTGTCGAGTTTAAAGTTATGGGTGGCTATGGAATGTACCTGTATGTGTATAATGTGTAGGTAAGTATAGGTTTACTATTATAATATAGAAGTGGACAATGACAACGCTACTGTTATCCTTCATAATGTAAATCTCGCATGGTAATACAATTGTAATTAGGTATGTTTTTTCAAGGAAATTATCCATAAGTTGGTAGATATTTTATAATAACCATGAAAGCTAAGAAGATAGGTAACTCTCGGAGATCATGCGGTGCAGTTGAAATGTTAATAAGCTTGCAAATTTTAGAAGCATGCCTAATTTTTTTTTATAATACTTACTATAATAGCACAAGGCTCCTAAAATGCGTGTAAATGGTTTTACAAAATCATGACAGTTCGTTGTTTTATACAAAATTTAACAATTCTGATTTGTTACCTATCTCAAACACGAAGTTATGATTTCGTAAGACTACACGTGTTTTACGAGTCTCGTGAACTCTTCTCTTACAAATTAATTTGTAATTTCAGTAAAAAATGTCTTTAATTTTCAAGATCAGATTTAAAATCTGGCAACAACGGAAATTTGTTCTAAACTATGGACTTTTGTTACACTGTGAAACGTTCTTTGAGGTAGGTATGTTAGGCCCATCCCAGGATTTCGTGCACAGTTTTATTACTATATCTTTTGGCCTGCTTTACCATAGATGAATTTGTGCCAGCCAGAACAAAATGTTGTTTTGGAGGTAGATTAGATAGATTTATCGTGAGTGGGCTATTGTAACACCCTCACTGCGACCAAAGGTCTATTGTGGCTCTGTTTCGGGGGTAAAGCGGGCAGGCAAAATGTGGTGGAATACAGTTATGTATAAGTGAAGAAATGACGAAGAAACTACGCCACTGGTTTTGTCTGAAATATGTATTGTACATCAAAAATTTTACCCCTCTATGAATGTTAACCTTTACTAAAATTGAGAAAAATATCTCGACAGTGTAGAAGATATTCACTAAAATTTAATTTTTTGTTACAAGTTTAACACCTGTATCTCAAAAATAAAAAGTTTTAGAGTAAAACTTTATAGAAAAAAATACAATTATTTTTAAGTGTTCTGTCGTTTGGACTCTCTAAAATTCAAAGCAAGTTATAATCCACTGGAGACCAAGATTCTACTATAGTTAAGTAACACTTGTAAAGTTTATATTGTTATTACTCAAAAGGACACATGTCAGAGATATTACTAGAAAAAAAATAATAAAATATTACCTGAGAGATGTCCGGAAAGTGATCATTTCGACAGCTTGAGCATGAGACTGGCTAGTGTAACGGTGGAATATACAAAGTGACCCAATCAAAAGTAAAATCAGAGCGATTATTCCACAAAGTAGGTGGACTGTTATTCCCAGAGGTACTGATACTGGTTCGGCAATCACTTCCGGTCCAGGATTCATCATAGTTAGATAAGAACTGTAAGCTGTCAAGTAGTCCGAATGATTCCTTCCATGAACTATTGAAAAACAAATAAGTTCATCATGGAATAAATTAGTGGAAATGAAGGAGACTTACCAATGATTTCAACAAAAGATGTGTAATTACTGTTGATATCAAGGTTACCATCGTAAGGTGGTAATGGATCACCATCTAAGCTTCTTCTGGCTCGAATAGCTGAATCATTACTGTAGACTTCATTTGTTTCAATCGGAGTAGAATACGGACGCAATCCTACACAAACTTGACATTCGGAATTATTATCAGCGTAAACTTGTTCATCACCTAGGAACACTTCAGGATGGAATGATGCACTGAAAAATAAAGAGATCAAGTACATTAAAATATTTTCAACTAAAATATCCCTGTTCAAATTAGAGAAGATTTTATAAAACAACAACACAAACCTAGTAAACATCTCAGCTACATAAGCACCCCCTTTAGCGGTCCGATGGGCTTCCTGGTAGGACATAACAGGTAAACTTTTAGGTCGAGGTAACTCACTAATTCTCTGCCCGTTCTCCATCCGGACTAAGTAAATTCGGTAGCAGCAAATAGGACCGTTACGCTCAGACACACGAGGCATCAACAATTTGAACATCCACTTGCCAGTACCAGCTTCCTCCATCTTCTGCCAGTTGAACCTGCGAACAAATTATTCCAGAATAATTTTCAACATATTTCTGATAGATGTTCTGTGCTCCAATAGAGCTATCGAAGTACTTAGAGGGAACTAGAAGAAGCATACCTGCTAAGGCGTTGCTTGTCGGGCACAGTCGGGGGCATAGTGCAATGAAGTGACGTAGCTTCACCTCCTCGTTTTGATCGTGTCACCGCTGATACTCTCACAGTGTAGTTCGTGTTGGCTGAAATATTATAAATACGAGTCGATAATGTGTTCTCATTCACACTTGATATTTTGGGGCCCCAAGTTATTTGCTCTAGCACACCTTTATCGTTAATGAATTCAGCACTGCCTTCTAGATTCACCTGAAATATCATAAATGAAACTAAGAGTCTAGACGTTCAAGGAAACAACTCACGTTATAAGACATTATAGTTCCATGAGGCTGACTGGGCGGCTTCCAAGTAACATAAATAAAACTAACTTGACTAATATTGTCATAATGGCACTCTATTGTTGCGTCTAGTGGCGGTCCCGAGATGCCATCCATTGTTGTTCCATTAACCACTGATGACCACGGACCGCACATGTTGCTATAATCGCTACAAGCCGCTATTTTTAAATAGTAACGAGTAGCAGGGGACAGATCCGAAAACATGTATAAATTTCCCTTAGATGCCGGATAGATAGCCTCTAAAGGTTCGCTCGAGTTCTCTGCTTTCAAGTAGAGTTTATAATAATGGACGTGGTCTTGCAATCCTGGTTCAGGCCAAGACCATTGGATAGTTATAGAGCTGGTAGTGGCTCCTGATGGTTTGACTTCTGGAATAAATATCGGGTCTTCTGCTAACATTACTACTGGATCACTAACCGAGTATTGACTTTCCCCTTCGGAATTCACTGCTTGGATTCTAATTATATACTCGGTGTTATTTCTAAAATTGCTCTCGAGGATGTAAAAGCGCTTTGAGCCGACGATTTTTCTCGGGTAGAACACCCAGCTTTTGTCTTCAGTCGATTTGAACTGTAGCATATATTCCAAGCTTTGTGGGCTATTCCCATCATTGATGGTCCAGTTTAGGTATATTTTATTCTTGCCGATTGCTTTAACAAACTCAATGTTTATTTGAGGTTTGTCCAAGACTAGAATAGCTGTGGAATCGTTTGCAATGTTTACATTAGTGGCAGCAGAACAGAAATAGGTGCCGTTATCTTTCTTAGTTATTTCATCTATAGTGAGCGTTGTGTTGACAAGAGTTGTGTTTAAGAATTTAGTTTCCCATAATCCGGTAAGTTCATTGTTTTCTTTGTACCATTTTACATTATTTATGGGATGACCACTTATAATGCAATACAATTCCACACTTAGGTATAGTTTCGTGTATATACTTTTAGATATTTCAACCACTTTCGCTGGTACAGTTACATTTAAAATTTTATTGGCGATGTCTAGTTCATTCTCATCACCTTTAGATAGATACACATGACAAAAATAATGACCAGCGTGGTTTAAATCGACGTTCAGAATGTGTAAAATTGATATTTCAAATATTTCACTCGACTCGCTGTGTTTATTCTCACTCTCCATTTCTAGTTTAAAACTAAAAAAAATAAATAAGATCAAGCGTAAAAATGTGAAAAGTCTAAATGTGCATTTATTTTCTACTAAACTTATTGTGCCAAAATCTTTTAAGCAGTGCAAAATTATTCTGCATACTCCGAAGTATGATGCAATGAATGCAACCAAATTGTTAGATTTTTTTATTTGCAAAAGAACTTTAAAGTATTTGGTAAATAAATTTGTTGTTTTCAAAATAAAACAAAATACAAAAATACTTCAAAATTTAAAACTGTATAAAATATGGTTCAGTGTAAAAAATTTGGAAACTCTTTTTGTACAGGGTGACTAGAATAAGCTACAATGCAGCACGCGATAGATGACAAAATTTAAAAAAAAGTTCTCATACACTATACAAGGTGATTCAGGTTTTATCTTGTTTACTCCAGAGAACAATAGAAAATCAAAAAATATTATGAGTTTGCTATATTATGAACTATATTCGAAAAATGCTTCGTTAAGAAAATACAAAGTGTTGAAGTTTTAAGAAAAAATTCGTATTTTTGAAATATTTTGCACGCTTCTTTAGTGACTTTAATGACTTTAATGCAAATTGGTTATTTATGGTAGATACCTCATGTTGTTTAGGGAAGAAAAGTCATTGTACGTTTTTGTCCTAGGACGCACTGTTTCCGAGATACTTCACAATGTAGGAACCCGTACGAGGTAAAATACCATAAAAATCAATGCTATTGAGTTTTTCCAGAAATTAATCATTTTTGTGATCGTTATTGAACAACGTATCTACCAAAAAAACAAATTTGCATACTATATGACAATGCTCACGTGAAAAAAACATTAAAAATCCTTACCCTTCTTCTTCCGATACATTTCTACCATTGAAAGTCCACCAAATGGAGCTCGAGACCCATTTGGTTTTACATAAAACTGTCACATTTTCTCCAAAAGGTAGTTTATCAGGATCATATCCACCTAATACTTCCATGGTTGTGTTCAGCTTATCATCATTCACTTGGTCTGTAAAAGTTTCAGTAAAATAGGACTCTTTCACAATATTTACATGCAAATTTTCAAAACAACATGCATCTTCAGATCACTCAATAGAAATAAATTACTCAAGGCACCTTTTCTAATTTACACTAAATAAATTGATATAATGTTTTCTTGATAAGAGGTAAAAAGAAGATTAGATGTTAGAGATGAAATGGTCAACGATGACTTAATTCTAATTCTAAGAAAACGATAAAACTAGAAGCGGTGCGACAATATGAGACTGGTGATCTGGCATGTAATAGGGTGTGATGGAATATGGATAGTGTCGGATATTCTGGTCGACCGAAATTCCTATTGGAGATCACTGGAAGAACATTCCAATCCACACAAGTTCAGAAGCATCACAAAAGTGATGAAGACCAGACTGTCACCAAATGTCACCTGTCACTGAATGCCACGGATAAAACATCTCTTAGATAAACTCTAATGTTGATAAATGTATTAGATAAATGTGAAACTGTGTTTAAACTCATATGAGCTTAAAGTTATTATTTAACATATTATTTAACACAATATACAAGTTATTATTGCTAATACAGAGTGTTCAGTGATCGGAGAGCCAAAATAAAATTTCATATTATACAAAACCGCATCATAAAGCATAAAAAGGATAACTTTTTCCTGATCGTTTTTCCTTCATTCAGGAAATATTTCCAAAAATGTAAAACTAAATCATCTACATATAAATATTTTATTTATTTTTTTCAGTGCTAAGACAGTCAAATTTCAATTTATATTTGTTTTATTAAAAAATAATAACTTTTTCTAGGTAGAGTTTCGTCAGAAATTTCTAAGACAGTCAAATTTCAATTTATATTTGTTTTATTAAAAAATAATAACTTTTCTAGGTAGAGTTTCGTTTAGGAAATACTCTGGCAAAAAAAAAACCAAAGCCTGATCTGGAAATTCTTTTTTGTGCTTCTAATGCAGTTTTGTAAATTTAATTTTAGATGTCCGATCACCAAATACCGTGTATTGTAATTCAAAATGCTTTCTTTTACATGCGAGCGAAATGCTCACTAGCGACCACTGGTGGTACAATTCTCCTAGCGACCAATGCCGGGTTAAACGTACAAGATTTTCTGTGCGTAAATTTTTTTATGGTCAGTCAATTATTACGATGATTTTTATTTAAACACTAAAAAATTGCCTACAACTTGTATAATAATATGCAAAGAACAATTCCAAAATAACAACTCTAAGAATAAGAAGTTATTCTGAAACATTTTAACGTAGAAGTTTATTTACAAAAAAGAAGCAATTTTTTTCTTATCGAACGTAACAATTTTTTAAAAATCATAAAATGGTGTATAACTCAAAAACCGTAAACAATCGGATTACTGCTTATTGAATTTTTTTAGTCCCAAATGACCCCCTCCACCAATGGGTTTCGTTTTATTCATGACTTCTGGGACACCTGTTTAATATCTCAATAGTTTACACAGCAGAGGTCAATTTTCATACTTTTTAGCAAGGTGTTGCATCCCAGTTTTCATTTTAACATTTTTATTTTCACTTTCCATTCAATCCTCTCTCTTTGCAAGCCCTTCCTATTGCATGTAGAACATAGAAGCTTCGGATGTCCGTTGGGTTGTATAGTCACAACACCTGCACCCGGACTGGAAGTGAGTAATTGGCTGAAAGAAGGGAGAAGGAGAGTATCCTGCACTCTAGAGATTTTCACATTCGGATTTTTAATAATCCGCAATCATAATTATTAATCATGTCGCAGTGAACCCGCAAAGACATTAAGTAGTTAATCCACGGATCACGCACCGCATTCGAGCTATCCAAGAAGTCAATAACCATTGATAAATGTAAGTACAGACATTTTTTTTTTAAATTATCTGCATTTCCCAATGTTATCTTAATTGTTCAATTGGTCATCAAGACCCAATTTTCAATAACGCATTCCTCCAGTGTAGTTAGTTGTAAGTACGTAACAAAAGGAATTCTTGAAACTTCACTAAGTCGATAGTTTACCAATATGCAGGGTGCTGAATTAATAGTGGATAAATAGTGGAAAAATAAAATAAATCAAAAATACAACTTTTTATAATAACTTTCGAATTATTTGACCATTTTGAGCGGCATTGATATTTTTTTATTCAATTGTATGTTATTTTGACTAGAATAGTGTTTTTAAATATTTGTCAACACGAACATGCATCTCGGGGTGTAAAATTATCCTTCATTCATTGTAAGAAAAAACAGCAATAGTCATTTTACAGAATGATAATTTTTATTGCTTTGATATTTTTTACATGAAAAAGCATATCTTAGTTTATTTATACACAATGAACCGTTATCGAGATAAGCATTCTTTTTCTACTCATAGCCTTTAACCCCTTCACGGTCAGGCGTGATTTATAATCTAATACCGGATTTGATGGATTTTACACTTTTTTATTATTATTCTTCTTTACTAACATTCTTATTATACAGGATGCCCAAGATAAGAACGCATTTTATGCTGAGTAATGATCTGAAAATAGAGAGCTGGCATTGTTGGTAAGCAGTGCAAATAATAAAAAAAATGAAATTTGCAATTTTTATTTTCATGTCTTTATTCAAAAATCAATCAGGCTAGCGGTTTTTAATCACAACAATATTGGGAGACACTTTTCAGCTACAAGGAATCATAGTCAACTTTTGTTTTTCGTGAATTGTATTTTATGATTTTTGAATTCAGATTATTTTTTTAGTTACAAATAGGTAAAACACTTTGTGTTTGTTAACATGTTACAATTTTGCTTTTTTTATTAGTTCTGTAAAGCTTGCTTTCAGTTCTCAGAATTTCTTTTCAATTCGAAATTCTATTAGGTAACGAAAGTAATTTTTTTGTTTCCATGGCACTCCTCATGAAAAATACCTGGGCACTAAAATATAAAGAGTTATGATGCATTTCTGTACCCCAGACTATGTTAAATTCAAAATGTTAATTGAATTAAGCAAATGAGCAATTAAAAGCTGAAATGCTGAAAATATACCCTTAAAGTCTCTCTGAAGATATACAAAAGTTATGCGACCTAAAATATTTATTAAAAATATAAAAAATTGAACTTATCATAGTCTGGCTCTGGGGTACAGATTTTGATAATAAAAAAACATGATTTTTCGCTACCTCAAGTGCTAGAGCGGTTTGAAAATCATTGCTGGATTCCTAGTTAAAAAGTGTCCCAATAATATTTTGGTTAAAAACTGCTAGCTTGATTGGTTTGTTAATAAAAACAAAAACGACAATAAAACTTACAAAATTTCTGTTTTTTTTTATTTTTACTACTAAAAACTCTATTTTCATTTATTTTCACTCTGACTCAGAATAAAATGCGCAACTTTTCCTTCATTTAACCAACTCTATATCTCTCAGTTTTTAGAGTTTACAAGATCCCCTTGCTGTGCATTCTTACTTTGGGACATCCTGTATAGCAACTGTTATGGTTTCTTCTTAGTGGACTGTATCTTTTTTAAAATGACTACACAAGCAGTAATTTGAATAGTATTTATTTTTATTGACATAAATTGAATTTCTTTTGTATGTGTCACACTAGCCACCTACGTAATATTGCTCGATCTAGGGAAAACAACCCTTCACACATTGTTGTCAAACAGTAGCGAAAATGTCGAGCTTATAAACAATTATAAATAAAATAACATTCTTATAAAATAACATTCTTGTCCTAACATACCGGGCGCCTTGAAATGTGTACTTTACACTTTCGAAAATAATTGAACATTACATTATAATAATAAAAACAAATTTAATATTTCCTGACAATAAGAAAATAGTCACTCATTGATCAATATCGTTTTCAACGTTTATATGAAAAATGCAAAGTTTGGACACTGCACGTTTTGCGATAACTCGATTTACAAGAATCGATACAACACGCACTATTCCATCTTGTCCTGGATGAAGTTCCATTACTCGCCCCATACGCCATTGCAGAGGTGGAGTGTTATCATCCCTCAACAAAACAATAGTACCGACCTTGATAGAAGATTGACTGTCTGTCCGCCATTTGTTCCTAGCTTGTAGTTCACACAAATACTCTCGATGCCATCTCGCCCAAAAATGCTGCACGATGCTTTGTAGACGTTCATATTGTTTTAGGCGATTTTCCGGAACATTCAAGTAACTTCTCTCCGGTAAGGCGGTTAAAGGTTTTCCAATCAAAAAGTGAGCGGGGGTGAGGGGATTTAATTGATCGGGTGATGTAGTCAAAGGACACAAAGGTCTGGAATTGAGAATCGATTCAATCTGGATCAATACTGTACTGAAGTCTTCAAAATTTAAATGTGCTTCCCCTACCACTCTCTTTAGATGAAATTTCGCACTTTTAATCCCAGCATCCCAAATTCCACCAAAGTTTGGTGACCGAGCTGGTATAAAGTGCCAATTGATATTGTCCGACGACAAAGATGTCGCGATTTCATTGTTCTGTGATTGTAAAAAATTGTACAGTTTCTTTAGCTCAACGTTAGCACCAACGAAATTCAATGCATTGTCGGAGTAAATATTGAGAGGTTTACCTCTACGACCAATAAATCTCCTTAAACACGCTAAAAAACTCGCAGTTGTAAGATCAGAGACAACTTCCAAGTGGATGGCCTTGGTTGACATACATATAAATATACAAACATAACCCTTTATCAACTTGCAGCCTCTAGTTTCACGGGTTGTCCTATCTTTTAATAGAAAAGGGCCGGCATAATCGCATCCCGTGTTAAGAAAAGGTATTGACTGGCTTACTCTGCATTTTGGGAGATTTCCCATTAAATATTGAGAACTCTTTGGAGGGTTTACCCTGAAACATTTTACACACTCGTGTACAATTGATTTGCAGAGATTGCGACCGTGTACAGGCCAAAACCGTTGTCGTACTGACGAAAGTAACATTGTGGGCCCGCAGTGAAATAGCTTATCGTGTTGTTCTTTTATAATTAATTTTGTTAATACGTGTTTGCTAGATAAAATGATTGGATGTTTTACATCGTACTTGGTCTCAGATTGTTGAATACGACCGCCAACTCGCAGTAATTGATTATCGTCAATGAAGGGATGTAACGTAAGAATATTACTCCTTTTATTTAATGGACTATTGTGTTTCAACTGATTATACTCGTTTGCAAATGATTGTTGTTGAGCCAATCGAATTAAATTAATTTCAGAATTTTCTAATTCTTCGCATGTCAAATAACCTTTCTTTCTCATTGTTTGATTTTTAGTTTTAGCATTGAAAATAAATCTGAGAACAAATGCAAAAGTTCTTTTTAGTTTATTGTAAGATGAAAATTGACTAAATATTGGTATCTCTGTATTGATATTTATGCAGCTGATAGTACGCTGTTCCGGAATGTTATCTATATCTGATGGTAAATTTTCAGGCTCTATATTGAACGTGTCACAATTGAGAAAACTTGGCCCTAAAAACCACATTGAATTACCAATAAGATCTTTAACATTCATGCCGCGAGAGATTAGGTCAGCTGGATTGTCCTGTGACCTTACGTGGTTCCAACTTTCAATATTTGTTATACGCTGTATCTCACTCACTCGATTAGCGACGTAGGTTTTCCACCTTGTAGGGGATCCTTTTATCCAACACAGAGTGATGGTCGAGTCAGACCAATAATAGATTTTATTAAATTGTATTTTTATAGACTCAGTGACTCTCTGTGCGAGCTGTGCACCTAAAAGGGCTGCGCACAACTCTAATCGTGGTAGTGTCACTTGCTTGATTGGCGCGACTCTAGATTTTGCTGTTAACAACCTACATAAAGTATTACCTGATTCATCTTTACAACGAATATAAAGACATGTCCCGAATGCCTTTTCACTGGCATCTACGAAAACATGTAATTCAGCATAATTGTAATTGAGCATGACCACCTGCCTGGGAAATTCTATGCTTTTTAATAGCGGTAAATCAGCGATGAACTGACACCAAATTGTGTGTATGTTTTGAGGCACAGATTCGTCCCAAGTAATTTTTGCCTGCCATAATTTTTGTATCAGCATTTTGGCAATTATTATTATCGGACCTAGCATACCCAACGGGTCGTATATTTGCGAAACAATTGACAATATTGATCGCTTGGTAACATTTTTATTGTTAGAAATTGAAATTGAGAACTGAATGCAATCTCGACTAGGATTCCATAATATACCTAATGTCTTATTTGCTTCATCGTCACCGATTGACAATACGGGTACTTCCAAATTACTATTCACCAAGAACTGCTTTTGTAATTGCATATCGTTAGAAAGCCATTTTCTTAAGTCAAAATTAGCCTTAGATAGTATGGAAGTTATGTCATGTTGTAATTGTAATAATTCGGATTTTGAATCTGCGCCCGTAAGAAGGTCATCTACGTAAAAGTCGTTTTTTATTGTACTACTCGCCTGGCTATTGCTTTCTTCACATTCAATTGCTAATTGGTATAGAGATCTAATTGCGAGCCACGGGGCAGAAGCTGTTCCGTATGTTACAGTGTTTAGTTTATAGCATTTTAGATTTTCAGAGGGGTTTTCCCGCCAAAATATTTTTTGAAATTGTCTTTGATCTTTATCGATAAGAACCATGCGGTACATTTTTGATATATCCGCTGCCATTACGTAATTATGTTTACGAAATCTTAAAATGATTGAGAATAGATCATTTTGAATTGTAGGCCCTACATGCTGGACGTCATTTAGACTTACACCCGAGTCGGAATTCATACTCGCGTCAAATACTACTCTGACACGTGTGGTAGTTGATTCACGGACTACACAATGCTGTGCTATATAGCAGCCTGCACCATCGTCGTCGTCCACCCTGGTCATGTGGCCCAATTGTTCATACTCTTTCATGAAATTGAAGTACTCTCTCTTTAATACAGGATTTTTTATTAGCTTGCGCTCTAAAGTGTAAAATCTGTTTAAAGCTAGTTCTCTAGTTTCTCCTAACTCATTAATATTTTCCTTAAAAGGAATTCGTACCATGAATTGTCCCTTTTGGTTACGTTTTAGATTGCTTTTAAAATGCTGTTCACAAAATTCATCGGATTGGGATTTAATTGCGTTAAGTTTTACTTCTTCTGTTTGCCAGAATTTTAAAATGCGTTTATCTAATGTCGAGTTATCTACCTGAATAGAGTGGCAATTTATAGAATATGTTCGTTGATTGGGAAGTATACTTAATTTACCTGCTAGAATCCATCCTAATTGTGTTTTTTGCAGAGTCAGGTTATTATCATTTAATTGTAACTGACCTACACATAAAAGTTGCCAGAATACAACAGATCCGAGCAACATATCGATCGGTCCCGTTTGATTGAAGTTGGGATCGGCTAGTTTAATATTAGATGGTATTTTTATTGTATCTTTCTTAAAAGAAATGCTAGGTAAATTCTCGGTTATTTTATTTAATACCAAGCAGGAAATTTCTGAATTGTAAGAGTTGTATTGTGAATATATCTTCACTTCTGTACAAAATTGTGCGTTTGTAATTGATTGACCAACTCCTGTAATTGAACATTCAGTTTTTTTTAATGGTAACTTTAATTTTTTGCAGAAGTTTTCGGTCATAAAATTGCTCATTGAACCACTGTCTAGTAGTGCCCGACAGTAGTGAAATTTCCCATCCCGATCTTTTATTTTCATCATTGCTGTTGATAACAAAACTTGTGTGCTGAATATTGCAGCATTGTTTTCAATATATGTACCTAATTGTGGGTACCTGCATTCAATGTTTGATTGGGCAATATTTGATTGTACATTAAATTGTGAACTTGACTGCGCATTGTCTGGAGATTCACTATTGTTTGAATTATTGTTTATAGCTCTGAAATTGTCAATGTGCAATAGAGAATTGTGATGCCTACCGCATCTTCTACAATTTGAATATGTACATTGATTGGTACTGTGAAAAGGCCGCAAGCAATTTAAACAAAGTTTTTTATTTTTCACAGTATTAATCCTATCGTTGGCTGATAATTTAAGAAACGCTTGACACTGAAATATTGTGTGCTTATTACCGCAATTGTAGCAAATCGGATACTTGCTTTCGACACTACCTTTTTCAGATTCATTCGACACATAGGCGTGCGATTGACCCTTACCTTTAGGATAATTGAATTTATCCTTTTTATTGTCATTAGAATTAATTGCTAATTTCTCCAGTACCTCACATCTCTGTTTCAGAAATTTATTTAAGTCTGTCATCAAAGGTATTTGATTTTCCTTCGGAAATAACTCCCACTGTTTCCTAGTCTCGGCAGCCATTTTAGAAGTGATAATATAGATAATCAAAGAATCCCAATGGTCAACTGGTTGATTGAGTGCTTTTAATGACCTTAAATGCTTTGTAATAGTGTCATAAAGAATTCGCAATTCTCCATGTGTTTCTTTATTAGACCCCTGGAATTCGAAAATTGCTTTTATGTGACTGTGAATAATTAGACCTGTTTGTTCAAATCGTTCTGACAGCATTTTCCAAGCGATTGGATAGTTATCAGAGGATACTTGTATGCATTGAATAATTTGAGAAGCTTTTTCAGTAAGAGACGATTTCAAATAATAGAATTTTTGTACATCTGTCAATGTTTTATTGTCATCGACCATAGCTTTGAAGCCGTCTCTGAACTCACTCCATTGATCGTACTCCCCATTGAACTTCGGAAGTGATATCGTTGGGAGTTTTATTGATTGGCTAAAGGCACTAGATACATTGTTGATAGTATTGACTGTTGGTGGAATCTGGGTTGAACTGGTTGAAGCTACAGGTTGAATTATATTTACTTTTTCGTAAAATTGATCGATAGTAACTTGCATGCTTGCAATTAGACTGTAATAATCCTTTTCAAAATTGTTTCGTTCTAATGCTTCAACCGCAGCCTCAAAGGCAGTTTCTGATCTACTGATTGTCGTTTCTAATTCATTTTGAATTTCATCGAACCTTTCTAATAAAACCTCTGCGTTAAAGAATCTTTTTTTTAATTCAGTGATCGCTTGAGAGTTCAAATTGCTTTTGTCTAAATCCTCCCAATGGGTTTTTGCTCGTGCGAGCGATGCTTTAACGTAGTTTCTATTTACTTTTAATTGACTAATTGTCTCCTCCATTGTTTTTATAAAATTGTACAATATTAATTCAAGTTGAATAAATTCGTCAAAAAGGATCGAAAAGGAAATGGTAATTGTAATGGAATTGAAGGAATTTATTGGAACGGACTCACCCCGCTGTTATGATGTTTTTTCTAACAATATCGGCTCGGCACCAGCTGCACTAGTACCTACCAGTACCAGCAGTTCTTTTTCGTCTCCTTGCTGAATGCTGAATATATCAATCGGGAAGTAGTAAGTAGTACCAGCGAATGTGGATTGCAGACACTTATTGACTTGTTTGCTCCTCTTCAACTGGAAGTTCGCGTGCACCTGGTAAGAGTGTACGGCTGATGGAATCGCGTACGAACAGAACACTACTCACGTTTTGATTTACTAAATTGTAATAATTGTTATTGTTAAATCGTCTCTAAGCTTACGAATCCGGCTCGAAGGACCATGTTATGGTTTCTTCTTAGTGGACTGTATCTTTTTTAAAATGACTACACAAGCAGTAATTTGAATAGTATTTATTTTTATTGACATAAATTGAATTTCTTTTGTATGTGTCACACTAGCCACCTACGTAATATTGCTCGATCTAGGGAAAACAACCCTTCACACATTGTTGTCAAACAGTAGCGAAAATGTCGAGCTTATAAACAATTATAAATAAAATAACATTCTTATAAAATAACATTCTTGTCCTAACAGCAACTACAGCATGTATTTATAGGAGCTGCAATAAACATGAGAAATTAAAAACTGGGGCACTGAAAGCGAGCGATTATATTATTGTTCGATCTTTTGTTTTTTATTAGTTGGCAGTCTTTTTTAATTGAAAAATTAATTTTCAACGAAAATTTCAATTTAAAAAAATATCAGAAGCGGCTATTGGGGCTTGAATATTTTGTTATACAGTGTGTCCCCAGATATCCTCTTTTTATGTGGAAAAGTTCCCTTTATGTAGCAAATACAACAAAAAGTTATTTAAAAAAGTTGTCAAGAATCAACATCTAGGCCTCCGTACCAAATTTTTAAATCATCGGTAAATTATAATTTTAATTAATTCTTAATATTTTTGAAATAAACATGGAAGAAATGAAAAATCATAGTTGGCCAATGGTTTTGAAATTTGGTACAGGGGTCTACATGTTGATTCTCAACAACTTTTCCAAATAACTTTCCGTCATATTTGCTACATAAAAGGAACTTCACTCTAAGTACATATTTTTTTTTGAAAACTTCAGAGGCATACCTACTTGATTTTTTAAATTAAAATTATGTTAGAAATTAGTCTCACCAAGCAAGGCTGAGCCCCAAAAAATAAAAATTTTATACCTTTTATAAGAGTCGTTTCACAATATCGTTTATAAACTATACGTATCAGTGGCGGATTTTTACTCCTGCCACCTAGGGGCTACCTGAATTTTGTCCTTTGTCCCCCTCCCCCTCCTCCCTGTGGAGGCTCTAGAGGTTTGGATATGCGGTTCTGAGCCAATTAATTTATTGGTGTTGAACGGTTAGGCCCTCGGAAGCCAAGGGTGAAAATTTTTTCAATGTTCAAGGTCATGCAACTTCCCAGTAATTGATAATTTACTTAGATGTCAAAATAAAGCATTTACTGTCCTTACATTTGTGATCCAAGAGTCCAAGACTACAAAAACCATCTGCCAGCAAATACAAAGCTTAACATTAAGCAAGTATACAGTATATCTCCTACAGTTATACTTATACTCATAAACAACGTCGCCAGATATGACGATACTGGTCCTGGCGAGCATTTTGTCTGTGTTGCCAATGGTTGACACCTAGACCTAAAGGGGTTAATAGGTATATTAAATGTGAATAATCTGTACTTTATAACATAAATTTGAATTGTCATCATCACATTGGCAACATTCATAGGGAATATCAGTATAGTATACTAATCAGAATCAGCAGAACCAACAAAACCCATTGAGACGCCTATGTATAATGGACTAAAAGGGTAAAGATTTGGAGGGAATGGTTTGTGCACCATGCACCCCATTGGTATAGGGCGAAATGGCTTATACACTATCGGATAGCTTGTGTCTCTAGGAGTATCAAGGTACCATTGAATTTTTGCGCCGGCAAGTAATAGTCGAGAAATAAGGCCTTAAAGTGTCATCCTTGCCCTAATATACGTGTATTCGTACGTATGCGCTCGAACGGGAAGCTCGCTCTCCATTGTCGCGTAACAAGGTGTTCGCTCTCCGTCATCGCGTATTTTAAAACACTTATTGCTTCAGTAAATCAGGTCTTTGGTCAGGATAGGTTTTATTTTTCCTTCAGATGTTCGTAAAATGAAAAAAAACTTACCCTGACCAAAGACCTGACGGAACCGGTAGCTACTAGTACGGTCACGTGACACTTTAAGGCTTTATTTCTCGGCTATTACTTGCCGGCGCAAAAATTCAATGGTACCTTGATACTCCTAGAGACACAAGCTATTATCCGATAGTATAAGCCATTTCGCCCTATACCCATGCCGCTCATTTCAATAATCACCCGGCTCAGTATTACAAGGCCCTTTTCGGATATTACAATCTCCTTGGACTTGGACACCACCACCCTGTCAATTGCACATTATAATCTTTCATAACTTTCAAAAATTAATTTAAAAAATAGTGCGGGTTAAGCCAGGATTGAACCCACGATCTTTGGCTCCATCGTCAGTGGTCTTCCCCACTGCACTACAGAGCCCCACATATTGGACCAAAGTATGACCTCTTGTTTAATGGTGTTATGTCAAAGGTGGCCGATATTTGTCTGCTAAATACAAAGAACCAGGAAGTCAACTAACATAGTGTGCACTAGAGAGCTATAGCCCATATCAGCTTGTTCTCTTGTTGAAAATACTCGATAACCACGTCAGTAAGTGCAGGTCACCTCCTAGTATCTATGTACATACATGCATATACATCTGGACAAACGCTGTGAAGTAGTCTGTCCCAGGTCTCTCTACTTTTGTGTGATAATTTATTATTTATTCTAATATACTTATACCATGCAGAAAACAAGCGAGGATAACTCACCCACATAATCTAGGGAAACACAAGAAATCAGTCCCACTTGTAGGTAAAATAAAACAACCAGGGTACTGAATAGGTTTTTCTTGAAGTAAGAGAGTACAACACTACTCAGACCACAGTTCATTTTGAAATGAATACTGCTGAAATGTTCGAAGGAAGCAAAAGCAACTTGTTATGAAAAAGAATTCAGTCTTGACAAATATCACTCAATGTACATGTTGACTTTTGTAACATGGACATAATCGTTAAAAAGCTACAGTAAAACACTTTATATTCTTGAGCCTTTGTACCTGGACCATCGTAAACTTCTTAAACAATGCATATGCCCAGACATATTAAATCTCTTAATACCCATGAAACCATAAACATCACACCATACAATAATATTATTGTTGTCCCAGTGTTTGCCGCTAACGAATGGCACGAATATCTGAATAGAACACCTCCGAAATTTTCATTATTTCTTGTTTATATTAGATCTAAAATATAATGCTATCAAAAAGTTATCTAAAAATCAAAAAACTGTAATCAAGAGCCGCTTTCCGGGTTTTCTGACTCTGACATTTTATTTATCGATCAATTCAATTCAATATCCTTGAATTTTCAAGCAATTATTCAACATGTCAAATCACTGTTACTGTCAAGTGTCAACAGAATATTCTGTATGTGGTTCAGCTGTCACCGCCTTAAAGTCCCGTAGGTGTTAACGAAAATGATCTTGGTTTTGTTCGTTTCGTTTCTAACACAAGTTTCCAGAGCGACCGCTGTGCAAAAACTGTCACTGATCATGATTTCACTAATGACTCTAATTCAGGGTTGGGTAATTACACGTAAAATACGGTTTTCTACATTACACGTAGAAAACTATGTAGAATATGTAGAAAACGTAAAATATGCTGACAAGTAACAGAGGTGACATTACCATGAATTACAAAACAAAAAAAAACAAAACAAGCATGACTTTATTTATTGATTTATTGAATTGGCGTTACTTATTAATTTTGACTGTCCAATCACTAAAAATTTTTTTAGCAGCCTCTATTTTACATGTTTGGAAATATTTCCTAAACGAGGCCTCAACTTGAAAAAAGTTATTTTTCATTCTTTATTTACCTACAGTGTTGTGACCGATCTAGATCTTTTCGACCCTTAATAGATCACTGATCTAGATCATATACCTATTGAGATCTATGATCTGATCTAGATCAGTTTTTTTTCGATCTAGAATCTTTTTTAGGTCTTTTTTATTGATAAAGATTTTTCAATAAAAATGCAAGTTTAATGAAAAAAAGCTGGCTAAATATACAAATAATGTGAAGGCCATATACCAAAATCTTACTGTCAACTTCATTTAATCTCACGTAACTGTTTACGATCATTGAACTCTAACCTAACTAGAAAGGACTCGCAATGATTAAATAATGTACCACGCGATATTTTTAGGCAACACGCACTAGTGCAGTATACCCATATTTTTCTATCACATGATAGCTTTTGGCTAAGAGAGTGATGGCCGATTGCACCACCCACACTTAAATCTTAAGTGTCACTTAAAATTTTAAGGGGGACTGTTTCCGTTGCACCACTCAGGGCCGGTTTATCAATGCAGGGTTAAATAAGTTAACTGTCAGATAAGTCATAGCTGGCAGTTAAAGTGTTTATCGACAGTCAGGTAAAGGCTAACCTGCAGATAAATGTCTCTTAACTGGAAGATAACTTAACTGGCACTTAAAGTGGCAGCTAAGTTTTTATCCAACAGTTATTTGCAGTTCGGTGTTAGCACACATGCGCCGGTTCATTGTTCTGTTCCAATTCCTACCTAACCTACTCGACACAGATAATAATTTTTGAAATTGAAGATTATTTTTATTTATTGATTCGCTGGTAATATTAAAATCATTACATATTGCATTTATTATTATTTATAACAATAATAATAATTGTATTTGGACCATTTGCAAGTATTAACGTCTGTATCTATATATAAACGTTTCATTTAATCGCGAGTACCTACCTACCTCTGCTTTTTCCGGATAAATTTCGTGAAGAAATTAACATCACCATGGATGTTTTAAGTGATGATGACCAAGAAATTGTAGAATTTATTGAACATGAAAGAAGGCCCTACATTGTTCGAGAACATGAAAATCATTTTGAAGAATTGGACCAGCAAGATTTTTTTGTTAGGTACAGATTACGTCAGGAAACTGTTTTAGGTATTCTTGAGCAAATAGAAGGCCAAATAGAAACAGCAAACAGTAACAGACTAACAGATAGGTAATAAGTGTAGTCAAAATTCCATTATACCGTGTGTCCCCGGATAGATGAAACGACTGTTATAAAAGACAAAAAAATTTTTATTTTAATTTTCATTTTTTGGGGTTCAGCTCTGCTTGGTTAAAGAGTAATTTCTAACAAAATTTTAGTTTCGAAAAAGCAAGCATGCCTTGGAAATTAAAAAAAAACATTTTTTCTGTGGAGTAAAAGTGTCTTTTATGTGGCAAATGCGAAAAAATGTTATTTGAAAAAGTTGTTCAGAATCCCTATACCAAATTTCAAAGTCATAGGCCAACTTTTGATCTTTTACATTTACTTAATGTTTATTTCACAAATCAAAAAGAATTTCATTTGTAACAATAAGAACTGATATTGACAAATTGCTATTGCTATGGGTACAATTTGGTTTTTCCATGGCAGTCATTGTTACAAAATGAAATTCTTTGATTTCATAAAATAAAAAATTCGTGAAATTTCGTGAAATAGAACATAAAAATAAATGAAAAAAATTAAAGTTGATCTATGATTTTGAAATTTGGTATAGGGACCTAAATGTTGATTCTGAACAACTTTTTCAAATAACATTTTGTCGTATTTACCACATAAAAGGCACTTTACGCAACATCAGAAAAACCGGTTTCTTGTAAATTTCCAAGGCATGCTTGATTTTTCAAAACTAAAATTTTGTTAGAAATTATTCTTTAGCCAAGCAGGGCTGAACCCCAAAAAATTAAATATAAAATCAAAAAATTATTGTCTTTTATAAGAGTCGTTTCACCTATCCGGGGACACACGGTATATACCTACACACTTTTATGCTATCTTAGCACAAAAAACTTATTCAAACTTCGCCAACATAACCACGTTATTGTTGCTATTACAATAATAACGATGCTCCAATAAAGCACCACCTGGCAATATGCTAAATAAACAAAGAATAATAAATTGAACATTCATCCCTTTCCTGTTTATGATATTCTTCCACTTTAAAAACATGCGCCAAACTTGAACGGGCCAATAGCCGCACGTTTCCGGTTCTTCTAGGCGTACCAACATAACTCTATCTTATAGTTTCATAACCTTCAGTTAAATTTGCAATGAAAAACGCTACGAGCGAGTTAACTGCCAGTTGCGCGTAACTGTCAGTTTGGTAACTGGCACTTTTAACCGCGCATTGATAAACCGGCCCTCATTTAAGTAGACCTTAAGAATTTTAAGTGACACTTATCTTAAGGGTTGCAAATCTTCCACTTAAAGTCCCACTTAACCTAAATAAGGTAGTTTTACAAAAATTTTACCAGGAAAATAAGAAGAAGCATAATGCCTAATCAAAGAGCCAATCAAATAATGCATGAAATCAACATAACCATAAAATCGTGTTTTGTGTGTTCATCAGTATCCTGGCATTCCTGGCTAATAAAAATAAAACTACCCTTGATTTACTAATATAAATATAATACGAAAATGGATGTTGTATTAGAAAACGATATTTTGGAAGATGATCTGGTCTGGAAATATTCGAAATCATTGATCATGGGTTGCCAAGGCAAATCAATATTCGAAATGAATATTTCTATACCTTTATTGACTAATGACACAGAATAGACTAATTAGTCTATTCTGTGCTAATGACTATGACGTCATACTGTCAATAACCGGCATCGTGTCCACTACAATTCGTCAATCAAAGTGACAACCGACAGAATTCTTACGTCAGTAGTACCACTATACATCACTTTTAGCACAAAAACAACCAGTATTTAGCCTTGTTGACAGATTCACTGCGACTTAGTTAAGTATTTCGTAAGTGGCAGTGGTGCAAATGCTATATAGACGCCGACAGTGATGACGTCAGTGGGCGGGGCCAACGGCCAGGGTTCCATACAAACAAACGTTGTTTACAGGTTTGACGTTTACAGGTTTGCCAGTTCTGATGGAAGTTGTCTCGTCAAACATCAAAGCTCTAATGAGGTCTCTCATTAGTAGAACTTCAAAAGTGCTGCAATGTGATGGTATTTTACCTATACCCTTAGGACAACAACTATACTTTTCCCAATGAGATAATCATCCCTCAATTCAATCTGTAAATTAAAAAAAAACAATTAACCCATTGCCACTACCTGTTGAATTTGCTAGCAGGATATTCTTACCTCAACGCTAGGTATTATTTAGGTTTTGTTTTTTTATGCTGGCGGGTACTGTTCCACGAATTATTTTAAGTGTCGCCTCGAACTCCATTCTCTCAACATGGCCAGATTCTACAGCATTTTCACCTTTGGAAAATTCTTCGGTTTCTTCGTAAAACAAACTGAGGATAAACTTGGAATTTTACGGGAACACCCAAATTAAACCACTCAATCAATAAATAATAAATACCGACAGACGTACTATTAAAGTACCTACCTAACTGAACTGCCTAATTTTAACGAAAATAAAATATTCAGTATTCACTATTCATTCACTAATGGCATCACTAATGACTTCAGTAATGGCTTCACTAATCACTTCGATGTCAATGGCAATTGGCGACTGACGGAAGCGGGGGTGAAAACATCACGTCAAACTTCAGGAAAAAACACGACAACTGACAACAATGACCACGTGAAGGGTTTGTTTGTATGGAACCAGAACCGCTTAGCCCCGCCCTGTGACGTCACACTGACGGCGTCTATTAAAATTTAAGTGGCCCTTAAATTTAAGTGTCACTTAACTAAGTCCAGATTTAAGTAGAGACTGTGCAATCGGCCATGAGAGAGTGACAGAGAATCGCATGAGAATAAACACTTGAGAAACGTGACGACCTTGATTGAGCGTGAAATACAAAAGCCGGACTGCAACGGAAATACTGCAGTATATAGTTTAGATGCTTATTTTTAATAGTTTTAACACCATATGACACAGAATAATAACCATGATTACCTACTTACTTGCTTTTTTCTTTATTCATTTGGCCATGCCAAAAAGGCAAGGCACAGTATAATAAAGATATAGTATGTGAGTATAAGGGCATGTGTGTATATGGTGCACAGTGAACAAAGAAAAAATTCCTAGCCTTATTTTGTAAAAATAACTGATGAAACATAAATAAAAGATAAAACCATGATACAACATACACAACTACACAAGGTATGTCAGCCTGAGACTGAAAAGTCGTCCACGCTGCGCATGACGTCACTATGGAGTAGTAATCCAAGCGCTAACAGAACACTTGAAAATATTTGAAGGTGGAAGTCCAATGACGTCTATAAAAGGTATTTAGACGTCATTGTGGAAGTCAACATTTGTGGGGTATAATGAAAACTTTGAAATTGATGTTGAAAAAAAAAATGATCTACCTATTTAGTGATCTAAAACTCAGATCTTTTATTTGATGATGTGATCTTTGATCTAGATCATTTTCAATTTCGAGATCTATGATCTGATCTAGATCTCTAATTTTTAAATGATCTTTGATCTGATGCGATCTAGATCTTTTTAGAAATGATCTTTCCCAACACTGTTTATTTATTTTTTATTCTCTCTTTTATGCTTAAAATATGATTTTATGTATTGCGTTTGATTTTGACTGTCCAATCACTAAATTTTTTTTAGCAGCCTAAGTTTACATGTTTGGGAAATATTTCCTGAACGAGGCCTCAACTTGAAAAAAGTTATTTTTCATTCTTTATTTATTTTTATTCTCTCTTTTATGTTTAAAATACGATTTTAAACATGGCGTTTGATTTTGACTGTCTAATCACTAATTTTGTAAAGTATAAACAGTTTTAGGACCTTTTAAAAAATCGGTAATATTGTATTCCACATTTAAAGAATCAATTAGACTTTTTTTGATTCCTTAAGACCTATCAAAATATTACCTTTCCAGTCGAAACAGTCTATTTTCTATTGTATCAAAAATTATCTATATTCTTTGGGTGTTTGCTGTAAAAAAGAAACCATAACCACCACAATAAGTGCTTCGATGCATATTCGAAGTTAACAATAATGAGGACTTCACAAAAATCCTCCCAACCTCGGTACGCCAAGAAATTGGTTTATAATTCAAACCAAATAAGCATCTAAAGGAGCTCTTTTATACAGGGTGATTCAAAATTCAGTGCAAAGATTTTAAGGGCGTATTACCAGCCAAAAATAAGAAGCTTTTTTCATATAATCGTATGTCCTTAACTTGCTTTGTTTTCTAGATACAGGGGCTAAAATTTTGAAAAAAAAACGATTTTTATCAATTTCTCAAAAATCTCTCAGCCGATTTTGATGGGAATAACATGAATTTATTAATTTCAGTGACGTCTCAGGCGGCTACCTGAATTAAATTAAATTAATCTCAATAATATCGATGTGAATTTATTACTTGTTTTAATAGGGCCTGGCACAGATTTTGATTTTTTTCTTGGAAACAAAGCTAGATACGAGTAAAGCTCAGGAGGCAAGAAAGTTACAATATTGACCGCTTAATCTAAAAAAATATAAATTGTCAAAAGAGCAGTGGCGTACCATAATTTTACCTATAAGTTTCAAGTAGGTATAGCCCCCTGAGACGCCACTTGAATTAATAAATTCATGTTATTCCCATCAAAGGAAAGCCCTTATGACAACAAATAAGCCTATAAAATTTTATTTAAATCGGCTGAGAGGTTTTTGAGAAATTGATAAAAAAAATCCCCTAAAAGTGATACATCGTTGTAAAGAGAATTTAAGTAGCTTTCAAATGATGTTATTACTCTCGATATCTGTTTCCCATGATCATAAGCAAAGGGGGGTAGCTACCCCTGCCAAATAAATGAGCTTGGATAGTTAAATTTGTCACCGAAATATGCCTCCCTCGATAACAAAATTCACCTGTTTCGGCGTTTTCGCGCACATCTTCAGTTTTCAAGTTATTAAGGCCTGTTAAAGTTTTTGTTCGACCACCTATACCTAGTTCTACTTTATACCAGGACATCCGCACGAAATATTTTGCTGCTGCATGATTCATATCATCATTCATTATTATAATTCAAGTTTTATATAATATATGTAACAGGAAGAAAAGAAACAAGCTGTTGCATTTTTGCGTAGGTTATAAATCAAATATATAGGTATACCTATAAATACTTCCATCAAGAATGAAATCCCTATACCTATATATATCAGAAGTATTATTTTCATTCGGTAGATAAACATGAAAATGGAATTTTATTGCAAACAAATAATCGTACTCCTACTAATCACGTTTTAGATAAAATCAATACTGGAAGATCTGATTAAATTCAAAAGTTTCTAGAGGACATAAAACTTACAAGTTTACTTTAAAGCTGTAGTGTCAACAGAGGAAATTAAATGTCCACAGAGACCTCCTACATGTGCAAATTACCATCAAAATAACAAAATTTTATTTAATTAAAACTGGGGAAATAACGTAAATAAATGATATCCGAGGGCAGATTCGGCATAGATTGTGTATCCGTTCCAAACTAGTACCATCTCAGCTCAGTATCTATATATGTTATCTAATTTTTCGAAGTTAATTTTATTGTTTCTTTGTTTGCTGAAGGGTTTCTTCAATCAATTGGTCAGGTGGGGGTTGGAAAACTTACACAATTCTCTCATCTCTATCTCTACATCTTCTACTACCCCGTTCGCATATAAAAGGACCAGTCGCTCCCGAAAATACCACTTCAAGTCTCTCTTTCATATAGTGACGACACAAAATTTTATCAATTGTCAGTTTTAAATAAACGACCACTGGTCATACCTACATACGTCTTAAATTAATCGTGTTCTTTAAATGTAACATAATAAAACAACAGAGATTCTTATATACCTAGTTTTTGAATTATAAAGATGTTGCGTGTTGGAGTTATTTCTTCGATTGCTGTATTTGCCCTGATGATAATTACTCATTGTGAAGCACAGTTGAATTTTTCACCTGATTGGGGAAATACAGGTAAGCGCACTGTTCACCCGCCATTGGATTTTGGACAAAATTTCAATGAATGTAGAAGTGCTTCGTTGGATACTATCAAGATTATTTACAAGATGCTTCAGGTATTTATATTTATATATATTTTCTTCAATTGTTTTTTTCCATATTTTCAATTTATTTCTACGACGTTTCACTGTAAACCGTCTGTAAGAGGATAACTAGAATAAAGTGTAGGTACTATTAAAGTCAGAAATTAGTTGATATATAGTACCTAAGTTTTTAAAAATTTAAGTTAAAGTATTTAAATTATCAATTAATTTAAAGAGATATTTATCATATTCATTATATTAATATCCTTTTATGGCCGATGGCGCTTACCATTTTAAAATGAATTTAAAAAATAATTTTTTATTTTGTTTCAGAATGAGGTGCAGAAAATTATCGAATGTGAAAAATTGCCCAATTGAGTTTAATATAAGATTTTCTCAATAGTTTTTTGTTTAAATTTCCCCTGTAATTACACCTGGTTTCTTTTAATTAATATTAACGTTTAGGTGCGATTATGGTATTTTGAATTTTTCTGCGTCCGATAATATGATTTACGCTGTTAGAAAGTAATTTCGCAAAATGTTGTGATAGTCTAATTAATACTTAGGTAGATAAAATTACTTTATGTTACATCATTGGACTATTACACCATTTTTACACCGTATCACTGTTGTACCTATTTGACTATAACATTTGTAAACTTATTCTCTGTTTAGTACAATAAAAAATTATATTATTAAAGTCATCTGTCACACATTATTTTATTGTATTTAAATACAGGTTATTTAATAAAAATTAGATTAAACTGAAAGCCTGCATATAACTCCCTTATTGAAGTTAACAATTAAGCACGCAAGATATCTTTGTACGCAAATAGTTTTTCATTTTACATCGTATCTTGACTTTTAGTAACGAGTAAAAAAATCTTTTTTGTTTTTTAGGGATTTCCTCATGGTGTGTTGATTTCTAGAAATTCTTGGAGCAGTGAATATTATTATTCGAATATAAGAAATCTAATAATTTTTTGTTTTACAATGTCGGCAAGTGGTTATAGGCATATTATACAGTACTATATACTAATAAAGATCATTTGTTTATATTTTTATTGAAAATTAGGTAGATAGGTAAGTACCTGCTATACAGGGTGCTAAGTACCAACTAGTACAAAATAAAGGAGGTGATTCTACGACTTATGCTAAGAAGCTTATAAGAAGAAAAGTTCCTATTAACATGGGTCCGCAAAAGCACCTTTTTCGAGATACACCCTGTTCAAAAAAAATATTTTTTCTTATACTTTTTCTCAAGAATCTCAAGAATCGTTTGAGCTACACAGGTTCCAGCTTTTGTACAGATTATTACATTAATAATAGCTACTTTTAAGTGTTTTTTACACAAAAAATACTCTTGGTTAAATTTATGAGAACGGTGGTTAAAGCCACCGTTCTCGAGAAAAACGGCATTTTATGATCATAAAAACGCACAAAATTCAACATGAACAAAAAATTTATTTTCAAAACTTCCCATACCGTAACATGCACAAATTCAAATGTGCACCTATTTTTCTTGTGCCTGTAGCCAGATTGTTTCCATCTTCGTCTAGTAACAGTTTCTTATTCCACCTGAACATGAAGAGCTTTTGGCCGTTGACACGTCGTACGATTGAACTTCTATTTTTTAACTTTAATTTTTTGTATATTGTAATATTATAATACTTAAATTATTACTGTCGTCCGAAATTTTGGCAACAATAATGTTAAAAGTACGATAACGGCAATCTACCACTTTTTTCGTCTTTTATCGCACCTGTATCTATTTTTTTCAAGCGAATGCCAAAATTTTCCGACGACTGTAATAATTTAAGTATTATAATATTACAATATACAAAAAATTTAAGTTAAAAAAAAGTTCAATCGTAGGTTTCTTGGCAGATATGAACGGCCAAATGCTCTTCATGTTCAGGTGGAAGAAGCTGTTCTAGACGAAGTTTAAATCAATGTTGCTACTAGCACAAGATAAATGGGTGCAAATTTGAATTTGTGCCATGTTACAGTATGAAAAATTATGAAAATAAATTTTTTGTTCATGTTGAATTTTGTACGTTTTTGATCATAAAATGACGTTTTCTCGAGAACGGTGGCTTCTACAGCATTTGACCAGGAGTACTTTTTTGTGTAGAAAGCATTAATTGGCTCTGTGAAATTTGCTCTCAAAATGTCAATTTTTCCAGTGCCGTAAAAGTTAATGCGGGGAAACCCTTACCAAACCCAGCAAACCCTAAAATCTCCACCACTGGCATATCTTAGAACATTAGTTTCAAAGTAGCCTTCAAAGTAGCTATTATTAATGTAAAAATTTGTACAAAAGCTGGAGCCTATAGCTCTAACGGTTCTTTAGATATCGCAAAAAAAGTAACAAAAAATAATTTTTTTGAACACCCTGTATCTCGAAAATGGTGCGTTTGCGGACCCCATGTTGATAGAAACTTTTCTTCTTAGAATAGGTCGTAGAATCACCTTTTTTATTTTGTACTAGTTGGTAGCTAACACCCTATATAATTATAAATTATAATAATGAAAAATTAAATGTCTTCATATTCGTCGGTGTCATCTTTCTCAACAATTTTCTGTAAGTTATTTCAATTTCTAGAAGTGCAGTCTGAACAACATCTCTACCCTTCTTTTATACAAAAACAAAATCATCTTTACTTAATTCAGCTGCCTTTATTATGTTTAATAATTCCTTTTCAGTTGGGTTATTAACAATTGTGTCTTTTTGAGCAATCACAAAGATGTCCACAAATCAAACTTCAATTATTATTGTCTTCAATAATTTTCAAGTAATTGAACTACTAAATTGTTACTTTAGCTTAGCGGATTGGCTACAAATCTATTGAAGTGTTCAGTATAAACTTATTTACCGAACTTTTTCGTAATTATAAAATTGATATGTTTCTTTGTAACTATTATTAAACATACTACAATGATTTTTAAAACAATAATTACAATCACTACCACGTGCAACTACCACTTTCAGTACGAACCGCAAGTTCTGTGTATAATATATAACGCGCAGCATAGGTAGTAGTGCGCTATCGCGTTAATCCCATTCCAAGAACCATTTTTTAAAATCAGTTTCTCGGAAACTATGAGACCTAACTCGCTGAATCTTTTTTTTAAAAACTTTTCTGTAATGTTTTCTTCATTCAAGTCCGTACATATAGACATCTATTCCCAATAATTCACATAGCTACCCGCATGATGAAGTTTTCAATGCTCGGTTTTACTTGTGCTGACTTTACGGCCAATTATCTTAAAAAGTCTTTAACTTTTCGAACTTTGCTGAGTTCCACTAGAAGCGCTCTTGTTTTTTGAGTAAATGCCGAAAAAATCATTACCGTAGCTCAAACCGTTGCTTTATGAGCGCGATGGATGTTTTAAAAAACACAAATTTCTAATAATTTCTCGGGAGCAGAAAATTCGATTTTTCAAAATTCGTTACTACTAAAAAAAGTTGTCACATTCCATTTCGGATGGACAAAATCATTCTCTACAAGATAGTGAAGGTCTCATCTGGTTATACCTTCATAAAAAAACTACCAGAAATAAGCGAGATAGAGCAGCGATTTTACTCCACTATTCATCACAGTGAACTCAAGCCTACGGAACTCGATACAGCAGCCATCTAGGGTGGATCTCTTGTATTATTAGAGAATTAGAAATGCACTTGCAGATCTTACGCTTACCAGAACTTCGACGCTCACGTTGGCTTTCGTAGGTACATATTCTACTCGCTAGATGGACGACACCCAATCTGGCAGCTTAAAAAGTCACTACATTCGCGATGATTTTTTAACATATAGCCGAAATGTAATAACACTTCAGCATCCGTTAGATATCGGATCACTTGGACGTCACAGGTTCTTACTTTCCCTTCCTTACTATGTAAGTATAGTGCGGAGCGGGGGCAGGCCCTCAATCCACCATAGTTTTGTTGACAACTTTGGCAACTATAAATACATAGATAGACTGGCGAGTCCTGAATACTGATGTCCTCGTAAACTAATACAAACATAAATAATTCCTATAATACCGTCAGATGCGATTTACTTCTAGAAAAATTCATGCTATAATTTTTTATTAATTTTTAATGAGAAGTGAGAACCTCGGAATCCATATCTAAGGAACTTCTAGAATATTCTATGTACCTACGTGCGGCACGTTTTGTAAACCATTTAGTCAAGCATTTCGCTGGACATAAAATCACCTATAAGTGTATTTTTATTTATGTGATTTTAAAAATATTTTCGCCATCATTGAAAATTCTTATTTGTTTATATTATAACTCATAAATCACTCATTACAATTTTGAACTGTAAACGCCATTTTTATTGCATTTTTTCAGACAATCTGAAAATGTAATAATATACAGGGTGCGTCTCATTTAAAATAAGTAAGTTGATGGCAACACTTCTGATGGTATTGTTATGTGTGAAAACATTAACGTGTATGTGCAAGAACAATAATTAGTTATTATCAAGTAGAATTATTATTAATTTAGCATATTAAGACTCATAGAATTATGTATTCAAATTTAGTTCATCATTAACATTCGTGAGAGTCCTCTTATAAACAAATTTGTTACTCCTTAACAAAGTTTGTTGTTGAACAAACACATTTCTTAAATATTTATCTGGTCGTTGCCTGCCCGCACCCTGTTTGATGCAATATACTATAAACTTCCTTTGAAAGGGTCTAGCAGCCATCTACCAGATTAAAACAACTTTATTCTGTATTTAATTATTTATGTTATTGATAATTTATTGTCATTTCTTACTAACCAGTTGCATGCATCAGGCACTTCGTGCCTACGTGACTACCCTACAAGGAGGGTTGGCTCCCATATGTATCCTGTATAATGTTTACATCAAGAAGTTATAAATTCTCTTACGCACTCGATGTACAGTCAGTAGTTGTTCGGCTTTACCATCTTATGCCTCTCTCGATGAAATTATAGTTTGTAATCGGAACTTAATAAATATTAGTTTTTTTAAAAGTGAATTTTATCTTGTGAAACCTAAAATTGGCGCAGTCAGTAGGATTTCAAGAAAAGTGAAAACTCAGCGGCCCCTCTCCTGAGAAGACACTTTTGTACTCCAGTACTTCATCTTGACGGACTAATGAAGCTCCAACTTCGAGGGCTGTTACTGTAAGTGTTTGCATTCTTTACATCCCCTGTATTTTGATTTTTTTCGAATTGCTTTTGTGGTTGCGAGTTGCTATACCTACATGTTTAAAATTATTTAAGAAAGGTCAAAACTTTCTTATTATGTTCAATTCTACATAGAATCAAATTTCTAGGTTACGAGAAAAGTGCACTTACTTACTACAAAAAATTTTTATATACTAATATTGAATAAATAAATAAATAAATTTTCTTTTTCCGATTAAACAAAATTAAGTTTTCTCGCAGTTAATATCGTGACAAAGTTTGTAAAATAATCAACTATAATTTTATCGAGTCGTTAAATTATTTGACATCTATATCACAACGACAATAATAATTATTGAATAACGCTCACCGTTCATCGCATCCTATTTTTGGCTTGTTAAGTTAAATATTACACATGATCTAGCAGCTCTCTGAATCATTATTACCTACTAATTCCTATGTTTCCTATTTTTATATTGCATGTAATTAGAACTGAACAGGCCCCTTGAACCTTAAGAACGTCACATAAATTTTTATAGGTTACATGTATTATTGGTATTGACACTTTTCATATTTACTGCGGAAACGCCTGCATTTTAATTTTATACCTATACCTACATATAACTCATTACAAGATGGCAAACGAAAATGCCAATAATTTTGTTGACAATTTAAAACTGCTGCAATCCCTAAGTTCTCTGATTCCTGAATACGACGGCGACCAAGCCACCCTTAGCGATTTTATTTCCGCCTGCGAATTCGTTGTCGGTCAAATCGACGACGGCATCATGCCAGGTTTTCTGCTAATTCTAAAAAATAAATTATTAGGAAAAGCTAGACAGTTTATCTCTTCGAGAAGTCTCAACGATTGGAACAGCATTAGGCAATTGCTAATAGGTCATTTTGGAGATTGTAGGGACACTGAATCCTTGCTGAGGGATTTAACTACCTGTATTCAAAAGTCCTCCGAAACACCCAGAGCCTTCGTGCAAAGAATCGAAAATTTATTAACAAAACTAAGAAACACGGTAGCTTTAGATGAAGATATTGACGCTAGAACTAAAGAAGCTCTAAATGAGTCTCATGAAAGAATCGGTCTAAAAACAGTGCTAGCTGGACTTGGTGATCCGATAGGTTCGATTATTCGTGCACAAAGACCACAGTCAATTGACGAGGCAGTTCAGTTCATAATTGAGGAGGAAAATATTTATTATTTGAGGAATAAAAATTCGTCAAAAGACTCAAAAACTATTCAAAGGATCGTCCCGAAATCAAACTTTTCTTCTGACCAGCGAAAAGACACAAAATTTTGTAACTATTGCAAAAATCAGGGTCACTTAATAACAGAATGTCGAAAAAGAACCTATAACAACCAGCAACAACAAAATTTTCAAAATATCCCTAGGCAACCGCAAAATAATCCGCAATACGCTCCTAGGCCACCCTTCACTAATCAAAATCAAAACTTTCGAAATAACAATCATAACCCGCCTTTTGAGAGAACACCTGTCATTCAGAGGAACCCAACAATCAACCATTTAAACTCCCACGAGGAGACAGGAACGGGCGATCTGTCTCCGAACTCTCAAGATTGCCCGGTCGTGAATTCCCTAGTAAATCCATTCGAAGAGCTGGTATTTTAAACACAAATTCTGATAATTTATTTTTTATCGAAGATAAAGCCGGTAATAAATTCCTCATAGACACCGGTGCCGCTATTTCACTCTGCAAACCCCACGTCATACGTGATCACAGTAAACTCTGCTCAGAAAATATTATTATACATGGCATTTCTAATCAAGACATTTTTGTTTCTCAAAGCTATACATATTTACCTAATCCTAATGCAAGCATTCCCCATAAAATATATGTACATAATTTAAATATTCGACATGACGGAATTTTAGGCCTGGATTTCTTACAACAATATGATTGCACTATTGATATACCCAATAGAATATTACATACCAACTTCCGCAATATCCCTTTGGTAAGGGATTTCAAAAACCCTGAAGCCGTCCCAGGAAAAACCCACGTTAGCTCGCGTGAACACCAGGGACAAGCAGCCGATAGTTCGGCTCCCGTTCAGTGTAAACTCAATTCGAATTCTGGCAATTTCCACAGTAATGGTGAATTGCTGCAAAATTCTCTCGCCAAGAAATTGGCAAACTCTCAGTCGCAAGCGATTGACACTAGTTCGCGAATCTCACCTGGTGCCAGACCAGTCACTGAGTCCGCTCAAAACATTGTTCAAATTCCCGCTCGCACCATATCGTACGTACGAATGAGGAGCACTCCTTGCAATTACAAATCCGCTATTTGTCCACGCATAGACGTCGGAAAAACGGTGCGAATCCCAAGCGCCCTTGTACGTGTCGACAAGGATTCGTTTATCACCTCCATTATAAACATTTCTACATCAGATATCGAAATAAAACTCCCTCTAATTGAATTGGAAAAATTTGAAGAGACCGAGGTATTTTCAATCGACAGTTCTGAAAATAGTTCTATGGACCAGTCCAGAATAGATACGGTTCTTAAAAATCTCAGGTTGGAACATTTAAACCAGGAAGAAACCCAACTCATCCAAGACCTGTGCATTTCGTACTCAGACATATTTTTCTTAGATGGTGACAAACTGTCATTTACTAACGCTATCAAGCATGAGATCAACACGGATAACAACAAACCTGTTTTCACGAAGTCTTATCGCTACCCTCAAATTCACAAACAGGAGGTTAAATCTCAAATCCAAACTATGCTTGACCAAGGCATCATTCGGCCCTCTGTCTCCCCCTGGTCATCTCCTGTATGGGTCGTCCCGAAAAAATTAGACGCCTCTGGCGTCCAAAAATGGAGAGTCGTCATTGATTACAGGAAACTCAATGAACTAACGGTCAATGACAAATATCCTCTGCCAATTATTTCCGATATTCTCGACCAACTAGGTAAATGTTCATTTTTCACTACGCTTGATTTAGCGTCCGGTTTTCACCAAATAGAAGTTCTATCTCAGGATATTCCCAAAACTGCCTTCTCGGTTGAAAATGGTCATTTTGAATTTATGCGTATGCCTTTTGGTTTGAAAAATTCGCCATCGACATTCCAAAGGGTTATGGATAACGTTATGACAGGTCTCCAAGGTGAACAATGTCTCGTCTATATGGATGACATCATAATCTACTCCAGCACCCTCGAGGAACACATTGAAAGACTTCAGAATGTTTTCAAAAGACTCCGACAGTCAAATTTCAAAATTCAGCCTGACAAGTGCGAGTTCCTCAGGAAGGAAGTTGCATACCTTGGGCACTTGATCACCGAAAACGGGGTGAAGCCAAACCCCTCAAAAATAGATGTAGTCCAACGATTTCCGCAACCTAAAAACACTAAGGAAGTCAAACAATTTCTGGGCCTAACCGGTTACTACCGTCGGTTTGTAAAAGATTATTCCAAAATCATAAAACCCCTGACAAATCTCCTAAAGAAAGAAGTCCCTTTCACGTTTGGTGATTCATGCGTGAAGGCATTCGAGACTTGCAAAAAGATTCTCACGGAAGCCCCAATTTTGCAGTACCCAAAATTCGACGAAGAGTTTATTTTAACTACCGATGCAAGTGCCTTCGCGATCGGCTCTGTCCTCTCACAAGGCCCTATAGGTAAAGATCTTCCAATCGCCTATGCTTCTAGAAGTCTCAACCCCGCAGAAACTAGGTATTCCGTAATTGACCGCGAATTACTAGCAATAGTGTGGTCAGTCAAACATTTCCGCCCTTACCTATTCGGTCGTCGATTCAAGCTCGTAACAGATCATAAACCCCTCGAGTGGCTGTTTTCTGTCAAAGATCCAGGTTCTAGATTGAGTCGCTGGAGACTCAAACTGGAAGAATATGATTACGAAATAATTTACAAGCCAGGCAAGAAAAACGGCAACGCAGACGCCTTGTCTCGGATTGCTATAAATGTAATTCGATTGGAAGACGAAATTAAAGCTCTTACCACGCCGCAAAAGTGGCAAAACTACATAGAAAACATTCATGTCAGTTACGAGAAAATAAATCACTCGAACCACTCAATTTTTCATAGGAGTTTTCACGATGTAATTTTCTGCATGCCAAACAATCCTAGATCAAACGAAGACTTACGAATCTGGAACAAAATACGGGAGGACATAAACGACGACGACTTCACTTTTACAGACAAAATCGAAATAAAACACAGTATGACGAACAAAAACAAAAAGTTTTACTTAATCGAACGCGAACCACGCGATTTTAATCCGTGCTATTTTCGAGCATTTCTCGCAGTTGCAGACTTTCTTCCTGAAAACAATACCTATTACTTGCCAGCAATAAAAAACGTCGCCCTACCTAAAATTTTAAGTCAAGTTTTCCAAGATAAAAATGTTAAATTTGTCATTTGCCATGACGTAATAGTTAGAGATCCTCCTAAGGACGAAAAGAAAGCGATAATTAAAATGATTCACCTGGACCCTCAGAACTTCCATAAAGGCATCAATGAAACCCTTAGAAAACTTCAGCTAAAATATTATTGGCGAAACATGAGAGAGGACGTGATGAATTTTGTAAAATCATGCGAAACATGTACGAAAGCGAAAATAAATCGTAAAAACCTAGATTATCCTCTTGTATTAACAGAAACCCCCAATAGACCATTCGAACGCATAAACATTGACACCTTCGATTATGATAAACACTCATTCCTCTCTATTATTGACGATTTTTCTAAATTCGCTCAGATATACGAACTAGAAGACAAAACAGGTTCGACCGTGAAAAGAAAACTCGCAATTTATTTTCAACATTTTCCCATTCCTAAAAGAATACACACAGACTTAGGCAGCGAATTTAATAATAATATCATTAAAGAATTTTGTAAACTTTACGATATAAAATTAACATTCAGCGCCTCAGACCACCCCCAGAGCAACGGCAGCGTTGAACGATTTCATGCTACCCTCGCTGACAGTCTAAGATGCTTTTCTAATGATAACCCAAATGATAATTTAATCGACGCTATCCCTTTAATTATCAGCTCATATAACAACAGCAAAAATAGTTCAACAGGGTTCACTCCCCAAGAAACAATCTTTGGTCATTTAGACGTTACTAGAAATTTAATTAGCGCGTCAAACGATGCCGCGATCACCAATCTAGAAATTGAAGAAATGAAAACATGGTCTAACCATTTCTACCCTAAAATTCAGAACAACATCACCTTCTCAAAACAAAAAGCTAAAGATCGTTTTGACAGTCATGTTCATAATGCCTTACCAGAATACAGGGTAGGACAACTAGTATATTTGAAAAATATTCCCAAAAAGAAACATTCCCCCCGCTATACAGGGCCATACAAAATCCTGCGTCTAGTAAATGAACGTAACATAGAACTTAAGTTAAATTCTAGGAAATATATAATCAATATCGACAAAATCAAGCCTTATATCTCCGACGATGATTTTAGTTCATCTGACGACGAACCATTATCAGATTTAATAAGCCCTGACAACGAATCTGTTGTTGCAGGTCCATCTTCTGGACAGTAACCCAAACTCAGGTCACCATCTCACCAGTCGAAAACACCGTGGGATTATATTATGAAAGGGAAAACGATATAAAAATATCAAACGACCACTGGAAATTATTAGTTTATAAAGATCTATCTTTAATATACGATGCATTTAATCACAACGAATTAATTCTAGATACGCTCTCGCAAAGTTTATACTCCCCCAATAATTCTCATGAACAGAACTCCTTTGCGATCTCCATGAGAGCCCACTACAAGACGCTAGATGCAGTTTCTAGCCGAATTAATTATCTTTTCCGAAATGTAATGCTCGAGACACCTAAGAGATCCAAACGAGGCATTTTAAATGGACTCGGTTCAATTTGGAAATCGATAACAGGTAATCTTGATGCGTCCGATGGCGAATATTATAATAAATGCATAGACAAGCTAGAAAAAGATGACGTTGAAATACAAGAGCTATTGCGAAATCAGATCCAAATCGTGTCAGCTACTATCAAAACCTTCAATACTAGTGTCAGAAACTTGCAAATAGACGAACAAACTCTTAATGAAGATTTAGTCCAGATACAGCTTGCCATAGGCAACTTTTCAGATGAAAAGAGACTTCTCGAAAAGCAAATCAATCTTATCGGTATTTGCGAAAGTTTACTAGAATCATATGTCTTAATCGAGAGCGAACTCAAAGACATTACCGAAAGCCTTACATTTGCAAAACTTAAGGTTCTTCATCCTTCCATAATAAAATCAGATGAGCTTATGGATCAGCTTGTTTTAATTTCAAAATCTTTAGAACATAACAACTTACCTGTGCAGCCTAATTATAACAACTTGCCAAAAATTATAGATGTTATTAACCTTGAAGCGTTCCAGACCGATAAAAGATTAGTCTTTATTTTACAAATTCCATTAGTTTCAAATGAATTATATTCAACCTATCACTTATATTCTATTCCTACAAGAGGTGTGACCACAGATACATTTCATGCAATTCTACCGGAATCAAAATACATAGGGTTGTCAAAGGACAACAGACAATACTTACGTTTAAGTAACATAAACCAATGCCAGGAGATAGACGATAATACATCACTCTGCAAAAATGTAGTCCCACTATCTGTAGAAAATCCCCCATGCGAAATCGAATTGATTGCGAAACTCTCCACAAACAATTGCAAGCCTGTCGTCATGCAATTTGAAGACTACAACTTAATTAAACTAAAGAAGAACAAATGGATCGCTGTCATATCAAATCGACTCCCAATTGTCTCCACCTGCCCGACCGATGCTACCAGAACTCAAATTATCAAGCAGAGTTCAATAATAACAATGCAACCAAAATGCAGTGCCTACGTTGGAGCCACGCAGTTGTATGCAGAAGAAGACAAGTCATCCAACTACTCTGAAAACGACATCATCCCTCAAGTTCCTTTCGATTGCTGCGAGGGCATTAAGAAAAATGATCCCATCAAGTTAAAAATGATCAAAATTAACAACATAAACCTAGATGAACTAAATACCGCCTCTCACAAACTTGCGGAACAAGAAGACATGTTAAACCAACTTGGTAAACAGTCCTTTGCAACGAAACATCTGGGTACCTTTGCCATTCTAACAATCATTGCATTCTCTCTCATCCTCACTTGGTGGTGCTGCCGTAAATGCGGAATACTACGTCATCTTATTGGGTACTTCAAAAGTTCCGGTTCTGACGATGATGGAAACGATAAACGACCAGGTTGCTGTGCACAAATCTTTAATTACTGCAATGTACAGTCACCAGTTACTAGACGCCATTCAAGCAGAACCTCGATTCACGCCCTAGATGAAATATCGTTCCAACAAGAAGTAACCCCATTATCGACGAACGCGATGCCACGCAAGACATCACACTCATCGAGGAAATTCTAATTCTCTATAATTTCCAACTTCGCCGGGAGGTGTTATGTGTGAAAACATTAACGTGTATGTGCAAGAACAATAATTAGTTATTATCAAGTAGAATTATTATTAATTTAGCATATTAAGACTCATAGAATTATGTATTCAAATTTAGTTCATCATTAACATTCGTGAGAGTCCTCTTATAAACAAATTTGTTACTCCTTAACAAAGTTTGTTGTTGAACAAACACATTTCTTAAATATTTATCTGGTCGTTGCCTGCCCGCACCCTGTTTGATGCAATATACTATAAACTTCCTTTGAAAGGGTCTAGCAGCCATCTACCAGATTAAAACAACTTTATTCTGTATTTAATTATTTATGTTATTGATAATTTATTGTCATTTCTTACTAACCAGTTGCATGCATCAGGCACTTCGTGCCTACGTGACTACCCTACAAGGAGGGTTGGCTCCCATATGTATCCTGTATAATGTTTACATCAAGAAGTTATAAATTCTCTTACGCACTCGATGTACAGTCAGTAGTTGTTCGGCTTTACCATCTTATGCCTCTCTCGATGAAATTATAGTTTGTAATCGGAACTTAATAAATATTAGTTTTTTAAAAAGTGAATTTTATCTTGTGAAACCTAAAAGTATAAGCAGAAGTGGTGTGGGGTTGTAAATATTTCTAGTTCAGCTCGTCAAAATTTAAATCATATACAGGGTGTCGCTAAAAGGTACTACAACGCTCCACCACAGATTCCCAAGTACAAAATATTCCGATTCAACCTAAATTATCTATGTCCAGGATAAGTCGAAAACGAATTAACTTAGAAACATCAAAATTGCACCGCCTACTACTATTGTTAAGAGCAATAAACTGGCCTAGTCTTACAAACAATGACATATAGGATGTTTTTGAGGTCACGACTCACTTTTTATTCCAGAACTTTTTTATCCGCACGCCACTGATTGATTCTGTATTTTTTATCCAAAGCCTAAAAGTATTACTAAACTTTTTGCCCTTTTATAAAAGTTTAGTATCTTGCATCGGTTTCCCGTAATTATTTTTTTATGATGGACCTACACTACTAAAAACGCATTTTTGTGAAAATATTTTTTTTTAGTTTAACACGTTCGCTGCCACCATAAGAAAGGCCAAGCACTACCCAAAGGGTCATGGGTCAAAAATTGACTATCTCGTCTAATATATATGTTTATTATAATTAGCAATGTATACATAGGTCACATATTAGACTATTTTTTTAGAAAAGAAGGTGAAGTCACTGGTGATGCTCACGGCACCTGTGTAAACTATCTGCTAGGTGCCATGAACATCACCGGTGGTCTCGCTGCAACTTCTTATTATTTAATGTTTTTCCGTAAAACAGGTCAAACAAAGGTAAATGTTACACTTATTACACAGCGTAGAGACTTTCTTAGTCGCCTTCTGAGCTTCATTTCTGCCTTTTTCTTCTTGAAGCTTGGTATAGCAGCTCAAACATCTATATTTCTCTTTTTTCTATTTTGCGGTGTTTTGTCTTGTGTTTGTATTATTAATTTGTGTTTCTCTCCCTCCTGTCTTTGATTGTCCATTTCAAAAATTTCCATGATTAATTTTTCTCTAAATTCAGTTAGAGACATTTTTTCAGTCATTCACCTCTCCAGCCTCGGAAAATGTTTATACAAACAGCTCCTTTGTCGGTCTTGCACTTGAGACCCTACATGGGTGTTTTTTGTTAAAAGGAACCGACGGAGTCTCGGTCCTTACAATCACTTCTTAAGAAGCTGTCGAAGCAAGCAGTCAAGTACCTAATATACGTTTACTCTCATTTCATTACGGTGTTTTATTTAATTTAATTCCCATAACGAACTATAATTAGTGCGTTCTGCCAATAAGTAGCAATTCAAAAACAGTTTTCTTATTGTTCATTGATAGTTTTCCAATATAAAAGTTCCCCTTTTTATAGTTTATTAATTATTAGTCAAATTTACGGCATAGTACATTATAGCAGTGCACTGCATAGATAATAATCAACATATTATGATGTCTGAAAAATTGTTAATTATTGTAAAATATATCTAACCAAGACATGCTGTTTTTCCATCTAAGGCTGCAATAAAGAAAATTGAATCATTTTACTTTAGCGCCATACTCCACGTTGCTACGAATGCTACGATTAATAATGTTTCTGACTTGTTGCCAATTATTAACAACATGTTATCTAAATAAACAAAATTACTATTAAAATCATTTATTGAAAGTCCCTTATTTGGATTCCGTTATTGGATAACACCGCTACAATTTATAATAATTCATAAACGCGCAATTGACTGCAGGCTACCGCGCTCTGTCGTTGCTCCTCGAGGCATCGCTGCTCGCGGCTGCCAATGCTGCACCTGCAATAATGCCCCGCTCGGCGTGGTTTCTGGCGACCCACCGTCATCATTCGCTAAAAACAGCCAACGGCGGGGAACCCCAATCTAACAAACATTAAATGAACCTCAATGTATATGGCTTCTCTGATAATCAATTTAATTAAATATGGAGTGCGTGCCTATACTATTACATTTTGTAAAATACGACAAAAACCTTGAAAACTAATTATTTAGAATAAGAAATGAAGACTTGAAAAACATCATAAACCTACCAATTTTATGATTAAAATTATATCTTATTACTAAAAATTAGAATAGAAATGATTGAGACAATCCTAGGAATCTAGCTTTACATAATAAAGTATAAAGTATCTTATTGTTATTATATAGATGATCGAATCCTAGATTCGTAATCTAGATTCTAGATTCGTAAAATATGCGTGCTTCTACCCTAGTAGGTATATTATTATGTGAGCGATTATGGAGATATATTATTCACGAGATGATATAGTGCCACGAGCTTTAGCGAGTAGCATTGTCATCATCAAGTGAAAAATGGCCATAATCGCGAATGTAATACTATAATTTTTTTACTCTGCTTTTATGTATAAAAAACAACACATTTATTTTACTGCTTGGAACAACTTCCAGTATCGAGTAACGAGTAACGACTACGCACGCGTCGATTCTGAGTAATTTCAATTATCGCTGGTGTTATCGCGGTCCTTTTCATAATTAGCTTTGCTAGTTGTAGTGTAACATGGTTACCTTGTACGTCCTGGTCAAGGCACCAAATCTGTAGTGTAACCTACCTAAAAACCTGCATCCTAGTCGACGGTAAAGAATCTGTGATATGTAACCTATTCTAAACACTTAAAATGGAGGTTCTGCGTCATGCGCAGTAAATTCAGTAATGTGCCCCCCAGACTGAATGGTTTTGAAAAAGAAGAACCTCTTTGACGTTTGGAATGTGAACTTGCCTGTCATGAATGACTGTTTGCATTCCCGCCCTTTAAGGTTATCCCACCCTGGTTGTAAATAAAATGGCCAACATTACTTACTGTTTGTGATCGTGGTTTTTACCTGTGTTTGTGGTTTTACCTTGGCTCGTGATCTGTCTAGTTTTTCGTCTGGTGGTGGACCTTACGTTGTTGTATAGTAACCTTATTTTGGTTCGTTCGTAGCAAAAGCTACGAAAATACTTTGAGCCAGTCTTTTGTTGAGAGATAGGAGATTTAATTTAAAAAACAGAGTTTCCCTCTTAAAAATGAATTGATTTATTGACTTTTGAAATGATTTGAATGTTGAATCTGCTTACCCACACGAGTGACCCTGCAAAAAGGGTTTCCGCCTACGAAAGTTTATAGTCAGAGTAAAAAAAAGAAACCCAGTGAAATAACCAACCTCTAACTTGCAAAGTGCAAAACATACAATGAAAAACATACAATGAAACGGCGACATTTTAGAATCAAGCATTTGCTTGGGCGTTGAGGGGTGAGAACTAAATCTCTTGTATTATGGTAACCTATCATTTTAACGTTAGTCTTTGCGAACCGTTTAGTACTTGTAAAGAAAAGACATAACAAAACACACATAAATTAGACCTTTTTGATGGGAGAAACCTAATCGGTTTATCTCCACACCCCGGACTAATACACCAAATAAATAAAATCGATTCCAAAGGACATCCAACGTCAAAATGAGACATAACCTATACAACAGATTGAAGCGTCGTTGTCTAACGCTGCGACAGCGTTGAGTCAAACATACCAAAATCATATCGTCGTTTCATTTAGGATTTTACATAAAAATACACCCTAACAAAAACATAAAATACAAAGGACACAAACACATATAAAGTCGTCACCGTTTTGGTGTAAAATTGACATTGATAAACAAATCTGTTATATTCAGGAAGACCACATTTTATCTTTCTATTTCAAGGACTCATACCTCCTGAAAAGGAAACAAGACACACAAAAATGCATAAAAATAAATAAATAGATCAGGCGAGTAAATCAATGGCAGCAAATAAATAAATAGATCGGGCAAGTAAATCAGTAGCAACAAATAAATAAATAGTTTAGAGTCCAGGAAATATGAAATACAAAATAAGGTCAAACATATTATATAGCAGTGGCGTTATCGAACCATAAAAAGACGGTCCTCGATAACAATTTAGAAACAAATCAAATTAATCAATGCATATGTGTCGCTCGCATTCCAAAACAATAAAGTTTCAATTTAAATAAAATGATTAATGATCAAAAACTCACAATGGCAATTAATTTAGCACAAAACAAATTAAAATCAAAAAAGGCACATGTTCATTAAATTGACGATAATGACAAAGAAAGTTAAAATTCACCAGTAAAATGCAATCAAAGACATAATAAAATTATACAGTGTGATCGTTTAAATAGTTTCATGAATATAAATGTAAATAAAATTGTTGAGAGCAGAAAATACCTAGTTTAAAATACAAAGAAAATGTGACCATCGTAAAATAAATTGTTTGTAGAGAAATGTGCTTGATCATAATAATAATAATAATAATAATAAATAATCAAAGGGGCATGTGCTGGTTCATTATTACAATAAATAAATTTAAATAATTCAAATAACCATAGAGATTGGATGAAACGTGGTGTTAAAATTAGTCATGTTTTCTGTAAAACGTGGTGTTAAAATGGGGCCCTCCTTGATTATAACTACCTACACCAATTGTATGATTTTCAGAGAGATAAAATTAAATGTCGGGCAGCACGTGTTAATTTCCCAATTAAAATACATAGCAATTGTTTTCTTATCATTGTCTTTTAAATAAATGATGTTTCAAACAATAAATAAACAGTAAAAGGTAAAAGCTAGTCTCTTGTAATATTGCAATAACAATAAATAAATAAAAAAATAACTCACGTGCGTAGGTATAAATAAACAAATAACAAAATGCGGGCAGAGCTCAGAGAATATAACCAAACAAAAATGAAAATGATGGAAAGCAGCTGTTCTGATGCTCACTGTCTCGATGTCAGAAATAAAGTGAAGTCTGACCACTGAGTGTAGACTAATGACAAAATGCAGTACCACATTTTTGGATACATCGAGTGACTGACAAAAATTGACGTTTCTGATTTGAAAGCTTGAAAAGTGACAAATGATATTTGAATTCATAGAACATAACTGAATAGGATTGACTCCCAAGTTTACAATTTTTAACATGCGCAGTTGTTATATGGTTTGGGTCCTTTCATAGTTTGCTGTTGATCAAATTTACAGCTTTTGATTGGTCCACGACTCCACGAGCGGGTATTATGAATTGTTATAATATATACAAGCTGTGATTGGACAAGAGTCGGGTATTATATGAATAATTATAATTCAATATATCCACGAATAATAACCTTAATAATCCATCCAAAAAGCTCTAATAATCGGAATATTATTGAATAAAGAGTAGAAAAAGAATTTTATTTTATTCACACATCACTGCGAGAAAGTATCGAACTCTAACCTAGGGAGCTGGAAAGGACTCGTGCATTACTCTACGGCACCAAAAACGTGTAAGGGGCAGGAACTACATCGCGCGTCACGTTTCTCAAGTGTTTATTCTCTCATGCGATTCTCTGTCATTCTCTCTCACTCTCTTAGCCAAAAGCTATCATGCGATAGAAAAAGATGGGTATACTGCACACTGAACTAGTGGGTGTTGCCTAAAAATAACTCGTGATACGTTATTTATTTAATCATTGCGAGTCCTTTCCAGAGAGGTTAGAGTTCAATGCGAGAAAGAGCAAGTTAACAGTACTACTGCGCAATCTCAGATTTGTGGTCAGCAGTGGGAGCTCGTGTAACTACGGCCTACGGCACAATAGACTGTTACCGAAAGTTCAATGTCATATGTCAAGGAAAATTTCTGTATTTTATCAAAAAAATTTGTGGCTTGACATTTGGCATACTTCAAAACTGAATGTTTATACATGTAAATTGATAATACATACTGATAATATTTTATAATAATATAAAATAAATAATATGACTTATTGTATCCATGATATTTATATTGATAAAAATGTTTGTTTGGTGTGTTATATAATTTTTGTTCATAATTTAATGAATACTCTCAGTTTAACTGTTTTATGAAAATTATCTAAAATTTAAAATTTGAAAGACCTACTTACTTATGTCTTTATAAAAGTAAAAATGTTAAAATTCGGTTCAAAAAATGACAGCAATATAGTATATAAGTGCACTGTAAGACTCCTTGAAGATACTGAAATTTTAGAATGTGAATACAGGGTAAATACATACATATATTACGAATAATTGCACCCTTTTAAAACATATATTTATCTGGTATTTTACAGCCCCAGCACAAAGGAAAATATTTACTAGAGTACGTCTGCCAGCAACTCAATTTACTCGAACAAGACTATTTCGGACTGAGATATGTTGATACACAAGATCAGAGAGTAAGTGATCGAACTACAACCAAAAATTCTGTTACGATAAAACATTATATTTCAGCATTGGCTTGACTTGACCAAGTCAGTTCATAAGCAAGTGAAAGATCTAGATCCTGCCTTGTTTAGCTTCCGTGTAAAATTCTACCCGCCTGATCCATTTCGTCTTAAAGAGGAAATCACACGATACCAAATCTTCCTTCAATTGAAACGTGACTTGTTGCACGGTCGGTTATATTGCAATTCAAATGAAGCTGCAATGCTTGCTGCTTTAGTTCTTCAAGGTAAGTAGGTATTGTGGGTGAAAAAATCGTAGTAAATGTGTTGAATAATGCTGTGTAAATTTATACATGCCGCACGCTTTTATCTCATTCGGTCTATGTTTCGTGTCCAATGATAGTCCAAATTTGGCATAAGCTTCCTCACATAAAACAAATTTCGCCTCATTATTTCTACACCTTTCAAGTTCATGGTTCCCTCCACACTTGGGATACTTGACATTATGATTACATTTTTTACTACTGTGAAAATATCTACAACACCTATGACATCTAGACATATTAAACTCGACAAATACTCTGTATCTCTGCCAACCATAATAGACAAAACCCCTGGTCATTATCTCTGCATAGGTGTTTCTACCCACCTCAAGAATGACGCTAGTTAACACATTCACTGCCAGAGCATATTGGTGACGGTTGACAATGTACCGCCTTTTTTTTTCTTGTAACCTGCTAATGTAATGTTTGTTTTAGCTAGTAGACACTAAACTAAGTTGAAATATAGCGTTTTTTGCAAAAAAAAGTAGGAACGCCCCAGGGGCGGTGCCGGCACATGACAAGTAATTTGCATATTATACGGCCTGATATTTCTGTTCAAAAATTTTTTAAATATTGCACGGTGTATGCTATATACGGACTGAGGCGTTCGCGACGTCTCACATCTGTATTATAGCACTCGCATAGGCGTTCTGTGCCATGTGCCGGTCAACGCCACTCGGGCGGTCAACATCATATTTTTGTTTGTTTTAATGTTTTAAAATATTTTTTGCCAAAAATGTATTTTAAAACTAAAGATTTTAAAACTAAAAACAGGCTAAACATTGATTGTATAATATAAACAACAAAAATACATAATGGGCAATTTTTTTCAATACAAGTCCTCTTCAATATGCCCCGACACCTGTAACAAGAAACCAAACTCAACATGTGGAAGTTTAGACTTTACTAAAACCTCCTCTTAATAGAACGAACCGATCCAAACTGTCCTCATGAAATTATCCAACGTTCTATTGAAGGTATACATGAACGCCTCTCGGGCGGTCGCGGAGTTTTTAGAGAAGTCGGGTGACCGCCTCTGGGGCGGTCCCGGCAGTGAATGTGTTAATTAGTTATTGTCCCATTTTTAGGCCTATAAATATGGTTTACTCTTAAAGTACCCTCTTCAAGATTGTTTTTATGTACAAGATAATTTTCCATTTCAGTGTTGTCAATTTTTTCAGTAATTTCAATTCAAACAACTTCAATAAGTGGTTTTTTAATTTTTTAACTTCAGTTTTAGTTTTAGGTATCTGTGCTAACTGTTGAGCAACATAATTTACATTGTCTTTATTCTCAGACTTAATCACTACCTTATCATCACTTATCCTTTTCAAAATATTAATTTTAGCTTTAGTACTAGTCAGCATGTTTTTTTAATAATGACTATCGCCTGCCTATTAAAAACCATGACCAAATTATTGATAAATTTCGACAGGTAAAGTCATTCAGAGAAAGTTCAGATAAATAGGTCATGACCACCCTGATAAACGTATTCCTGTTTATTTATGAATCAATTTTGAATCTGAAAAACAGCTGAATATAATGCTTATTTTGAATATATGAAAATATATAGAGTGCTATTATTTTTTTAAGGGGGAGAGGGGGGCTGTAACTTAGGGGATGTTGAAGTGGGGGTTGTTTTCATTCTGTCATGTTTTAGAGCTTTAAAAATTATAATAATATGCCTTTTATTCGGCTCGATTATCTCAACCTGTATATTATGAGATATGGTCTGGTCAATGTATGCCAGGTTCTTTGTGTTTTTAATTACAGCTGCAGGGCCAAGGAGGTAACAAAGATGTTACAAATTATATTGAATAGTTAATTAAAATTACCAAAAAATCAGGATACTTGCTTGAAACATTTATGAACATACACAAGTGAATACAACTTTGTTTCAGGGACGAACAGTCTTTCAAAATGTGAAATACAAATTCCAGGTCCATATTAAAAAAAATCTCAATTCTTCTAAGTGGCTTATTAGTAATTAAATGTCATATAGGAATGAGCAATACATCATCATCTTACAAATAATAAATAGTATAAAACTTTGTAATGAACACTTTTTTCCTATAACAACTAATTACAGAAACACATGAGAAAAACGTTTACAACACTTTTCATATTTTCCTTAATATCTCAGAAACCACTCAACATGTGACAGCGTTGTAAATAAGTTTTAAATCAGGTCCAGAAATGAAATTTTTTCCAAACTAACCGACCTTGTGGTTCAAGCCATTTTGGAGATATAGAGGGCGATAAAAACTATGAATTAGAAGCCGGTTCACATAAAAATCTTGTTAGCTGTCTGAACTTCCGTTTTTACAATATTTTTTAAACAAAATTAATAATATAGGTCAGAATGTAATGATTTAGGTGATAATAATATTATCAGCTAAGAGGCTCCGTGTCTGTTTAATCTTTTTGTTAAACTACTTTTATTGCTGTTTTTTTTTGGAATAATAAACACTGTCTCTGAGCCAAAAAAGGTGTAAAAAATAGCTAGGTTTTTTGATTTCCAGGTGAATTTGGGGATTATGAACCTGAAATACATTTAGGGCATTATATATCTGAATTGAAAATACTATTAAAACAAACCGATGCAATCGAAGAAAAAGCAATGGATATTCATCAAAAGCAATTAAAGGGACAAAGTCCTTCTCAGGTAGAAAATCAATTTCTTAAAATTGCTTGCCAATTAGATACTTATGGTGTTGATCCTCATCCAGTCAAAGTAAGTATAATTATTTTCATTTTCTATATAATTATTTAATGTGAATTATTTCAGGACCATAAAGGCACGCAATTATATTTAGGAATTAATTATAGCGGAATATTAACATTCCAAGGTAGCAAAAAGACCCACCATTTCCGATGGTCTGATATTCAGAAGATCAATTATGAAGGAAAAATGTTTATTATTCATCTAAATTATAACGAAGTAAGCCTTCCCATCGTTTTAGTTTAAAATTTCCAAGTTCAGTTTCTTGATTTTTAGAAAAAGCACACGATAGGTTTCAAGTGTCCTACTGGAGCTGCTTGCAGACACATTTGGCGATGTGCTATTGAAGAAATGCTTTTCTTTACGTAAGTGTTTCAATAACTAATTTTTTATTGTAAAAGGATTTGGCTGATTTTGTCTTAGTTTTGACAGATATTTGTTGAAGAATAGCTTGCTACACGGGGTGTTTTAAAACATGCGTTGTAAGATACAAGGGTGATTCCTTGGCATGTTCTAACTTGGGTGACCAAAACATTTTTTTTTTATTTGACGATATCTCATGGAACTGTTTGAGATACAGAACTCAGCTTCTGTACACTTCTTATCATTAATATTATTCACTTTTTGAGCGCTACCTAAATTTATTTTCATATGTCAGTAGCGGAGATTTTTGACACTGGGAAAATTGGTCTTTTGAAACCACATTTTAAGTCCATGGCTCTCTACATAAAAACGTTGCTTCTGGGCAAAAGCTCTTACATAAAAGTAGCAACATGTTTTGTTGTGGATAAAAACATTATTTATTTATTATTTATTTTTTTAAATAATTTGTTTCACTGTCATACAAAAAAAATTAACTTACACTCAAAAAGTAGCCAATACTAAATGACAAGATGTGTACAAAAGCTGAGTTCTGTATTTCAAATGGTTCCTGCGATATCGTCAAAAAACTTATTTTTTCACACCCTTTTTTATCACAAAACAGTGCTTTTGCAGACACACGTTAATAGGGACTTTTTTTCTTACAATGAGCCAGGGAATCACATCTTTTATTCTCCGACACATGTTTTGTTAAAAAAAACCCTGGATAGAAAAGGGTGTACAAAAATAAACCAGAATGGGAGCAATAGGAATTATATCTACAAGCTCTGTGCCTGTTTCATACAAATAGTGCAGTAATTACTTCTTTTTACTCACATCTAGTTTGCAGCAGTATCTCATTACATAAAACTTATTATGCAGATTATCAACGAGTTCAGATGCACCGTCAGTAGTAACAGGGGGCGGTTTCTTTTCCTGGGGTACCAAATTCAAATATAGTGGCAGGACTGAGAAGGAGATTTTGGAAGATGCAGATTCACCATCACGAGAGGAACCTAGCATTCAGAGAACTTCAAGTATGAGACGAAAAGCGTCCAGTGTACCTGCAACTCCTTCTACTCCTTTACAACCTCACCTAGGTGACATTCAAACCTATGGTTTTGATCCCAACTTAATTACCGATTTATTTCAGGTTATAGCAGTTTACCGAGATCAAGTCATTCGGATATTGGAGGATCAAGGATAGAAACCAGTAGTAGTTCCGGATTATTATCAGGATTAGATAATCAGGTTTACAGTGATGTAGCTGCTTTGGAAACTGTATGTGAGGATCAAGAAGCAGTTTCTACAGGAATGGCTAAGCTGAGAACTACAGGTTTGATTAATTTATTTCAGTTGCTTTAGTTTCATCTATAAATTACCAAGTTTTTTATTAAATCGCTTTTTTGTCTGCCTGTCTTCTGTCTGTTTGTCTGTCTGTGATACAGAGTCGGTTAAATTAGAGAAAAGTTTCACAATTTTATGCTTATTAAGAATCTGAAACAAAATTTTCGACAGCTTCAGTCATTGCTGAAATATCCTGAAAAAACTACTAACATTAAAAAAAAAAAAAAATTATTCTTTTTTATAAAATTTACAATAAAATTTCAAAAAATTCCTTTTACGAATGTTGGTAATTTTTGCTTATGATTTTTTATAATACGACATAAAAAAACAAATGCCACTCTGTTGCATTGGCTGTTGCTATTGTTATGACATCTCAGTGTGACTGTTTCTTGGATACTGACTGAAAGGCAATACCAGGCTCTCAAATGTGAGTAAGCGATTAAATAAAGTAAATAATTCAGGTAACTAGCTTTCCAAAATATCGTTGCACCCATAGAAGGAAAATACGTAACAGTATTAAAAAAAAGCAACAAAATATTAAAAATCAATTTTTCAAGATTTTATGAATTAGTATTTGAATAATTAATCATGTAGGTACATATTTATAAAATATATTTGATGAATTTTATTGGGACTTAGGTTCTAATTTAAATTTGCCACTAAAGATTCTTTACAGAACAAATTAGAAAAACTTTCGTACAGCATGCGAGGAGAAGACTGAAGACATGGACGGTACCATTTCGTTCTTATTATGGACTCATCAGCATATCATATCAGTCAGCTCTAAACCACACATGCTATACGGAATTTGGAAGTTCTATGTATTCTAACTGGTGTTTTCGTTTTGTACTATATAAAAGACACGCACGTTTCTCTGGTTGCCTACTCACTCATTTGAAATTAGAGGCCACTACAAAACGAAAACACCAGTTAGAAAACATAGAACTTCCAAATTTCGTATAGCATGTGTGGTTTAGAGCTGACTGATATGATATGCTGATGAGTCCATAATAAGGACGAAACGGTACCGTCCATGTCTTCAGTCTTCTCCTCGCATGCTGTGCGAAAGTTTTTCTAATTTGTTCTGTAAAGAATCTTTAGTGTCAAATTTAAATTAGAACCTAAATCCCAATAAAATTCATTAAATATATTATATAATCAAATAAGTGGTTCAATAAAAATAATAATAATTATAAATCATATTTATAAAGATCTAATTCATTAATGTTTAATTATAATAATTATGGATATACTAACTCAGCATGACAACTGTGCAGTGGAACATAAACCCATAAATAGGGACAGAGAAATAGTCTCACAAACACGCCGAGTTAGTCGATGCGTGTTCTGAAATTTAAAGTTACATTCATGTGTGTATGTATTAATTTTCAGCACTAAAGGATGATTCAGATCAGTATGGAGACTACTACTTCAGAGACTCTTTTGAGCATTCATCCTCAGAATCTCAGTTGATGGATAGCGTTTATCGGGGTTCGGAGACAGTGACGAATCCATCACATCGATCCAGTCGGAGCCAAACACCTCTCTCTCATTCTCACTCTCACTCTCAAACAGATGGTCGCATTTCACACCACTCGCATCCTAGCACGCAACACTCGCAGCAAACCATTAAGAAGCCTAGGAAATTTAATGTTGTTGCTACATTTATACCTACCTTACTTCTGGTTACCCTGTTATTAATAGTATTAACTGTTGTCTTGTTAGAAACTGACTTGGAGTTGTTCAGTAGCCTTCGTAATATACCTGAGATTGTCTCTCTTAAGTACCACTTTTATGATCCACTAAAAGAATACCTCAAAAAGAATATTTTGTTATTGTTTTCATAATTTTGACTGGAGATTGTTTGATAATTTCTTTTTCTATAAATTTCTTTATGGAGCTACTCGTAAAGATTTAAGATAGATTTGTGTAATGTGCAGTTGGTTTTTAAATGCAGCTTGATGAGACATTTAGAACTAGTTCCTTAAATTTCTGGATTAGCTTTTTAAAAAAGCTTTGCAAATATTTAAAATTATATGTTCTTACTCACCAAGTATGTCAAGTTATTCTTTGATATTTTTTATGTAACTGATATCATTCCATGACAGAATTGTTTTTTTTTTCAATATTGGGTGATTCAAATTTAACAGCTATGCTGGATTATTTCAATTAATTCATTAACAGAATTTTTATAAAAACACTTATATTCAGCTGTATTTATATTATCTATCCAGCAGAATTATTATATTTGATACACCTCATATATTTATTTATTTTTATGCTGTAACTAGCATTAGTTTCTAAGATTAGAAGCTAATTCTGTGCCTCCTTTAGTGCCAACAATTAGGCCAAAATTTGAAATATCTAGAGGATTGAGCTGTGTATCAATTCTCTCCTGTTTATTTCCAAATTTGTCGATACAAGTTACTAATCTATTATTATTTTGTTAAAAGAAATCCCTTTGTAGGTTTTTTTTTGTCCCGTATGAGTAAATAATATTTTGGTAAAGCAGCTGGCACTGATTGGGACCAAGTTTGGTACATGTGGTGGTGTTGAAATATTACTTTAAGAAATACTGGCAGTTTGCAAGTAACCTAGTTATTTAAATAACATACCTATTTAAACTTGAATAGAAGCACAAAATTTTAAATACATTTAATCAATTTTAGAAGGTATTTAAAAGAGGATGAAATAATCGAGGTTGTTATTTAATTTTAAGTTTTCTTTGTAAGTTATTAATGATTAATATCATAATTTGTTAGTGAATTCACATGAACTTGTTAAAAAGTGTGTAACGATCTTATAGACCACCACTATACTATTTAATCGCTTATACGCTTAATCGAAATGCTCTATCTTCAAGAAACCATGAAATAAGAAAATGGTTTATAATTTTGTTAAATTAACATTCAAGCAACCAATTTTTCATACAACAATGCTAGAGGTATACAATAATTATTTTTAGTGCACCTCAAACACATTATTTTTAACCCTCTGTTAGTCACGCATGTGCTCGAAACAACGAAAAACCCAATGTACAGTTTTGCCCATGCCAGTATGCCTTTGACGAAAAATTTAGACACTCTCGAACATCGAACAAGAGTACCTGACCTGAGTCTGTTTTACAGATATTTTAATGGAAAGTGTTCAAAAGACGTAGCCCGCTTGATCTCACCTAGAAAGAGGCCGGGCAAAAATACACGTCGAGCCGAGCCACCTTAGCTCATCCCTATCAGGTTCAGCTCGTTACACCTCGTACCACCCTATTCAAATTTCTTTCATGTAAAGAACCGCATCACTTTAGAATGGCATTTCAAGGCACGTGTTTCGTGATGAATACAACCCGCAACGATTCAAAGTGAACATGAATGATATGTCCGCTCATGCACCGCTCCCAAAGCTTCATAGGGATTTTCCTGCAATGCATGTGTGTTTTCAATAAAAAATAAATGTGTCTAATACTCTAATACCTCTAATCTTTGATAATCGAGAAGTCATGAAATTTGACTGTGAACCATTGCCCAGAAGCACGCGACATTGGTGACAATCACCTTTATGATCTTGTATGTATGTACCAGGAATCTAAAAGTCAATAATGATAGGTTTCTGAATAGTCCTGTGCTTGTCTAGTAAACTTGTAGACGCTGATTAGTTTTAATATGTTCACCATTTACACTGACATTTGTAATTTGACTGTCAATATGTAAAAGAGTGTTGTGCTGGGCTGAACAAATGACTGACAGGGAACTGCATTGTTTGCAGCAATATAAATAATGTTACAAAATGCTAGTTACAAAAAAGACAAAATTATCGAAGTCAATAAATGGCGTTGACTTCACTGATATAAAAGACTTGCTTTTGAAAGGCCGATGAACAGAATTAGTGTTCTTATTAGTTAGTTTTGCTTTCGTTTTACTTACATTATATGGGTCACTACCCTATTTTAATTATTGGAGCCGCAATATGGTTGTTTTAAATAAATTTTCTCCAAGATAGGCTCGATTTCGTTATTCGTTTACTAATGAGTAATTCCTTCCAAAGAGTTAGGGAGCGACAATCAATTTTATTCGTGATTGAATGAATAAGGAGTGTGTCCCATGTTTCTACGATTTCTCCCTTTAGTTTTAATGACCTAAAACTTTTCGTAAAATCATGTTCTCATGAGTATTTGTCCTTAGGTAATAATAACATGATTTGTTATTATTAATTGTTTGTTGTCATGTCTCTCGATTTACAAGTTCCATTCGATATCAAAATTGTCCCATTATTTGTGTGGAATCTACAACTTGGCAAGTTGGCATCACCCCAGAGGGGGCTTATTAATTTTTTTTTCATAATTTCCAGAAAATTTTATTAATTTAAGTTGTTTTTATTATCAAATTTTGCATGCATTAAAAAGTAAAAACGCTGATGTGAATGGTAATAAGTTCTTTAGCTCGTCCAATTGCACAAAAATTCGCATATCTCAATAATATCCTTTTAAAATTCTAATTCGGTTTGAATTCTATTGGGTACGTTCATCTAAAAGTGTTTCGACATATTTTAGTTTAGCTTTAATAACAACCTGATGATCTGAATATTTATCTAGAAAGGTAATAAATCTTGTGAGGGAGGCTTTTGCCTGACCCCTTTCGATAATTAATGTTGTACCTACGCGTTCTGTAACTATTTCTTCTATTAGTACAACCCCCAAGAGGCATGATTGCTTGTGAAATGACACTGCTTTATTCGATATTTACAGAGATCAAAACGATTGCGATATAGGAAAATGAAAAAATAGATCAAATAACTTACTGTGTTATTCAATGACATCTTCGTTTGTAGAAGTTGTTTCACCTTGTCTATGATGCATTTTTAGAGGACGATTAGTCTGGAATCCAGCTCGAAGGACCAAAAATTGGTGAATCATCTGCGTTGCCAGTTTTTAGTATTTGTTTTGATTCCATTCCATTTGATTTTTGTTGATTTGAATAATTTAACTTTATTTTTCTTGATTAAATTCGAAATTTTGTATGATTATGTTATTACAATAACAATTGTAATAATAATACTTTAAATGAAAAAAATACAGAACTTAATGAGAAGGAAAAGGTATTTACTGAATGATGAATGATAGTGTTGAATACTCTCTTTTGTGAATATTGTCTCTAGTAGAATCGAAGGTCGATTACTTGTTGCCATGTGTACTGGAATCGCCCTTCTTCCCTCACTTCCTCTCCCCAAATTTTACAGTTCAAATGATAGAACACTGTGATCGTTTCCTCAGCTAGCAAGACTCCGAATCCAAGGTTGCCAAGCGGTGCAGTTAGGAACTGAAAATAGGCCAAGATCCTTGATTGATGCTTGGCTTTTTCTTATGATGAAACCTATACCTTTATAATACGTAGATTTTTTAACATTTTAAGTTCTACAAGAAACTAAGCCAATTTGATGTTTAAATAATCTTTACTGAAAAGGATTTTTCAGTAAAAATAACAATGGTGGCAGTGTGCTATAAATCTGTTACACTCGTATTTTTATTAGTTAAGCTGTTATATCTTTCTCTGTGGATGCTACCATTTTGTATTAAATGCATTTATTATTATTTTAGTGTACTGGTAGCTGTCAATGTTTTTTTATGCCATATTTTAGATATTTTTAATATTATTTGATCTCAGTGGAAAGTTTTAATACCTACCTATCTCTATATTATGTACTTGTTAAAATTACAATTTTGAATAAGAGAGCAATCGAAATTGGAATATTGAAATAGAATAAATCTGTGATGTTACTTCAACTTATTGTTCTAATGAAGAAGTTATTGTACAAATAGAATGTAAATGCAATGAGTTGTTTTATTTTGCACTGTCGCTGTCACTGTGAGATTATATTTGTATGTTTCGATTAAATGTAGCTTGTTGTGGTATTGTTGGATCATAATCACCGAATGTGAAAGTTGTCTATCAATTAAAAGCAATCGGTGGCAGAGTAGATAAGAGAAACAGAGAAAATTGGTTTTAATGTAATACGTACAGCGACATTTAAATTTGGCCAATATGTTTAAATAAATCGCTTCAAACCATTTTCCAGTTATTGTCTCTTCTCTTCTTAAATTATGATCATGTAGTGTACGCGAGTAGTTGGAAAAAGTGAATTTTTTGTTCTTGTATTTGTATTATTTGTACCAGTGACACACAATCGAACTATATATATTTAGATAATTAGAAATGGAGGAAAAAAAAAATGAGATGTAAAGAGCAATAAAAGTGACATTTTGTATGTATTTTAAGTAGTGAGTCACAGTATGCTATTTTTTTTTTGTTAGATAGGTTTCATAAGATTATCACCACCTTATATTATACAGGGTTATTCACGGTATACGGGACAGACGATTATGTCTATGTCCCTTGATTCTAAGAAAATTTTGTTTTTGGAAAGCATAAAAACCCGTTTAAAGGGAAGTTTTAAAATTATATTCATAACGTACAGAATGTCCCAAAAATATGAAACTTATCAAAGTTATGTTTTTTTTTTAATGGCTTGCTCCTATGTTATTGCATTTTTGTGTTGTCTGAGAAGAAAAAATAAGATTTCTTTTTAGAGTTGGAATTTTAATTATTCAGCAGTTTAGAAGTTATAAACAAGTGAAACGCCATTTTTCAAGTTCAAAGTCCTGTACAACGGAAACGGCTCAAGATAGAGAAAAACGGCTTACGTGTCCCTATTATAACTTTTCATGTAGGTACTATTCTGTGACGTAGATGAAATTTTTATACAAGGTGATAAAAAATCTGAGAAAATCACATTTCTCATCGCGTCTCTAAATAAAAAAAAAATGGTACAAAAAATGAAGTATGTATGTATATGTAAGTAATAGTACATGTAAGCCGTTTTCCAATATTTTGAGCCGTTTTCACAGTAGGTACACTGCTTTCAAAATGAAAAATGACGATTTTCACTTGTTTATAACTCGAAAACTTCTCAATTCAAACACCAACTGTGAAAACCATTCTTATCGTTTCTTCTCAGACAATCTAAAAATGCAATAACATAGGAGCATGCTATTAAAAAAAAAACATAACTTTGATATGTTTCATACTTTTGGGACAGAGTATATTATGAATATAATTTTAAAATGTCTTTTTTAACGGGCCTGTATCCTTTTCAACGATTTTTTTTTTAAATCAAAAGACATGGCCATAATTGTCCGTCCCATATACCGTGAAAAACTCTATATATTCTGGAATATTGTGGATTTTTAACTAATTTCCATATTAGTTAATGAGTTCTTAAGTCTAACTGGGAATTGACTAATTTTTATAATTAGAAGTTTATAATTATTGCAAATAAAGATTTATGACTGATTGGGTTAAAGTTGTAAAAAAAAGTGTAAGGAAGCTTATGAAATCTATGTATCTTTTAGCTCGGTTGATCCTAGAAGGGATTTTGTAAAATTTTTCTTTTGAAATGTTTGGTTCCTTGTATGTATAAATGATCGCACGCACAACCTCTACAAAATCAGATTCATTAGATTAAATTGGTTAGTACAGAAAACCCATGCATCATAATGAGAAATGAAAAATATTTTTCCAGTTTCTGATATTAAAACCGCCACTTTAACTGATCAAGAAGGTAATCAAATTCGAGCTATTTTTGAGATGCTAGACTTATTCCAATCCAAAGTTTACTTTATTTGTATATTTAAAAATTTGCATTTATTTTATAAACTAGTACTATAGTAAATAATTTAGTGTTTAATTATTGTTCTCCACTCAACGGTTAGTGCAGTAAAAAACATTCCTGATAAGTTTTCTGCATTTTTGCTATAAGAAAAAAATATAAATATATTCGATTTTATTCACATGCCTAGAAAATTGAAAATGGCCTGCTGTAATATTTAAGAAGCAAACATTTTTAATGAATAAAGATACAATCAAAAATGTTCGTTATAAATCCTCTATTAAAAGCTAATGAATTTATTTTCTTAGCGCTATAGTTGCCAAGTGCAGGAATAAGGAAATTCAGTTAAATATCTTGTGCACTTTTGTAAATCCATGCGACCTTTGTAGTTTCCTTGTTGTAAATCAAAAAATTTCTATAATGTAGTTCATTTTTTGCCAAATAAATATGTCAATTAACTAAATAGAAACATTCCTTAAAACCATGCCCTTTTATTAAATATTTTATACAAATTTTACAAAGCTGACACTAGCTGTGATATAGGTTGCTTATAATTTTCAATGATCACTCGATTGGAAGCTTCTGTTTTATGAAACATTCGATTTTTAACTGACACCTGTGGTAACTCCTCCATAAATTCTGGCTCTGTTAAATTCAAATTAACTTCTTTGGGATACAATCCATCACCTGAAAAAATCATCATAAGCTTAAAAATGGTTTCCAAATCATACCTCGGTTTCTTTTTAAAGTGGAAAAAGATTTAACATATTTCTTCCCACTCTCTCTGATTCTCTATATAACTACAGTGATTTTTTCCTGTAATGCAATTTAGAGAATACAGGGTATCCGGGAAAGTGTGGGAAATCTCTCGGAATCAGATAGAACTTAAAAAAAAAGATGACAAGTTCCCATAATTTTTTTTCCTAGCGGCCCTCCTTACGGAGATACGGCCTCCTAAAGGACGCCACTGGAAATCAAAATTTTTTTCAAAAACTGTGAACAGTCTTTGAAAGTTTATCTAATAAAACATCTAAGAAATTTATCCTCCGGTCAGAAGCGCGGCGGTTTAGGTCACTGAGTGTTCAGTCATTGACACTGCCACCATATGGGTTCGAATCCCAGCTCCGCATGGTTGTTTGTGTTTGTTAATTTAACTATTTATGAAATTAAAATTTATGCCTGGCTAAATTAGTTCGTTCTCGAAGCCAAATTATCAGAGTGTAGCAACTATGACTTAACTACACAACTACACATATTTGATTTACATTAACAAAAGTTTGCATGATACCTGGAAGGATACTATATGTTCCATGGGGAGTTATAATCCGGTATGGTAAATATTCTTCTATACCATAGCTGCATATCTTTGAAGCGAAATTGCTTAAAGACTCAATGTCCGCAACTTGAAGAAGCTTGGATATTTCATAATATTGTGGTGGGGGTAAAATTATTTTCATATCTACATTGAGCTTTATCAACATATCCGGAGTCAACCACTGGAAAATGCATGCTAATTACAAATCCAATCAAGCATAATGAAATTATCTACTTGCTTGTAATTTTTGTATTTCCTTTTCATCTGGAAACGCAGGAGGGGGTTCACAAAATGAGGTGAAATAGAATATCGCGTTGAATCTGGTTAGATAAATTGTAGGAGTCAACCAATTGCACCATGTTTTTAGAGCAAATAAGTCTGGAAACACATCAAATGTTTGGCATAATTTCATGAATTCCGAGGGATCCTTATGAACTCTATGCTGCCATTTTCGTAATTCAGAGCTGCCTAAGTATAGATATTAAGTAAGATTAAAAAAATCAAAGTATATATATATACGAGTAAATACCAAAAAATGAAGCCCATTTTCTTGAGTTTAACTCATAGGGTATCTTTGATGAGGAATGACAGATTAATATTCCGCTTTCTTCGAAAGTCTCTCGAATGGCAGTTATTCTCAAAGAGACACTTTTTGGTATTTCATCATCACTGTTCTCAGTTGAGTATATTTCATTCAAGTTTTCTGTAGATTCCAATTTTTTTAAATCATCCATATTGATACCATGTTTTTTGAATAAATCCAGCCATTTGATGCTTTTATCAGTTGGGGAGACAACACCGCCTGGAAATACATAGGAATCTGGCATAAAATTACTTTTTGAACTCCGTTTCAAGCATAGAAGTTTATAATCGGTTCTATCGGATTTTGAAAATGTAGTTTTCGCGGTTACAATCAAACTGGCCGATTGGCGCCAGTTTTTAAATTTTGACATCCCTGTTGATCGTCAAATCTTTGGAAATATTCAGGAAACAAAAAATATAATTCAGTGGAGCACTTCAACAGTAGGTAATCAGAAATGTACTTGTATCATATCTAATACTCATGCACCTTTACTGTAATGTATTATTAACACAATACATGTGGCAAGTTATTTAGCGAATTTTCAATTTTCATGCCAATTTTGCTTTCACAAAAAAGATGATTTTACAGAAACTTAAACACTGTTTATTATATTAGGTATGTTATATTATGGTATTTATTACTATATAGGTACTCGTTATTTGTAGTCCCATTATAAGGTTAAATGGAAAAGGTACTTATACCCGTTAAAACATACAATAATAACAAAATGTAAACTTTAATCCCAAGATAATAATATTTTATTTTAAAACAATAATATCTAAAGCCGGATCCAGATCAATAAACGTGTGAGTTGAATTCGAGAATAATATTTGCGCCGCAAATATTTTTTTATTGTGACTTTGTCGCGCAAATAATGTGCCTTAATTGTATTGGTGTATCAAAACAAATACTTGAAGCCGGCGTTTGACACGAATCTCTTTGATGTTGGCAGAAAAACCGACGGGCCCTTGGATAGCGTGTGTTGAATCTGGCGCAAATATTTTTGCGCGTTTCATTGTGCGGAGCACAGTGGCACAGTCCATATCTGTGCTAAATATTATTATTGATGTGATGATGTGGACCCGCCTTAATAAAATGTAAAATGTCATAAACGTCTATAATCATGCGTCGGCGTCGTGCCTCATTGCGGGCTGACCGGTCCAAAGAAGCAAAAAGGTACCTATCCAATGAATGCGACGAAAGTCAGCCATCTTGGTGGTCCAAATTTGACATTGACAGTTGACTTAACCCAAACCATGCCAACATGCCATAAAACTCGGCCGGTGATTGACTTTTACGTGACGGATGGTCGGCGCACGATACACATATACACGGTATGCCGATCATTGAAATTGCCGATAGACGATGACGCGCAGGCTGCGTTCCGGTCTTGTGACGTCACGTGGATCAAATATTACACATGCACATGAGATTGCTCATATCTTTTTTATTGTCAAGAATAAATAAATAATTCTTTGTAGGCTTGCATAAGTCGGCAACAGCTATCCATTTAACGTTTTAAAAATTTTCCAGGACAACTAAATCTTAGAGTTTTCATAGTCAACTTTTGTTTTTCTTATAGACGCTATATTGTTTTTTATGTCGTTTGGTACAAAAAAAATCATGAAAATCAAAAATCAATAACATTTGAAAAAATTGTAAAAATTTTATTTTACTTTTTTCGAAAAAAAAATTCAAGATTTTTCTATAATAAATCTAGCACAAAGAAAAACACAAGCAAAAAGGATGGAAGCAATATAATTTGACATTTATTTTATAAACAATCTCGCCGCGATTAATACTAAATACGCAATATTTTAGGGTATTTGTTAAAACTTTAAGTCAAAATAAAACCACATGACGTCATTGCGCAGTAATTACCAAAATAGTAACAGCAAGCATACCGTGTATATGTGTATCGTGGGTCGGCGGACAGGCGGAAGTGGTATTCTTTCAGTCGTGCTGTCTCTGTCTGGCATCGTCCGCCATATTGGTGGTCCGATCCGGTGGTCACCAAGGATATCGCGTGTACTCTTTCTTGAGCTTTTTTCTTCTTAGCTGGATGCAATGTTCGTTATAGTATACGTCATTACAAGTCCCGTTTAATTGTTTGTATTCATAGAAACGATAATAATTATGATTTTTTTCTTAAAATCATGCACATCCTCAAAGTTACCCTGCATACAGTGTTGGGAAAGATCATTTCTAAAAAGATCTAGATCAGATCAAAGATCATTTAAAAATTAGAGATCTAGATCAGATCATAGATCTCGAAATTGAAAATGATCTAGATCAAAGATCAGATCATCAAATAAAAGATCTGACTTTTAGATCACTAAATAGATCAATTTTTATTTTCAACATAAATTTCAAAGTTTTCATTTTATACCCCACAAATGTTGACTTCCACATTAAAATATTTTCAAGTGTTCCGTTAGCGCTTGGATTACTATCTCCATAGTGACGTCATGCGCAGCGCGGACGAGTTTTCAGTCTCAGGCTGACATACCTTGTGTAGTTGTATGACTTGTATGTTGTATCATGGTTTTATCTTTTATTTGTTTCATCAGTTATTTTTACAAAATAATAAGGCTAGGAATTTTTTCTTTGTTCACTGTGCACCATATACACACATACCCTACTCACAGACTATCTTATATACTCATATACTCTGTGCCTTGCCTTTGGCATGGCCAAATAAATAAAGAAAAAAGCAAGTAATCATGGTTATTATTCTGTGTCATGGTGTTAATGTTAAAACTATTAAAAATAAGCATCGAAAGTGGTAACCACGATACACATATACACGGTATACCGATAGCGTTTTCCATTTTGGTCAACTACTGCGCAATGACGTCATGTGTGGTTTTATTTTGACTTAAAGTATTAATCGCGGCGAGGTTGTTTATAAAATAAATGTCAAATTATATTGCTTCGATCCTTTTTGCTTGTGTTTTTCTTTATGCTAGATCTATTATGGAAAAATCTTTAATTTTTTCAAATGAAATTTTTACAAATTTTTCTAATGTTATTGAATTTTGATTTTCATGATTTTTTTTTGTACCAAACGACATAAAATAACAATATGGCGGCTATAAGAAAAACAAAAGTTGACTATGAAAACTCTGGGATTTAGTTTGCTTTGAAAATTTTTGAAACGTCAGATGAGTAGCTCTTGCCGATTTATGCAAGCCTACAAAGAATTATTTATTTATTCCTGACAATAAAAAAGATATGGGGAATCTCATGGTGTAGTCTTTGAACCACGTGACGTCACAAGACCGGAACGCAGCCTGCGCGTCATCGTCTATTAACTTACGTAAGTAAAGGTGGCAGTGGTTTGATGTTTGATTAAATGAAAAATGATAATGAAGTTGACACAGACACAGGCTTGTAAGATTTTGGTATATGGCCTTCACATTATTCCTATATTTAGCCAGCTTTATTTCATTAAACTTGCATTTTTATTGAAAGAACTTTATCAATAAAAAAGATCTAGAAGAAAGATCCTAGATCGAAAAAAACTGATCTAGATCAGATCATAGATCTTTCATGTCAAAAGAATCTAGATCAGATCATAGATCTCAATATATATGATCTAGATCAGTGATCTAGATCGAAAGATCTAGATCGGTCACAACACTGCCTGCATATAGCAGTTTATTAGTACTAGTAATGTAGTAAATAGAATAAACTAAACAACACGTCAATCAAAAACTGTAATTTGTAATTTCAAACGAATTATACCTATTACCTGCGACGTAAGTTGAAAAATAGAGCAACAAGATATAGAGCTTGAATTCATCAAGCTCTGTGTAACAGTCAACAGAACAGAGCCTCCCAAATAAGCCCTCGAAATCACAGACGGAATGTTTCGCTCTTATTATGAGCTCATCAACGCATCAGCAGTGTGATATATCGAAAAGATACATTTGGAGATTGCATTGCCGTCTGCACACAGGACTCGGATACTTTGAGAGTATTCATCCGGTTTCAAGTGACCCGGAGAACGTCGCGACATCTACCGATGGTTGGCGGAACCCCCGGCACGACGGGGCAACTCGCGCCATTCGAGAAAGTGGCCTATTGCAGTAAATTAGCTTTGTAAATTGTAAATGATTGTTATTGTGTTTATTGTTTTTAATTTAATGGAGCGAAATGAGCCTTTGAATAATGAGTTCAAACAAATAAATATAATAATAAATAACACATAAGGCATCGACTTTTCGTCTGGCATTGCTATCACAGCCAGTAGAGGGTAGAGGCCACCACATTTTTCCCAATGAAAGTATACCTAATAATAACAAAAATTACTGATCCCTAAAAGTTGAAAAATAGAGCAATAAGATAACGGGCTTGACTCCATTGAGCTCTATTTGGCAGTCAACGAAACAGAGCCTTCCAAATAATCCCTCGAAATCCCAGACGGACCGTCTCGCTCCTATTATTTTATTATTCGCTCCTATTACATTATATCCTCAAATAGAATAAAATTTTATGGATTGAAGAACCCCGTAAGATAACATGGCACACCACGCCGTTAGACATTATTTTAATTATTAAAAAAAAAAAATACTAGATAGTATGGTTCCACAAGTCCACCACAATTCCACCAGTGGTCCAGTAGATATAATATATTTCGATCTACTGGACCACTGGACGTATCCATATCACTAGATGTTGGTGTTGACTGTTAACACTGTTGACAAAATTCGCGAAGGAGCAAAAAACTGCGAGAAGACCAATAACAAGATGGGGAACAAGAAGAGACTGCTGACATTAACAGTGTGATAGCTGATTGAATATCTATTCAACAACATTCACTCAGCAAAACCGGACTAGGTAAGTGACGTAGACAGTGCAGGCCAGGCCAATGAATCATAAAGAATAAAGAAGAAGGTGACACTGTCAGTGGGGTTATGTTTATGTTTTGTTTTTGTTATTGTTTTGTAATTTGAATTTTGATAAACTTATGAAAAATAAAATAAAGTTAACAATTTTACGTCCATAAAGATAAACTTGAAACAAAAGTTTATGCTATGTTCAGTAGCTCAAAATTATTGACTAAAGATCAAATTATATTATTTTTTTAAATGTAACTAAGTACCTACTTAAAAATAATTATATTAATTTTAAGATAATTTTATTATCAAAGTGCTCCACTAAACTTAATTTAATTTAAAAGTGTTTGATAAACATGTTTTGCTGTTTACTATTAAGATATGAGTTTCCAAGCACTCCACACTACATGTTCCTGATATATTAATATAAAAGAATCAACACTATACACAAACAAATTTAGTTAATAATTATGACTCAATTAATATGTTTACTACTATTCGCAGCCTCACTGAGTATCGACACTGCTCACCCCCATAATGTTTCTCCCATTACAATAGACTCGGTCTTTAAATATGAACCGAACTGGGATAGTCTAGATACAAGACCTCTTCCACCTTGGTTTGATGAAGCTAAAATTGGAATTTTCTTACATTGGGGAGTATTCTCAGTTCCTAGTTTTCAATCAGAATGGTTCTGGATGGATTGGAAAGCAGGTAAGCTGCAATTAAATCCCACATTTCTTCAAGATCTAAATAAATGTAAATTCAGGTAACAAAGATGTCATCAAATTTATGTCTGATAATTACCCCAAACAGTTTACTTATCAAGATTTCGCCAAAGAATTCACTGCTGAATTTTTTGACCCACAAGAATGGGCTGAATTATTTCAAAATTCTGGGGCTAGGTATGTAAATCTAAAATGGACAAATTATATAAATATATTAAATACTCCCACTTAATTTTTAGGTATGTTGTACTGACAAGTAAGCACCATGAAGGCTACACTATGTGGCCATCAAATTACTCATTCAGTTGGAATGCGAAAGATGTAGGACCTAATAGAGATTTAGTAGGTGAGAATTCTATAACCAGATTCTTGCAATAACACACACATAGACTAAGAATACAATAATAGACCGAGCATTTGCATTCTAAATGGATTGCCTGTTATGTCTCCAACATCATACAGGCTAGGTGAGGCAGCAGGGGAGCTTTGTTTACAGTTTTGTTTTCCACCGGAGGTATAGGCGTGGATGTAAATTTCTAAAAGGGTCAGACCCAGATAGCACCGAGTGTCCTATGGACGTCCGTTGAGTATCCATTATACGTCCATTGGTCCATGGACAATAAATGGACGTCCTACAGACTTCTCCGCACGGACTTCCTATGTACGGCCACAAAAGTACGTCCATTGGATGTCCATTTCTTGTCCATCGAGTTATTTTTCACTGTTGCGCATGACGTGCTGTCACAGCCAGCAGGAAGAGAACAGCAGCATAAGTGCACGCACGCGCTAACCACCCCATCTTCCATTCTTCCACTATCATATTGTCCATCATCATTGTATATCGTCCTATGGACATCCGTTGGTACATAGAGGGATGTCCATTGGACGTCCATAGGACCACTTTGTGCTGTTTGGGGATATACAGTGCTTCCCAAAAGTAACGGATAAATTCGATAAAACAGAGAGCGCTGTTTTTTGAAAAAAATTAAAAAAACAGGTCGATTTTGTTTTTGAGTTGTTCAACGTTTGACATAATATTGGGGTATACAGGGTGATGCGCGAAAAAGTGGTGACGTCATCGGCATTTTTTTTAAATGGCAACCCTTATTTTTTATTTCATTTTTTGATACTTCATTCAATTGCCAATATGGTAATGTAATCAATTTGTAACCTTAAATTAGGAAATTTCTGAGAAAACAGCTTGTGAGTCGAAATTGTGCACTTTTTACTGATGTCAAAATCGGAACAATAGCGATAAAAATAAAAAAATATCAAATAAAAATTACTGTTTCCATGGTAATTTTATAAGATCTGTCTATTAAATTAAGTTTATTAAATTAAATCTATTAAATTAAATTATTAAATCTATTAAATCTGCCTAAATAAGTTTTTTTCTGAAAAATGTCCTTATTTAAGTTTACAAAATTACTACATTACCGTATTGGCAATTGAATGAAGTATCAGAAAATGGAATAAAAAATAGGGGTTGCCATTTAAAAAAAATGCCGATGACGTCACCACTTTTTCGCGCATCACCCTGTATACCCAAACATTATGTCAAAAGCTGAACAACTCAAAAATAAAATCGACCTGTTTTTTTATTTTTTCAAAAAAACCGCGCTTTCCGTATTATCGAATTTATCCGTTACTTTTGGGAAGCACTGTATATTTTTTCTTAGAAAGAAGGGAACATCGGTCTTTACTATGTAGATAAGACAAAATCGCTCCATTCCAGTAATTTTGGGCTTCAAGAACGGGCTCATTCTACCCAGAGACACAAGTTTACTATTATACAGGGTTATACACTGTATACAGTGTGTCAACATTTCGATGCTCACCATTGGTAAGGTAATTGACCCAGAGGAGTTGTTGGAGACAGTTTACAATGTAAACAAATCGGTCTATCATTATTGTTAGTCTGAGAATACACATAATAATTGTTGAATATCGTATAACTTAATCAAACAGGTGAACTAGCTGAAGCGGTACGAAACAAAAATCTAATTTTCGGTCTCTATCACTCACTTTTCGAATGGTTCAACCCCATGTATCTAGCAGACAAAGCGAACCTGTTCCTAACTCAGGACTTCGTTGATCATAAATGCATGCCAGAGATGAAAGAACTGGTGGAGAAGTACAAGCCGGAAATAATATGGTCAGATGGAGATTGGGAATCTTTTGACACTTACTGGAAATCCACTGAGTTCCTAGCTTGGTTGTATAACGACAGCCCGGTTAAAGACACTGTTGTTGTAAACGATCGGTGGGGAATTGGGTGCCCTATGAAACATGGTGATTTTTATTCCGGACAAGACAGATATAATCCTGGTAAGACATTATACAGGGTGAGTCATGAGGAACTTTACAAACTTCTACCATATGTAGAGTCCCTTATGGGGAATATTGTGTAACCCTTAAAAAGTGTCAACCCCCCTTCTCTGATATTATATGTATACTACCTATATAGGCTGATTTGCGAATTTTTTAAAATTGACAATGTAGACATTTGACTAGTTCTATCTTCTACATTAATTGTTAGAATTTTCTAATTTTTGTTATCTAGCATTCCATCGGCAATCTGTAAACATGGAAATTCCAGGACCAGCTCAAGAGAAATTGATTGGGAGAGTTCGTACTAAGGAGTTCAACCTGTATGCGATTTAAAAAAAAAAAAAACGTAATTATAGATTTTTTAAAGTGCACAAATAGACTATGTCTTCTGTGTGTATGAAAATTTTGTCACACTTTCGTGGCATTTTTTATAAACAATCAAATCTAACCAAAACTGAAATGTCACCATGTCGTATCACATAATTAATATTGTCACAATTTAAAATGAACGTTAATTGCGGATTTTTTAACTAAAATAAGTACAGTCTGAGTTAACATTACTTTAATTACATTGTTGCTGTCACTTTGTGTTATTTCCATGACCGGGCTAAATTGTTTTTCAATTTTTAAATAAAAGTTCGCCCTGCAAATTTTTGTAGACTGGATGATACATCAAACTAGATACTCAATTAAATTTAACAGAAGGTCGTAAAAAATTATTAGAAATGTTTTATTACGTTAAAATTTTATGTCAGTGAACAATAAATAAAATGTAACGAATAAAAATAAATAGTAACCATAAGAAATAAAAAAAAAAAATACATAAGAATGAAAATATACAAATAAGTAAAAAAAATGCTTCTTAATTAGCATTTGTAGTTTTATTACTTTTTTTATTGTGAACTTATTTTTTCAAATTTTGCATGTTTTCATTCTTATTGTAGTTGTAATTTTTTTTTTATTGCTTATGGTTGCTCTTTATTTTTATTCGTTCCAATTGATTTATTGTTCACTGACATATAATTGTAATGTAATAAAACAGTGGTAATAAATTTTTATGAACTTCTGTGTAATTTTAATTTTATTGAATATTTTGATTTTTCATTCATGTGCTATTGTAATTTTTATAACTATTGTTATAAAAATTGAAGAATAATTTACTCTGATCCTGAAAATAACACAAGGTGACAGGCAACGGTGTAATTAAAAATTAAAGCAAAGTTAACTTAGGCTGTACTCATTTTAGTTAAAATATCTGCAATTCATAACGGCCATTTTAAATGATGACAGTATTAAGTAATTCGACATGATGGATTTTCAGTGTTTATCACACTCGATCGTTTATAAAAATTTCTATAGTTTTCATTTATTTAATCCGTCTTGACACTGGAATGAACTATATTGAGAGCAGAGTTCTTGAAAGGAAGCTCCACTGGTATGTGAAGATTAAAGGAATGGATGACAATAGGCTCCCAAGACTATGTTTGTAAAAATTAATTATGTTTGATTACCTCTCTGACGACTCAAAATTTAACTGGTACTCAAAATTAAAGCACAAGTTGGTAAGTATTGGGGCAGATGATTTCCTGCACATAAATAATGTAAATTGCTTACTTAAATAAATTCCCTACGTAATAAATAAAAATAGAAATCATAATATTTCAGTCGACGTATATCATTCAAGAAGTAATCCTTTTTGCAAGCTTATAAGTAGGTTAGGCTTCAGGGAACAGTACTTGGAGATTCGGGCTCATATTGAGAAGCATATGGTTATCGGCCAGTTAAGATTGGGCAATACACAAAATTGTACGTTATACAGGGTGTTCTACAAGCTCTATGACAAACTTTGACAGATGGTAGGTTGCTTGATTTTAAACATATTTTTTTTAATAAACATGGGTCCGATTCGTTTTTGTTTAGAAGTTACAAGCATTTAACCTTTATTAACAATCAAAAATAAAAATTTAAATTAAATGATAATCACAAAACTTAAGACTATAAAAATTGTTCGAAATGTCCACCCTCAGCTTGAATGCAAGCCTCACATCGACGAACTAAAGATTCGGTCACTCGAAGAATGAGATTTGGATCATTTCTTATTTGGTTAGCTGCATCTTGAATTCTTTCAAGTAACTGCTGATGGGTAGCGATTTCAACATGGTAGACCAGCTGCTTCATGTGTGTCCCCATAAATAAAAATCCAGAGGATTCAGATCGGGAGAACGAGGTGGCCATGATATTGGACCTCCTTGACCTATCCATTTATTCGGGAAATGTTCATTTAGCCAAGCAGCAACTTGTTTTCCTCTATGTGGTGGTGCACCATCATGCTGATACCACATATTTTGAATAATTTAATTTAATAACATATCATTTAATTTAAATTTTTATTGTTGATTGTTAATAAAGGTTAAATGCTTGTAACTTCTAAACAAAAACGAATCGGACCCATGTTTATTAAAAAAAATATGTTTAAAATCAAGCAACCTACCATCTGTCAAAGTTTGTCATAGAGCTTGTAGAACACCCTGTATGTGAAGGGTACTTTTTACATTTTTCAGAGCGAAGTAGCGTGTAATCTAAGAGAGATTAATAATGTTTTGAATTTTCTGTTTAGTTGTCCAATGTTTGCTGGGATAAGAAACAGGTACCTTATTTGGTATATCAATCCTGCTTTAAGCAACATAGATAACTTTCAGCATTTACTTATACATATATTGATAGATAGCATTGTTAAAATGAATAATTTATATTATTTTGTTATTTTCTCCTTGAAATCTTTAGATTTTGTTAATGGCTTGCATGATTCGATTAAGTAGCTAACTATCTAATATTATTATCTATAGTAGCGGAATTTATACTTCAGTTTTTGTAGATTTATTATATTCTGGAACAAAACTCCATTTATGCCCAAATTAGAAAGGTTTATTTATTTATTTATTTTTGAGAAATCGGCCTCAAAAGTTTGAGCATTTTTAAACGCCTGGCTTTTCAAAATTAATGAATCAATTTTTTTCCGACCTTTTTTATTCACTTACTAGTATAGGTACCGTATTTGATATAGATTTTTTTTTGTAAGCGTACAACATGCCGTTATATTATTTTCAGTCAAAAACGTTCACATGTGGCGTTTCTATCATATAGAATTTTTGTCTTCTGATTTATTGGGGTTTAGGTTCTTGGTTAAAAAATATTATTTTTTTTTAACGATTTTTATAATATTAGAAACGTTTCGGCGCTGATTGGTCCCTTGTTCACTCATAAAAATGTAAAAAACTTGAAAATATTTAAAAAAAACTATACTAATGCAATAAAATTGGCCGTAAAAATGGTGTTTATAATATTCTAAATTTTAATTTTTGAAACTAGATAGAGTAAAAGTCGTTTATTTTTTCAAAAATTAAAATTTGAAATATTATAAACACCATTTTTACTGCCAATTTTATTGCATTAGTATAGTTTAAAAAAAATATTTTTAAGTTTTTTAACAAAAAATCATAACTTTGAAAAAAGTTCACATCGTTCTTCTAGCACGGCATAGTAAAATGAATATTTTTCAAAATTCACAAATCACCCTGTATATTAACGGAGAAGGGGAGTTGACACTTTTTAAAAGTCTATGATATTTCCCTTAAGAGGACTCAACATAATGGTAGAAGTTTGTAAAGTTCCTCATGATTCACCCTGTATACAAGATATGTGTCCAAGATAAGAATGAATAGCATTGGGATTTCGGAAATCGGAGGAGATAAAGGGTAGGTTAAATGAGAAAAAAGTTGGACAACTAAAAGGACAATGCAATAGCTGAAAAAAATTCTGAGAATTATTTAAAAAAATTTAAATAAATTTAAAAATTCCACTTAAAAAAAGAAAGAAGAAGCACTGCGGTAAGAAAATTTACTACTCTTGAAAAGTGAAGTTTGACACATCGTGCTCCGAGTGCGCGAATTACTGATTACGTTGTATAATTTGAATATGGGACATCCTGTATGACCGAAAATAATTTTAAATCATAGACATTGTGACCCTCTAGGTCTAGGTGAATTTGTAAAATAAAATTGAAAAAATCCATTGTTTGGCCCACAGAGACTGGACTTGAATGATATGGGACAGCCTGTTAATAGAAACTATATTAAATTTCCAATTTTACATATTTAGATTAGTGCGACTCTGAAGATTGAGAAAATAATCTCCGAAATATAAGTCAGCATAAAAAGGATCAAACTCTTCTAATTGTCCAAGTTTATTAAGTGCCCTATCCCCTTGATTTTATTCAAATGTTCTTCTTATTATGTACTTATATAACTATATAATTTTTTCCATTATGTTTTTCCAAGAAAATGTTTATTAATTTGCAACAATAAAACACAAATGCCAAAAACAAGGAAATCTAGATTATTCAGTTATTTCAGGATATCTTAGCAACACTTGAAGTTTTCCTATTTTTTTTTCCGGTTCTTAACAAGGCTAAAATTGTACAACTTTATTCCAATCCAACCGACTTCGTTTTTCTCAAGATAACCGAGATCCCCGTGCTTAATTTCCAAAAACGGACACGCTGTATAAACCATTTGTAAATTTATTTATTTAAAAAAATCAGGTGTGTTATTGAAGCATAAATGGGAGAATGCCATGACTGTTGATAAATCTTCGTGGGGTTTTAGAAGAAATGCCAAGCTTTCAGATTTTCTCACAATCGAAGAACTTTTATACCAGTTAGCATCTACAATCAGTTGTGGAGGTAAGGTGATTTATGTAAGGTATGAGTGGAAAATCATTGCATCATAATTTGTCATAGGGAATATTTTGATAAATGTTGGACCAACTAAGGATGGTATGATTGCTCCAATATTCCAAGAACGCTTAACCCAGTTGGGAAAATGGCTATCAGTGAATCAAGAAGGGGTATACGCAACCAAACCATGGATTTACCAAAATGATACCATAACTAACGGTGTATGGTATACTTGCACCGATGATGCTGTTTATGCATACGTCCTACAATGGCCTCTGGATAATATATTAAGTCTGGGAGCACCATTAAATCTAGTTAAAGACTCTAATGGAACTACTGTTTCATTGCTGGGATATAATGGTACACTTAAGGTGAGTTAATATAAGTAAGTGTAAAGTTCTTCACATCACTCTACTTTTATGTCATTTCAGTGGACCTTAGATAAAGAGATGAAGATTTTTTTCCCGGATAAGGCTTCTGTTCTTAGCGATTATGCTTGGGTCTTGAAAATTGTAATACCAGACAAATGGGTTAATTGATTATTACTTTAATCTGTAATGCATAATTTAATACATTAAACTTCAAATTTCCTTTCCAAACATGGAGTTTTTCTTTAACATCTAGGTAAACTAAGGATTTTTTTTTCCTTATGTTGAGAGACAAAAAAGTTGTATTATTAGTTGCATAATCTGAAAAAATATTAAAATTTTAATAAAGTCAGTGGCGTACATTTTTCTTTGCAATAATTTTGGTGAGAGTGTCCCCCTGGAGACCAGTGACTTGATAAGTTTAATCTACTTGGGGTTAAAGGGGCTCCAAAGTATGGGCCAACTAATAAAAAAGTTATTGCAAAAAATTAATTTTCAACCCTAAACTTTAAGGGGTAATAATTTCCCAGGGGGTCTCGTAGGAATAAACGTAATATCTATTTTTTTATTTATTTTTACTACATCTACACAAATCCGGGAGATTGCCCACATATTATGGGACACCTTGTATATCAGGTGAATTTTTGAAAATCACTTTTTGGTGATCTGGGGGTCAGGATCGATGGACATTTGATGAGTTGTGGTGATTTTCGTAAAGTGATGTCGTCCTCAATAGTGTTCAATAGTTTTATTAAAAAATACACTATTGAGGACGACATCGCTTTACGAAAATCACCCAAACTAATAAATAAGTAAATAAATAAAATATTTAAACACACCTTATATCTAGAGAACAAACAAGTTTTGAAGAAATGTTTATAAGGTATTTTCGATTAGATAGGTAAATAACCCAAGGAATATATCCCTATAGCCCTAGACTATGTAGTACCTATGTAGAGTCACGGACTCTCACGGGACACGCTGTGCTTACTGAACAACAAAACAAGCATGAAATAATCAAGGTCAATGTCAGTTTGAAAACGAAAATGGCGCGTATATCAAATAAATACTCGAATGACTGAGTGATACCAAGTATCAAGTAGCTAAGTATAGATCGCACTGTACACTCGTCAGTCAGAGCCGAGATCACTGACTCGTCTTGCAATCTGGTAATTTGTGACAAGTGTCAGTTATTCTTCTAGACTAGAGTCTCAAAACATATATTTTTTAATTAGAAATTTTCAATCAAGGTAAGTTGTCTTTTAAATAAATTATTTGAGAATTCAATTTTCTGTTGGGTTTTTATTCAATTAAAAACTCAAATTATGTTGATTGTCATTTTGGCTAAAATATTCGACACCGGCTATTTCAACATTTTACCAAGTTTCAGTCCTCGAATTTCAAATGTCTTATACCCCTCTTGTTTAGTTATAAGTAATGATTGAGAATAATTATTTTGTTATAAATTAAAGATTACATCAACTTATATTTTGCAAATGAGAGATTCTTATAATCCATCACTAAAAATATAGATCAGTAGTCAAATTATTCACCCATAAAAGAAACTATTTTACAAAAGACTTTATGACAGATTTCGATGGTACTAGGTCAGTCGATTTTTCAGGAACTAGAAAAGATTTTAATTTCAAATTACCCGCTTTTATAAAACTGACTTACTCATTATAATATAATTATAATAGGTTGACAAAATTAATGAAATGTGTTTCTTTTCGGTTCTTGGAGTGCAAAAAATTGGGGGTCAAAATTTTCTATTTCGTCTCAGCCAAGCAAATGGGGTGTCGCCTGAAAGCATTTGATGCTAATTAGGATCAGGAAACTATTTCACTATTTTTTGTACAGACTGGCCGATCACCTATGTCCACCCCCGAAATCGGCGTTTCCGAGTTGGACCATTATAATTACCTGAGCGACTCTCCGAATTCAGGGGGGGGGGTCCCTTTATCCGACAGCTCAGTTTGTGACAAGGAATTTCTAGGAACCGTTGAAGCTTGGTTGATTATTTTTCCGAGTTATTTTCACTCTTGTATAACTACGTTGTTGCCAGATTTAACTGAAATTCCGGAATCTTACATTAAATAAATACCTATAATTAATACTTGATGTATTAGTTTGCAAACTCCAGAAAATACATTAACAGCGGGTATTATAAAGGCTCATTAAGTTAACGGGCGGATTTCTGTGGCCATTTCTGAAGAAGGTATCGAGTCCAAGTGGAAATTTGTTAATTTTATCTATTCTTGATCATGTCAAGTACTTATTACAAAAATGTCAATAAAAGTATTTGACGTCGATATTAACTTCAAAAACGAGCACAGAAATCTGCCCGTTAGCCTAATGAGCCTTTATAATACTGGCTGTTAGTCTTATTGCATTTTTTTTTTATTTTACACTAAACAACAGAGACATGCATGAAACATCAATGGAAAAATAAACGTCGCTGCTGTACTATAAAAACCATAAAAAGTAATCAACACTATGGATACTGATATTAGATAAATTTTCAAGATGTCTTCAATGTCTTCATGTTGCAATAATTTGTATGCAGAAGTCATTCAGTTTGCTTCAACTTTATTATTTTTTGTTTACATTTTAAAGTGCTGTGAGAAAATACCATTGCATTGCAATGAAATACTACTTACTTCACGGGACAAATGGTATTATTTTTCTGGTAATTCACTGAGAAGTAACAGAAAGTTGTATTACATCTGCCTTGAAAAACAATTAATTATTATTGTTTCAGTCAAAAATGTTCCCTAATTTTCATCACGAAAACTATTTTTTTCACGAAAGAAAAAATAGGAGTTAATTTTAAAGATAATACATTAAATAACTTTGAGAATTCATGTAATTAATACAGGAACACAGAATGGCATAATCAGTTTGAATATTTTTTTCTTCGTTCGGGCACCAGTAATAAAAAACTCTAATCAAAAATCTAATTACAAGACGTTATAATTAAATAAAATATAGCTATGAAAATGACAGGTAAAATGATTGATTTATGGCAAAAGCAATAAAGTGATCAATATAATCTAAAAAGGGTAGGTACAATAAATTCTTGAGTAAACTGAGTAAATAATAGTGAAATGCAAATTCGCAGGAGGTATGCCATTGAACGCTAGGATACAATAGAGATTTTACCTAGTCTGTTTACTTAAGAATTTATGGTACCTACCCTTTTCAGATTATATTGATTACTTTATTACACACCATAAATCAATCATTCTACCTGTCATTTCTATATGCCTATATTTTATTTAATCGAGGTCCAGTTAAGTAATTTAGTTTTTTGATATTTCTTTTCAGCGATTTTGATTTTATTAATCGATTTCTACCGATGTATGGAAGACAACTCGATTTTTTCGCTACTTTATCACTAATTAGAGTTTTTTTATCGCTAGTGGCCGAACGAAAAAAAAGGTAATGAAACTGATTATGCCATTCTGTGGTCCTGTATTAATTACACGAATCCTCAAAGTTTCAATTTTTTAGCTTTAAAATTAATCTCTCTTTCGGAGGTGGGCATAAGTGATGAACCAACCTGTATTATTGTGTCATAGCAGCTATTGAAACATATAAGTAAAACTGACAGTACTGACACCTCCCCGAGCCCGTCTTCATCTCCGAACCCAAATTAAACAGAAACAGTTAAAATAGTCACAATTATAAAGAATCTTGTAGAGATTACTGGAAAATTATAGCGATGTCTCCAAAGTTTGTAGTTTCCGAGAAAAGTAAACAAAAATTGGGGTTTGTGTCTTTTTCTTTTTCCGTCGAGCAAGTGGGTGCGATATGTCCTGGAAGGATTTTGGTGTGAGAATTCAGAACCTCTCTTTTATAATAATTTTTTGTATGCAATTGTATATTTTGAAACATTAGCAAAAACGTTAATACAAACAGTCTTCTCCTTTATCTCCGAACATCCTGTGCCGAAAAATTGAAAAATGTATTATTCATAATAATTATAGGGAGTCCGATAAGTATAAAGATGAAAGTAAAATTATAGTGTTTCTAGGATTCGTATAGTTTTCGATAAAAGTAAGTTCTCGGATATGTTTTAAGAAAATTGCTGTTTTGGGCGAAGTTTTCATCATTTTTAGTGTTCGTACAGAAGACGAAATTAAAATAAACGACGTGTCTAAAAGAACAACTCGAGGAACAATTATGAGTTTTAAAATTATGTTTTTCAGTACATACCTAGTTTATTATTTCCTTGCTGATTATTGAACCCTTGAATTTATGTAAGTTTTTTATGCTGGCTCTAAAATAGTATAAGTGGTTGGCGATTATTCTGTGGTAGTAAGATATCCACAAGGAGTGATCTGGTATTGCATTTGAGCAGAATCGGTCAAGCCGTTCCAAAATGGCGACCTTTTCAATTTTAGGAAAAAGGGCTATTTTTTGAACCCCTGTATAAGCAAGATAGAAGAAAAACTTTTTACCCACATTAACAAGAAGAAAACTATTTGAAATTTGAGTTAATGCAATAATATTTCCAATAATAAGCCAGTGGCGTGGATAGGAAAAGGGTAAAAAATTGCTAAATTCCTATACCCGTTTATGAGCACATTTTTGAAGGAATTGCCTTCGACCTCAAAAAATTTCAAGAAGCAAGAAAGAAAAATGGCGGAGATATTCGAATTATTTTACATGATAAATTTTAGGTTTTTAAAACTCCCCTGTAAGTTTTTGCGAATTTATTAAAGGTAGTGTAAAAATTTTTTTTTTAAGTAAAGTTAGCCAGTGGTGGGCACAGGAAAAGGGCAAAATTGTTAAATTTTGCCAAATTTTTTTCGTTTTGTTAAATTTAAAAATCCATTTTATGGCACGTTTTCAAACGAAATGAAATGCAATTTTCACAATAAACCATTTCGCTAATTGACCTGACTATGGAAAATTACAGAAAGAAGCCAATTTAAAAAGCGGTGAAAATATTCATACTTGAATGTCATAAAAATACACTATTTATGCGATTGATGCGCAAGAAGGGTTTTTATTAAAAAAAACACTAATAATAGTATTTTTTATTAAAAAATACACTAAAATTGTACCGCGATTGGGAAACTTATTGCCATTGCGTGTTATTGTTGAATTTAAGTATTATTTTTATTTATGTACCTACCACGCCTTTTATCACTAATACGTAAATATGGAATACAGTGCTTGTTTTTTAAAGGATTGTTAGCTTATCAATGTTATTATGTGTATTTGAAGTAGACATTATATTATCACGGTTTATTTAATAATAAAGAAATATATATTGTGTATTTAGTTTATCCACAGTAAAATTATTACGCTTAAACTGTAAACATTAAATTTCCTAGAATTGCGTATATCATTCCTTGATTTATAAAAAAAACTTTTTTATTGACATGATAATATTTATATCAATAGCTTCGTGAAAAAAGTATATCTTACCTACCTATTTAAGGAGATATTTCTTGTTAAAATAAGCACAAAAATAAAATGCTATTTCATATTATTTGGTCTACATACTTTGATTGAGTAGAATTTTTTAGAACTCATAACTTATACATGTTCGGCGGTGACCTAACAGAGAAAACATAGGTGTACAGTCTTGCAACGAAAACTTGATTTCTTCCTGTAACTTATGAAAAACGTCACATTTATCCAATTTTGAAAAAATTAGACAAAAAATGTGTACATTTTGTGGTAGTAAAATGTAAAATTGAGCGGTAGTGCTTTCACTAGTGCATTTTTATTTTTTTAATAAAAACACCCTAGTCATTTCGAATATAACCAGGCATATTGTAAAATGATGGCCTCAAGGCAGAAAGACTTTTTGGTACGACCGCTTTGCTACGAAGCGTTACTAGGTACCTACTTATGCGAGAGATTTTTTTTTTAACGCTGTCTTCAAATTTAGATTTGAAAATGTCCTCCAAAATTATATTTTGTGATTACATCAGCTTCCCAAAGGGAAATGAAAGAGTGTAAGGGAATCAATATCATCGATATATCCCCGGCATATATTCATAAAGAATTTAAAATCCGAACTCCGAACCGCTAGCTCAACTTCTTCAACTCTACAATAGAGTCTGGCTAAGCCATCAATTTCCTAAGATATGGCAACAATCAATCATTCTTACCATCAAGAAGCAATAGACAACACTCCACGCTCATCCTAAGTCCTATAGACCCATTTCACTCACATATGCACCCTATGCAAATTGTTGGACAAAATGCTCAACAAACGCCTGCTTTGGATCCTGAGACAACATAACATCCTAGCCGAAGTTTAATCAGGGTTTAGGACCCAACCGAAGTACCACAAACAACCTCATACCTCTGCAAGCAGAAATTACCAACGCTTTCTCCAACAAACCGGATGTCATAGCCGTGTATTGTATTTGTATTGTATTTGTATTTGTATTGTATTTGTATACTGAGGGTGATGTAGTTACTGCGACCTAAAAGATCTATTGTATCCCCTCTACTGTGCTTCGCCTGGTATGGAGTCCCTTTAGTGAAGCACCCTCTCCAGGTCCGTTTCCTTGAGAAACTTCAGGATTTTGAGAGGATCAAGGTCGGGTAAGTTCCCGGCCTCTAGCTGGTGATGGCCCAGAACATTACTTCTTTTAAGTTCTAACGCATCGCAGTTGAGCAGTAGGTGACGTGGTGTCTCGTCTCCTTTCCCGCACAATCTGCAAACGCCATTCTCTTCTATGCCTAACTTCCTCAGGTGTTCCTTGAGCTTACAATGTCCCGTTAGGAATCCCGTCAGTGTTCTGAGACGTTCCTTGTTGAGGTTGAAGAGTATCTTCGACCTTTCTCGGTTAAAATTCCCGAGAAGTTCTTTGGCTTGTCTCAACCCTGAGAGGTTCCTCCAGTGGGGTTCTCTCAGTTTTTCTTCTTTCTTTTGGAGTTCTGTCTTGAAAAAAGTATCTTCGAAGCCACAGAATGGTTCTGGTCCTATGAAGGGTGTCGATGCTCCTTTTCTTGCCAATGAGTGGGCACGTTCGTTTCCCTCGATTCCGGAATGGCCCGGTATCCACTTGAGGTGAATTTTATTTTTCTTGCCTAATTCGTTAAGTTTTCCTAGGCATTCCCAAGTCATATTGGAGCTGATGGTCGGAGAGCTCAGCGTTTTTATGGCTGCTTGACTATCCGTCAATATTTCTATTTCTTTGTTTTTGTAGTTTCTGTCGAGGTTTATTTGGGTACATACTTCTATTGCGTGTAATTCCGCTTGAAGTATGGTTGGGGATTTTCCCATTGGTTTGGAGTACATGGTGCGTGGTCCATAGATTCCTGCCCCGGTTCCCTCGACGGTTTTAGAGCCGTCTGTGTACCATTTGATCGTACCTTCTTTGAGAGTGCAGTTGGAGGTGTTGTTCCATTCCTATTTCGTAGACAGTTTCGTGATGAAGTTTCTCTCGAAACTGAATTTCTTAACAGTTCTGTCTTTTGGTAGTGTTAGGAGCCCCTCACAGCCACCCAAGGATCGATCCTCAGTGGCTCGCTGTACACTCCTGATTCCTACTCTTGACATCCTAAGTAGAGCTTCTCTAGCTCTTCTTTCTATCACCAAATGTAGTGGTGTCAGATCCAGGATTACTTCCAACGCAGCGGTTGGGCAGGTTCTCATTGCTCCTGTGATGCAGAGACACGCAAGTCTCTGGATCTTCTCAAGCCTTTTCTTTGCTGTTACTAGCTTAGTTATTTTGTACCAAGCAGCCGCTCCGTATGTGATGATAGGTCTCACGAGCATGGTGTACATCCAGCGCAGAATGTGTGGGTTACAGCCCCATGTTCTGCTAGCCATTCTCCTGCACACCATGAGAACGGTAGTGGCCTTACTTACTGTTTTGTCCAGGTGCTGGTTCCACAGTAGCTTCTTGTCTAGGGTTACTCCTAGAAATTTAACTTCTTCCTTCCATTCTAAATCCACTTTGCTCAAGCGTATAGCTTTGAGTTTTGGAAGCTTCAGTCTTCTTGTGAATGGTACAAGTGTTGTTTTTGTAGGATTGATGTTTAGTTCTACTTCCTGGCACCATTTCAGGGTTATATTTAACCCTCTCTGTATAATTTCGCAGAGAGTACTTTCAAATTTACCTCTGGCTATTATGACGATGTCATCGGCATACCCAATGCAGGTAATGCCGTTCTCGGTGAGTAGCCCGAGAAGTTCGTCAACGACCAGACTCCACAGAAGGGGGGATAGCACTCCTCCTTATGGACATCCTTTAGTTGTGTTTACCTGGATGGTGTTCTTGCCCACATTGGTTTCAACTGTTCTTGTAGACAACATGTTCTGGATCCATTTGGATGTTGTGTTGTCTACTCCTCTTTTTGCCAAGGCTTTCTTGACAGCATCGTGTTTTGTCATAGCCGTGATGTTAGACATCATAGAAAGCGCCTTTGATACTACCCCGAGACCAGCAATCAATACTAAATAAACTCACCGAAATAGGTATATCTGGAAATACATATTTCTTCATCAAGAACTTTCTGAGTAACCGAACCTTCAAGACCAGACTGAACGGAAAAACATCAGACTCATACTCCATTATAGACCTCAAGGATCAGCCCTCAGCACAATAACTCTATTTTTAATGGCCATTAACGATCTGTGCACATCAGTACAAACACCGGTGAAATGTTCACTCTATGTCGACGACCTGGTACCCTTCTGTCAGGGAAAAACCATCAAAATCACCTGAATTTTACTATAGAACACCTTAGACAGCCTGATAAATTGAACTACAAAAAACGGATTTAACTTCTCAGCCTCAAAATCAAAAGTAATAAAGTTCAGCAGGAGATATAGCAGCATCTAAACTCCACTTATCTACATCCAGGGAAAAAATTCCAGGTGGTTCAACAGCATAAATTTCTGGGTCTAATATTGGACAGTAAACTTACCTGGAAACATCATCTACAAGAAACCAAAGGAAACTGTCTGCAAAGAACGAAGATTCTAAAAACTGTCGCTCATCATCATTGGGGAGCGGAGGAACAATCCCTACTAAGAATATACAGGGTGTTAGTGAATAAGTGCGACAAACTTATAGGGGGTGATTCTACGTGAAAAAATAATGACAGTTTGCTATATAAACGTATACGTGCGCAAATGCTTCGTTTTCCAGATATACAGGGTGTTATATAGGTTCACTTAAAAACTTTTTTTTTAACTGATGACACTGAGAACTATTTATTATAGCAAACTGTCATTATTTTTTCATGCAGAATCACCCCCTGAAGTTTGTCGCATATATTTAGTATTTAAAAAGTAAAAAAATAATGACAGTTTGCTATGTATGTGCGCAAATGCTTTGTTTTCCGGCATAAAGGTTTTCTTTAAAAAATTATTTATTGCTAATAATATAATGCACTAAAGACATTATATTCCACCAATGTCACCAATGTTCGGTTCCAATTTTATGAGAAATGATGGATCGAAGTTGATGGGTTTGAGGTATTTTAATATCGGACTGTAGATATAGGGGTGGAGGGTGTACATGGAGGAAGGACAGTACATCAGAGGTAGCGTAAAGTTCTAGTAGTAGTAGTATGGTGAGTTGGGGTGTACACCCCAAGCGACTAGGCCACCGAGGGCCCTTTTCGCCGTACCCGAACCATGGTGAAACTCCTACTCGAACCTCCCCGACCTTTTAATAAAGGCCAGAAGTTTGTTGTATGAGAGGAGTTTCATTTCTTCCTCTTGTAGCTCCTCAGACCCAAAGATGTTGAGACTGAGGTTGCTGTATACCTCGCATACGCCTACATAATGGTGGGAGTCCTCGTCATTCATTCCGCATTTAGGGCAGACCGGGTCCCGAGTGACCCCCATCACTTGCAGGTGCCTGTTCAGACTGCTGTGCTGTGACCGGTGAGAACCCCGACTAGTAGTCTGAGTTCCCTTCGGCTCATTCTGGACATGCTGGTCCATCTGTTTTCGATCGGACCGGCCAAAAACAGCCTGGCCTGTCTGCAGCCTGGTGCTGTTTCCCAGTGGTTCACTAAACCCTTACGAGTCCATTCTTTTATAGATTCTTTGAGAAGATTTTTGGTCAGACCCAGGACGGGCTCCGGCCCACAAAAGGTTTCCCGGGTCCCGAGCTTCGCGTAGTGATCTGCTAGCTCATTGCCTGGTACACCTGAGTGTGCAGGAACCCACACGATATGCACTGATTTTCTGTCCGCCAGTCTGTTCAGCGCCTCGACACACTCCTGGACCAGTGGGGAGCTGGTTCCGTGTGTGCCCAGCGCTTTCGCGGCGGCCTGACTATCCGTGCATATGTATATCGTCCGTTCCCTGGCTTCTGTTATCTGCTCCAATCTAGCTGCTTGCAGGATAGCATAAATCTCCGCCTGGAAGACGGTTGCGGTGGACCCAAGAGGAAAGGATCTTCCCAGTTTCCGTCCAGCCAGGTAGAGCCCCGCTCCTATGTAGCCATTTTTGTTCCTGGAGCCGTCTGTGAAACAAACTAGTCCTCCTGGTTCGAAGGCTACCTCCCTTTTTTCCCACTTTTCCTTTTCAGGAATTTGCAGGGTAAATTTCTTGTTTTCTCTGTTGTTTCTTGTTTTTGAGGTAGACATAAGGTTTGAGATTGGTATCTCCATCTCGGCAACCTTGGCTATCTCTGTGTGTCCTTTGTATCCTCCGCCTTTCCATAGTCCCGAATCACGCATTCTTAAGTGGGCCGCCATGGCCTCCCCTTTTATCCAAATGGGAAGCGGTGGCAGCTCCAGAATGACATTCAGGGCTGCTGACGGGGTGGTTCTCATTGCACTTGTTATTAACAAACTGACGAGCCGTTGGAGTTTAGCTAGCCTGTTTGTAACGGTATTGCTTGTGGTTGTTTTCCACCAGACCACCGAACCATAGCTGATTCTCGGTCTGATGATAGCCGTGTATAACCAGTGCATTATCTTCGGTTTTAGCCCCCACACCTTGCCAATTGTCCCTCTTAGCTGCCATAGAGATGACACAGTTTTTGTGACTATTCTGTCAATCTGTGGCCTCCAGGTCAGCTTTTCGTCTAGTACCATTCCAAGGTATTTGGCCTTCCCACTAAGAGTTAAGAGTTTGCCGAACAGCTTGGGTGGTTTAAATCCTCTTTTTTCCCTTTTCCTTGTGAAGAGGACCATGTCGGTCTTTCCGGGGTTAATGATCAGCCCCGCCTCTTCACACCATTTTTCAATTATCTTACATGCATTTTGCATGCGATCGCAGACCAAGCTTAGGAATTGGCCGGTTACTAGAACCAGCCCGTCGTCAGCGTATGCCTGTGCATACAGTCCGTCATCTGTCAGGCGCTTTAGGAGGCCGTCCATGATCAGGCACCACAGGTGAGGTGATAGGCAGCTGCCTTGGGCGCATCCACCACTCACCGCAATGCCCACTCGAACTTCTCCCGCACCCGACGACACCTGCCTGCTTTCGATCGCTGAGGCAATCCAGTTAATAGGGCCCGGGGGGGGGGGGGTGTACCCCTGGATTGCAGCTCTGTGCATATGGTTTTTGTTCTTGCCTTGTCAAAAGCGCCTTCTACATCAAAGAAAATGGCCAAGGCCCAGTTCCCGTGATGCAGCGCTTTTTCAATTTCTCTAGTCACTGCGTTTAGGGCAGTTTCCGTGGATCTTTGCTTCAGGTAAGCATGTTGACCCTTGTGAAACGGGAACTCACGCAGTGTGTTTTCTATCAGGTATCTGTCGGACTATCCTTTCTAGCATTTTAAGCATGAAGGATGTCAGACTGATAGGCCTGAATAACTTAGCTAAAGTGTAGTCCTCTTTTCCTTGTTTGGGAATGAAGACCACATTTGCTTTCCTCCATGCCTGGGGCACATATCCCGTTGCTAGGCTAGCCCGGAATATGTTTCTCACGCTGGGGAGAATCGTTTCCAGGCCCGCCTGCAGCAATGCTGGGAAAATGCCATCAGGTCCTGCTGTCTTGTATGGACGGAACTCTTTGCTTACCCTTCGTATGACCTCGTCGTTTACCAGATTTTCGGCTAGCTGCCAGTCCGAGGCTGGCTCCGCCCGCCTCTCTGGGTCGACTTGGTCTGTTCCCGGGAAGTGGATTCTGAGGAGGCGCTCAATTGTCTCCTCCTCCGTTTCTGTCCAGGTTCCGTCCTCTTTCTTGATCGAGCCTATTTCGTTGCGTTTTGAGGCACTGAGCAATTTTGCGAGCCTGGCTGCCTCCGGGAGGGAGGTTATCTCCTCGCAGAATTCTCGCCAGCTCGCTCTCTTGCTGTGCCTTATCTCTCTCTTAAATTCTCTTCTGGCTTCTCGAAAACGGTCCCATTGAGTGTCCTCTCCTGAGGTCACGGCCTGTCGAAGTGACCTCCTCGCTGACCTCCTGAGGTGATGAAGTTCTTTGCTCCACCACCTGATTTTCTTTTCTGGAGGCCTTCTCAAGGGACACGCCTTTTCGTACGCCTCAATTATCTTTTTGCTTACTTTCTCTACCTCTTGGTCTATGTTTTCCTGTGTGATTTGAGGTGGGGGACCCTTGAACCTTATTTGGAGATCTTTTGTAAAGATCTCCCAATTAGTTGTCCTTGGGTTTCGTTTGGGCTTGTCTGCCGCCATCCTCGCTTTGATCTTGAATCGGATCATGCGGTGGTCGGACAGCAGGACGTCGCCCGTCACTTGCCATTCTCGTACGTCACAGGTTATGCTTTTGGAGGCTAGTATGGAGGAAAGACAGTACATCAGAGGTAGCGTAAAGTTCTAACTTCGTGAGTGTTTCCGGAGGTGTGCCCTGAACTCTGAGAATCCAACAGTTGCAGGATTTTTTTGAAGTGGTTTAGGTATTTGGTTGATGCGTACGTGTATGTCCTGTCTGTGAACGAAAGATGGAGTGTAGGGGGGTTGGAACAAATTGAAGCTGGTGCTGTAGTGATAGGTGAATCGGAAAGGTATTATAAGCTTATCCTGATTTTTGTGAATCAGCTTGAGAAGAGAGAAGACGTACAAAGCAGGCAAGGCAAGAAGTTCAAGCCATCTGAAATGGCCTCTGCATGACTGCTGCACTGACAAGCATGCCAGGATCCTAATCGCTCTCTTTTGAAGAAGAAAAACCCTTCGGAGAAACTTCTCAGACCCACTCCAGAAGGGCCAGCTCATTGGACATGTGGCTGATCAAATACCCATAATAAGCATAGAGAAGAACTTCATGAGACACCGTGTGTTGAAGTCGTCTGAGAAGAAAGCAGGCACTAGCAATAAGGCGACGGCAAAAATGATCTGTGTGAGCCGACCAGCTTAGGTCTTGGTCGATATGTAAGTTCAAAAACTTCACGCCACTATTCGGCTCGATCAAGACACCGTCGGTGGGTATGAAAATCGGTCAACTCGGTTGAGTTTTAGTTTATTGTCCCGCTGAGTCATAAAGATGCTCTTTTCAAAGCAAGTTGAACGGTATTTATCAGACTAGGAAGGTCTGATTAGTATTATTTGGATTAACTTGTACACCCTTGTACTTTGGACTTTGACGACCGGATTAATCCTAAATTTTATTACAGATCCTTAATATACCTAAGTATAAAACAGTGTAACTGATGTCCTCTAACCTTTTCGATCCTATATCTATCATCGCTTAGAAGTTACCCATTAATTCTCATTGAAACAGAATAAAAATAACGTATCTAAGCTTTATTCTTCTGCTAAAAACTTGGCGTTTTTGTTATTAATTTATCAGTGACATAGGTATAGAAATAGGTCAAAATTCCTAATTGATTTATTCCATTTTATGACACGTTTTTAAAGGAACTGAACTGAAATTTTCCCAATGTGTTACCTAGTGCCATTAAAAATTTCAGCCCCCTATTTTCCAAAGTTGTGAAAATATTCATTATTGAATCGTATATGAAAATACACTATTTATGCGATTGATGGGCAAGAAGGTTGTTAGTTTTAGAATTGCAAGTAGTTCGGATTTACTGGTGTAGAATGTAATATATTACATATTATACATAATTACCTACCTATGTAAAAATTAATATATATTTTTTTGTAGATGTCGGATTGGAGAAAGAATGCAAAAGACTTTCAAAAATATATTTATTTGAGTTTCTCTGGAAGGCAGTGGGATGTCTACAATTTGGAGAACGAAAGAGACTTAATCGTAGTGAAAGTTTGTTTTGTTGTTTTTGGTCCACCTCAGTCCACAAGTGACGGCGATGATAATAATAATATTAGAAATGCTTACAGCTCTGACCAAAAGGAGTCTGTTGAAAAAATCGTCAATAAAATAATCGACGTTCACCATAACTTTTCCTCATCAAGAAAGCTTCATACGGGTACGATTTTCGTGTACTGCTTTAACGAAGATGGCAAGGAATATTTCGTACCAGTATTTCGCGTTGCCGTTGCATCCGACGATAAGGTACTTTTTCACAATAATTTATTATTATAATGTTTGTTTATTATCTTTTAACATGTTCTTTAGACAAAGGACTGTAGATACATTGACCAGAGCTGCCGAGTATACAAAAATTGGACAGATTGGAAAGAGAACAACACCCTCCCAAAAACTCACTACTGCTATCCCACACGTCGTTACTATACCTGCTCCACGAAGAACGAGTATGATTTCAACAATACTGAAGACCCTAATTTAGAATTCGGCGAATCACCAAAGAGCTCTACAGCCTCTCAAGTGGCAGAAGTTTTGGATGTAGGTGCAGGTATTGGAGGTTTGGCTTGCGCTGGAATTACAATCGTATCTCTTTTTACACCACTTGGGCCACTTGTTATGGGCGCTAATGTATTTGGAGTCGCATCAGCTTTGTATGGTGGGGGAAGGTATATTAATAATTTTAATTAATATATAAAAGGAGTAGATTCACATTTAGGTATTTAAAATACCTATTCTTTTTAAATCTGCTCTTATTCTGCTATTATATCTGCTTTTATTTCCGCCGTAGATCATTGCAAAGATTGGCAGACAAGGGCAGTGTTAACTCCGCGTCAAAGAGCCTAAAAATATTAACGACGCGATTCGATCCTGAAAGGGGCTAAATTAATGCGGCTCGATGCCGCGATGGTAATGACAAATCGCCACGGTGACAGGATCGAAATTTAGGGAAGGACCAGGCTATAATTGCCAATGATTGACAGGAACACAATTAATTAATAATTATCGAAATTACTGACCTTGTGTCTTGTCCGACTAAAGGGGCACTTGTTTTAATTTGCGAGATGTTGTAACTATTATTATTGTTCACTCTGCTTCACTATGTAGGTACCCACGATTGTTCCACTACTTTATACCGCTTCCTTATTTAATTAAAGAACTAGGTATCCCGTTTCCGTAACACCAGCATCGACGAGTCTGGTACGAACGGCACTCTTGGTCGAGCTCTCTCCTCTCTCGATGTTAAACCTCGACTCTCCTCTATGTGTGGTCCTGTCCGGTCAGGTGTCCTTTTTGTTCGTCCCGATGTGTAAAGGGATAGGAAGGGGTAGGAAACGGTGGTGTCTTAGAGAATACGAATCGATTATTCACCAAGGACGTAACATACCGCCCACCAAAATTACCGGAGGAATTTTCCGCTATCAGAAAATTGAACCAAAAGCGAAACTAACGAAAACGAAATTAACGACAATAACAAAAACGAAACGAAACGAAACGACAAGTCAGGGACGAAATTCCCTGAGTCCGTTACTGGTTAGGTAACGGGCAAAGTTTGACCAGAGGTCGTTTACAAAGACCTCTGGTCGTACGAACCGAGGCAACCCTGGCGACACCATCCGCACCAGGGTGCAGAGAAACAATTCTTCCTAGAGCCCATTTCAAAGGAGACAACAATTCATCCTTTATCAACACCAACGAACCGATATCCGTTGACTCAAACAAATGGGTTTTCGACCATTTACTCCTCTGGTGGAAATTATGAAGATATTCAGCCCTCCAACGTGTCCAAAAATCACGTTGCATCCGTTGCACCAATTGCCAACGAGAAAGACGAGAAATCTTCAGATGTGACAAGTTCACATCCGGCACCGACGACAGAGGTTCCAAGGTCAGAAAATGACCAGGGGTCAACGCGGATAGATCGTTGGGGTCGCTACTAATGGGGCAAAGGGGGCGCGAATTCAAGACGGCCTCGATCTGAACGATGAAGGTGTTCAGCTCCTCATAAGTCAAAATTTGACCACCAATAACACGGGCCATGTGTGTTTTGACGGACTTAACACCGCTCTCCCACAGTCCACCGAAGTGTGGAGCTGAGGGTGGATTGAAGTGCCATCGAATACCTTCCCCTTCTGCGGCGATTTTCAAATTTGAGTTGAGCTCCTTGTTAGCTCCGACGAAATTGGTTCCACAGTCACTGTAGATGTCACTACAGCGACCGCGGCGAGCGACAAACCTCCTAAGAGCTGCCAGGAAAGTCTCTGACGATAAATCAGAAGCGATTTCGAGATGAATCGCGCGAGTCGCGAAACATACGAACAAACATAAATAGGCTTTAGAAGTTTTGACACCCCTATACCTCGACAAGACAATAGGAAAGGGTCCCCCATAATCGACCCCGACACAACTAAAAGGCTTCAATTGGGAGACACGAGCGACAGGTAAATTCCCCATGGGAGGCTCCAACGAGAGGGGACGAGTGCGAAAGCAACGATTGCATTTCGACAAATAACTACGAATGACCCTACGAGCAGACAGGATCCAAAAATTTTGTTGAAGGAGATAATGAGTAGTGTTCACTCCTGGGTGCAAATTACCTCGATGTATCTGATCAATCAAAAGTTCAACCAACCTATGCCTTCCTGGCAACAATGCGGGATATTTAGCGTCGAATGCTAAACCCGAATGCAACAGTCGACCCCCGACTCGCAAAATACCGAAATCATCAATAAAGGGCGACAATGACTGCAAGTACTTGGCACATGGTTTACCAGAGCGAATTTTCTCCAATTCCGAAGAGAAGACCGAAGATTGAACAATTCTAACAATGTGCATGAGAGCAGCATGCAACTCAGAGACACTCAATGCACCAGTGGTCCTATTGACAGCACGACAATTGTTAGTGAAACGAAAACAACGAGCGATAATACCCTGAATTTTCCTCAAAGAAGAAAATCTTTTCAACAAAACATCGACATCCGAAATCTCTATCGTAGCGAACAAAACAATATTCCTTTTCTCCAGTTCAACATCAGAAGTGGGAGCAATGGGAAAGAGTGCTGGCCAAGATTCCAGCGGCAATCTGAGGAATTCAGGCCCCGCCCACCATGCGGAAGCCCCGACTAACTCCTCTGGTAACAAGCCCCGAGACGCGACGTCCGCTGGGTTGTCACCTGAACGTACATGATTCCAACAATCCGGAGGAATTCGATCCTGAATGTGGACGACACGATTCGAAACAAAAGTCTTCCACCGATGTGGAGACGACTTGATCCAGGATAGAGCGACCGAAGAGTCACTCCAAGCGAAAACCTTATCAACAACAATGGATTGAGGACCTTGTTCAAGGACGAACGAAACGAGATCTGATAGTAAGACTGCGGCACACAATTCCAGCCGTGGAACGGAGAGTGGTTTGAGCGGAGCAACACGAGACTTGGCAGTAACGAAACGAACCTGCACATTGCCATCGGCGTCCTCGAAACGATAATACACCACACCCGCATAACCTGCAGTCGACGCATCACAAAATGCGTGCAGTTGACACGACACGAAAGATCCTTCGGGAACCAAGCACCTAGGGATTGTCAACTTGGATAAAACATGAAGAGTGGACTTATATCGATTCCACTTTTCGACAACATCAGCTGGTGGATCTTCATCCCAATCCAGCCCGAGATACCACAAATGTTGAATGACTCGTTTTGCCATAAAGGTCAATGGGCACAAGAAACCCAACGGGTCATAGATCTTAGCGACTTCTGAGAGAATGCTTCTCTTAGTACAAGGTGAATCTATGGACTTAACCATGAACGAAAACGAATCAGTAGCCGATTGCCACTGAAGGCCAAGAATTTTCACCGAAAAGTCCGATTCCGAATCAAAGTTGGATGACTGCTGTTGACAATGTTCAACCGGCAGATCCTGAAGCAATTGTGGATTGTTAGCAGACCATTTCCGCAACTCAAATTGTCCCAATTGCAATAGCGAAATGAGCTGATTTCTCAACTCCAAGGTTTCCTCGATTTGATTTGCCCCAATGGCAAAATCATCGACATAAAGCCCGAGACGAATGGCTTTCGAAGCGAGAGGAAACTTCTCAGAATTTTCTTGAGCTAATTGTAACAAGCACCTAATGGCCAAATATGGCGAGGACGAAACACCATAAGTTACAGTGTTCAATTTGTAACTTCGAATAGGATCCTTTTCTGAAAAACGCCAACGAATTAATTGATACTGTCGATGTGAATCTCCAACTAAAATTTGCCGATACATCTGCCTAATGTCACAAGTGAACACGAATTTGTTCTCTCGAAAACGAAGCAAAACACTAGTGATGTCATTTTGCAACTTCGGACCAATCAACAAGGTATCATTTAACGAAAGATTGTTCGATGCTTTGGCCGAGGCGTCGAACACGACACGAATTTTCGACGATACTGGGGCGAGCGAAGACACATCAGAAGACATCGAAACACCAGGGTCTTTAAAAACGCAATGATGCGGAATGTAATAAGAGTTTGCAGATTCCGACTCCAATGGCACCAACGACATGTGCCCAGCCTCCAAATAATCTTTCATAAACTCTACATACATGTCTCTAATGTGAGGCAACCTCGACAATCGTCTCTCCAAAGCGAGCAAACGACGATCTGCGACATTCAACGAATCATTAAAGATAGGCAACTCTTTGCTATCCTTAAATGGCAACAATACCCCAAAACGACCTGATTCTTCTCGATAATGAGACTCAACGAACAACGACTCAGCCTCTTGTTCCTCATTAGAGCAAACCTCAACTGAAGGCACCTCCTCAACTCTCCAAAATGCCTTAAGAGTCTCTTCAAGGGTCGAATCTACCGACGCAAAACAAGCTTGAACCTCGCCCGCAACCTTCGACGAAATGGTTCCCAAAAGAACCCAACCAAACGTCGTGTTCATTGCGGCTGGACAGTTATCACTGCCCGACAAATAACCATCATGAACAATATTGGGAAAGATGTCAGCTCCTAGCAAAACATCGACAGAACCAGGCGTGTACCAATTAGGATCCGCTAACTTCAAATTATCAAGCGCCTTCGATGGCGAAATGTCAACACTGGGAAGTTTTCCACAAATATTGGGCAAGACCAAAGTACTTACTTTAAAAGTAGGTGATGGTACCCCAACGGGACGAATAATGCAATCAGATGATCCCTGGGCCGATCCCAAGGTCACGTGACCCAAACAAGAAATAGGTGTTGATGATCGATTCAAGTGCAAGCCCAAACGCTTGCGGCACCGATCAGTAATAAAAGACGACTGACTGCCAGAGTCAATTAAAGAACGAACCACTTGATAGTTGCCCCACTTGTCTTGAACTTCAATACATGCGGTTGCTAAAAGAACCGTAGTATTGCTACGAGAACGAGAACGAACATCCTGAAAGGATGGGAGAGAAGACATGGCAACCGTGGATGCGACTGGAGGCGGCTCAACTCGATGAGAAGCTGCTCCATCCGAATTACTAAGTTTAACGAAATGTAATAAAGAGTGGTGCCGACCTGCACACTCCTTACACGAATGAGAAGAGGGGCACTGCTTCACCAAGTGTGAAGGGCCAAAACAATTTAGGCACAAGCGCGCTGCCTTCACAGCCTCAAAACGCTTGCGCGGGTCCAACTTCAAAAAAGAACGACAATTCGAGATCGGGTGTTCTCCATTACAATGGAAGCACGACTGCTTCGATGAAGACGCACTCGACGTTGACAAAAATGCATGTGAATTCCTCGATTCCACTTTTCCACCAGACTTGACGCTACTCCGCTTACCAACGACTGCAGACGGAGATAGGTCATTCCCCAAAGATGATTCTAATGCACGACACTGTGACGACAAAAACTTGTGCAAATCCTGATATGATGGAAACTCTTCAGATGCAAATTGGAGTTCGAAACGCTTTCGAGTAGCGTTATCCAATTTCTGTAGCAACCAGTTGAACAAAGTGAAATCCCAGAGAGAGACGCCTGAGACCTGACCCAAAGCTGTAATATTTTCTGAAAAGGTATTCAACAATTCACGAAGCGATTGTGAGGAATCAGAATCCGTTATTTTGGGAGCATTACAAATCGCCTGCCAATAACACGTCGCAAGTACTCGCTCATTCTGATACCTTTGGACAAGAGTATCGAAAGCTATCACATAATTGTCATCTGTCAGTGGTAAATGTTTGACAAGGGTAAGAGGTTCCTTTGACAAAGTCGAAACTAAATACTGGAACTTCTCAATTGGAGCTAACGAATCATTCGAATGAATCAAAGTCCTAAACAAATCATAATAAACCGACCACATCCTCAACGAACCATCAAAAGTAGGTATACCGATACGAGGCAATTTCACATGTGAACTTGCAGAGGGGGGTAGCGCGGGAGCACCAGACTGTCGACTATTTAACGATTCACTCGAACCATGACGTGATTTCACCACCGTATCCTGAGTCGATTCCAACGACAATTGAACCGCTCTAATCTGAAAATAAACCGAATCAACTTCGATAAGTAGTCCCGAGTATGATTTCCAAATCTCCGATGACACATCTACGACCAAAGCACTCTTATCTGCCGACTCAACCGTAATCAGGATATTTCTATCAACCTCCTGCACCTGATTGTACAAATCTGAAGCGCTGTCGCATGCAGCCAGGACAATAAAACGCGACTTTTCATCAATGGGTGCTGAAACTACTGTCAGAATCGAGTTCAAACGAGTCAAAAACTTCGAAACAGAAGCGTTTGCTCCGACCAAAGTGTTGGACATTTTGCTAAAGAGTATCAACAAAACACTAAAGCAATAAACGAATAAGGGTTATTTTTTACACCTGTAAAAAATACAACGACAACGAAATACGAACAATAACTAAAAATAAGTACCTAACCAAGTGAAGGTTACTTATTTAAAAACGAGTTGAAAATAAATTGACTTTGAAATTCACCAAAAAACAATACTTGAGATACCGAGTGTACCCAGTAGGTATACCGTGAATACAAAAATCAATATTTTCCCTGTAACAACGAAAAAGGGTTATTCGTTAAAAAACCTGTAAAAATACAACAACAACGAACGATGAGCAATACCAAAAATAAGTACCTAACCAAGTGAAAGTTACTTATTTAATATCGAGTTGAAAATAAATTATTGAATTCGAATTCACCAAAAACAATACTTAAGATACCGAGTGTACCCAGTATACCGTGAATACAAAATCAATATTCTGCCCTGCGAATTCAGAGAGAAAATATTTCAACTATATTTACAGAAGTTTTTAAAACGAACACCTGCAACGAACGAAGAAGTGGAGTGAGGTGAGAATGGAGTAAAATTAGTGGAATGGGTGAAAATGCCGTCTGGCGTCCTTTGGATCGACTATTTCGAATCCTTTGACCTACAAACAGGCTACCTTAACACAGTGAGTGAGAAACTAATTTCAAACAAATGATGCAACCAATTAATGAACTATATTTCCACGAGCTTTCCTATCCGGCTCGAAGGACCAAAAAAATGTTAACTCCGCGTCAAAGAGCCTAAAAATATTAACGACGCGATTCGATCCTGAAAGGGGCTAAATTAATGCGGCTCGATGCCGCGATGGTAATGACAAATCGCCACGGTGACAGGATCGAAATTTAGGGAAGGACCAGGCTATAATTGCCAATGATTGACAGGAACACAATTAATTAATAATTATCGAAATTACTGACCTTGTGTCTTGTCCGACTAAAGGGGCACTTGTTTTAATTTGCGAGATGTTGTAACTATTATTATTGTTCACTCTGCTTCACTATGTAGGTACCCACGATTGTTCCACTACTTTATACCGCTTCCTTATTTAATTAAAGAACTAGGTATCCCGTTTCCGTAACACCAGCATCGACGAGTCTGGTACGAACGGCACTCTTGGTCGAGCTCTCTCCTCTCTCGATGTTAAACCTCGACTCTCCTCTATGTGTGGTCCTGTCCGGTCAGGTGTCCTTTTTGTTCGTCCCGATGTGTAAAGGGATAGGAAGGGGTAGGAAACGGTGGTGTCTTAGAGAATACGAATCGATTATTCACCAAGGACGTAACAGGCAGTCATGATGAAAGTCTAACAGATTTGGAATCGATCATGTGTGTCGTGTCAATGGTTACTTTACCCTTGCACGGCTTTACATCAGCAACTAACGCGACACTTACAGCAGGAGCTAAAGCTGGACGTATCTTCACTCCAACCATTCGTGCAGGAGCTACATTACTGAATATCACGACATGCGTTTTCGATTCGGTCACCTTACTGATAGGCTTCACGAATATGATTCAGAAATATAAGGATGGCCACCTCAATCCTCTTGACGTTGTACAATTTTCCGTATCCGTCTTCTTCTTCTCTCACACTCTCATCGAACCTAAAACTGCCAATGGCATTATCAAGAAAGCACAGCAAAATCATTTTCAAGACGTGAAGAATGGAATGACTGACTTGCAAGCAAAGGAATCATTTGATAAATTCGTACGAGAAAATAATAAGTCTATGAGGGAAGGAGCTCAAGTGGCTAAGACTATTAATAATATTAAAGATCCGAATTCATTTTTCAAACTTGTGGGAGAAGATCAATCAAGTATTAAGATTGCAAGCAGAAGTGGAAAAACTGTCATTATCAATAACGAGGTTAAAATTTGCCCTAACAGGTTTAAAATTCAAAATATACTGCGCAGGATGATGCAATGATAAGAATAACTATTTTTGCAGGTTCAACCAGTTGAGTCAAGAATCGGGACAAGAACTTTTAAGGATGACCAGGCAATTTCAACAGGGTCAAATTAATGCCAAAAAGTACAACCAATTCTGCGCCAGTCTAGGAAAAAACGAACGAATTTTTATGGAATCTGCTCGTAAGGAAGCCCTGGGAAAAATTGCTGCAGTTTTCAATACCGATGAAGAAGGATTAAAAAAAGTAAAAGTAAATAATAAAGACCTATTCGCCGATCTACAAGATGGTGATGTGGATAGATTGCGAACTGTCTGTAAAGGCACCGCTCGAAATTATAACAAAGAGATCATTTCTAGCGCCATGTCTCTTGCCGACGACTTGAATGTCTCAACTGTTCAGGATCTAGCCAACGTCATCGAATTGGTTGTAGCTGAAAACGATAAGAATGGTGAATTCCTTTTGAACAAAAAATATAAAATCATAACAATAAATTATTTTTTCAGGCTGGTCGAAACCACAATTCGCAAGCTTTGTTGAAAAGTTGAAAAACAAACATTCTTCAGAAAGGGCTGCTTTTCTCGACGGAATTAAAGCCGATAGTATTAAAGCTCATAAGATTCTCGAAAAGTCAAATATGAAATTTAAAAATGCTACCTCCGCAACCTACCACTACAGGAAACATGGAAAAGAATTTGGTACCTCCCTTCCCATGGATGTGTATCTCAATGATATTCCAAATGATTTGTTCAAGGAAGCTTACCTTTTCAAAGATGTGTATACTCAAGATGGATCTGGAAGAGTCCAGACCTATGCAAACTCTAATAATTACCAATTTGGAGTTTTACATATCAATCAAAACGGAGACCCCACGGTTGCCACTGTTTTCACTAATCAAAAGTTCTTCGAAAACTGGACAGAGAGATTAGCTCTTTCTCAAAACCAGTTACCTTATACTCAGAGGCAGTATGGATTATCCAATCCTTCACTGCCATCAATTTTTGAAACATTTGGAAGAAATTTAGCTATTGATATGGGTTTCATTATCAATATAATCAATATTCATAAAAATTCCCAAGTAATTGATACCAATAATTTACGCAAACTCAGTGAAGAAGATCTTCAAGAGATGCGTAGAATGTCGGAAATCCTAACTGCATTGAGTTAGGATTGAGTAAGTATAAAATATAGAGTGACCCCCAAGAAGTTGAAACCATAGGGAATAAATTTTTGCTTTTAATTGAAAAAAAAAAAAAATTAACAAAAGAGTGTTTATTGAAACTGAAAATCACAAAAGTACAAAATTTAAAAGCTAATTAGCTAGATTTTGATTGGTTGTTAAGGACTGTGACGATTTCAGGCCGGTTGTGAAATGCACTGCCACGGACCTGTCGAGAGTTCGACGGATTACTCGGGTGCCAGATATCTGTTGAGGTTTACTCCCCGGGGAAAGTATTCTCGCAAAACGTTTCCAAATTACCTAAGTCATATAATGGTACGACATCATACCCTTCTCCCAAGGTAAATGGAGAAACGGAAAAAGCCAGGCGTCAGATGAAGGTACCACCAAGAATACGTGTTCGGCGAAGCGGGACTCCTTACCTCTTGTTTTATCAAATCACCAAATGTGCCCAGTTAGTTACCAATAACCCTGTATGTTATATTTTTTGTCGGAACTCTATATTAGTTCTATATATTACTCTAATATATTCTATATATTAGGAACTCTACAGGGTGCACCATGTATATATCCTTCTCTATATTCTATATTGCTATCTCCTGAACGCTAAGAGATACAGGGTCGGTTAAATCAGACAAAACATGCGCAGTTTTGTGGCTATGTCGAATCCGTCAAGCCATGCAAGATATCTGTGGCTGCTCCTGAAATATCCTGAAAAAACTGAAAAATCGAGATTTCTTATTTTTGCCATATCTTTCTTATTATTGGAAATTAATAAATAATTTCCGGTAGGCTTTAGTTTAGTTTAGTTTAGTTATATAATGAGTGGGTCGATTAGTGACACCTCCACTGCGACCAAGCGGTCTATTGTGGCTCTTCCGGTAGGCTTACATAAGCCGTTAAGAGGTGTCCATCTGACATTTCAAAAATTTTCAAGGCCGACTGGATCCAAGAGTTTTCACAGTCAACTTTCGTTTTTCTTATGGCCGCCATATTATTTTTTTATGTCGTTCGATATGAAAAAAATAATGGAAACCAAAAATTAATAAACTTCGAAAAAAAATTTTTTTTAATTTTTATTCTTCTTTTTTCAAAGAAAACCAAAAAAAAATCGTCTAAAAACGTCAACATTTGTAAAATACGCCGAAATAGTGCTTGCCTTATGGTTTTATAATTTATCTATGAAATTCGGTCTACAAAGTTGTCTTTTTTTAAAGAAAAAAGAACAAAAATTTTTTTAATTTATTTTTTGAAGTTTAACAATTTTTAGTTTTTATGATTTTTTTTATACCGAACAACATAAAAAAACACTATGGTGGCCATAAGAAAAACGAAACTTGACTATGAAAATTCTGGGATCTAGTCGGCTTAGAAAATTTTTGAAATGTCAGATGGGTAGCTCTTGCCGACTTATGTAAGCCCACAAAAAATTATTTATTAATCTCCAATAATAAAAAAGATATGGCAAAAATAAGAAATCTCGATTTTTCAGTTTTTTCAGGATATTTCAGGAGCAGCCACAGATATCTTGCATGGCTTGACGGATTCGACATAGCCACAAAACTGCGCATCTTTTCTCTAATTTAACCGACCCTGTATCTCTTAGCGTTTAGGAGATAGCAATATAGAGAAGGATACATGGTGCACCCTGTATACAGGGTGTCCCAGCTTATTCGAAGCGGTCTCTGTAGGCCAAACGATGGACTTTTTCAAAAAACTTTTTGAAAATTCAAGTACAGAATCACAATTGCCATAATTTAAAATTATTTTGGAGTATACAGAGTGTCCCATATGAAAGTGACATATCAAAGTTATGTTTTTTTAAATGGAATGCTCCAATGTTATTGCATGTTAAGATTGTCTGAGAAGAGAAAATAAGATTGGCTTTTACAGTTGGTGTTTAAATTCAGAAGTTTTTGAGTTATAAACAAGTGAAAATCGTCATTTTTCAAGTTCAAGGCCCTGTACAACGAAAACGGTTCAAGATAGAGAAAAACGGCTTGCATGTCCCTATTTTAACTTTTTATGTACTATCCTATGGTGTAGAAACATTTGTGCTTTCTTTGATTTTTTTATTTGGCGACGCGTGGAGAAATCTCAGAATTTTTAAAATTTTTTATCACCCTGTATAAACATTTCATCTACATCATAGGATGGTACATGAAAAGTTAAAATCGGGACATTTTTTTGTAAGCCGTTTTTCTCTATCTTCAGCCGTTCTCGGTGTACAGGGCCTTGAACTTCAAAAATGACGATTTTCACTTGTTTATAACTCAAAAACTTCTGAATTTAAACACCAACTGTAAAAGCCAATCTTATTTCCTCTTCTCAGACAATCTAAAAATGCAATAACATAGGAGCATTCCATTTAAAAAAACATAACTTTGATATGCCACTGTCATATGGGACACTCTGTATACTCCAAAATAATTTTAAATTATGGCCATTGTGATCCTGTACTTGAATTTGCAAATTAAAAAAAAAAATCAATCGTTTGGCCTACAGAGACCGCTTCGAATAAGCTGGGACACCCTGTATATTATATATTTTGTCGGAGCTGTCGGAACTCTAGAGTTAGTCGTGACTTGAATGTAAATGAGAGCTGCAGTATCACAGAGTAAGGAAGACATAGGTCCGGTTGCACAAACGTCAATTACAGATCTGCCAGATAATTACTGATTTTAAAATGCCCTGTATTATCAAAATGTTGGTCTGATATTGCTGGAAATAAACTCTACTCTCTTTTAGAAGAGTTAATTACTAATAAAAAATTAAATATCATTAAAAATATTCACCATATTTCCAAAATTGGCAACTTAAAATCAGTAATTATCAGACTAATCTTTAATTAAAGTTTGTGCAACTGGCCCATAGAGTTGTCAGTTGTAGCAAGTGATAGTATTTAGTGAATTGTGAATAGTGAAGTAGAAAACAGAAGTGAAGTATAATTGGTGAAAGATCATTAGTTGTGTAAAATATGTGTATGGAAATAAGAGAAACAGCTGATTATTTAGATTTAGAGGTTGCTGCTATAAGTTATAGTTGTGTGGAGAATAAAGACTTTTGAAGACTATACCTATATGAGTTTTCATAGTGGACTTTTGTTTTTCTTATGACCGTCATATTATTTTTTATTGATTTTAATAAAGTGTGAGACCCGTGTAACAATACTAATAGAGGAAAATAAAAAATAAAAATTTACTACACATTAAGGGCATTTTATTATGATGGTGGTGCTATTTTTCTGTTGTGTAAATGTACCTACATTTCGATATTGAGTAGTTGTCAATAAAATTTTGAACCTAATAAAGAATTTAAATTTAATTTGTCTAATTTTACTTGAATGTTCTTGTCATTATTACCTAATCAAACAATAATAACACTCCAAAATTTAATAACATCTGCAAATGAGTGCAAATTTGAAAATTTATTAGAATATTATTTTTGATATTTCTACATTATTATTGAAGTGTTTGAACTGAGGATTGGCACACTATATAAAAATAAATTTATGAAATCTAGGATATTTAAAAAAAATCACAATTAAAAAAAAATATATTTTCAAGCAAGCAAAAACTTTTTGCATAAAATGTTTTCGATATGTAAATCAAAACTTAAAATTTTCCTTATAGGGCGCAAACTTTTTGGGGGTACTACAGGTATATAATACATTGCCAGCATATTGCATATATACAGGGTGCACCATGTATCTTCTCTACATATATTGCTATCTCCTGAACGCTAAGAGATACAGAGTCGGTTAAATTAGAGAAAAGATGCGCAGTATTGTGGCCATGTCGAATCCGTCAAGACATGCAAGATATCTGTGACTGCTCCTGAAGTATCCTGAAAAAACTGAAAAATACGAAAATATTTTTTCATTTTTGCCATATCTTTTTTATTATTAAAAATTAATGAATAATTTTTTTGTAGGCTTACATAAGCCGTTAAGATCTATCCATATGTCATTACAACAATTTTCAAGGCCGACTAGAACCAAAAGTTTTCACAGTCAACTTTCGTTTTTCTTATGGCCGCCATATTTTATTTTTTATTTTTATCATATTTTTTTATGTCGTTCGATATGAAAAAAAATAATGGAAACCAAAAATTAATAAACTTCAAAAAATTTTTTTTTTATTTTTATTCTTGTTTTTCAAAGAAAAACCAAAAAAAATCGTCGAAAACGTCAACATTTGTAAAATACGCCAAAATAGTGCTTGCTTTATGGTTTTTTAATTTATCTATGAAATTCGGTCTTAAAAGTTGTCTTTTTTGTAAAGAAAAAAGAATAATAAAAATTTTTTTAGTTTATATTTTTTGAAGTTTAATAATTTTTAGTTTTTATGATTTTTTTAATACTGAACAACATAAAAAAACAATATGGTGGCCATAAGAAAAACGAAAGTTGACTATGAAATTCCTGGGATCTAGTCGGCTTTGAAAATTTTTGAAACGTCAGATGGGTAGCTCTTGCCGACTTACTTAAGTCCACAAAAAATTATTTATTAATCTCCAATAATAAAAAAGATATGGCAAAAATAAGAAATCTCGATTTTTCAGTTTTTTCAGGATATTTCAGGAACGGTCACAGATATTTTGTACGTCTTGACTGATTCGAGATGGCCACAAAATTGCGCTTTTTTGGACTTGTTTAACCGACCCTGTATCTGTTAGCGTTAAGAGATAGCAATATAAAGAAGGATACAGGGTGCACCATGTATTATGTTAATCCAGATTTTTCTACATTTTTTAAGGCCTCATAGTCTAAGACCTGGCCGAAAATTGGATTAAATCCAGAATCTCAATTACTTGGACTTAGAAAAACACACTATTTGTCTACGAATGTTGCCATACAAATACAATACATCTACCATTTTTTAATTGATAATAATTGATAAACTCTATTAACGAGCTTATTATTTAAGTTTAATGATTGCTTTTTATATAATTCCCAATACCTACTATAATTTAATTAAAACGCTTATAATTTTATATAAAAGAATATAAACAGTCAAAAGTCAAGTTTCATAAATAAAATACTTTATCTGGATTTGGTTGTAAATCTATGTGAAAAATACATTTAATTAATAAACGATCTTGAATTCTTCATATTTCACTTTTTGTTGAATATTTCAGTTATTTACTTAGACTCCCTTAGATCAGCGGTTCCTAACCTTTTTCAGCAGCGGACCCCCAAGGAAATCAAGCATAATGCCAAGGACCCCTGAGTGAAAAAAAGGTGCAATTTTCGGACAATATTATATTTTAGTATTCCTTCATTAAATTAAAAAACACAAACTTTTTCGTAGAAAAACATTAATGAGAAGGTCGGTTCGTTTTTTTATTTATTTTTGTTAACGCTCTAAGTTAAGTAAGATAGATGCGTATGGGACCGCGGACCCCCAAACATATGCTCGCGGACCCCCAGGGGTCCGCGGACCACAGGTTAGGAACCGCTGCCTTAGATCAATTAACTTCATGACTAAAAATTATTGTAATAATTGCAGATGCATTTAAGGATGGAGCTGTAGGAAACTATAACCAACCAGATTTCTTAATTATTGTTTAGGGGTAATTCTTAATTACCAGAGTATATTCTGTTTGATACAACTAGTCCTTGAAATGTATACCGACGAGAACCTGACAAAAGGACGTATGCGACTTTAATAAATTTTAAATATAGTACTGCGCAAAATTAGAAGAACACTTTGTGGTTCCCTCACCAGCAAACCAATCCCTAGATTTTCCTCAAGATTTTACATTAAACAAGCAACAATGGCATTCTAGAAGCTCTCCAACTCCCAACAAGACCGCAAATTCTTGTCCTCACGGACGAATCTGGTAGATTCGTGAGTAGGTTACTGAGGAAGAGGCTTCAGGACAAGTATCTGGTGACGACCATCTTCAAGCCGGAAGCACTGTTCGTAGAGGTAATTCGGAACATTGACAAGTTAACGGAAAAACTGAAGGAAAATGACTTTGTAATTATATTTGCTGGACGTAATAATTTTAACAGTGGTTATTATGCTGATGTGCGCTGCTTAAAAGGTAAGCTAAAACACGTAAATGCAAAGATTGTAATTTCATCGGTGCTTTATAGCTCAGATTCTGGCTTTAATAGTTTTGCATATAAACTTAACAGGGGGCTTTTTTCTTTGACAAGTGATAACAAGAGAATACAGTTAGTTGATGTAAATTTGTGTAAGGTAAATACTTTTCTTGCCTCAAACCACTTTTTTGTTAGTGAATTTATACATTGTGTCATGAACGGGACTCACGTAGAATACGATCCATTGATAAACGGTAATCTTGTTAACATCCAGATATTAGATAATATTACAGCCTCTAATAAGTATTTTTTAGCACATCTACCTTATCTGGGCCACGAGATGTAGATTCTGAGGGACATTTTGATTTGTATAATGATTGTATTGTTACAGAGAAGAATTTTATTACAATATGTACTGTCAATGTTCAGTCTATGTCCAGTGGGATGGTTGACTTGGAGGGCTTTTGTGCTAGTTTTGATCCGGATGTGTTGTGTGTGACTGATCACTGGTTCATGAATGGCGATGTAGAGAATATACGTCTTGGGAACTATGAGGTCATCTCTCATTTTTCTAGGGGATTGCATAGACATGGGGGTACTTTGATCCTGGCAAAGAGCTCTCTCCTTGTGGGTTCGTTTGAGTGCCGCAGATTTTGTATAGTGAACTTGATTTTGAGGTATGCGGCTGCACAATTAACTATGATGGTACTAAGCTAATAATTCTGTGTGTATATCGATCTGATAAGGGTGACTTTGGTGTGTTTTCGCGTAATTTTAGTAAGATTATTGAATCAACTAGTAGAATCAAAAACTGTAGATTATTGCTGTGTGGTGATTTAAATGTTGATTATTTGAAAACTATGGACCACCGTACAGTGGAGCTTTGCGATATCATGAGTGCTTCTGGATTTTACACAACTAACACCCTGCCTACAAGGGTTTTCACGAATAAAAATGGACATACAAGTGTCTCATGTATAGATTATATATTGACGAACATTGAGGCAGCCCTCTAACTTCCCAGGTTGTTGATCCGTTTATTGCTGACCACTGTAACATGACCAATGTCATGTTACATATTTTAGTATTTTAGTTGGAAAATCCACACTGTATAGCGTTAAAACTGTACTTCTTCTGGTACGCCTGTTATCACCACCCTGCGCGCAGCTCGCACAGCCCGAACGTGAGGTAAGGTATTTGTAAAAATCCGCAAGCCGAGCTCTTTCATTTCGATTCCATTTCTAAAAACAGCAATAATGATGCAAGCTAGCTAAGTGTCCTTGTGTCCAGATTGGCAGAAGGTAAGGTAATTCATATTATAGTGATGGTTTTGATTATAAAATGGCTAATGCAGGGTGAGATTGATGCGTGAATTTTATCTTATAATAGTTATTATTATTGTATGTGACGAGTTTTGCTTTTGCTGTTTTGAAATACTAATTATAAACACTAAATTATATCGATTAAGTCTCTGGGGCTGCAAGATGTGCAATGAGTTAGATTAAGGCCATTAATTAACTAATATAAAGCAGTAGGTACGTATTAGGTATATACCTACTCAGTTTAACATTGAGTTGCTTTTCTTATTTCATTGCACACTTAGGTCTCAGGACTCATAGTTGATTGTTAAGTTAAAACTGATCTCGACTGAAACCCATACAGGCAAACCCGCTCTCTCTTTTGGGAGAACTCCATCAATGTGAGGAAGGACCATGTGAGAAGCAGTACCCACATAATGTAACATCACCCGCAGAGACCACCATGATCACCCGCCTGAAACCCATATAACAGCTCTGAAAGAAGACGACGGTAATTCTTCGGCTGGAAAGTCCAGAGAGTTCCAACTCCACAGCCAGATCTTTGAGACAATCTATTTGAGTCCAGCCACATGTCACACACTCGCAATTATTCAGTTAAGTAATTCAATGTGAATAATTCGCTTTTACTATCTGGCTTGCTTCCTCGCCTTCTTGCAGATTCTTCTATTTTTTTTTGAGTCATATTTTTGCCTTTAATGATCAAGCTCATTTTTTTTGAAAATTCTAGTCGTCACCTACTTTAATAATTTAATTCTCTTTGATAATTGAGACATGACCTTTGTTCACAAATAGTCAATAACCCCTGACTCTGGTCAGTTTGATTTTTTTTAATTCTATAAATCTTATTATAACAACAATGCATTGTGAAACGTCTGTATAATTTCGTACATAGTGCTGTCACTGTAATAGCTATGATTAAAAATTTTATCGCTTCATTCGATAGAAGTACATTCGTCAATTTTTCTAATTCCACTTTATTTAAATTCTAATTTATATTCTTGGAACTCTGAGTTGCTGTACTATTCTCACCACTTATAAATAAATTTGTTAAATTAAAATGCGTGTTTCCTTTTCTTACTGCTCAACCCCTCATATGTGTTTGCCAATGTAATTTTGAGAGCTAGCTGGTAGCTAAATAGCTGGTTATCTTTTCATCTCCGATTCTCCTTCGTGAAGGGAGATTGGGGATGGTAAAGAAGCTGGTTACACCACTATGCCCTTATCTTGAGGGTTCCCTTGAACGACGGGACCAGCAAAGAATGTGTATCTAGGGGTAATCTCAGGGCAGTACGCTCAATAAACGAAAATACCATGCTCCAACTAAAATATGAGATTTCGAGAACAGATTGGTCATTCATTGATGGGAGGAGTGTTGATGTATCTTTTCAGTTATTTTTTGGTCACCTTACATGGATCCTCGATACTCAATGTCCTTTAAGGCGTTCCAGTGTTAAGAGTCAAACTATAGGGAAACCTTGGTTAACTCGAGAGTTAGTAACTGAAAGTAAGGAGATTAGAGAATTAGGTAGACTGTGTTCGATTGTCGGTCTTTCCGGAAATTGGGACATTTACAAGGAAAGAATAACAAAATTCCGTAAAAAAATTCGAGTTGAAAAAATGAATTATAATAATTCCAGGATAAACAACGCAACTAATGGAACACGGGCATTATGGCGAATGGTCAATGAAACATTAAAGAGGGGCAATAGGGATAATGCTGTCTCTGAGGTACTTTACGATGGCAACACTGTCGTTGAAAAAAACGGAATGGCAGATATTTTTGCAAATCAGTTCGCTAACAGTACAGCTGATATCATCAGGGATTATTTCGGTTTTAACATGAGCTTACCATGCACCGTGACCCCGAGCATTGTGAATTCGATTTTTTTTGTGCCAATAACTGTTGGGGAGGTAGTGGATGTGATGAATACGATTAAGAATAAACATTCATGTGGCCAGGATGGCTATACCATATTAGTATGATAAAGGATATCATTGATTACATAAAATCACCCCTTTCTATTTTATTCAATAGATCAGTAGAGTCAGGTTATTTCCCTGTTGAACTTAAGACTGCAATTATAACACCTATCTTTAAAAAGGGTGATTCCCGAGAGCCTGATAATTATAGACCAATTTCCATTTTGAGTTCCTTTTCTAAGATATTTGAAAAAGCCATGTATAACAGAATTATATCATTTTTCAGGGACAACAGCATATTGTCTTCTGTGCAACACGGGTTCTTGGAGGGAAAATCCTCCGAGACCGCATTTTTTCAGCTTTTAAATTGTGTTCACAAGAATCTGGATTCTCAGAAGTATACGGTGATGATTTGCTTTGATTTCACTAAAGCATTTGACAGTGTATGCTGGAGTATACTCAGCAGGAAGCTCTCTGCAGTTGGTATACGGGGATGCGTTCTCGATTGGCTACAGTCTTACCTGTCAGACAGGTACCTTAGAGTCAAGATTGATGGCTTAATGTCTGCGGCACGTGGTGTTTGTTTGGGTGTGCCACAGGGCTCCGTCCTGGGCCCTTTGCTGTTTTTGGTTTTTATAAACGACCTACCGCCTTTCGTTGATGCGGGATACGTCACTCTGTATGCGGACGATGCAACAGTCACTGTTGCTGGAGACACTATTGAAGAATTGGAATCAAAGATCAGCCAAGTAATGAATGAGATGTTCATTTGGTGTCAACGCAATAGAATCATTTTAAATGAGCAGAAAACACTTGCTGTTAATTTTAGCATAAGAAGAGCTTTTCCTGATAACTTTTCCCTTCCAAAAGGATTGTGTTTCTCTCAGTCGGTCAGACTTTTAGGTACCCTGATTGATGACCATTTGTCCTGGCGGGCCCATGTGGATCATCTGGCAAAGCAACTGCGCAAGTCATATTTTGCAATTCTTCAACTTAAATCAAGCTTGGGGACTGAATGTTTGCTGAATGTTTATTATGCTCTGGTCTACTCTCATCTATCTTTTAATATTGTTGCTTGGGGTAGTAGTGCGCATGCCCAAAGAATTTTTATCCTACAGAAAAAAATTATACGTCTTTTATTTGGTCTGAAACCATTAGAGACATGTAGATATGCTTTTGCAAGCAATAAGATATTGACCTGCTGCTGTATATATATTCTTAAATGCGTTTGTTTTGTACATAAGCATAAGGACCTGTTCACTGAGGTGTCGTGCGGTCACGCATATTCAACGAGGTTTGGAAACAAAATCTGCTTGCCCATCCACCGCACGACACTTTTTGAGAAATCTCCTTTGTATATGTGTGCGAAGTTATATAACCGCCTTCCTACGGATATTCTGGCTATAGAGGGAAACTATAATTTATTCAAGGCTAGTGTAAAGAAGTACCTCAATTCCAGAGTATTTTATAGTACTGCGGAATATTTTAATCGGTAGATTATATTTGTCCTGACCATGTTATTAGACCACATATTTGACAAGTGTTGTAATGCAATATGAATGTGTGCATAGGCATTTTATTTGTTTAGTTACTGCTGTTTTGTTTTGTTTTGTGATCTTTTTTTTGTTTTATTTTAAGTACATATAATACTGTAATAGTGAAGTTGACTTTCCATATGTACACTTTTGTACCTGATAATGGACAATAAAGATTGATTGATTGATTGATTGATTTTTTCCTTTATATCTGCACGATTTTCAAATGAAATTTTGAGCCTGTCCAATAACCACCCTAAGTTCAATGACTCTTTAGCAGTCTTAAATGATTGATCCAAACTCTCCTGCAGACTCTCTTTACCAAATATTTGCCGATATCGTCATTCGTTGTGAAAAGACCGTTCTTTGTTCTCCTGCAAAAACGACCACAAGATGTTCTAAAATGGCTTCAAATTCGAGGTCATCGATTTTTCTCATAAAAACGAGATTGTGGATTGTTCAAAGCATTTCCAAAGTCCTAACCTAACCTCTTCATCTGGTAGCGGGTTGTTCTTTTCATCTCTTTTTTGTCCATAAAAACGTTTTTTCTGTCATACTCGGGTCCACTCTGTAGTCTCTGGTACCCGTTGACACAATTTTTTGAGGTTTTCGCTTTTCACCTCCTTCTGCAAGAATGTCAAAGAAAGAGTTTTGGTCCAGAGAATCTGCAGGGAAGTTGAATCAATCATTCAAGCCCGGTAAAGGGTAATTGAATTTATGGTGGTCATATAGGGCAGGCTGAAAATTTTAACTGAAAATCGTGCGAAGTCGATTTTGGTACAATGGGCGCATTCCACGTCATTCAATAATGCAGACATACACAAATCTGGGTGTTGAAGAACATCGAAGCTTAACAGGAAAAAACTGGACACTGCAAGCTGAATCATCATCTGCACAGGATGGGTTTAGCGATCAGCGCTCAATGCCGCCTGTGCTCGGAGATTGACGAAACAGCAAAACACATCCTAAGTGAGTATTCCGCTTTGTCAAGGATTGGCAAGGATCAGATTATAGACATTCGGGAGAGACTTTCTCACACCGGAGGACCTGGATACATTAATAACAGTCAAGATGGCCGCCTTCCTTAAAAGAGACTGACCTTATGGGGTTAATGTAGCACGACTAGAGGTGTCACAATGGCATACTCGCAAGAAATCCAAATCAAATCTAATCTAATCTGGAGAGCACCGAGAATACCATTGCACATTGCTTCATGTAAAATTTTGAGATAATCTAGTAACTGATGCCAACTGATGGTTTGTGGGCGAGGGAACTCCAAAAAGTGTTTCCTAATTTTATGCAGCAGTATTATAGTAGCAACGAAAAACTAGTTTTTGTATCTATGATATAGGGATTTAATAAATTCTTAACTTAGTGACGTATCGAAGAGAAAGTAAGTAGTTATAGTCCTTCCCGGGAAATTTTTTGGAGCGGACCGATCCGAGCGAAACAAACATTTTTTGTAATGCATTGCTAAGGTACGGTTGCTGGAAAGTATAGAATTAGCAGGTCTATGCCCTGGATGTATCATAAATATACCGAAAAATTTTTAGGGGTACTAGTAGAGGGCTTCCAAATAAACATTTTCTTCTCATGAACATTTGTACAAAAACGCTTAGTTTTCGAGATACAAGGTGTTTTTATAATATTTTTACGATTTGAAATTATTCTTTCTCAAATAATAAATAAAAAGACAATAAAAGAAAAATTAAAACTTCTTATTAAAATATCACAGATCATTTTCCCGATATTGTTAAGATCTGGCAGTTTATGTGTAATATAAGAAGCTCCATTAGCCCCAAGTGGATTAAATTTTCCAATTCCAGAGGCGTCCAGGGAGGACCCTCACCAGTATTGCGGGGAAAAAATCTACGTAATCTACGTAAAATACAACTTTTACTATGTCTCTTGATATCTTTTAGTATCTTATCGTTTTCTTCTTCTTCTTCTTATCTTACACCATTAAAATGAAAAACATTTTTTCGACATGATTTGAAGCGGCTTTTATTTTATTTCTTAAAAACGAAGTATGATATACGAAAAGATATCAGGAATTCAGGAGACATAAAAATTTTACTTTTAGTTATTTAATCTGAAAAAGATATCGAAATTAAAAAAAAGAGATTAAAAAAAAAACTACCCCTAAATGTTTGTCGGTACATTGCTGGACTATGATATTGCTGGACATAGACTATCTACTCCAGTTTATAAAAGGTAAGTAGGTAATTAACGCCGTAAGCTCGTTAAAAAATATGCTTCATATTTTCAAAGTATGCATGCACTTCCAATTGAATATTATCAGACAAATAAGATTAGGACGTTCTTGCAGCCGGGTGCCGGGTAGGATATGATAATTACTCTTGATTTCTTTATCTCAATTTTTTCCTATTAAGTATTATTAGGATTTAAAATTTAATTTTTCACTTTGCTAACTGTAATTGTCATTAGAGTCACAGAATAGACTAATTAAGTCTATTCTGTGTTAGAGTCATACGTTAAATACATTCCCCGAATCGTTATTATTAGTATTAGGTTAGTCTCTTTTGATACCAGGACGTATAGACAGGTGCTATCAAAATTCTGGAATTAGAAAACAAATAAGGCAAAATAAAATCTCCATGAAGGTGTTTCGACTACAAATTGTGTTATGTTAGGTGGGTGCCCTCTGTTAGCGCCATTGGTAAGCAATATGATACAAGTAGTTGAATTACCAAACAGAAAACTGATATAAAAGCAGAACCTGGTATTATAATAAACTGTAAATTATTCAGTTTAAAATTAAATAAATGTAATTGTCAAATAATTTTATGTAAATAACCAGGCACTAGACAATACATTTTGTTTTATTTTATTGCCGGAACATCGATTTCATCATTTGATAATAATTCAATTATTGAATGGTGTTCAGTGCAGATTATTAAAGCAATGTTCAATGTAGTTCTGAAGTGAACCACTAGATGGCGCACCAATTAACTACTCAGTTGAAATTACCTATACAGGCTGTCCGTAAATTAATGGGACATAGCTCAGCTACAGCTTTGCGACCTCAAGAAAAAGCGATTAAACGAAACATATCTTAGTACAAAAGTATTGCTTCCTCAAGAAGTTATGGCACCTCGAAGAAGAAATTTTGAAATTTAAAATTGTGTATATTTCGGTAACGAAAGTAGCGATCAAGCTGAAAATTGGTATACGTCACTTTCAGAGGCAGTTAAACGATATTAGCGTCAAAGTCTTGTAGCATAATGCAGAGGGCGCTGTCGGAAGAATTTTTCCGTGTGTCTTTTATCATAATTTTTTTCTTCAATAATGCATTTCTGAAAACGTTTGCGTAGATTTTCAACCATATATTTTCAATTAAAAAAAAAAGAAAAAAAAGCTACAAATGTTCTAAATTCATTGCCAAATTTTATCCAATTTAAAATTATTTTTTATTGGTTGAAAGTTTAGAATAATTTTATTGTAAACCAAACATTTTCAATTTACACCGTAATAGGGAAAAATGTTTGCTAAAATTTGTTAGTTTGGTGGAAAATGAGGCTGGTGTAGTTGTTGTATTGATTACATCTTTTTTTCCATTTACGATGATAGATAACACGATGAGTTTTCATTGGGTGAAATTTTTTAATGATTTTGTTATCAACAAAAAGCAGTATATTTGCCATTTAAACCCTAAATATTAGCGTAGTGGTTCACTGTGAAAATTTTATTTCATTTCGTTTGAAAACGTGCCGTAAATGGATTTCTTAATTTAACAAACAAAAAAATTTGACAATATTTAACAATTTTGTCCCTTTTCCTATGTCCCTCTGGCTAACTTTACTTCAAAATGATACTTTTTACACTGTCTTCAATAAATTCGAAAAAAAAATACAGTGGAGTTTTTTGAAAACCAAAAATTTGAAATTTTAGAGAAATAAACGTCACATAAAAATTCGCATATCTTCGCTATTTTTCTTATTTGCTTCAGACATTTTTTTAGGTTAATAGTTATTAGCATAGTTGTCTGCTATGTAAAAATTTTAGTTCAATTCCTTCAAAAATATGCTCATAAACGATATATAGAAATTTAGCAATTTTTACCCTTTTCTTACCTACGCCACTGGCTTTATAATAGAAATAATGCACATTTTATTGCATTAACTCAAATTTCAAATAATTTTCTCCCAATCCTGTTAATCTGTTTTTTTAAATCTATTTACCTTACACAGCTATTCAGTATTTTTCATGTGTCATTTGCGGAGATCTTTAGGATTGATTGAGGGAATAAGTTTTGTCCTTTGTTTTCCGACGGATTTATAGAAACATCTAAAGCGAGTTTTTCATCGTAAATGACCGTTTTTCTCGAAAACGGCCCACGTTAACAGTTATTACCAAGAGTACCTCTTTTGTGTAGAAAAGACTGGCGGTTAAAAGTGCGCTTTCAAGATATCAATAATTGACCCCGTGTTGTAGATATACCTATAGGGGCAAAAAAATCATCCCCAACCCTAAAAATTCCTTCGCCCCAACCCTTCGCCACTGGCATAGTTAAAAAAGTTAGTTAGCATAAAAAAGTCGCTAATATATCAATGATAAGATCTGAACAAAAGCTGGTTTTGATTTTGATTTTTAAATGTGATTTTTCAGTTTTTTCAGGATTTTTCAGCAACGACTGAAAATATCCTGATTTTTTTCAGATTCTTATTAAGCATAAAATAGCGAAACTTTCCCATAATTTAACCGAGTCCGTATCTCTTCTTATTTACTCAATGATGAAGCTCGAATTTGACTCACCCTGTATGTATCACTATTATATACACACTGTGATATTTTACTTTTCAATTCTAGGGTGATATTTTTCATGTTTGAAATAACTAAATAGTGAGCTTATTGCGAGGCTAATGTAATTTTCGCAGGTGGTCTGTGGAAAAATAATAATCCGCACATCCGTACACCACACATATTATTATTATCACAGCAAGTACTGTTGAATTAATCGTGCAAAGTATACAGGGTTTCCCAGTTCATTCGAAGCGGTCTCTGAAGGCCAAATGGTTCATTTTTCAAATTTTTTTTTACAAATTCAAGTACAGAATCACAATGATCATAATTTAAAATTATTTTGGATTATACAGAGCGTCCCATATGAGAGTGGCATATCAAAGTTATGTTTTTTTTTTAATGGAATGCTCCTATGATATTGCATTTGTAGATTGTCTGAGAAGAAAAAATAATATTGGTTTTTACAGTTTATGTTTAAAGTCAGAAGTTTGTGAGTTATAAACAAGTGAAAATCGTCATTTTTGAAGTTCAAGGCCCTGTACAATGAAAACGGCTCAAGATAGAGAAAAACGGCTTACATGTCCCCATTTTAACTTTTCCAGTACTATCCTATGATGTAGATGAAATGTTTATACAGGATGATAAAAAATTTGAAAAAATCTGAAATTTCTCCATGAATCGCCAGAAAAAAAACCAACGAAAGTACAATATGTTTCTATACCATAGTATACAATGTGTCCCAGATTCGCGTCTCTATACAGGGATCTCAGCTCCTATTACACTTACAGCAAAGGTTAAATGGGGAAAGTTTTAGGGGAAACATTGTGCATTCGATAACCGGTTTCAGATTTACGATCGGTCAATTGGTTTTGGAAATATCGGCCAAAAACCGAAAATGGCGTATTTTGTTTTTCGCAAGTAAGTCCGAAACGGTTAATTTGACAGCTGTCAAAATGTGACATTATTAGGACACTTTTATAAGACGAATAAGATAGCGTGTATGACAGGTGTCAATCGTCTTTTGTTATTCCGCAACCCGCCTCAACTTTCGTTTTTCTTATGACCGCCATGTTGGATTTTTCCATTTTTGAACTCAATTTATTTTTATGATTACTACACTACGAGTTATAATTTTTTTAAATCCAATATGGCGTCCATAAGAAAAAAAGATAAGAACTAACGATTTTTCGCCATCTTAAAATTCTAGAGACTCGAAAATTGTTTTTGTATTCCTTGTAGAAAAGTGTCCTAACAACTAATATGGCGAAAAATCGATACCTATTTTTTCTTCTTATGGACGCCATATTGGATTTTTTAAAATATTATAACTCATAGTGTTATACATCTTAGTAATCGGAAAAATAAATTGCGTTCAAAAAGGGAAAAATCCAACATAGCGGTCATAAGAAAAACGAAAGTTGAGGCGGGTTGCGGAATAACAAAAGACGATTGACACCTGTCATATACCCTATCTTATTCGTCTTAAAAAAGTGTCCGAATAATGTCACATTTTGACAGCTGTCAAATTAACCGTTTCGGACTTATTTGGAAAAAACAAAATCCGCCATTTTCGGTTTTGGGCCGATATTTCCAAAACCAATTGACCGATCGTAAATCTGAAACCGGTTATCGAATGCACAAAGTTTCTCCTAAAACTTTCCCCATTCAACCTTTGCTGTAAGTGTAATAGGAGCCGAGATCCCTGTATAGAGACGCGAATCTGGGACACATTGTATAGTACATAAAAAGTTAAAATAGGGACATGTAAGCCGTTTTTCTCTATCTTGAGCCGTTTTCGTTGTAGCTTCAAAAAGGGCGATTTTCACTTGTTTATAACTCAAAAACTTCTCAATTTAAACACCAAGAGTAAAAGCCAATCTTATTTTTTCTTCTCAGACAATCTAAAAATGCAATAACATAGGAGCAATCCATTTAAAAAAACATAACTTTGATATGCCACTGTCATATGGGACAGTCTGAATACTCCAAAATAATTTTAAATAATGGCCATTGTGATCTTGTACTTGAATTTGCAAAAAAAAAATCCATCGTTTGGCCCACAGAGACCGCTTCGAATGAGCTGGGACTCCCTGTACACTTGTGTTCAAAACCACCTCCAGACTGATCTGTGATCAGTCTGGAGGTGAATGAAAATTTACATTGAATTTCATAAAACTTTTAAAAGCTATAAATCACACATATACAAACGTCACGTTGCAGTAACGTCATTGAGAAGACATTATATGTATGTATAAAACTTACGTCGCAGACAAAAAATCACCATAACGTTACCACTTAACGAGTATGTTTTAAATAAAGCTAAGCCGTTCTATAATTTATCATTTATCTCTCAAATCCAACCTATATAGTTTCTAAAATTAAAAGAAATTCCAAGTGGTGAGTCTGTCTGCGGTAGACGATAAGTTATTTGAAGATAAGTTACTATAAAGTAGGAATGATAAATTGCTCCGGATAGACGCTATTTGACTTGATAAGAGTAGAAAGAAGAAAAAAAGAAACTTATTTAATTATTGTTCTTGGACGATATACATAAATTGAAGATTCTTTTCTATTATACATCGATCTCGTCTTTTCCAAATATGAACACATTAGTATAACACATTTCCGGTGTGTCCGGGACTTCACAGTTGAAAGTAGCTACTTGAATTATAAACAAATCCGCTCACGGCTTCTCCGATACATGCTGCCTCAGAACACTTTCTTGTGTAGTCCGCGACGGTCGTGCTCCCGCCAGTGCGTAATCCCGCCGTAAATACGTATTCCGGCAATACGACGTAATAGTGTGTGCGAGACCATGGAAACTGTGCCCCATGGAAAAAGACCTTCTCTCCGCTGACGATATAGTTCCACATCGGATTCTGACCATTCGGATACCACTCGAACTCCTCCTGGCATAAGTTTCAGCCTCGGTGCATAGTGGTACAAGTTTTCACCATTTTTGTTGCACCTCCACTCTTTCTTCCTGGCCTAAGTTTCAGCCAGCTGTGACGTGGATTCTTCATTCCTGGCATAAGTTTCAGCCTCGGTGCATAGTGGTACAAGTTTTAACCATTTTTGTTGCACCTCCACTCTTTCTTCCTGGCATAAGTTTCAGCCAGCTGTGACGTGGATTCTTCCTTCCTGGCATAAGTTTCAGCCTCGGTGCATAGTGGTACAAGTTTTAACCATTTTTGTTGCACCTCCACTCTTTCTTCCTGGCATCAGTTTCAGCCAGCTGTGACGTGAATTCTTCCTTCCTGGCATAAGTTTCAGCCAGACTGCGTAGTGGTACAAGTTTTAACCATTTTGGTGCACTTCCACACCCTGGCATAAGTTTCAGCCAGATGCCCCGAACTCATCCTGGAGGAAGTATCAGCCAGACAGCGGTGCATAGTGGTATAAGTTTTAACCCTGTTGTTGCACCTCTACCGTTTCCTTCCTGGCATAAGTTTCAGCCAGATGCCACGTGGATTCTTCGTTCCTGGCATCAGTTTTAGCCAGCCGCCTTGGTGCATAGTGGTAAGTTTGAACCTTTTTTGCTGCACTTCCACACACTGGCGTAAGTTTCAGCCAGATATCTTGAACTGATCCTGGCAGAAGTGCCAGGCGCTTAGTGGTAAAGTTTCCGCCAGGCATCGGTGCATAGTGGTGTAAGTTTTACCCATTTTGCTGCACTTCCACCTTTTTTCCTGGCTTAAGTTTCAGCCAGATGTCCCGTGGATTCTTCTTTCCTGGCATAAGTTTTAGCCAGCCTGCAAGTGATATAAGTCTTTCCACCGAACATGGAGCGGACCAGACTAGAACGCCTCAAACGGAAACTGTGCCACCTGGGAAAACACCTCGGCTGACGACCGTTCTACATCGGTTCCTGATCTTTCATGTACGTACTTGCACTCAGCCTGTCGTGCAAGTTTTACCCTTTTTTCCGTCTTGGCATAAGTTTCCGCCAGGCGCTTTGGTGCAAGTTTTGCCCTTTTTCCTGGCATAAGTTTTAGCCAGCTGTCTCGGGGCAATTCCTTGTCTGTTAACTATTCCTTTCTGGCGTGGCATAAGTTTTAACCAGCCGTCTCTGCGCAAGTCGTACAAGTTATAACCATTTTTTGCACTTCAACAATTTCTTTCTGGACCAAGTTTCCAAGCTGTCTCGGTGCTATTCCTTGCACATAACTTATTCCTTCCCGGCATGACATAGTTTTTGCCAGCCGTCTCTGTGCAAGTGGTATAAGTTTTAGCCCTTAGTTTTGGCCAGTCGTCTTTGTGCAAAATGGTACACATTTTAACCCTTTTTTGCACTTTAACATTCTTCCTGGGCCAAGTTTTGGCCAGATGTCTTGGTGCTATTCCCTTGCACGTAACCCGGCATGACATAAGTTTTTGCCAGCCATCTCTATGCGAGTGGTCTAAGTTTTAGGCTTTAGTTCACCAGCTAGAGGCAGGGAACTTACCCGACCTTGATCCTCTCAAAATCCTGAAGTTTCTCAGGGAGGCGGACTTGGAGAGGGTGCTTCACTAAAGGAATTCCACACCAGGCGAAGCAAAGTAGAGGGGATACAGTAGATCTTTTAGGTTGCAGTAACTTAATCACCCTCAAAAATACAATACAAATACAAATAGGCTTTAGTTTTAGCCAGCCATCTTTGTGCAAAGTGGCACAAGTTTTCACTATTTTTTGCGCTTTAACCATTTCTTCCTGGGCCAAGTTTTGGCCAGATGTCTTGGTGCTATTCCTTGCACGTAACTTATTCCTTCCCGGCATGACATAGTTTTTGCCAGCCGTCTCTGTGCAAGTGGTATAAGTTTTAGCCCTTAGTTTTGGCCGGTCGTCTTTGTGCAAAATGGTACACGTTTTAACCCTTTTTTGCACTTTAACATTGTTTCCTGGGCCACGTTTTGGCCAGATGTCTTGGTGCTATTCCCTTGCACGTAACCTATTCCTTCCCGGCATGACATGAGTTTTTGCCAGCCGTCTCTGTGCAAGTGGTATAACTTTTAGGCCTTAGTTTTAGCCAGCCGTCTTTGTGCAAAGTGATACAAGTTTTAACCATTTTTTGCACTTCAACCACCTGAGCCAAGTTTTGGCTAGATCTCTCGGTGCTTTCCACGCACGCAACCTAGATTCCTTCCTGGCATGCATAATTATCTGCATTTTAAATTTAATTTTAAATTTGCATTTTGCCGATTTTAACTTTCAAATGCTGGAACTCTGGTGAATATATTCAAGGATATTTTACTTTTTGTTTAACTCTTCTACAAGGGAGTAGAGTTTGGTTCCAGCCCTATCAGACCAATATTCTGATAATACAGGGCGTTTTAAAATCGAGGTTCGTGCAACCGGGCATCAGTGTTGCCATCAATGCGACGGCTCACCTGGCGGACCACTTTCTTCGGCATGGTCCTTCCATTAAAATTCTCGCCGTTTGCTCCTCCCCATGGACATCGGCAGAATTTTCGCCTACACCATCAACATGGTGTCAATCCACCGCCAACCATTCCCCTCCACCGACGTCGACTTAAAACTCTCAACACCCCCTGCCAGGGCTCCATTGCCTTATCAGAGGGAGGGGGGGGGGTGACCGAAATAATACAAGAATAATCCTGTTATACTTGACTGGATCATAATACAAGAATAATACTGTTATCCTTGACTGGATCAGATATGATTCTTGACTGGCTCAGATATGATTGGCAAGGCAAGCTATCCTGTTGAGGTACTTACTTGGATCAAGGGTTACAAAATCAACTTCTCCCCATTAAAAAAAACGAATCCCATTCACTACTCAGTTTAGCTCACGTAAACAATAAAAAAAATAAATCAACAAACTCGAAGGGAATTTTTTCTCGCCATATTAAGCCTAATTAAGAACCAGTTTCTAAGAGCATCGCCTCATTGTAATCTAGAAACCTATAAAACATTTGCCTCCTTTTGATTGTTTCCTAACGGAAATACACTAATAGATCTCATGGACGCTTATTACAATCGTGTCTCGCGTCATCCAGGAAATACTCGAATTTCGAGTTTCAAAACGCAGCATACGCCGTACACTTCGGTCTCTGCACCGGGCATTATATTTCACTTGGAAAACCGGCTCTAGGTCAGTTATGTTCTCTCGACATCGGTTGCGTCAATCACTTATGATTTTATTGCCAATTCTTAATCAAAGGAATTCCAATGTATACAGGATGCCCCGTTTGCGGTAGACTTTCTGGGGTTTCTTCTTATCCTAGTAAAGAGCTAGTCTCCTACAAAACTGTATAGTTTTCTAGGGCTACCAAACAACTCACATAACTTACCTGGAACAGGCAGTCGTTTATTCACTGAAATGCTCTCTAACAAATTCTAACATTCTTTACGGCTTGCTACTAGCCATTTCATACATCAACAAAATGGGTGGAGTGAAAAAAAAAATCTCACCCTATCAGAGACTTTCAGTACTACGGAATCAACTTATGTTGACAGCCTCTTACATCAGCTCCACCAACAGCATGAACGCATGAACGCAAACCGGGAATCGATCAGATGTTTGAAGGTGGAACTGAATATCCCCTACGCGTCCGCTTTCAACCACATAAGAAACCAGAAGTTGATTTATTTGCAGTAGTCTGACTGCAAGTGCATAGGCTTATCCTTGAAAATTCTTACAGGGGAATTGTCCCTACTTGGCCTTGCCAACCATTGTACCCCTATCAGTAAGTGGTTATCCACTTTCCGGAAAAATCTGCTCTTGTCTCCTTCCCTGGAAAGTCATCCACTCTGTGGGAAATTTCCCCTCTTAGTCGCTTCCCTTTCTACGGAAAGAGGTGCCCACAAACGGCCATCCCGGTTATATTAGTGTCTCTCGGCAAAAACACCTTGGAACAGTGCTCGGGGTACTCTGGGACTATCTACGGCATTCATCCTGCCAAGAGAACGCCGTCCACATAATAGCATCTCACTACAACGCATTTCATAATGCCCCCTTCACGCCGCAGAATTCCCCCCATGATATGAATTCCCTCGCTCGTATTATAACTCACATCCGAGCCTAGCACCAGGTTGGACGTCTGACACCGGAGAAATGACACTTCGCTTGGAGGAATTACACTTCGCTTAAGTCAACTCACACCAACTGCAACTGGGGTTCACAGAGTGGATGGACCTCATTCGGGAAACTGCTGCTGGAACGCAATTAGTATCAGGAAGAAATAAATAATAATAAAATAATAAAAATAAATAAATAAATTCTGCGTGGCCTTGACCCTTAACGCTCAGTCGCTGGTTTAAATGGCATTGGTGGCGAACTTTTCAAAAGCCATAGCTACCATGCAGCGACTTCACCGGCAAGCCGTGCTGGCGTTGTCCTCAATGCCATCCCGAAGCCTGTTTGTTGGTCTGCGACGAACCACCATGGCTAGGTCCTGTAGTAACAGGCCCAATTTCCAAACCAGTTCTAAGCATTGCCAGTGCCCTTTTTTTCCTCGGAAATAATCACCTGTACCTACTGGCCCTAGTAGTCTATGACTATTCGGTTATTTCCGTTTCTACGAGTATTACGTTCCTACTTTCTTATGTCACTCATTCTCAATTATCAAAATTCTAGTTACTTATATTGGTTTTCTCTTATCGATTGTTTATCGATTCTTTATGCTACTCATAGGTAATATACCTATTCAATTGTTCTTAATAATGTTCTTTATCTCCGGATTGTTAATCACCCGCTCTTTAAACAAATACTAATGTGTTCATATTTGGAAAAGACGAGATCGATGTATAATAGAAAGAACAAACGACTTACCTGAAGGATGTTCGTTCTTTATTATACGAGATGAGTCTTTTCCAAATACTTCGAACCCTCCCGTCCCGGTCTTTCCCCCTTTAGTGATTAACAATTACGCGGACACAAGCCGTGTTCTGAGGCAGCATGTATCGGAGAAGCCGTGAGCGGATTTGTTTATAATTCAAGTAGCTACTTTCAACTGTGAAGTCCCGGACACACCGGAAATGTGTTATACTAATGTGTTCATATTTGGAAAAGACTCATCTCGTATAATAAAGAACGAACATCCTTCAGGTAAGTCGTTTGTTCTTTCTAATATCAACAATTCCTGTTACGTATAATATGATGTCTATGATTCTGGACGATTCTATAGCAGTTATTGTTAGGTTGGAGATTCTCTGGATTCACTGGACGATTATTGGAGTTTTGGCTGCGGCAGATTCCGCATATGGAGACATCCTTAGACTTTTATGTCGCAATGCTCCCTTATTGAATTGTCAGATAAATCCTCACAATATTATATGGGATATAATTAAAAGTACGTTGCTTACCTCGTAAACAGCATAGGTAAATTTATACAGGTGAGCTTATTTGCGAATTTAGATGGGACACCCTGTCTTTTGCCGAAAAGGAAAGGTATTTAAGTCTAAAAATAATTAGATATTTTGAGCGCAGATTGTCTATAGGTAGATACTAGATAGAAATCCAAATTCCAAATACTAAAAAAAACTAATATGTTTGCTCTGGAATTACAAATACTCTAAAATCATAATCATACTATCCTAAAAATATCAATAATTAGGCAACAACAAGCTGAAAAATTATTTAGGTAAACTTGCAGAGAGACTAAGTATGTGTTATTTATAATAGTTGTCAGAGCTCAGAGCACCTACATGGCTAGAATAGCAATGTCGAAGGACAATTCTGTCGGATTGGGAACAAGTTAAATTTAACAACGCGGCGTCTATTATTAACCATTTAATGAACATCGTCATAAATCGCAATCTTCCCTCCATTCTTCATAATATTTCAATTAAATTAGATAGCTTATTTATAGAAACGATAATTATTATAAATATTACTTGACGAAAAAATAACAAATTGTTGAGTTTTCGGAAGATATGATACCTACAAAAGATAATAAATAATTAATATATTGGCTTTACGGTATAACTTTTAATAATTATTTTTCTCTGGTCAATTTTTTAGGAATTCCCGCCATCTCTCGAGATACGCAGTTACACATCAGTTACATCCCTCCACTGATGATTGTGAAAAAAATTCATTTGTTAAAAATTGTCACTTCTGTCTTTCGTGCAGAATAAATACTGCGGAGTCGATTTTTTGCGATTATTCTAGATTTTATAAGTCGAGACTCACGAAATTAGTATCAATAATAGAAATACGACTTCCTGTCTGGATTCTGGATTTTTGCGATATCATCAGAACAAGTCCGCTGCACTGAGGCACAAGTGGCCGATTGTGCTTCCTCTTGTCCACAGTGGCCTCTCTCCTTATGCCATACTAGGCTCAGGAAGAACTGGACCAGGACGCCTGGAGGAGCTCCAGAGAGGTTGTTGAGGCTTGGCTGATGTGAACCAAGCATAGATCCACGGAGGTGGAGGTTGTAGAGTGAAGGACAGCGGCGCAGGATATGGTCCAAAGTCTCTTCCTCTTCCTGACATTCCCTTCATAGTTGGTCAGGATTGATTCCCATCGTATAGATATAGAAATGTTTGTTTAGTCCGCATTGCCCGGTGTAGATTCCAATCAGATGGGGCGGGCGGGAGATTGGTCGCCGGGTGACAGGCGTCGGCGCCAGATTGCAGTCTGAAAAATGGGTGGTTAGGAGTAGCTGGAAGGTTTCCGAGCTTTTTTTCGAGCTCTCTCCAGGACTCCCTTTGTTTTGACGGAGAAGTTTTTTGAAGGATCTGCGAGCGTCTCTACGACCTTTAAAAACCTCAACTTCCATAAAGGAATTATTGGGAATTGTGAAATATCTTCCGAATTCAATAATCCATAGAAAACTTTCTGAAGAGCAGCCCTGATCACCTTACTTGTCTATTTCAAGTTCTATCTAAACAAATCAACAAAATAAACATTACACAATCAAAATTGCCCTAACTTTTATGCTGATAAAATTTGAATGCTTCGAGCATTTCAATTTATGTTTAAAGCATTCGTTGGGTTAATCCTCAGTTTATCAGTCAAAATTAGATACTTTTGGATTACGTTTGATTTTCATAAAAAAAACTCCAAAAGTTGCGTTATACTGCAAGGTGTCCCTTCAAGTTTCGAAAATAACCGTTCACGAGGTACGGTTTCTGGTCGCAGTTTCCTGCTAACAAAAGTCACAGCCACCTACTCACTTACTTGTTTTAATAGGGCGAGTCACAGATTTTGATTTTTTTCTTGGAAACAAAGCTAGATAAGAGTAAAGCTCAGGAGGTAAGAAAGTTACATCATTGACCGCTTAATCTAAAAATAATTTTAAATTGTCAAAAAAGCAGGGGCGTACCATAATTTTACCTATAAGTATCAAGTAGGTAGCCCCCTGAGACGCCACCGTAATTGATAAATTTATGTTATTCCCATCGAAGGAAGGCCCTAATGACGACAAATAAGCGTAGCAAATGTTATTTAGATCGGGTGAAAGGTTTTTGAGTAATTGATAAAAAAATAAGGTCATTATATACATCCACGGCTCCTACAGTTTCACTATGGCACCTATACAGGGTGTCCCATAATATGTGGGCAATCTCCCGGATTTGGGTAAATTTCGTAAAAATAAATGAAAAAATAGCTATAAAATTAATTCCTCAGAGACACCCCTACAAAGATATTAGCTGTTGAAGTTGAGGGTTGAAAATCAATTTATTGCAATAACTTTTTTATTTCTTGACCGATTTTGATAATTTTTGGTTTTGTTTTGTATTATTTGGGACTGTTTAGAATAGTGTTTCATAATCTTTGGTAGCACATACATAGACCTCGGGATGGCATAACCCCCTCATTCACTTGAAAGAAAACAATAAAAATAATAATTTTACAGTTTTTTAAGGTTAATTTTCTTTTTATTTGACATTTTTTACATAAAAAATGTATCTTTATTTATTTCGATAGAGCGAACCGTTATCGAGATAAACGTCCTTCTAATACGTGATGCGTCGCAGGAACTTCCTAAATTTCAAGTAAATTTTAACAAGATGGCTGACCGTTGACAGTAAATTGAGCAGGAAACAAAACAATAACTTAATTAAATACACGTCAAATAGTGTCAAAGATTTTATTTCATGCAGATTCAATTCTAACTGATTTTAAAATGAGTTACAGAAACGCTGAATACGCAGAAAATCAGTTAGAATTGAATCTGCATGAAATGAAATCTTTTGACACTGACGTGTATTTAATTAAGTTATTGTTTTGTTTCCTGCTCAATTTACTGTCAACGGTCAGCCATCTTGTTAAAATTTACTTGAAATTTAGGAAGTTCCTGCGACGCATCACCTATTAGAAGGACGTTTATCTCGATAACGGTTCGCTCTATCGAAATAAATAAAGATACATTTTTTATGTAAAAAATGTCAAATAAAAAGAAAATTAACCTTAAAAAACTATAAAATTATTATTTTTATTGTTTTATTTCAAGTGAATGAGGGGGTTATGCCATCCCGAGGTCTATGTATGTGCTACCAAAGATTAAGAAACACTATTCTAAACAGTTCAAAATAATACAAAATAACACCAAAAATTATCAAAATCGGTCAAGAAATAAAAAAGTTATTGCAAAAAATTGATTTTCAACCCTCCACTTCAACAGCTAATATCTTTGTAGGGGTGTCTCTGAGGAATTAATTTTATAGCTATTTTTAATTTATTTTTACGAAATTTACCCAAATCCGGGAGATTGCCCACATATTATGGGACACCCTGTATAGGGGTGGAGAACATACCTATAGTAACACCAGGATGCTATTTATTTATTGCTTTGCAAATGAAAGGGAAGGCCACAAAACGGCTTTAAAAACCAATTTTGAGAGTGCAAAGAAAGTACGGTCCTGACACAAGCGCGGAATAAATAGCACTAGTATCGATGTAATTAAGGATGTATCCACTTACGACACAATGCGAGCGCTTCCAAACGTATACAGTCCCGTATTCGCATCATATCCGCTTTTTCATATCGTGAAAAGACCACAGAGATTGATGATTGATGTTACGATTTTTTGAATATAAATGCAAAATAAATGCAAATTTGAAAATAAAAACCGTGCTACTTTTAATCTCGAAGATTTTCCTTGCCCTGAAAGTGAAGAAAAAAATAAATTCGACCGTAGTGTCAAAGAGGCCTTAGTTGTGACCTTAATATTAGTTTGCAATGGCTATTATTTTAGATTCTTACCCACCCAGCACCCCTATTTCGCTCCTCGGTCCCGAAAAAATTGATGAAACTTAGGAGCCGCGGATGTATATAATTACTTTTTTTTTAACTTTTACCCCCTGTATCTAGAAAACGAATCAAGTTAGGACATACGATTATATGAAAAAAAAAATCTAATTTTTGGCTGGTAAATACGCCCTTAAAATCTTTGCACTCAATTTTGAATCACCCTTTATAAAAAAGGAATAAGTACTTATTAATACTTTTGTGAGAAAACATTAACGGGAGTAAGTCGTTTTCTGTGGTAGATACATCCTGCACATATGTGATTCAATATGGATACGAAAAAGACATAATAAATAATGATAACTACTTAATTACAATTACAGGGATAGGATACTAGTATTTCGCGTTCGCATTGTCTCTGTAAGGTACACGAAAACGTCAAATAACCTTGACTTAATGGATGTTAAGTAACAACAGTCAAGAATGAACATATGTTGTAATGTTGAACTAGTAACGTAATCCTATTTGTTATTGTTTAAAATAGAAAGGTATCGATTAACTCAGTTAGAAGGTTTCAATATTCAAATTCTCCGCTAATAAATATTCAAATGAATAGAATATGTATAGGAATAGTAAAAGGAGAATGCTGTCGAGAATACCGGCTGGTTTTTTTTACTGAAAAGGAACGAAATGCGATCAGCTCAAGGTTGTTCTTTCACATAAGAAGTGTGAAATTAAGCGAAGGGGACAGGGGAACACGAGGGGACAGGGACTGGAGAAGAGGCGTCGGGTCTTTTGTAGGACTGCATGGTAACATATGTAATTATGAAAAACTGAAACATTTACATAGAGATTTGCGTATCTTTATTTACACAATATAATTTATTTATTGGAATAATTACGCACTTAGAACTTACAATATTTATATTTTATATGAAGCACTTGAATAGAGATTACCTATATAATATAATTACATAATTAAGTTTAATTAATTTCATTGTTCTATCGAATGTGTGATCAGTAAGCAGATTAATAATTACATTATATAGGTACCTACCTATTATACAAATTTTTGGAATCCAATAATTTATCAAATAATACAAGTCCAAGCGTCAAGTGTGTCGTGAATACAAAATAATGTGCTCAATTATTAGTATGTCGCAAATGGTTTTACTTTCCCTTTCAAGTCAGGGCTAAGTGAAGTTAGCCTTGAAAAACTTTTCCAAATCGTCTTGTTCCCAAGCCACACCTCATCGAGAAGCAGGAAATTAGAATCATATTGCTTTTAGTATGAATGAAGGTCAAAAAAAGAAAGAATATTCTTTTGAATTACTTTTATCGCAATAATTTGCGCCTCAGTCGTCAATCATTTTCCATGTGGCATTGAGTGGGAGCATACGATCTCCAATTTGCCCCCACCATCCGTGTAAAGCTGCATGTCAGTTTCAATCCAAGCTACAACATTCACTTACTACCTTGACTAACGAAATTACCAGTAAATAACTAACTATAAGTACCTACCGAACGAACAAGCGTTTTAAACGCTAAACAGGTACTGGCCTCTGCTAGGTGGTTTTATTATTTTTTTTCTTCAAAACTAGTCAGATAGAACCCACGTTACGTAAGATATTTTCATAGATTTTTTTATACTCACTTTTTCGCTACAGAGGAACCAATATTCATAAGTCCTGTAACGAGATTAGGATATATAGAAAAGCGTTTTCGACAATAAAAGTATAATACCTACTTCTATCTATCTATCATCTGTCTATACTCTATACTTATCCATAATCTGTCTATATCTCTTTATCTATCTGTCTATGTCTATGATCATTAATTAACGACGCGACGTGTAATACGGAAATGGTTATCTACCTACCTAAAAATTCACATTCTCAAGGTGAACTGCTATAAACAATTGGTAGGATATCGAAATAAGAACAAAGAAAAATCTGCTAGATTATCGAAAAGTCTCTGGAAAAAAACATTTTTAAATCTTTACATGCGTTTATTGCTGATGATTTTAAACTTTTCTTCATTAGGTATAAGAAGTTACCTATACTAATTAATTAGAAAATTGTACATATTGACCCAATTATTGCCGAGTTATATTATTATTTTGGTATTGGTTTTTAGGTTCGTATAGGCTTATTTTTGTAGTTATTAATCAACAGTTGACGATGTTTATTGTTAATTTTTATTGTTAATTAAATGTGATCAAGGGACTAATCAGTCCCGAAACGTCAACTGTTGAGTAATAACTACAAAAATAAGCCTGCGAAGTGCGAACCTAAAAACCAATACCAAAATAATAATCTAATTAATTAGGTAGGTATCTATTATTGTAACCAATATTAATGATAAAATAAGGAGATCAAATATGATTTATGAATGTTTTTATAAAAAATACTATAAGAAGTGAGTCTATTAATATTTTTATTCGGTAGATCTGAATCTGAAATTTCTTAATAATAAAATGTATCAAAGTAGCAATTAATTTTATTAAACCGGCGGGCTTCAAGGTCCATGTTGATTCATTTAATGAATCCCATGTAATAATAGTAAGAAAGAACAAGGTTAAATTTAATTTCATTTCCATTCTAAAATGTCTTCATAGAATGTCATAGAAATTAATGAAATTATGTAGATACACTCGTACCTATATGATATTCTCTAGGCCAAAGGTAGGTATTGTAAATAGAAATACACTATATTATACGTATATACCTACTAAGTAAGTGGGTACTTAAGAATACTTTCAATATTAGACTATAAGGAAAAAGTAACTGACACATATATTTTTACAAAAAATTATTGTGCTCACTTTTACGAAAATCTTCGATAAGAAATTCAAACTAGCAGCTGATATGGTATGTAGTCATAAAAGTGACTTTGGCATGCACTCTTCCTGTTCCCCGCGCTATTTGCTTACTTTATTGTATAAGTATCTAGGGGACTAAAACTTTTGTGGGAGTATTTGCGGCCATTTGAATTTTAGCAAAAATTTATAATTTTTTGAATAAGCATGAGCAAGATAAGCAAGATGGAAAAAACTTTGAAGCTAAATTAACAGCGTTGGAAGGGCATTTTTAGAAATTGACGTTAGTGTGAAAAAATGCAATAAGTATATCTATTAATATTTCCATAAAAACAATTATAACCATTTATAAGGCCATTTTTAAAGGAATTGAACCGAAATTTTTAGAATAGTCAGCTATACTACTATGTAACACCTTTATCCTTAAAAAATTTCAAGAAACAAATAACAAAAATGGCGAAGATATACGAAATTTTTTATATGATGTTTATTTCTCTAAAATTTCAAATTTTTTATTGATAACTTTTTTTCGAATTTCGGGGTAGTGTAGAAAAATTGCATTTTTCAAATTAGGCAGGTCAGGTTGCTGCGTAGGAAAAGGGGTAAAATTGCTAAATTTCTATATCCATTTTATGACACGTTTTCAAAAGAATTGAAATTATATTTTCAACAACACGAATATGAACTGATCATGAAAAATTTCAAAAATGAAAAACGGTGAAAATATTTAAAATTGGATCATAAATACACTATTTCTGCAATAATTGATGCGGAAAAAAGTTTTTTTCTTCGAATTGATTAGTAAAAATATGTTGTCTGGCATAGACGGCCATAGGATTAATTTTACCTCTGGATTTTTTCAAAGTATTTTTTTTTGAGCCCCCGATCATAATTATTTACCTAAAGACCAGAGGCGTTACAAATTTCACATAAGATCTTGGAAACTACAGGGTGTTACAAAAAAGGAGGTCAAGCTCTTGGCCACAGATTGTTGGGCCAAAAATAATGACACTTTCCTTATGCCATTTTTCACATAGGCGTCCCATTTTCAAGATACAGGGTGTCAAACTTTAAATAAAAAAAAAGTTTTTTATCAATAACTCCGTTGTTTTTTAAGATACTCACTTGAAAATTTGCATAGCCTTCTTTCTTATGCAGACACACATTTTTAGAAAAAAAAATCAAAGAAAATCCAAGCGCGAGCGCACGAAAGGGGGTTTATGGCAGACCTTGGCCCCCCAACATTTTTCTGCGTACGCCTATGGCTCTGATGTATGGTTTTTTTGATTGAGCGTCTATTATTTGTTTTACTATCCTCACTCTTATATAATTTTGATTTAGGCCTTCGTTTACGAGATATATCAACATGTTTGGGTGTGTGTCATTGATCAAATTACTGATATTTAAATTTCCCAATTTCTTTTTAGAGCGGTGATTCGGTGGTGGCTGATTCGGATATGTTTCTGCATAACGTGTTCGTCTAATAGTCAAAGTATATTAGGTAAATTCGGATTAAAATGCTGACTGTAATTTATTTAAGACTTACTTAGACGGGACAACAGAATTTTATAAGCAGACCTTGAAAATAAAAACAAATGAGGCGTTTAGTTGTCAAAACAGAGAAAAGGTAATTTAATACACCGCCATGTTTAATTATGGGAAATAAAAAAGAAATTGGGAAATTTAAATATCAGTAAGTTGATCAATGACACACACCCAAATAAGTTGCTATATCTCGTAAACGAAGGCCTAAGTCAAAATGTTATAAGAGTGAGGATAGTAAAACAAATAAACGCTCAATCAAAAAAACCATACATCAGAGCCATAGGCGTACGCAGAAAAATGTTGGGGGGGCCAAGGTCTGCCATAAACCCCCTTTCGTGCGCTCGCGCTTGGATTTTCTTTGATTTTTTTTCCTAAAAGTGTGTGTCTGCATAAGAAAGAAGGCTATGCAAATTTTCAAGTGAGTATCTTAAAAAATAACGGAGTTATTGATAAAAAAACTTTTTTTTTTATTTAAAGTTTGACACCCTGTATCTTGAAAATGGGACGCCTATGTGAAAAATGGCACAAGGAAATGTCATTATTTTTGGCCCAGCAATCTGTGGCCAAGAGCTTGACCTCCTTTTTTGTAACACCCTGTATACTCGAAAAATACGCCAGATTATTCAACATTCAATTTATGTTGTCGATTTTCTGCCATTATGCCGTTTTTTTATATGCAGTCGTTTGATTTGGACTTAAAAAAGCATTTTTCAATATAGGAGCTGGAAAGTTCGAAAGTCACAATTGTTAACGGGAACCGTTTTCAATAAAAACGGACATTTACGATGAAAAACTCGCGTTGAATGCTTCAAAACATATATTTGAAAATGAAAAACTTCGTTTAATCCTAAAATCTCCCCTAAAGGCACATGAAAAAACTGAATTCATAATAAGAAGGTAGCTAATATATCAATGATAAGATCTGTACAAAAGCTGAATTCTGTATCTTACACGGTTCTTGAGAAATAAAAAAAAACTCTGAAAATAGTTTTTTTTTCACACCCTGTAGTAACTCAAAAAAACGGTGCTTTTTCGGACACAAGTTAATGGAATTTTTTTAGGCAAAAATCTGTTGGTAAATTTTTTTGCAATATTAAAGATACACCGTGTATGTGAGCATGAAGTTAGCACCGCCATTTTGGATTTTCAATTTAAGAAAGGATGTGATTCACTTTACTCGATATGCGTTATCATATCAAGAAGCTCTTGAAAAATATTAATCCTTACGGTATGGTTTTTATAGGGTAACTCACTTTTTTTTCTTTTCTCAAAAACGCAACTTGTGCCGTAATATGCTTCATGTATGTCGTGGTTATGACATATGTACCGTATAGGGAAATTTTTTTGTGGAATTTGTGTTCTGTTTCAGTTCCAAAACCGAACTCAAAAGATATTCCGATGAATCTTGATAGTTGTGCACCTTTCAGGATAAGGACTGCGTGTCTAAACCACGACTTCATGGAGTAGTATAACCCTCTAGAACGCTATTTCAAGTCAAAGATCTTTCGAAAGATTATTCAAACATTGACAAAGATCATTTCTTCTGGTGTTATTTAAGCCATTACAATAAACAGTTTTGGGCTGGGAGACTCCAGAATTTAGGGTTCATTGACGATTTATTTTAATTTTAATTATTTTTATTAATTTAAACGCAAATTTGAAAGTTATTATATCACAGAATGATAGTAAAGGTTTGGTTCGCCGAAGAAAATAGTGCAAGAATATTTTAAAGAATATCAAAAATAGAGAAACTGAGTTCCCAAAGTTATACCTCTCATCGTTGTCAATTTTCGAGGAAGAATAATTTTTTCTGGGATTCCCGGAAGGGTCCACTGCAATGTACCAGAGAGTTAAGGCGCCATTTATGCGATGGTATATAATTCTGTTTAAAAACCGCCTTGATTGTACTGTAATCTTACAACCTTAGCTTTTATTAAGGTTTACCTAAGTCCCTGCCAGGTGCTAGAACCAGAACCTTTGATTTTGATTCATTCATGCACGAAGATATAAATATGCAATGTTGTGAAATATTTTTAATCCACTGCGTGAGGAATAATTGAAGTACAAAAGTAAACAGGTTTTTAGGAAGCAATTATACCGCTGGATTTTTTATGCTCAGTTGATAATACCGATACTTAAATATTACCTTGGGCTAGCACCGTGTGTGACATCAGCATCTTGTGTGCGATTTAGTTATTTGCTATACGTATTGCCATTTTGTTTGCTCTTGCACCATTTTGATATATTGACATTCCGTTTGCTGCTCGTGCGCACTATTTTGGATTTTATTTGTGCATGTTGGTTTGCCATGACTTTTTTATTTTTATAGATAAGGCAGATAAAGAAGATCATATATAAAGAGCCTACCTCATTTCTTCTGCTTTTATGTAGTTTCACTCGCTGATCATTCCTATTATTCTTGGGTGTAGAATTCTCTGAAAGTTTCGAATACTTAGCTTTACATAAAATATTAAAACTGTATGGGATTGAGCTCAGGAACCTGGAACCTAAGACTGTGGTCGCAACCATCCTATCAAAAATTTTTTCAAATTATCCCGGAAGTACAAAATCTGAGTGTGAGGGTAGATGATAAATAACTAGGTAGACAAATGTATATATTTTTAAGTAGGTACCAATTTCATAGAGTACTGAAGGAATTCTGTTTTTAGGTATTTGTCCCGGTGACATACTCCTGTTAAGAAATTCTATATTAATAAACAAGGAGGAGCTGTTTATACAGGGTGATTCACGACTAATGCGACGTAGTTAAATGCCAGGTAGGGGACATCGAGGCAACTCCAAATCGATGACAAATTTATGTTTTGGTCAACAGGTCCGAAGATACTTTTCTGTGTTTGGTTACACATTTTCAACAACGATATCTTTGCAACGGTTTGATGAAATATAACAAAATTTTTCAGAAAAACTCGTCTACTGGGGCACTTCAAGATGACCTATCGCCAAATTGAAAATTCAGAACCTACTTGAAGAGTAATGGTTTGCACTTTTTTTGACGGAAAAACCCATTTTCCGGTCGACTTTCGAAAAAAAAAACGGTATCGGATTCGGAAAGTACAGGAAAATGTTCTGAAATGAGATTCTTAAATCGAACAGCACACTTCGACCACTTTCACAAAATAAGCTCAAAGTAAGAGCTTGCACCTGCCTATAAGCTTCAGTTTTAAATTTGTTCGCATAAATTGTTTCTAGTGTTCCTCAGAATTAATTAAAAATCATTTTCAAAGCCGCCATACTACGAATTTAAGGAATAGGATTGCCAGAATTTTAAATCTAGTGACCAGGGCCGTACCTAAAGAAAAATTGTTCGCATTTTTTAGCAGAAAACAACATTTTCGATCGACTTTCGGAAAACCGGCAACGGATTCATAAAGCACAAGAAATATGCTGTGAAATGAGCTTTTTAAATCGCACGGCATACCTTCACAAAAATGGATCAAAATAAGAATTTATCTTGAATTTTCCAATCTGTTTTTGTGATGCTTGTCGAAGTGTGCTCATTTGAGAAGCTCATATCATATAATTTTTCCTGTATACTAACCGAATTCGATGACTTTTTTTCGAAAGTCGATCGGAAAATGTGGTTTTCTGTCAAAAAAAGCGAACAATTTTTCTTCAAGTACGGCCCTGGTTTCTAGATTTAAAATTCTAGCAATATAGGCCATTCCTTAAATTCGTAGTATGGCAGCAATTTGCATGGCAAAATTGAAAACTGAAGCTTAAGCAGGTGCAAGTTCTTACTTTGATCTTATTTTGTGAAACTTGGTCGAAGTGTGCCGTTCGATTTAAGAAGCTCATTTCAGAGCATTTTTCCTGTACTTTCTTAATACAATTTGTTTTCCGAAAGTCGAAACGTGCTTTTCTGTCAAAAAAATGCAAACCATTTCTTTTCAATTTGCCTATAACCTATAAGTCATTTGAAAGTGCATTGATAGAAAAGTGGTTCAGCACAATATTGTTGGATGTCATCAAACCGTTGCAAAGACATCGTCGTTTCAAATTTATGACCAAACATAGAAAGCACCTTGTATGTTTGTAGGCACCTGTTGGCATACAAAAATTGTCATAGATTTAGACTTTCCTCGATGTCTCCTACTTGGCATTTAACTACGTTGCATTAGTTATGACCCATACTAATATGACCCACCCATATGACGCCATACGTTGCTAATTAATGACATATTCAAATATTTGGTCCCAAATCGATAATACTCTTTTAGTGTATTTTTTAATAAAAAAATACACTATTGAGGACGACATCACTTTTCGAAAATCACCCAAACTCATCAAATGTCCACCGATCATGACCCCCAGATCACGAAAAAGTGGTTTTCCAAAATTCACCTGCCCACGATATATATATATATATTTATATATATATTTATATATATATATATTTATATATATATTTATATATATATATATTTCTCCAAAATCGCGAAATTTCGATTTTAAAAACGCTCCTGTAGCTTTATCTTTCAAGATTAGTGAATGAAATTTTGGATCCTTGTAAAGCCTTAGAACGACGTTAGATTTTCGTTGAAAAAAATTCCTAAAGTCGCGTTACTTCTACAGGGTGTCCTTTCAAAATTCCCCATATCCCGTTTTTGTCATCTCATTTCAGGTCGCAGTTTTCAATCTAGGGGACTGAAATTTTTGTGGGAGTAAGATATATATAAGAACTGGTCTGGTATTGTACTTGAGCAAAATCGATCGAGCCGTTTCAAAATGGCGGCCATTTTAATTTTTGGAAAAAGGACTATTTTTTGAACCCCTGTATAAGCTAGATAGAAAAAGAGTTTTATATCAAATTCACAATATTGGAAGTAAATGACTTGAAATTTAATTTCATGCAACAAAATTTGCATTTTTTCTATTAATAAGCCAGTGGCGTGGGTAGGAAAAGGGTAAAAATGGCTAAATTTGTCCAACAATTTATGAGCACATTTTTGAAGTAATTAAACTGAAATTTTTACAGTAGACAACTATACTAATAGACTTCAACCCTTGAGAATTTCAAAAAGTAAATAAGAAAAATGGCGGAGATATTCGATTTTTTTTACATGATGTTTTTTTTAAATTAATTTCTCTAAATTTTTAAAAACGCCCTGTAGCTTCATCTTTCAAGATTAATGAACGAAATTTTTTACTCTTATAAACCTTAGGGCTGACGTTTGATTTTCGTAAAAAACATTTTCCTAGAGTTGTGTTACTTCTACAGGATGTCCCTCCGAATTTCAGAAAAAAAAACCGTCCGTGAGGCACGGTTTCTGGTCGAAGTTTTCAATCTAGAGCGCTGAAATTTTTTTGGTAGTAAGATACCCTCAAGTAGTCGTCTACTGTATTTGAGTAAAATAGGTAAAGACATTCCAAAATGGCGGCCTTTTCAATTTTTGGAAAATGGCTAGATTTTGAACCCCTAAATAGGCAAGATCAAAAACTTTTAAACAAAATTAACAAGATTGGAATAAACTTATTTGAAAGTTGAGCTAATGCAATACAATTTGCATCATTTCTATTAATAAGCCAGAGGCGTGGGTAGGAAAAGGGTAAAAATGTCTACATTTCTATAAACATTCATGAGCTTATTTTTGAAGGAATAGAACGGAAATTTTGATAGTAGACAACTATACTAATAGCATTTAACCTTCAAAAATTTCAAGAAGCAAATATAAAAATGGCGGAGATATATTCTAATATTTTTAAATGATGTTTATTCCTCTAAAATTTCAAACTTTCGGTTTTCAAAACTCTCCTTTCAGTTTTTTCCGAATTTATTAAAGGTAGTGTAAAAAATAGTATTTTTCAAGTAAAGTTAGCCAGTGGCGGGCATAGGAAAAGGGACAAAATTGTAAAATTTTGCGCCAATTTTTTTGATTTTTAAATTTAAAAATCCATTCTAAGGCACGTGTTGAAACGAAATGAAATGAAATTATCACAGAAAATTTTTCACATTAAAGCACTACGCTAACATGACATGACTATGGAAAATTTCAGAAAGCCAATAATTTAAAAAGCGGTGAAAATATTCATAATTGAATCGCATAAAAATACACTATTTCTGCGATTGATGCGCAAGAAGGTTTTTTTTATAGCTTCCTGCAACTCCTCATATCCCTGGTCTAAAATCAATGAATTCCAAAATATGATAACCTAAATGTCAAAAATATCACCTTTCTGTTTATATCCGAAATTAATATTTAGGTATATCTAAGCCAAGAATGTACAACGAGAAACAGTGACAGTGAGGGAAATTATTATAGAACTGATGGTTTTTTTTTTTCCTTAAATTATGCTGCATCAACCTCTGTGGGTTATTAGCAGCTGGATCCGTTCTCTATATCACGTTGTAGACATTAGCTGCCTTTAGGAAGTCTATAAGATCGCTGATACGTTCTGGGTCGTTTAGGATTTCGCTGGAAGTCCCGATTCTGTGTCTGTCTCTCAGTGGTTGCACATCTGGACACGCGAACATGATATGGTGCGTGGTCAGTGAAATGTTACATGTGGTACAGGTAGGAGGGTTCTGTCTGGATAGTAAGAAGGCGTGAGTGAGTCTTGTGTGGCCCAGTCTTATTCTGCTCAGTTTTACCTGGTCGTACCTGAGTTCAGGTAGGGGTAACTTACTTGTGACAGAGGGTTTGATTGTCCTCAGGTGAGATTGGCTTCTGTTCCATTCGTCTTGCCACAGTCCCTGGATTTCCGTTTTGATGAGTGATCTGTGGTCATTGGGAAAGTGGACATTGGTAATTTGTTGGTGTTCTGACGCGGCTGTTATCTTTGCTAGCCTGTCTGCCCTCTCATTTCCCTCGATGCCAACGTGTGAAGGAGAAAAAATAAAGAGAGTTCTGTTTGAGCTCTCTGCTAGTCTAGCTTTTATGAGTTTTACCAGTGGATTTTTGGGGTAGAGCTGCTTTAAGGCCGTGAGTGAACTCAATGAATCTGAGCAGATGACGTAACGATGTACGGGAGAGGCATTTATGATTTCTATGGCTTTAAGGATAGCATACAGCTCAGCTGTGAAACTACTGCATGAGATGGGTAGTCGATATCCCCATTCCTCTGTAGGAGTAATTACAGCACAGGACACTTTTCCATCAGATTTAGATCCATCTGTGTATATTTCTATACTTATATCTAGGGTATTGGGAGATACGTTTTTTGAAGTGTGCAGTAAGCGATTGATGGCCAGTTGTGACTTTATTGAATCTTGTGAGCGAGAGGTTTATTTGTGGTTTATTCAACGTCCAAGGGGGTGGAGAGTGGGGAGGAGGTGTTTTTGATCTTGGGATGCGGATACGTAATTCTATTTCCATGCGGCGTATTCTTTCGTAAATAGGAGGAGTAATATTAGAGTTTGAGTCAAAGAGGGATTTGAAGTTGCTAGTGAGTAATTGGGGGTAGCTTCGACTCTTGGGGTATTGGGATGCATTCGCCGCATAATTTAGAGTTGCAAGTTTGCCTCGATAAACCAGAGGCATTTCGCCCGCAAGTGCGAACAAACTTTGAGTTGGAGTTGTACAGAAAGCCCCGGTGGCAATTCTCAAAGCTGTGGTTTGTATGGTTTCAATCACTTTTCGATATGATTTTCTGGCGGATGCATAGGAGGCAATTCCGTAGTCGATCCTAGATCTAGAACTGATGTTGATTATCTACTATTGGAAGTATTTTCGCAATTATTTATAATTAAAATTTAGTAGCTATTTTCAGCCGTTATTTTCTTGAATTCAATCATTATTTTAGACCACGAATAAGAGAGAGCACTATTCAACAATGGTAAATCGATTTGCGTTGAAAAAAATTGTAAAAAAAAAACAAATCAAAAAGGAAATCACAAGTGTTTTTATCAAATAATTGTAAATATCCAAATTACAGAACTTTATTCCAGACTTCAGCCTTTCACTGTATCCCTTTTATTTATTTATTTTCTTATTTACAAATAAATACCAGGTAGGGAACATCAAGGCAAGTCATTTAAGTTTATTTATTAACTTATTTATTTATTTAATTATTTATTAGTTTATTTATTTATTACATCATTCTAACGGATATTGAATCATATCAAGGCGGAGAAAAGCATACATAACTACATGAGCACAAAATTAAGAAATTGGTGAATAGGTACACTGAGTAGACTAAGAAAGGTCTAATATCACAAACTTTCGATTAGAATTGAAATTTATGTTTTACTGAAAGTTCTGCTTGAATTCTGAAGCAGAATTAAAAAGATATTCGTTTCGAGTGTTTGATGAAAAAGGGCGATTTAATTTTTTTGTTTGAATGCTTTGCTGCTGAGATAAAATAAGATAAGCAAAAATCTCTTCGAGATATGACGACATGCTATATTTTTCAGGCATGTGAAATAGATCGATAATTAACTTTTTCGTAACGTCAACAAATCTTTACATAAGTCCTAAGGACTTAAGTCTGGTCCAATTTCAATGAATTAAAAATATTCCGAATCAAAAGTCAAATAATGTTTTGTGATTTTTGAGTCAAAAAGTGACGATTTAATCAGTATTAGCATTTAACCATTTCATTCAAGGTTCTGTACCCACTTTTGTCATTTAAAATGCCCAACAGGAAGGTCTTATTAACAAGTTTTCATTAAATCGCTTTCTTGTTCAATCTATTTTTATTTAACTTCCCGATGAGAGAGAGAGACCTGAAACGTTAATCATAGCTCAGAACGGGATGACAATGCAATTTTAACTCTTTTTCTTGTCTATCGGTTTGTCTATTTGTTACAAATTTTTGCATAAGTCAATGCAAATTATAGAGCGTGCAGGCGGAGCCAACTGTCATGTTTCTCCACATGCCTCTGTCATAATCACATCAATATGTTTAAAATCATAAAATCCATTGTAACATTTCACATACATAAGACTAAAAATCAGGAAATAATAATAACTAAATGGTATAAAATACCTACTTTCTTACAGCCCCATATAAAACGAAAAACGGGGAGCGCATGCAATCGATAATAGTAAGGGGTGTAACGTCGTTCAAAAAACTTACATAGCATAATCGTTCATACTTATTGCAATTAAGCAAATGTTTTGTGACTTTAGGTGACATATGCTTCAATAAGTATTATCTATTGTTTGCGCTCTAAGTTTTTCGTTTTGTACGGGGCTATTATGAGAAATTATTTCACAAATTTGTATTCCGTATTAAAACCGTTGAATATTAAAATAATAATTTTCATTCAAACAATTATTGAAGGAAGGGGCGTCATAGTTTTTTATACTCCTCAAGAAGAGAAGTAAAGTAATTATAAGGCATAAAGTAATGACAATAAAAAAATATTAGGAAGTAATTGAAGAGATTTATTTTTTCCACATTAAAACATTGAAAACCAAAAAATAAAATTGACTTGCACGAGGGTTCCATAAAAAACTTTGATAATACTTACCAAATGCATATAATAAACATTTTCACCCCATTGTGTTTCAATTTTGTATTAAAACATTTTAGAGGATTGAAATATTTTTATTCAACAATATGATTGAAAAGCGCAATTTATTTGTATATAAGTACCTACTTTTCTTGACATACATTTTAGATTCAATAATCGAAAATGCACTAACACAGAAATGCCCAATTTTATTTCAGATTTCAGTTGCTTATTACCCGAAACTATCCTTCTGAATTTTCGCTAAAAATCACCTTGTGAAGTTATGATGACCTCTACTTGGAGAATACACCACGTCTACAACTTTTGCATATCGGAGACTTGCTACTTGCATTACTTTGTTCAACCATTCTCATTATCATGTGGCTACTTAACAAATGATTCAATTGTCTCTTATTATACTCACATGAGTCCAAAAATAAAAAATTCAAGCTTTGGATTCAATCTAAAATTGATGATTAAATCATTCCCATACAGTTTACTGATGTTAGAAAGACGAAACAACTGCATCATCGGTCCATGCTCTTGCAGAGTGAATATTTTTCACATAAGACTTATAAATTAGACTTGTCTATTATTTGTCTATTTAAATAAATCTATATGTATGACCTTTTTTTGTTTCAGATTTTCATAACATTGTAGGCGTTTTTTTTTTCTTAATTCAGGATATTTATTTTTTATAGTTAGAGAGAAACGAAGGGTAATTAACACCCCCCCATGCAGCTTCATGTCAATGACTATGGCGTTTATTTCTTTGAAATTTTTGAAGAAATATCAGTTTAAAACAATTGCAACGAGACGTTATCTCATTCTTCATGCAAATAAATTTTTTAAGGCGCATCTCGTAAACCTCACGAGTCAGTAAAATAATTTAAAATCAGTGCCACTGTTCATTTATTCTGAATAAATGAATAAATGAATTGTGTTTTTTCTTCTTCTCCACCTACTTATTGCATAATATGTCGATTTTGTGTATGCATTGTCTCAGATTTTGCAAACTTGATGCTTGTGTCAATTTCCAGACTAGCCACATTTATAATAGCAAACTTATCATTGCGTTTAATTTTTTACCTTGAACAGTCTTTGCAGTTACAATCCCGTATAACGTGTGGGGGTTAAAACTGTGTTTTTCACATCTTTCATTGAGTGTAAAATTAAATTCTACTCACCATTACTGAGAGCTATTTTTAATTATAATATTGATTTTCTGACTAAAATTTAGAGACTTAAAAATTTTCGAGCAATTTAGAGCTCAATCGGTTTTTTTATTGGTTGTGGCTACAAGGAGAAGTCTTTTTTCATTTTCATAGTTTTCGCAGTTTGGATATGTATCTTCAAAATTCTTCTTCAGACACGCTCAATAACTTTAGGCCTCTTTTGAGTTATTTTTCCATTTTATGATATGAAAAGTTATCCGCTATAACGATACCCCCCTAGCATTAGATTTTATTTATGATAAGATAGTACCAAATTCCCTCAAGAATGCATTGGACCCTGAATAGTGATTTCATGGGAAGTTAAAAGTTTCCCAATTTTTAATTTTCGCAAAAAAATTCCTTAGACTTGGTAAATTAGATTGTGAAGAGATCAGAGCAGCTTAATCGATTCTTCTATAGTTTTGGTGTCGACAGCTTCCCAAAAGCGATAACAAAAATTGACCAAAAATTTTTTTCAACACTGAAAACCCACCATGTGGTATCACATATTTACTTAATATTGTCATAATTAAAAATAAACTTTAGAAACTGCAGATATTTTAACAAAAAGTTAAAAAAAAGTTAACATTGCTTTAATTGTATAGGTATAGTTGCTGTCACTTTGTGTTATTTCCAGAACCGGAGCTAAATAATTGTTTATATTTTATTTAAGCTAAATTTAATTTTCAAACAAAAGTAACAAAAGCAAATTTTTGTAGACTGAATGATAAATCAAACTACTCAATTAAATTAAACGAAGGTCATAAAAATTATTAGAAATGTTTTATTTTTTTAAGACTTCATGCCAGTGAATATTTTATTGTGAACTTATTTTTTCGAATTTTGTATGTTCTCATTCTTATGTTCTTAGTTATAGTTTTTTTTTATTTCTTATGATTGTACGTTACGTCACATACGTAGTTTTCATTGTCTATTTGTGCATTTTGTAAATCAATAATTACATTTTTTAAATCGTATACATGGTGAACTTCTTAGTGACTTCTCCTTAGACTTCGAAATCAATTTTTCTTAAGCGGGTCCTTGAATTTGTAAGTTTAGAGAACGCCGGTCGAATGCTAGATAACAGTGTACAGTTGCAACCAAAAATTAGAAAATTCTAATGATTCATGTAGATAATTAAAATTACATAAGAATGAAAACATTCAAAATTTGAACAACAAGTTCACAATAACAAAATACTTCATTGACATGAAGTCTTAACGTAATAAAATATTTCTAATAATTTTGTATTACCTTCTGTTTAATTTAAAAGTTTGATTTATCATTCAGTCCACAAAAAATTTCATGGCGAACTTTTGTTTAAAAATTATAAGTTGAAAATAATTTAATCCGGCGCTGGAAATAACACGCAAAGTGGCAGCAACGATGTAGATGTAATCAAAGCAACGTTACTTATTTATACTTATTTTTGTTACAATAATATCTGCAATAATTTATAACGTTTATTTTTAATTATGATAATATTATACCATGATACGACATGGTGGCTTTTCAGTTTTGGTCAGATTAGATCGTTTGTCTGATTCGAAAAATGCCACGAAAGTGTGACAAAATTTTCACATACACAGTTCCATTGTCTATTTGTGCAGTTTGAAAATCAATAAGTACATTTTTTTAAATCGCATATAGGGTGAAATTTTTAGTACCTTATACCCTTCCAATCAATTTTTCTTAAGACGGTCCTGGAATTTCTAAGTTTAGAGAACGCCGATCGAATGCTAGATACAGATATCATAGCCACATAAATATTTTTCAAAATTCACAAATCACCCTTTATATTAACAAAGAAGGGGTGTTGACACTTTCTAAGGGTCACATGATATTCCCCTTAGGGGAATCTACATGGTAGAAGTTTGTATAAAGTTCCTCATGACTCAGCCTGCATGTATGACATACGTATTATATTAATAATGTATAAGTATTTATATTTCTGATTAGTTAAAAAAAATAGGTAATCGTATTTAAAAAAACAATAACTTTGTGTAAAAACGTCACCAATTTTTAAAATTAGTATACATTAAAAAAAAAGATATCATTACCGAAAAAACACTTATTCGAAAAATATTTCCGTACCACCTTTAAATTCTTTAATAAAGGTACAGGGAACGGTTATATGAGACACCCTGTAGCTAGGCTATAGAAACAATTTACATAAATGACTACTTTTAATCAGTTTTCTATGTTAGGTAGATACCTATATCAGTTTTATGGACTACTGGATTAGTCAGTAGTGTCAGGGGTTTCTTGAAGAGCTATAAAAGCCTGCATTTACCAGATGAGCAAATCTTATTAATTGACCTCATCGAAGTACATTCTTACGAATCTTGGCAATAAAAAGAAGAGAGAATCGATGGATTTCGATGGTATTTAGAGGAGAGATAAGGGATGAAAACTAGGGCAAGACAAGCCGATATAAAAAGTTTAAATGTATAGGTAAGTAATTAAGTTAAAAGTCTGACCATAGTAATGCTTTTGATAAATGGATTAATTTGCCAGTACGATTTTAGAGTGTTTATTTTAAAACCGTTGGTTTTGTTATAGAACCTACTTTCTATATGTGCTCACAGTTGTTACATAATAGACTATAACGTCTATACATAGGCCTTTGGGTGAAAGTAATGTAATATAATGCATATTTAGTACATGAGAACTAAAATAAAATGCACTTGCCTTATATTGAATCAGGCAACATAATTTAATACCAACATTAAAATCGAAATATATATATCGATAATATCATATTTTGTACATAGGTATGCATATTGCATGGTTCTGCAATATGGTCTGTACTTCGATATAGGTACCTATTCACTTCAAATTTCTCACCAATACAAGCTGTCCCAGAGGGCATGGATCAAACGAAACTCAGTGGAAGGGGGGGTAATTTGGAACAAAAAAAAATCCCGTAAAGGGTGGTCCGAATGTTTACGGTTCTCGAGTTATTCGCCATTTTATGATTTTTTTTAAATTGCTACATTCGATAAGAAAAAAATTAAAACAAAAAATTAGCTTCTTTTTTGTAAATGAACTTCTACGCTTTAAATATTTTAGAATATCGTCTCATTCTTACAGTTGTTATTTTGGAATTGTTCTTTGCATATTATAAAAGTTAGAGACCATTTTTCTTCGATTTTAGAGATTTAGAAAAATCATCGTGATAATTGAGTGACCATAAGAAAAACTAACGCACAGAAAACGTGAACATTATTCAGAAAAACTTCTACGTTTAATGCCCTTATTGCCTAATGTCACGTTTATTACATTATTCCCACTAAAATTGACAATTTTCCAAAATTAGTCTAAAATGTTAAATTTTGAAAATTATCGTCCTATGGTAATATGAACAATAATACACACCAAATGGGTTTAAATTACGTTTATTTGCAATAACTGATGAGCATAGTAAGTATACGGCGATGACATGTCAATAAGTTTTTATTTTATTACTCGTGGTTTAACATATTCTCAAAATGTCTTCCTTCCATTTCCTTCCAAAAAATGGAAAAAATCTCGGCTGTCTCCAGGATCCGATTTAGGTAAATATTTACTTTCAAGCACCACAGCATCCATTGTGGATTAAAGATTCTAAGTTCATTTACTTTTTTTCCAGTATAAGGCTCCCTTAAGAAGATATGACCACTTTTGTGGAAAATAAAGTCACAACACTGCACTGGATACCCTTCTTCAGGCAGAAAAATAATGTGTATAGGCTTACGATACCCAGTAGATACTTAGATGTTACCATGGAAACATATATGAAATGGCAAGTCCAACAAAGCTTAAAACAATTATCGTTGCGCGGATACATATTCGATAATATTATTCAAAATCTATTTTAGATGCATTGTTGAACTCGAATTCGAACAACGATGCCACATTAAAATTTTTTGTTGAACTCGGGAAATATAGGTAAACTTTCTAAATGTCTGTAATTCCGTTCCCGATAAAAAAAAATAAAAATAAAAAGCAAAACACTATCGTAATAGTTACGTCAAATCATAATTATGCTTTACCAGTGGAGCTTGTTTACAATTGACTGCCATTTTGATTTAAATTTTATAAAAAGGACACCCTATATCTCAGTAACGAAGACGAGGAAACAATTTTTGTTTTAAATTTACAGTCTTTCTGAACATCCTCTACAACACCCTGTACACCGCGCGTGTCCGCCATTTCAGGATCATCCTGCGTAGAAGCTCTCTTTCAGAAAACCTAATATACACGAATTGACATATTATCTATATCAAGCCAAATCTAAACACACTTAAACTCAAACAGAGTTCCTCAAAAAGACTTAATACGCTCAAAAATCAAATATGAATAGTCGCCTCCATTGCGTTCAGAAAGAGCTACTGCAAAATACTCAAAACTATTTTCTATATTATATTTGATAAACTAAAGTTGCCATTCAATCATTTTCCGCCACCCACATCGATGAGCTTTATTATACTAGAAATCCCAATTCGAACGTAGTGAAGTGCACTTTCTCATGTAACCACCATTTCAGCATTGCCCTCTAATTTAAACTACGAAAAAAATTTCTCGAACCAGCCAACCAAACGAAACTAAAATGTCATCCCACCCCTTGATGAAAGACAGACATATTTCTAAACTGAGCTGGTATTTGTCTCCTACTCTACCATTTTTCACCAATACGTGGTACCTACCCGTACATTCTCTGACCAATCGCATGGAAAATTACCTCTCTAATAGATATAATAAAAAGGATTCACATTTATGCGCTTCTTTAGAAGTGCACTCATAAAAAAAATATCTTGCGCATCAATCGCATAAATTGTGTATTTATATGCGATTCAATTATGAATATTCTCATCGCTTTTTAAATTGTCTGTGAAAATTTCATTTCATTACATTTGAATTCGTGTCATAAAATTAAATTTCGTTTATACAAAAAATTTAATTTAATAAAACAAAAAAAAAATCGGTAAAACTTAGCAGTTTTGCCCCTTTTTTTATGCACTATGCACGCCACTGGCTAACTTTAAAAAATGCACTTTTTTACACTTTAAAAAATTTCCTTTAAATTCGAAAAAAGTTATACAGCAGGGGAGTTTTGAAAATCGAAAATTTGAAATTTTAGAGGAATAAACGTCATGTATTGTAAAATAAATTCGGATATATTCGCCATTTTTTTATTTGTTAATTATTTGCTTCTTGAAATTTCTTAAAGTTAAAGGTTATTAGTAGGTATACTTGTCTACAATAGATAAATATTTTACAGTCACTGTAAAAATTTCAGTTCAATTCCATATATTCCTATATTCCTTATAGTTTCCTACCCACGCCACTGGCTTATTAATAGAAATAATGCAAATTTTATTGCGCTAACTCAAATTTCAAATACTTTTCTTCCAATCTTGTGAATTTGGTTTCAAAGTTTTTTTTACATCTTTTTACATCAATTTTCCGAAAATTCAAATGGCCACCGTTTTGCTAAAGTATACCAGACCACTTCTTGTGGATATCTTACTGCCACAAAAATTTCAGCACCCTAGATTGAAAACTGCTACCTGAAATGATACCACAAGAACCGGATGTCTCGAGTCTCGAGGACACCTGTAGAATTTTGGAAAACCACTTTTTCGTGATCTGGGGCTCAGGATCGGTGGACATTTGATGAGTTTGGGTGATTTTCGTAAAGTGGTATCCTCAATAGTGTATTTTTCATTATTAGAAATAATTTTCATCTGATAATAGAGTTTTTCAATATGACCGGTGTTGAAGAACTCGAAGCAGAGCGACTTAAATTTCAATGAAGAGGAATAAAATTGGTAAAAGGGGCGCATTTTCTTATCGAAGTAATTAAATATTTGAAACATTACATTATTTTTTTTTACTATTTTACAACCCATCAAGCTATAATTGTTCACTGTAACAACAAGAGATGATAAAAGTCGGTTGAAAGTTGAATACTGGAGACAGTATAATAATAGGAGTTATAAAACTCTCGGTCGTATAAAGGTATAAAACAGCTCCTGCTGGCTGAACTTTGTTGGGTCTTCGGTCCTATTCACACAACTGCTTAGACCTTGAAATGCTCCGACAAAATCCCTTTCCCTTTCTTTTGAATTTCAATAGAAATGAATAGGTGCGTTGTTGAAAGTTCGTCCAGGTAAGATTGTTTGTTCTTTAGTTTGCAGAAGGGACCGGATTTTTATTATTCCCAAGAATTTTGAAGGGAAACGCACCTACCTCTACCTATCTACCTTTATGAATAGCTTCACATAACATATGAGCATATGTGTTCACAGATACTAATATAAGTTAGAAGTTAGTATTTTAGAATAGTAGGTAGGTATAAGAGACAATAATATAATAATCTTAATTATTAGGTATTAAGTGTTATATCCACAGTAAATGTTGGGTAAAATAATCGAATTATAAAAGTTAAACACCACTCACTGGGTATAATTTAGATTCTGGATAACTTCCGATTTAATACTTTCATTTATACGAGATGTGATACATATATTTAGTCAGATACTACAAAAAATCGATTTTTTATACCTACCAAGTACCTACTTAATTATTATTAAAATCGGGGTGGGGTAGGTATCATTAGTTTGAAGTGGTTCGCAGTACAAGAAAAAATAACCATATATTGATTAAAAGGTAAAAAAAATATTAAGGAATTATAAAAGAAAAGAGAAATTCTTTTAAATACGATTCGACTTCAAATTTTCCCATAAACATTATGATCAAATGATAATAAATATATAGTTGCAATGCAATGATATTTGACATGCCATTTATATTTTGAAAAATACCGGAAAGTATGTTCATCCTGTATTGTAACTGAAAAAATTATTAAATTTTGATAGCAAATTGATTGTTTGGAATTTATTGTAAAGTCTTCAAGTCACCATGGCCGTTTTCTTTAAAACGTAAGTGAAAGTGTTGCTAACAACCCAAAAGACATCAATTCGTCACCGTTCATAGATGCTGATGCTGGACATTAACAGAATCTCTCTGTAAGTATAAAAAAAATACCTGACTTCGAACGCATCCTAAAAGATTCGAGTATGTATTCAAAAAAGTTAAGTTTTGCAGCGTCGCAATTAGAAATTTGTGTCTTATTAATGAATTTACGATAAAGATCATCTCTTCAACGACGGAGTACCTATATTTTGAGCTTGCTATGACAATAAGCAAAGGTTTAGAATTCAGGGAAAAGAAAATTCTTGTGTGATCCCGCAACAATTAGTAGTTCCGCAGTGCAATTACAGTCACATTCCCCCTCCCCGGGAATTATTTATTAATTGAATATTTTAGGCCTAGTTATTCCTATAAGAGCGGAAAATGTGATGTTAATTAACTAACTCCGTAGTATTGTTAAATTTTTCCAATAGTTAAATGGAAAAATATTGCAAAGTTGCAAACCATGATGGTTTCTTAAAAAAAGATAATCTAACTCCCTTTCTTTCTCCCAATAATACTTATTAAAATATTCAGAAAAAAATACTTGAGACTTGAAATATCATGATCGTTTACTACTCAAAGAGACATAAGAAACAAAATAACCCTACGTTGTGATTTTATTGCCTTTGCCATTTTTAATTCGACATAACTTACAAATCGAATAGGTATATAAAATAATTATTCCATTCACATTTTCTGGCTTGAAAAAAATTATTCTACATCATTAAAAGACCATTTTAACAACCTTATCTATTTCAAACTATTTCATCTAATTCACAACAAAATAAATGAGAATATTTTTTTTCTAAAAAAAATAACTTCACTACATACACAAATTTTTAATTTTTCATTCATTTTTTTTGGCAATATTGCCAAGGAAGTTCAATGTTGCTGCTGAATCATGAGCAAAGAAACTTTTCACTCTAAAAAATTTTTCTCTTCCTGAAAAGTCAAATTTGGTACCATCAAAGAAGTTTCATGAAGCTTCTTATTTTTCTTCTTATTATTTTGTCTGTTTGGAAGAAAGAGAAAATGAAACATTTTACGTTTAAATGAAAAGGCATGGGTATCTAATGCTATTTACGACCTTTTTTTTTCAATTCTTGAGAAGAAATATAGTTAGGACCAAGTGTGGTTGTGGAAAAGCTTTTGTTATTCCAGCACTCGATTTCCTGCCAACTCTCCCTAAATGCGCCCTCCGCAAGAAGAGTTTCTTGCTTTGAACAAGCTTTATCTCCACAGGTGGTGGAGAAATTGCTGTTGATATAGGTATGTAATATGTGAAGGGTAGTAACGGGAAAAACAGCTTAAGTAATCGTGGGCATTTATTTGAGTTATACGTTTCGGTTTCGGTATAGTACATACCATCTTCAGGATGCTAAAATTTAATTACATCTAAAGTTAGAGATGGTCCAGGTTATTATAATTATTGTCTTCCTTACCAAACTGTGAGGATTTCTTAAAGTTAAAACTGGATAAAAAACACAAAGATAAAAATACATCAACAGGACAACCCTACATTGTTAAAATAATAAAATCAATACATTATCACTTTGTTATGTTCTACGATTGCTAGCACAAAATTTGATTAACTTTAATTTCTTGTTTTATTGTGAAGGCGGTCATTATGCCTTTCAGTGAGATATTAATGTTTATATTTGTTATCAGTTGTTTCCTCTTCTTTTTAATTCAATATTTTTAGTTCTTTAAGAAACAGACAGGTGATTATTTCAGTTTTAATTGATGTTTACGTCTGATGACTGGTGACAGTTTGATTGAAGTTGGTATTGGTGAGGAGTGAAGTGACAGTGCCAGAGGTGACACACACAAAGAACTGACCCTCCAGTCATGCTCAGAACGTTCTTAATTATTATTAAATTTTGAAAATTTATTTTCATTTTTTAAGTCGCCAAAGCTGTCCAACTATTTGTATATGAATTTGTGGCTCTCTATTACATTTCGTCTTTTATATTTTTTGTTGTGAGTCAGGTGAGCCGTGGGTTATTTTTGGAATTAAGTTTTATCAGGTAGGAATAGATGTTGCTTATTTTTTCTATACCTGCTCTATGATTCATGGTGTTTTCTGTTTTTGATATGTGAAACATTTCTAAGAAGCATCTCTTGCGTTGATTAGTTTCAATTTCTAGGATTTTTGAGTTTTGAAAGTCTGCTTCATGAGAAGTATTGCGACAATGTTCTGCTAATGCGCATTTCTTGTCCGGATTTTTTATGTCGCTCTTGTGTTGTATGAGACGTTTTCTTAAAAGTTGGGATGTTTGACCTATGTAAAGCAATTCGCAGCCTTCGCATGGAATCTGATATATTACATTCCTCTGTTTTTCACTCGGAATCCTGTCTTTCAGTCCGCTGAACAGTCTGTCAATTGTGAAGAAATTCTTTTTTGCTATTTTTATATCTTCTGTTTTATAAGGACGTTTGTCAGTTTATTCGTGAGATCGTTTATTATATGTGGAAGTAAGACGAATCGTGGCTGGATAACTGTTGTGTGGTGTCTATTATTTTGGTTTTGTGTGTTTGGCTGACTTGTTGTGCTATACAGGATTCTGTTTAGTAGGTTTTTGGGATAGCCATTGGTTTCAAGAATGGATTTTAAGTTTATGAGATTTTTTTGTAACAGGGTAGGATGAGAGATGTTTCTCACTCTCTCTTTCATGTTGCGGATTAAATTTATTTTTTGTTGCATGGGGTGGTTTGATAAATAATGAATAAATCTGTTTGAGGACATGGGTGTTCTATACCAATCAATTATTATTTGATCATTAGGTAATCTAATTATTTTGGTGTCAAAGGAATGGTATGGAGTTGTTCATCTCTGTTTTCTTGGTGAACTGGATATGTTCATTATGTCGACTGAAATAGTCTAATGTGGACTCCACTTGATCTTTGGGAACCGCTGTTATGATGTCATCCACGTATTTTTTTATAAAGGGTAGTTGGATCGGGAGTGAGTCACAAATCTCGTCCAATATGTGGCCCATCACTATTCTGGCTACTATCGGACTTAAGCTAGATCCCATTGGACAGCCGAATGTTTGTTTATAGAGTTTATCGTCGAATCGAATGAAAAGTAGTTCGAGTCAAAAATTAATTTTATTAACTGTGTACTACCCTTCACTATTGGTAATCAAAATACAGCGTTAATTCTTGAAAAAAAAATGGTATGTAATATGTTTATACTCATGCAGAATAATTTCAACATGATGTACTTTTTTACTGCCTCATTAAAAAATCGATGATGAACAAAAACGCTAAAACGCTAAATAAAACTTTTATATCACTTTACAGGCTTTTAATTCAAACTTTTAAAACTTTTTTAAGTGTAATTTTTTTAATTTTTTATGCATTTAGGTACGGGCCCCTAGTGTTGGTAACTTAATTGGGAACTTGGGTTTTCTCAAGTTTGTAGTTTTTAACTTAACTCTTTTTTCATCATCATTTATTGAATTTTAGGTTTCGAATTCTCACAAACAAGAATAATAATACAATTTACTACTGCCTACAGTACACGGTGTTAATGAATAGGTGTTACAAAATTAAAAGGCATGCAGTACCTAAATGCCAAAATAGGCGAAAAATTTACTATAAATATGAGTCGTTGAATCCCTAGTTTTCAAGATACAGATCTTAAAGTTCTTCTTAAGTTCAGGTCTTAAAGTTCTGGTCTTAAAATTGGCTGATCAGAATAACTAGAAATTTTTGACAGTTGTTGTACTAATTGAAATACATGATTTGATACACCCAAAAAAAATTTAATCCACTGGCAGAGACTTGGCTATATTGTTACCTTAATTATTAAATAATTTCTATGCCACTGACTTTAATGCAACTTTGTTATTTTTGGTAGATACCTCATGTTATTTAGAGGAGAAAAGTCATCTTACGTTTTTGTCGTAGGACGCGCACTGTTTCCGAGATAGGTACATACTTTACATTGTAAGAAGCCTTATACGAAGTAAAATACGATAAAAATCAATGTTAACGAGTTTTTCCAGAAATTAGTCATTTTTGTAATCGTTATTGAACCGTATTGCATTAGGTACAAAAAGTTTGCATGGGTTCCTATTATTATGGAATATCTTGAAAACATAACGTTCCTACAACAAAAACATAAGATGACTTTTCTCCTCTAAACAAAACGAGGTATCTACAAAAAACAACAAATTTCTATTTAGTCAGTGGCGTAGAAATTATTTACTAAAAAAGGTAACTCACCCAGATATCTGCCACTGGATTGAAGAATTTTTTATCGGGAGTTTCAAATCACGTACTTCACTTAATAGTACAACAACTGAAATATTTCGAGTCATTCTGATCAGCCAATTTTTAGATATTCAAAAAATATTAAATTTTTCGAAGAACTTTAAAACTTATCTCTAAAACTAAAGCTACAACAACCCGTGTCTACAGGAAATTTTTCGACTATTTTTGCATTTCCTAGAGCATTTCATGTTTGTAACACCTCAATAAAGAATGGAATTCTTGTCAGTACAGTATTTTTATACATTCGGATAGAAGTATTTTTCATGAGTACAAAATATAGATAGATATAAGATAGTTATACAAATAAAATTAATATGTATTTAGTTTCAACAGCTTCACCATTATTTTGGAGATACTTCTTGCAATGGTGGTATTACTATTTCGGAATCACTATAATCACTATATGAGACTTTTTTTCTATTTTTTTCTATGGGAGTTATTTTTTCACTCAAAAAAGTGTCTGTAACTGACAAACGAAAATATAACCCCGCAGTTATGACAAAATGTGATAATAATTTATTTTTGCAAAACATTGACGCCCATCAAAAAAGGAATGAGTCTAGAGGTTTCAATTAAAATAAAAGATCTGACCAGCACAGCATGGAAAATAAGGGAAAAAGGCGTTGTAATGGGCTGTAGACTGATCAAGACTCTATTGAATCGATTTCTGACAAAAAAAGCGATGGTTTAAAAAAAAGACGTCAGAGAGCTCAAAAATGTGGCCGAAAAAAAATTAATTTTTATGTTGATACAATATGTCTTTTTTATAAATAAAATTGACACGTTTCGCGATTTCAAAAAATAAAAGTTAAATAAAAAAATATCAATATTGTGCGGAATTTTTTAACCACCCTGTAGGATTATGCATAAGTAGTATCCAAATTTTATTTGAGAAGCAGCTACAATAATTTAAAAAAAAACGTAAAAGAGTTTCTGTTATCATTAATAAAATAATAAATTTATAAATAAACTGAGCATCCAGAGAATTAATATTCATATTCTTTGTCTACCATAGTACCAATGAATTACTTTACTTTCACTTTCCTAAAGAGACCTTCAACAGTTTTAGGTGGAATGCTTATCCATTGGTTGTTCCATAATATAATGTGTTGGTTTATTATTATTTCTATGATTTATATACAGCGGGGTTCAGAAACATTATAAAAGGATCATTATATAATAAAATACTATACCTACACATCTAAACCAACTTTTTCTGCACTCATGATTTACCAAATACATAAAAATTTGAGCATATTAATTTTGTTTATTTCAGTTACAATACAAAGTATCTGGTTCTATCAAATTGGCTATAATAACAAAAAAAAAGTAATGTTATAATGATGATACAATTTTGAATTACTTTGCAGTAACCCGATATAAATGAAGTATTATTCAGGTGAAGAGAGGAAAAAAATCCTAAAAATTTCAAGTGGCATTGACCAATTTTAAGCAATAATTTTCTAAGCTAGGGGAAACTTATAGATGACGAAAAAGAACAGACTGTGAATTCTTCAGCCTAGCAGTTCTTGAGGGTGTAACTGTTGTTGAATAACTCGTTATTTAAGCTGATTTTTTTCAAGGAATGAATTATATTTAACTTATCTATTATTAATACGTTAATTAGAATTTCAGCCGAAGATTTATATTGTGAGTGAATTTAATCAGCATAAAGAATACTGTCATCAGCGAAAACCAATAACTACACTAGAAGTAAGTTGTTGATGTAAAAGTTTTGGTGTCAACACTGATCCCTGGTGCGCACCAGCGTTTAACTGTAGATCTCATCAGTTGTTGATGTTACGCCAATTCTATTTGGAAGAAACTTGGAAAGCTAACTCGTCGATTGAGGAAAATCGTCATAATTTGAGAAAAGCTTGGTGAGAAATCCTGATTTTTTATTCTTCTTAAAGATTATTTATAATTATAGATAAATGTGTGGAAATTATGCGTAAGATAAATCAAATGGAATCAGCAATGGAACTGTTATGGAGTAATTGAATCTATATGAGGATCGTATGGTAAAACGGACTTCATCATATCGTTGTTCCGGCAACACAATGACGCACCTGCAAAGTTTTTATATCTTGATTAGCAACGCCATTAGTTTTTAAATGAATGTCATTGTATAGAAAATACTTAGTACTGACCGTACTAGTTGAAAACTAGATGATTATAAACAATATAAGGGCTTGTGGTCACTCTTGTTTGGGGCATCAAAACAAGTCATTGTATACCTATAGTGTTAAAAAGAGTGTACCAGGTGACGGTTCTGTAATTTCAGAAATTTATTAAAAGTCAACTTTATTGATTTATGAATAATCGCTGGAAGTCCTATGATGAGCGAGTGGATTATCTTCGAAAAGCTCTGAATCAGAATGACTTTTTGTGAAGCAGAACTATCGTTGCGTCTGACTTAATAGGACTAACTTCTTAATAATAATTGGGATAGGATAGGACCCATTTGATTTAGGGACAAATTGGAAAAGAAGTTGTGTGAGTACTGTTTCATTTATAAATTAGACTACCTGAAAAGGGAGTCCCAGTGTTTCTCAATGAACTTCTCTTATTTTTACGGCTAATTAATTGCTTGTTCTGATTTTTCTAGCATAAATTTGACAATAATTGTTTCTTTAAGTAGTAACGGAAGGGTAAGCCACTCATCCCGTACTAATTTTGTTAATCTATTCTGTTGCCTTATTAAAACTTTGTTCAATATAAATGAGCTAGTTATTTGTGAATTTGAAATCTGTGCACTAATTACTATTTTGATACCCGTTGAGCACAAACTAAATTTCAAAAGAACTAACCCCGAATATGCTTAGGCATCACGGGAGCCATGAACACTACATCAACGACAGCACTGGAACTGGAGGCCATACTTGACATACCTCCTCTTGACATGCATGTTAAGAACGAGGCACGTTTGGGTGCCTACAGGCTGAAACAAAACCAAAACTGGGACAAACCTGGGAAAACCGGGCATTCCAGAATAACTGATACCATCGCAGATCATATCCTGGAAATGCAATCCGATGGTATGAGTACTATGATATCATTTGTAAAATTTGTAAAACCATTTAAGGTTCTAATGGATTGGAAAGAATGGCAATAAATGGAACACCTGTGCCTGAAAAAGGGCTGGTCTGGTACACGGAAGGCTCAAAGACAGAGTGGGGTAGTCCCTAGATGCAGTATTTACGTACCACTGGGGACTTATACCAGCATCTTCCAGGCTGAAATAAATGCAATTAGGCTATGCGTTGGAGAGAATATACTAGAATGGAGAGAATACTAGAAGGAACTATCGAGGTAGGGAAATCTACATCCTCTCCGACAGTCAGGCTTACCTGAAAGCCGTTGCAGCTTACGAAATCAGATCAAAACTGGTCTGGGACTTGATGACAAACAATGAGGTCTTGCCTGCCAGACCTCATTGACTTATTGCAGACTCTGCAATGAAGAAGATGAGACAGCTTCTCATGTGATATTCGAGTGTCCAGCACTCGCAAGAACGCGCTATGCGGTCCTGGGACTTCTCAGTCCCGGGAGCCTGCTGGCGGAAAAGACCTTGGTTAGCGGACTGCTGAACCTTGTCAAAGGAACGGAGCTCTTCTAATCAAGGAAAATCTAAATGTGAGAAATACAATAAGCCCGCTGGCTTCAGTATTTGGGATCACATAAACCATCTCTCACATTTAGTTAAAATACCAAATACCAAATATCAACCCCGAATATATACTTTTGACGGGAAGATAAACTTTTTTCCTTTCATTCCAAGGAACGAAACTTTTTCAGCAATTTGAAGAATAGAGCATTGTTTTTTGACTTCATAATTATTGTGAAGTACCACATGCTAAATTTGATACACGATTTAAAAAATCATGCTTTTGTTTTTGGAATATATCGGGACTACTTTTTTGGATTTTTAAATATGAAAAAAATAAAATTATTGGAAACATCTTCTGAAAAAAAAAAACTGAGTAGGTTATATGTTTTTAAACAATTATTAACTATTGCCGTAAATTCCACTTCTCTTGAACCAATCAAACCCATTTGATGATGGTGATTTTTTTGGCGGTCACTGTATATAAGACTTAAACATAATGCTTGTGAAAATATCAAATAAAAAGTTTTGAAAGTACAGTACCTAACATAAAGAAAGTTGTATTTATAGATATGCTGTAAAAGTCGTGACTCAATTGGACGTTATTACATAAGTGATTTACGTTGCTCTGTATAATTTCATTCTGGCTGAATGTAAAACTAATTCAGTGAGATTATTTATTCCATTGCATTGTTAAAACCAATTTTGTCGTTAACACTAATGAGAATATAATGAACGAATATTGGTTGTGCACTAAAAACAAACAGAAACCATTCATCTCCTTCGTCTTACTCTTACTATTTAAACCAAATCATCCTCGAGGGGTAATTGGTTTCATAGCATTCTCATTACTCGTATAATCTATAACTATTATAAATTGTAAGTCAGCTAGATAGATGCATGCAAACAACATACAAACAAGAAACAAGTGTAAGTATATTAAGTGTGATGGTCCTGGGTTTTGTTATGCAACCATGTAGTGGTGTTGGTGTTAGTGTTATTAGATCCAATATTTATCTTCATTATCAAATTTAGCAATGACCTGAATTAAGACGAGTCAGTAGCAGCAGCAGATACTTGCGAGTATGTACTTACACTGTTGAAAGCTGCACGAGCTAAGTACTTCTCGCCTCTTCATTTTTATAGTACTAGTACTAGTGCTAGTGCTTGTACTTTTACCACTAAATTACTTTGCGACATTATTTATCATCACAAGCGTTCATCATACTGTAAATTATTCAATTCATTACTTATATTAATTTGAAACAATGTAGGGTTGTATATTTTTTTATTAAGTTACCTATAGTATATTCCTTCACGTTTATTAAACACAAATTGCAAAAATTGATGTCTTGATCATTCTAAGAATATTTTGTCGTTTGACGGTTTTTGAAAAATTGTTTGGTTTCAAAGATATTTCATTACCGCATCAGCAAACAGCAATGTACACTTATTTCACTACAACAAAATGCATCAAGAAGATGCATTCACAAACCGGACATCTCTCAATAATTGTGGCAGTGAGCTGACCTTTGTCTTCAGTCGCTGCCAATCGGCAGTTGACATCACTGTTGACTTAACCTTATACATCGAGGTAAATATTACAGAGGCAACGCAATACAGGAACCTAGGATACACTTAGGTGGTCTGAATACAAGCAGCGTCTGAGGACAAATTGTGAAGTTCTTCCAAATAAATATATATGAGACGATTGAGAGGGCTTACGAAAAATCATATCCTGTCAAAAATACGATCGTATGGGGAACACCTTTGTGGTACCTTGCACTCGAACAAATTAAAATAAAGCGCGAAAAGAGTTCAATAAGAAAACTCGATAAATTACAAAATGAGTCCAAGAGTCACAAGAAAAATCACAAAGAGTCAACTTATCAATTATAAGTGTCATATAACTAGCTGATGGTATCTATATAAACCACAAATTTAGGGTGGTAACTGAAGTTCTCTTAGTTCAAATGTTCCTAAACTGCAAAAGTTATCACGGACAGCTCTTGGACAGAAACAAAGCAGATACCTCAAAGCGAGAGGACTGGAACACTGTCAAAGCGGCAGTTCAGATAACAAATGTTTCCATGGCTCTCGAAAGCTTCTTACCGCAGAAGCACTTGGGTTGGACGGAGCGTTTCCGGCACTTCTCCAGCCTGAGCTGTTACTTATTTCAAACCATATGGTCCATATTTACAGGACATGCTACAGCATACATTTACATTCCAGAATTATGGAGAAAGGTAAAAATAATATTTGTACCGAAGAAAGGTAAAACAGACAATTTTTCAACCAAATCTTTCCGACCAATAAATTTGACATCCTTTTTCTGTAAGTTCTTAAAGAGACTTATCCAGCGACATTTGGAAAAAAACTAAAAGGCATACTCTTAGCCCAAACCAACATGCTTATATTCCAGGAAAGTCGACCTAGTCTGCTGTGCTCGTCGTGGTATATAAGGGTGGAGCGATCCATGGACTACAAGATGTCCACCCAGGGTGCATTTATTGATAAAGAAGGGGCGCAAGTTTCACCAACATCACACAAGGTCTTCAATGGTATGGTGTTCCGTATACTGCAATCGGATGGAAAGAGGACATGCTCAAATGGAGAGCTCTAGTGCAAATAGGATTCTCGTCAAGAAAAGCTGAGTGGCAGGCTGAAGCTGCCAGCAGGGTGGTGTTCTATTACCCATTCTATGAAGGTTTTCCTACAATCAGATATGGGGATGAGAACTTGCGATCATGAGAACGTTTTGTGTGAACTCATGCGAATAGCTCAGGCGATTAACACGAACTGGCGCAATTGACTAATTTTATTCACTGATCTTATTCACCGGGAAAAGAAAGCTCAACAAATTATAAAAGTTATTTGCTACGCAACTGCAAGTTCGACTTCTGGACGAAATATAATATGTTGCTCACTGACCAAGAGCTAGCCTCGAATACCATACTTGAAGGTAAAAAAGAAAAAGCACGCATGACACTTTGATGGTGCCGCAAAGTAGGGGGAAGACACGGGGACTGTACCCAAAATTTCTCTGCGAATATAGGAATATACACTGCTATAATAGTAAGACCAAGACTACGCCTCACTTGCCTGGTGACATTTTCTCTAATTTAACCGACCCTGTATCTCTGCTATAGTTCTAAAAATCCCAATGGTGAGAGAGACAAGAAGATTTTTATTTTATTCATGCTCGTACCAAGTTTTCAAAATATTTTATGTTTTTGTCCGATTAAATACCCAAGTTAAGTTCCGACTTTGAACACCTTGAATTGTTTTTCCGATATCGATTTCAGTTTTTTTATTACCATCTCATAAAATGAAGTTTTATTCCGTACAACATACTCGCGTTTCAAAAATAAACTTTCTAGAGTCGTTCATATGAAATCCCGAAGTCTGAAGTTGAACAGATATGGTTAACAAGCGCGAACAGAGAGCGAGTTATTATGCTGCAACGGCTGTTGAACAAGGAGCGGCCGAGAATAAGATTGTTTCTGTATATCTTCATTTTTTCAGATTTTGCGACAGTATTTTAAGTTTCGACTGCTAATGTAGTGACTAATAGACTAATAACATGCCTGACGATACTTAGCATCCATGACAAAAAAATCTGATACAGCCGACAATTTAGACAACATTTCCACATCTTGTCTAATCTTTGCTGCATTTAAAACTTTTTTCCTATATTCTCACCAGTGCGTGTGCTGATAGAAATAAGATTCTCATTTTTTATACTGCGCCTTCTTTGTTGCAAAGGAAATACATCTTTTTATTATAAAAATAATTTTTGATTCGTCCCTTATTTGTAGTACTCTCATTATTTTGAGATTTACTTTGTATCTGCGGTTGGTATTCGGTATTTTGGTGACTAAACGCTTGTAACATTTGTGACGATACTTATAATTATTATTATACTTCATTGACACAATTCAAGACACGATAGTGGATATAATAAAAGAAACTATTTTTAACAATATCCCAGTAACGATTAATTATTGACATTTAATTGGCCATAGTTTATAAGACTTTTTCATGCACTGACACTGAATCACTGTCCAAATTTCGGGGGTTCCTCACAAGACACTCTGTATAAATTTTATTTTAAATTTTTAAACTAAATCTTCTATTTTTGGTTTCGTAGATGATGGTCGCACGTAGAAACGTTCGCTCGAGGAAGTACATGGGAGGAAACTAAAACCACAATTGGAACTGATCTCTAGTGTATGGCTGATTGATTTGGGAACAAGTTACTTGCAGTCATTCTGTAGAAAACTGTGTCTTACCATTTTGCTTCCTGTAAAAACATTTTACAGTCTTCAAAAAGGTACCAAACGAAGTAACGAACCGATTAAACGACCCATGTCAAATATCTAGGAATTGTGCTAAAACGGCTCGTAATATGGAAATATCCGAAAAGTAACCGAAGATTTTATGTTTATATAATAAGTTTATAAATATATCTGATTATATTTGTGTTGTGTTGTGAGTGACTGATTTAAAATAAAGAATAAACAATTTCGTAAGACTTTTTATTTGAAACAATATAAGTAAGAAGCTAGTAGTAGTAGTATGGTGGGTTGGGGTGTACACCCCAAGCGACTAGGCCACCGAGGGCCCTTTTCGCCGTACCCGAACCACGGTGAAACTCCTACTCGAACCTCCCCGACCTTTTAATAAAGGCCAGAAGGTTGTTGTATGAGAGGAGTTTCATTTCTTCCTCTTGTAGCTGCTCAGACCCAAAGATGTTGAACCTGAGGTTGCTGTATACCTCGCATACGCCTACATAATGGTGGGAGTCCTCGTCATCCATTCCGCATTTAGGGCAGACCGGGTCCCGAGTGACCCCCATCACTTGCAGGTGCCTGTTCAGACTGCTGTGACCGGTGAGAACCCCGACTAGTAGTCTGAGTTCCCTCCGGCTCATTCTGGACATGCTGGTCCATCTGTTTTCGATCGGAGCGGCCAAAAACAGCCTGGCCTGTCTGCAGCCTTGTGCTGTTTCCCAGTGGTTCACTAAACCCTTACGAGTCCATTCTTTTATAGATTCTTTGAGAAGATTTTTGGTCAGACCCAGGACGGGCTCCGGCCCACAAGTAAGAAGCTAAGAACGTTACAGCAGTGGTGTCAAAAGTGGCATAGAATTGCAGCAAGAAGTTTAATTAATTAATGGTTACGTTGCGAAATGAAAAGGAGACTGAAAGTAGCAGAATGGCGAAGGAAATGTTAGAGAAAATTAATGGATAAGATGAACTGAAAAATATCATTAAAAAGCTCGAAGACGACCAGGAAGAGCGGAAAAATATCATGAAGAAGCTCGAAAGAAAGCCAAGATAAGCTGCTAAAAGTTATCCAGCCTCAAAGGGACGATTATGTGGGAGAAATAAATAAAGTGAAACAAGAATTTGATAGTGTTCGCGATGAATGAAGTCAATAGTGTTCGCAACGAAGTCAATAGTGTTCGCGATGAAGTAAAATTGAAAAAAACATAAAACAAAACTGCTTGTAGAGGATGAAGATCGACTTCTAGAATACAAACTCAAAACTCTCGGTCGAAAGTTCTGAGGTGAAGTATTCTACGTGTACCGCACCTGCGAACAGTTTTGGCTCAAAAGTGAAACCACCGGTGTACGACGGAACAGCACCCCGGAGTGCATAAAAAATGCAATTTCAGGCAGCCTGCATATAGCTAACGGGTGGAACGACGTAGAGAAGGCAATAGCATTTGTTTTTGCTCTTCGGGGACAAGCTGTGGACATGTTGCAAACACTGCGGGTGAAACTTCACTCGAATTCCGACCAATTAATTGTATCATTATAACTTTGATTCGGCAATCATCATATGGAACAGGTTTTTCAAAATCAGTTGATGAGCAGAGTGCAAAAGCCGAACGAATCGCTACAGGAGTTGGAAGCCGATGTCAATAGGATTGTCCATATAGCCTACCCAGACTCGCCGCAGAATTTCAAAGAACAGTTAGCGCATCGAAAATCTTTATCGATGGTATACGAGACACTGCGCATGTCACATTTGACGAAGTCCAGCGAAGCGTTAGTTAGAGCACCCGAGGGTAGACCCTCGACGCCTTTTCAAACCTCTTCAAAAGTACGAGCAGTGAGGACCTACCCTCGACACCTTTTCAAACCTTTTCAAAAGTACGAGCAGTGACTATTAATGAAGAAACAGAAGAGAATGCGGCTACCTTGGAAAGGTTTATTAAGATGATGATAAGAATATTACGTATGATGTACCTACATTATTATAATGGGGAAAATTTCTAAACTGTTAATTTTGGAGTGCATACTTACAAGTTTTTTTTTCCATTTTTGTGTTTTCGAAAATAAACCAAAAAAAACCTTCTTGCGCATCAATCGCACAAATAGTGTATTTTTATGCGATTCAATAATAAATATTTTCTTCCTATTTTTTTTTTTATAATGAATATAATGAAAAAATAATCCGATTTTTTTTGGGAAAACTCCACCTACCTACAAAAAAAAGAATGATCCTCTCGTGGATTCGAACCCGCACCAACAGTTTGCTAGGCAAGGGTGTAATGAACTGAGCCACGGTGCGTTTCAAATTTATAGTGCTGATGGGGTAGGTATTATGTAGTACGTCAGGTACCTACACCTACACATTTTATTTTTTAAACTGGTCATATCTTAGTTATTAAAAGACCAATTTGAATACTTTTTTCACCTGCATGTAGGTGATTTAATTGTCGTTGCGATTGCTGTTCTAATTTTCAGAACCATTCATAATTGAATGTGAAAAAAAAAATTGCGAACCATTTCATCGATTTAATAATTTTATATAAGTGTAAGCTAATTTTGCACAAGCGAAAAACTTTTTTATTTTTCGTTTAAAGTCCTACATTAATCGAGACGAATTGAAGCTAAGACATCAAATTATATGTTAAAGAAAAAAAATGGAAAATTTCGGATCAACTTCTTCAAAAATGGACTCATAAACGATTATAGAAATTTACACATATTTACCCTTTTCCTACCCACGACACTGGCTTATTAATGGAAAATATGCTAATTTTATTGCATTAACTCAAATTTCCAATAATTTTCTTCAAAGCCTGTTAATTTGATTTCAAAGTTTTTTTGCCATCTTGCTCATACAGGGGTTCAAAAAATAGTAAATTTTCCGAAAATTCAAATGGTCGCTATTTTGAAACGGCTCGGCCGATTTTGCTCAAGTGCAATACCAGACCACTCCTTGTGGACATCTTACTCTCACAAAAATTTCAGCTCCCTAAATTGAAAACTGCGGCCAGAAACGGTGCCTCAAGGACCGGATTTTTGAAACTTTGAAAGGACACCCTGTAGAAGTAACGTGACTTTTGGAAATTTTTTCAACGAAAATCTAAAGCCATTCCAAAGCTTTACAAGAATCCAAAATTTCGTTCACTAATCTTGAAAGATAAAGCTACAGGAGCGTTTTTTAAATCGAAAAATCGTGATTTTGGAGAAATATATACAGGGTGTCCCAGCTTATTCGAAGCGGTCTCTGTAGGCCAAACGATGGACTTTTTCGAAAAACTTTTTGAAAATTCAAGTACAGAATCACAATGGCCATAATTTAAAATTATTTTGGAGTATAAAGAGTGTCCCATATGACAGTGACATATCAAAGTTATGTTTTTTTAAATGAAAAGCTCCTATGTTATTGCAGTTTTAGATTGTCTGAGAAGAGAAAATAAGATTGGCTTTTACAGTTGGTATTTAAATTTAGAAGTTTTTGAGTTATAAACAAGTGAAAATCGTCATTTTTCGAGTTCAAGGCCCTGTACAACGAAAACGGTTCAAGATAGAGAAAAACGGCTTACATGTCCCTATTTTAACTTTAAGTATCTTCCAAGAGTTTGAGATATATGAGCATTAATTGAAGTTGACAATTTTTTTTTGTCGAATTTTTCAGTCCTCTTCAGATGTAGGTAAATACTTTCAATCTGATGACCGAATATTAACTAAAGCGAATAAAATATAAAAACTTTATCTAATAATCAATCTATGGCAGTTACGAAGTCATGTGTGCATTGATATGTTCATTGAAAGCATTGTGACCCGATATACACTGCACAGGTAATAGTTTGGTAGGTAGTAGTACATATGTATTACAAGTACAAGCTAGACCTTTTAACGAGCTCATAAAATCATCAATATCAGTCTAATGAGACTTGCTCTTGCTATAACTCGCATTACCTCATACAATCCTCCCTCTTGTCCTCATAACTATTCTCTGAGAAGCGCACGCACACATTGCGCTGACAGCAGTGACAGTATTACTATGAGTAATCTTGGACGTATGCCGAGGGATATATGATGTGAAATTGGACTAGGATTAGGAATTAGGATTACTCAAAATAGTTCTCCAGACTCCGACAGATCGTACCTGAATTTTGCTGGCAAGTCGTGACGACTGACCTGGCTAACTTCTCGCCAGGTATTGAACAAGATCATTAAAAAATAGGTGAATGCTTCGAGTTAAAAATATGTCGTTTTTATCAAAATACATTCCGAGCGTCTTACGCAAGTTCAGAATTACAACTTGAACTCAATTCGTCTCGTCGAAGATGATTTGATGAGATGCTCTCACTCACAACGTCGCGTGGGATGAAAACTATGTTCAAGTCGAGCTATTTTTACATCAAGTAGGTAGGTACCTACTTGGAACATTCAATTGTCTTATGGTATACATATACTTTTTTCTTTTCTTTTAAGGGTCTGCACTGTACCTACTGTGTGATCTCCAAAATATTTTATTTAAAGTTTAATAGTCTTAGAGATATTCCTGCAATGTTGCAAAACCCATCTATAATATTTGTTTGCAAATATTTAAAAATGCGTATTCGGATTTGAGAGCATGAGAGCCATGTCACATTTCGAGTTAAAGAGAATTATCACGGTATAGTTTGGCAAAATTAATCCAACTTAGTGCTGAGAATGTTAAAATTTTCAAGAATCGCATGTCATTGAAGTGACAACGAAGTCAATAATCCTGTTGAGCAAAAAAACTAAGGGTGTAATTTGAAGAAACAAGTAGGAAATGATTACTTGGGAATCGAAAGGCATAAAGTTGCATTGAGTGCGTGCAGCTGGGAAGCCTTATTAGTGGTATATTTGAAATAAATATCCCAAACAGAGATCATAATTATTTCATTTGAAAACAACCTCAAGGTGTGTTCTTTTTTACTCCTTGCATGGCAACGCTGTTTTTTTAAGATAGTTTATTATTTTTTGCAAGCTAAGTATACCTAGATTTTCAAAAATCGAGTGTCATTGTATTCAGAACAAAAGTTAGTATACCTAGTCCTACTGAGCAAAAAATACTGGGAATGTAATTTGAAAAAACAAGTAGGGGATGGTTTTTTTTTTTTTTTTTTATTGAAAATGCACATGCACTGCAGGAAAATCCCTATGACGCTCCCGGTTACTTGGGTTTTTTCTTTTCGAGGGTCGTCTGATTCGGGATCGCCGGAAGCAGGAAGCACCTCAGTCTCATGGGCTTACTTGTGGGTTGAAAGGGATAAAGTTGTATCGAGGGTGCAGCCGCAAAGCCTTAGAAGTATATTTGGAATTTTCCAAAATTTCATTTGTTTCTGTTTTGACACAACGCGGATATCCCCTGATTAAGACATCTTGTGACACCTGTATGTCGTCGTGGAACTCGTGGACAGGGGAGTTTTGAAAGACCACACTTTCTAGTGGTGTGATGAATCAAGATCAATACACACTTGATGGTTTAGGATGCTATTCATAAAGTAGGAGTGACCCAATAATGTATTAAAAAATATACTAAAATAAAGACCGATCGTGGAAGTAGACAATAAAATTTGATTAAAAGACGGTAATTTGGCGTGGCGTGATTAATTTAACGCATTTATAATTCATCTGAAACTGGTTTAGAGTCCAATAATCGTCTGTACTTTGAATATGTGATTTAAGATCAATAATATAATACCAGTTTGATTTGAAACGATTTTGAGATAAAGTAATCGTTGTTTCTTTCTTCGCGAAAAGTAAGTCAGTTTTGGGTTACAAACATTGAAAAATCAAGCCCGGAAAATTTTATAACAGTCTGCTATTTGTGACTTGTGAGGTAGGTAATATAATCTTAATAACTATTCTCAAAGACGGGGAAAGTGAAAAGCTGAAATACCTGTGTCAATGTTAATGTTAACGTTAACAGTACAGTCACTAGCAGTCAATAAAATAGTGCTAGCTGATCGAACTGAATACTTCACGCTTTAGCACAAAGAGTTGTAACATGTAGTAAAAATAGGTAGTTACAAATTAGTTGTCCACATTTAAATTATGAGCGGGGTTATTTTTGTGCAAACTGTGATAACGAGATAGTAGGTAGGTAGGTATAGGTATACCTACCTACCTACCTACGAAAGATATGCAGTGCAATACGATGTATTTCTAACGTAATGCACTGCAATGTAATGTAATGTAATAATCCATCCATTGTTATTTACTGTTGTTATAGTGTGTTACGTTATGGGAGCAAGGGAAAGTAGCTATACTGTATCACTTTCACTATCGCGTAATGTCTGACTTGGCCTGCAATCTGCAAGTGGACTCTTTCGGCTCCTTCACTGTAGGAGACATGCCTATTGCCGATCCATCCTCGTCGAAACGACTCATTTCTCAAACGCTCAATTACCCAATTCCCAGTAATTGTGTGTCATTATTCTTCCAATTAAAGGCGACTTTTTAACTGAAATAAATCAAGTTTTTCATAGCAGCTCGCTCAGCGAGAATAACTTTTTTTCTTGAAAACTGGGGTGGTCTTCGTGCCTGCTTGATGAGAAAAAACTTCAATTTCGGAAAGAACTCCGAGATCTGATAAGATAACATTGAAGGCGATGTTGACTGCAGTGTTAGTGTTACTGTTAAGACTAAGAGTAGTGTTAGGTATAGGTACTGTCAGTTAAATATGTATACCTATATGTAGTAAAAAGGAATTAACTAACATCTTGCTAGTAGAGTTAGACTGCTATCATATAAGGCATTCTCACACATTATATTCAGCAGAGAGGCAGGCACACATGCATACAGACACACATTCTGTAATGAATAGGACGTAGGCAGGCACGACACCATTATTATTACCAAACAAACGAACCAACCAAGCATTGGCGAAACGAAATCACAAGCAAGCCAAAGCCAGCCGCTAAGCAAGGCAAGCACTCAAGCAGGCAGGCAGGCAGCAGGCCGCCCGCTACCAGACCAGCACAACACACGGCACCGCTTCGCTGTCACTGCCGACCTTGAAACTAGAGAAGGAGAACTCGCGAGTGAGCTAGCACTAGGAAAAAAACTCGTCCGGTAGTGGGGCTTCAGAGAAAAGAGGGGAAAGTAAAGGGAGAAATTAAGAGGTATGGTGATGGTGTATAGTAGTAGTATAGTTATGTGATGTGCGATCCGGTGAGCGAAGCGCGAATCTGACCTGCCGAACTGCCGACATCTTCTTTCTCTCTACCTGGCTCTGGCTGCCTGCTACCCATCCTCTGGCTCAGCTCAGCTCCACTCTGCCCTGCTCCCCTGCTTAATGCTCTCTACTACTACTGGAACTAGCAACTAGACTAGAAAAGACAGTGAGAGTGACTTAGTAGGTGGTTAGCTGGTAGCAGCTGACTTGCGGTCCGACATCGAGCACGATATTGTGACATTTGGGGGTGATATACATTCCATACCACTGCTCTAGGTCGACAATAACGACGCTCAACTCAACTAATCGCACATCTTCTTCCTGGGTGCTCTTGCTCTTCTTACAACCTGTTGCTCCAGATTTGTCTTCAATATCAACAATAAGCCATCGTGAATAATCAATTAAGTGATTTTGTGTTCTTGTCTGCGGTGCGGAACTTGTGCAGGATCTACCGGGACCACATATCTACCCCTTATATACCGCCTCCGCCGACGTCTCTCAAGTCAACCCTTATTCACCAGGTCTACCACTTCATCTAAGATCAAGATCCAGAAATCAGAAACTTCTCCTGCACTGCATTACCATCATCATCATCATCATCATCGATCGATATAATAGCGAGCAGCGAGCGTCCGTTCCGCGGCTTTTGTAACAAACTATTGCCGGTTTCCGTACACCGTCTGCAGAGCGGTCGTTCTTGGTCGGTTTCGCTGAGGCCGCTACTGCTCTGCTCTCCGCTCGGCTCGTTCACTTTTACTTTCATTATAGTGGCGCAACCAGGCCGCTAGCGCGGTGCCGTCAGTTTTATTATATACTACGTACTCCTTACACCACTCCAATCCGGATCCGGAGTTTCGACACTAAATGGATAGGGCTTACAACAAACGATCTTTGCCGCTCTACGTCTACACTAGCAAGGCAAGTCACCTATCCCGTGATTCCAGACACTAACACCAACACAAGCAATTAACGTAACGTTCCCGCATCGTGTTATTCATTCCAACGTTGCCGGATATTCGTCCATTCTATGACAACGAAAGTGAGAGTGCCCTTGTGTCGTTGTTGTGCCTACCCACCAGTGTCCATCATCTTGCGAAACAAAGTGCAACGAGTGGTGTTCTAGTATTTCTTCTGGTGCACCAACTTCTTTCAATCATCGAGATTCCTCGTGCCACCCCAGGTTCCAAGAGGAACTTGACGATCGTGGGTGCAGACATAGGATGATGGCCCGTCGCTGGCCGGAGTACGGCACCACTGCATATCTCTTTCGACATTTCTTCCTACCCTGCTGGTGTCCAAGCCTAGCAGCTGCCGCCGCCCCCGCACCACGTCGATCTCTGGTAGCTGATAGAAGAGCCGCTCTGTAGCCAGTCTGACAGATCTCAGACTGCCATACTACCAACTTGCACGCTACCACCCTACGAGAGGTAAGTAGTTTCTTTTTTTTTGCAATCTTTTATGATTTTTCCACCTGTTTATCGAGATTTATCATAGTGAGTATCAGAATATTAGAATGATGGAGCCATTGCGCATTACCACAACGCACAACGTGGATTTCCCTCTCCTAAAATTTTATTTATAAACGAGTAGGTACTTACACTTATATGATATAGGAATTAACTATTACTGACTTGGTCCTTGTGTTTGTTCACAAATTACCCACTACTTAAGTGTATTATTATTATTATTGCCTTTGGATTATATTCCCGATCGAGGTAAATGATGTGTATTATTGGTAGTAGGTATTTTCTTGCTTATTAAAGCTTTCGTACAAGTTAAGGTAGAGGACAATTTTTTTGTTATCATAGTTGACCTCAATGTGTGATGAACTCAAATCAATCAATTTTCGAACTATTAGTTGTGCTAATTGCTATGATGATGATGATTAATTAACTATTGATTGATAATACATAATAATACATATATTTTTACGTTTTTATTGACTTGCATAAATATGTGAAAGTGAATTGAAATTCATAAATTATGTAAATGACGTTCGTCGGAATATTATCAAAGTGCATGCAAGTTGTAGAGAGAAAGACAGAGAGGAAAAATGCAACCAAATTTAGCCCAAATCTTATTTTGTTCAATCAGAAAAGATTGAGTGTTTCCACAAAGGGGTTCTTTTGAATGATCCCCTAAACTAAAACTGAAACTGCATGGATATGAATATATTTTATAATAAGCTATGATTTTTTCAACAGAATGTAATGTGAAGGCAGCATCTTATGTAACGTAATCGACGTTTTTATCTGTATATTAATCACTAATGTCAATTCAACAACTGAAAGTGCTTTTTCAAGGCGACTTTCAAGGTAAAACATCAAATACCAAATTCTATGCGTTCTGCTTCAGCTCTGCAGCATGTCACTTCTCACAGCCCAGCTAAAACAAGATTATTAATCAAATAAATAAACGTACCTATTGAGGCTTTACTTGGTCTGTCATTCTCGTTTTACCAATGTCTTTTCAACTTATCAGGTGAAAAAGCTCCGAAGAAATTCATAATAATTACCGTATTTTATGTCTTTTTAAAAAAATTTCTCACGCAAGTTACTTCTATCTTTTTAAATTCCACTTCCAACATAGAGAATTTATGGGAGAATTTATAGCCCCACCTGGTTTTAGTAAATGGTGTGTGGATGTGTCAATTGACAATCATTATATCTTTTTTATTTTCTTGATTACTTTTTACTCATTGTGGAAATGAGAAATTTATTAGCTACATCTTATTGAACTCCATCATAGACAAAGTCAATTTAGGTATAATACCTACCTACATCCTCTAGCTAGATGTACCTACATTCATTCACAGTAAGAACGTCTCAGAATGAAAAGCTGTCGTTCGTCTAAAATTATTGTTTTCATGACAGAAACGTTACAATGTTGGATGTTTTTCACTTCAAAACAAAAAAGAATAATAAAAATAAAAATTAAGAAAATATGTATTCACAAGTTTTGCAAGGATTGCAAATTTTGATAATAAAGATTTCATTAAAAATTAAATAAAAATATTGATGGGGAACTTTTAACATAAAAAAGTTGCGATGACGTCCATGCATGCGAAAACGAATAAGAGGCTGCAAAGCAAAAAATATAGACAATTTTGATAGCTAAGTAAATATTTCATTATTTCAGAATAATTATTTATTTCCTAAATAACAGAATTAATTCTTTAATTTAAATTATATAGGTAAATATTCCTGATTCAAAAATTAAGAAAGATAATTGGGGGATCCTCATTAAGAAAATTAGTAATATGTTAATAATTGACTTTTGTCAACTTGACAATAATTAAAAGGTCCTTCAAAATCGAGCAAAAATATTGGGAACTCTCATTGAAAAAAAGTAAATGTGATGCCACTAGGAAAAAATACAGTAAAAATTTTTTTTTTATTCGGAATCAATAAAAGATATTGTCACTTTTACTCAATAAATAATATTAATAAATTTTAGTCCACCGAATTATGGTATCATTTTAAAATGAGGATCCTCAAAACTCTAAAAATAATCAGGGGTCTTATTCACAAAAAATGACGTCGCTGCTAAGAAAATGGGTTAATAAAACCTGCAAATTAGGCTCACACCAAAAAACCGTAGTGGACAAATGAGAAATATAATAAACTTTCTGGAATTTTTCATGGTCCATTCATATTAGCGGGATTTCATTTCAATTCGTTTGAAAAGCTGCCATAAAATGAATAATATATAAATTTAGCAGCATTGCAGCTTTGTTCCTGTTCCTGTGCACGCCACTGGCTACCTAATTTTTAAAATGCAGTTTTTTTTTTACACTACCCCAAAGTTCGAAAAAAGTTACAAGGGCGTTTTGAAAAGCGATAATTTGAAATTTTAGACAAATAAAACATCATGTAGGTAAAATAAATTTGAATAACTCCTGTATTTTTATTTTTTGCTTTTTGATTTTTTTCATGGTTAACGGTTATTAGTATAGCTGTCTACTGTAAAAATTTCAATACAGTTCCTTCAAAAATGTGCTAATAAATGGTCTTAAAAATTTAGCAATTTTTACCCTTTTCGTACCCACGTGATTAATAGAAATATAGAAAATAGAAATAATGCAAACTATATTGCATCAACTCGAATTTCAAATAATTTTCTTCCAATCCTATTAATTTGTGGATTTTCCTCAAATGAAATATCAGACAACTGCTCATTGATATCTTACTCCCACAAAAATTTCAGTCCCCTAGATTGAAAACAGCGACCAGAAACCGTGCCTCGTGAACGGTTATTTTAGAATTTTGAAGGTACACCCTGTAGAAGTAACGCAGCTTTTGGAAACCATTTTCAACTAAAATTGAAAGTGATTCAAAAGTTCTACAAGAGTGCAAAATTTGGTTCACTAATCTTGAAAAAGATGACGCTAGAGAGTTTTTAAAATCGAAAATTCCCGATTTTGAAGAAATATAAAGGTGATTCAGTGGTAAGTACCTACCATAAATTGAAGGAGGGCTTGAAGATAAATTAAAAAAAAATTGGAAAAAATGTTTGAGTTTTCTTAATATTTTGGCTTTGTCTGCAAGCCTTTCAATTTATTGTACTTATTTTAGACTATTAAATAAAAATGAGAAAAATGTTGAACATGCTGCGTTTATTTTGAATTTTTATTAAAAATGGTGTCCCATAAAAATTTAATAAGCATGTATTTTTTATAGCAATTTAAGCATTGCGAAAAAACAATAAAAAAATGAAAAGCAGTTCAGGTATTTGTTACGAGACTTTGCATTCTACGCCACTGAATGGTTCGGTTGTATGTACGTACCCACACAATGTTTCCAAATACGAGTTATTAAATAGAAAGCCTGTGCACAAAAATTCAGAATTATTGGTCAAGTCTGTAAAAAGATGCAATAAAAAACCTCGAAAAAAATAGTTTCGCAAATTGACACTTGAACACCCTGCATCTTGGTTAAAAACGGGCCTGACATTAGCGCCAAGCTCTAGCATCGAGAGTACATATTCCGGTGCAGTGTTGCCACGTCGACGCGAATTTCTACAATCACTTCAGTGGGATTTTAAACGACTTTTGTCAGTTTAATTGGCAATGAACCCGAATTAATTATTACAAATTAGTCTTTGCTTTCGATGTACCTCCGACAAATAGCGGTGCTTAAGTGTCCAGGGACGGAGATATGATTTTATTAAATTCTTAGGCGCCAGCTTTGAATGCGAAATTTAATTGTCTTCCGAGCAATTAATTTAAATGAGATGTTTCTCTTATTGGTGGCATATTGTTTTTTCATGTCATTCGGCATTAAAAGAAATCAATTTAACTAAGAATCTATAAAATTAAACAAAAACAAAAATTTTTATTTTCGATATATTTATCAAAAATATATTATTTCCATCGGATTACGTCATAAAACAACCATTCACCGAAAAATCATACGACAAGTATTCCATCCAAATTAATGGCTCGGAAGACAGTCAAATTTCGCATTCAAAGCTGGCGCCTAAAATTTAAAAAAATCATATCTCCGCCCCTGAACTTACTGACACTTTGAAATTATTTTTAGTCGAAAGCACATCTAAAGACAAGTTCGCGTGCGAAGTTTCATCCAAATTAATGACTCGGAAGACAGTCAAATTTCGCATTCAAAGGTGGCTCCTGAAAATTTAAAAAAATCATATCTCCGCCCCTGAACTTTGTGACACTTTGGAATTATTTTTAGTCGCAAGCACATCTTAACACAAGTTAGCGTGCGAAGTTTCATCCAAATTAATGGCTCGGAAGACAGTCAAATTTCGCATTCAAAGCTGGCGCCTAAAATTTAAAAAAATCATATCTCCGCCCCTGAACTTACTGACACTTTGGAATTATTTTTAGTCGAAGCACATCTAAAGACAAGTTCGCTTGCGAAGTTTCATCCAAATTAATGGCTCGGAAGACAGTCAAATTTCGCATTCAAAACTGACGCCTAAAATTTAAAAAAATCATATCTCCGCCCCTGAACTTTGTGACACTTTGGAATTATTTTTAGTCGCAAGCACATCTTAACACAAGTTCGCGTGCGAAGTTTCATCCAAATTGATTGCTCGGAAGACAGTCAAATTTCGCATTCTAAGCTGGCGCCTATAAATTAAAAAAATCATATTTCCGCCCCTGAACTTACTGACACTTTGGAATTATTTTTAGTCGAAAGCACATCTAAAGACAAGTTCGCGTGCGAAGTTTCATCCAAATTGATTGCTCGGAAGACAGTCAAATTTCGCATTCTAAGCTGGCGCCTATAAATTAAAAAAATCATATCTCCGCCCCTGAACTTTGTGATACTTTGGAATTATTTTTAGTCGAAAGCACATCTAAAGACAAGTTCGCGTGCTAAGTTTCATCCAAATTAATGGCTCTGAAGACAGTCAAATTTCGCATTCAAAGATGGCGCCTAAAATTTAAAAAAATCATATCTCCGCCCCTGAACACTCACGCACCACTATTTATCGGACGTACATCTATAAAGCAAAGACTCATTTGTAATAATTCGAGATTCATTGCCAATTAAATTCACAAAAGTCGTTTAAAATCCCAATAAAGTGATTGTAGAAATTCGCGTCGACGTGGCAACATTGCACGGGAAAACGTACTCTCGGCGCTAGAGCTTGGCGCTACATTCAGGCCCGTTGGTTAAAAAACATTTTCGGAAAAAAATTATTAGAATTTTCTTAATATTTCAGCTTTATATAATTATAAGCCCCTCAATTTATGGTACTTACCACTGAATCACCTACTGCATGTGTCCAAGATAAGAATGAACAGCATAGGGATCTCGGAAAACGTGGGAGATACAGGGTCGGTTAAATGGGAAAAAAGTAGGGCAACCAGAAGGACGATGCAATGGCAGAAAGAGATTTCGAAAATTACTTTTGATTTTTGAATTATTTAGAAAAAAAAAAAAAAATTAAATTTTAGTTTTTCTTACTTATTGACGTTTTTATTGAAGATTAGGAAAAACTGAAACAACATTTTCATTGCAGTTATTGACCAGTTCTAATTTTTCGATATTGTCAGTTTTTTTTAACCAGACTTCATATTCGCAGGGCCGGACTGAACTTCGTGATTTTAAATACGGCCCTGGATTTTTTTATTACAAAAATTTAAAGATATTTTAGTTCTGAATTGAATGGTATGCCACACATAGTGGTTCAAACGTGTTTCGGACTATTGCTTGTGACATCATCAGTTTAATTTCATAAACTATAAGAGCCCACGACTGCCAGAGCTTCGTCATTTTATAGAAGCTGAAAGTTTCTGAGCGCATGTCCCCAACAGAGGTAGAAACAATGCAGCGACTATGAAATTTGGATCGTCTTAGCTTTATCAGGTAACAACTTAAGAAGGTGTATAAAAATCACTCCTCAAGATCTTTTTTTTTTTAAGTTGTTTTTGCTTCATTTTCTGCTCTTTGGCTTTTTGAGTTTAAAATAACAATTTTTTTCTGTGGTTAAATTTGATTAATGATTTTTTAATTTTTTTGCCTTCAAGTGATGACATTGATGATGCCACACCAAATGAAAAATTAGGAAAAAATTATAGAAACCTATCTCACAAAAATATTTTATGTTAAATAAGTATTTATTGTTGTCCTGTCATTTTTATAATATTTGTATTCACGGTTGAATATAAATTGGAAGTTCCTTTTTGAATAATTTATATGATGCCAAAGCCGCACTTATTCCCTCCAATTTCAGCCAAATTCGTCGTCTTATACATTAGTAAATCGCGGTTTCATTTATCTGTGCATGGATGTATGGTGTTTACTGTTATTGTGGCTGCTTGGGGCTTCTTGGTATATGTACTTACCTATACATGGATTTCAGAAAAAAAGAAATCAATAAATGGTACAGTTTTGACTACATGTATAACAATAATTAAAGGTACCTAATTTAAATTTATAAATTTAACATTGGTACAAATGGATGATTAATATGGAAAGTAAAATGTGCAGGTACTTTTTATTGTTGTATTGTTGATCGGGATGAGGCATTGCGCATTTTGTACCTTTAGGGTTAGGTATATAGAAATTTTTTATTTATTGCTTGGAATTTCGGTTCGTAATAATATTATTATTTTTCCAAGAACCGAAATCCCAATCAATAACCAAAAATTTCAAAAAGGAAGGTTCTATAAAATATGTATTATCAAATTTATGGTTGGGTAGGTTAAATACCTACCTATGGAAATTTTTTTTTTTCTTTTTTGCAATCACTTATACAGCTTCTGGCAACTATTTCTTGCTTGAATATTTCAAATTCTGCAACTAAATAAAAATAATTTAGCTGACGCAACTAAATAGGTATTTAATTTCTCGTTATCAATTAGATGATTTAATTGGCGGAATTAAAAATTTACTTCCGCCAATAAAAATTTTTTCTCAGTATGCATAACAAATATACAAAATCTTTAAAGTCACACAATAGAGTTTTGTTGCTTTTTGTTTGTAGCAACACGATTATTTCTAAGGGTTGGCCGATGAGGTCCCAAGCCCCTAAAGAGTGGTAATCGAGGTGGGAACCCTACTAATTAAATTTCTGCTAAAGGACCCTGCAGAATCCTTATGGTAATCGGTTCCCGATTAAATTTGATGTAATTATGGGGATCGGTGGTATTCGATGAGTAGATCAGAAGTCTCCATGGACGTTTAGTCTCCATGTCTAGGTTTTTGAGGCGTTATATGCCCCAAAAACTCTTGTTCTCGACATATTCACCTCTGAAGATGGATTTTTTCTCTCATGGCAGCCACGCATTTAATCTTAAATATTGTTTTCGAGAGAATTCTTAGAAAAAATGATTTGCTAAGATGGAAAATCTGCTTCAGTTACATAGTAGTTACATTTTAGGTCTGTTGAGTTATTTTCGAGACAGGCATTTTGTTTCAATATTTTCGTAATTGCATTGACTTTAACAATTGAAATTACAACAAACAAAAACGTCAAAATTGAAAAAAAAACTATCCAATTTTGAAGTCACAGCCAAGGCTATTACAAAAGTGACACCACAAATTGAACAATTTTTCCCATTTTCCTGGAAAATCGCTCCACAGACTTAAAATCTAACTACAGTAACAGAAGCGGCTTTTCAATCTTAACAAATGATTTTTGTAACATTTCTCTCTAAAACAATTACGGGGACCACCATTTAAAAATAAATGCGCAACTGTGATGAGAAAAAAACTTCTTGCGCATCAATCCCATAAATAGTGTATTTTTATGCGATTCAATTATCAATATTTTCATCGCTTTTTAAATAGGCTTTCTGAAAATTTCCATAGTCAGGTCATATTATAGCATAGTGGCTTACTGTGAAAATTACATTTCATTTCTTTTGAAAACGTGCCATAAAATATATTTTTAAATTTAACAAAGCAAAAAAATTTGGCAATATTTTAACAATTTTGCCATTTTTTCATGCACGCCACTGGCTAATTTAATTTAAAAAATGCATTTTTTTACAGTACCGTGAAATTCGAAAAAAATTACAGCGGAGTTTTGAATATCTAAAATTTGAAATTTTAGACAAATCAACGTCATGTAAAAATTTGAGTATCTCCGCCATTTTTCTTATAGGTTTCTTGAAATTTTTCAGAGTTAAGAGTTATTATATAGTATAGTTGCCTATACTGTAAAAATTTCAGTTCAATTCCTTAAAAAGGGCGGGCTCATAAACGGTTATAGAAATTCACCATTTTCCTACTCACGCCACTGGCTTATTAATAGAAATGATGCAAAATTTATTGTATTAACTTAAATTTAAAATAATTTTTTTCCAGTCTTTTATTCATTTGGTTTAAAAGTATTTTTGTATCTTGCTTAAACAGGGGATCAAAAAATAACCATTTTCCCTAAAATTCAAAAGGCCGCCATTCTGAAGCAGCCTAATCGATGTTTTTTGCTCAGATGCAATACCAGACCACTCCTTGTGGATATCTTACTCCCACAAAAATGCAGTCCCCTAGACTGAAAACTGCGATCAGAAACCGTACCTCACGTTTGTTTCGAAATTTGATGGGACACCATGTAGAAATAACGCGATTTAAAAAAAAAAATTTAACGTAAATCAAACGTTATAAAGTTTCAAAAGTGTAAATAATTTCGTTCACTAATGTTGAAAGATGAATCTTTAGCGTTAAAAGGTAAAATCGTGTATTTTTTTATTAAAAAATGCACTAAAAGAGGAAAATATCTCGAGAAAATGAGTTTTTGGGGAATTACGCCCATGGAGACTTCTGATCTAGTCATCGAATACAACCGGTCCCCAAGATTGCAACCAATTTGACCGGGATCCAGTTTCCATAAGGATTCTGCTGGGTCCTTTTGTTCTTTCTCTTCATCTTAATAATTATAAACTAAGTAATTTACAACAGTAGACGTCAAATAGTGCCCTATTGTTTTCCGTTGTATGGCTGCATGTCACAATAAAATATCTTATGAAAAAATTTCTAGTGAGCATCCTGAAATGTGCAGAGATGCTTTGATAACACGTAAATAGGAAGGCTATCTTTTTTAGGATAGCGAAATCTTTTATATCTCCCCCGTTACAGAAATTCGACGAAAATTATTTCTGTCAATAGTAACTAGAAGAACCATAATCGTAGATGTTTTATGCGATACTGGCATGTTGTACTGCAATATTAGACAAAGTACAAAATATATCAGTGACGGTGAATTTAAAGGAAATTTTCCTTAGATATGTTTTGTTGTCGACTGATTATTATCGAGCGCCTGCCGTAGTACGGACTAGATCAAAATCACAGTGAGTGAGGGATTAATAATTCAACGAATATCTTGCGTATACGTAAAATGAACGGAGTGTCACACCATAACTGTCAAGTGTATAGGTACCATTACCATATCGTAATTATGTACCCCAAAGGGGCAATCTGAAGATTAGTTTCCCTCCATATTTTGAAAACCGCTGATATATAGTAGAGGAAAGTTTGAAGACTTGCTAAAGCCGCATCCACCAAGTTGCGTATCAATAATTCTTCTTTTTGAGAGGGTGATGTTTTGGGAGGGGGGCGTTTTGGAAGGGGGGGGGGTAGGAGACAGGAGACGGCTTCCGCTAACTTTTTTTGGGGTGTAAATTTGAAAGTACTTTCTAAAGTATGTATTGTTTTTTATTTTATCAATATTAGAGCTGCTCGATTCACAAATTCATCGTCTCGGCCATTTCGACAAAACTTAATGAAACTTATAATTAATAACCTTCCAGGTTAGAGGCGGTGTGTTGCGGTGATGTTGTACTCGGCATCGGCCGGCGAGGAGGACCCGCAGCAGCAGCAGGAGCAGCAGGAGGAGCAGGATCGACGGCGGCGGCAGCAAGAGGTCGCAGCAACGGAGGAAGAGACCGTTCAGCAGGGCCTCCTGACTCTGCACTACGGCAAGCACGGCGCGACTATCGCGGAAGAAGTGCGCTATTGTCTCGCCTCCGAAAGCTTCGCCGACATGAGCTTCGTATGTGAAGGTCGGGCGACGGTCAGCGCCCATCGTCTGGTCCTAGCCGCCGCTAGTCCTTTGGTCCGGCGGGTGCTTGCCGATCAGGGACCTGCCGGATATCTGCATCATGCGCTTGTCTTGCTGCCCGGCGTCCATAGTCGTCATCTTAAGCATCTCCTAGATTTCCTCTACAATGGCCAGGCTTGCATCGAGGTTTGTTATTTTTCATTATTTTGCATTGATCTCTATGTTTTAATGTTTTTTTATTCGTAGTCTGGTGATTTGGAAAGTATTCGAGAACTTTTCGAATTACTTCAAATAAAATCAGACATCTGGCAATCTTTTCCAAACGATGAGACTTCAAATCAAAGTGACGATGAGATCAGCTTGTCAGAAGCTGAAAATTCAGCCGAGTCTGAACCTTTCAACATTGTGATGCAAGTTAAGACAGAAACCGAAGATGACGAGAAAGAAGACGGTGAAATTGAAGATGACAGGGAAGATCTTGAAGGTATGGATCCTTCTGATAGCTCCAGTCTTTCGCCTAATCCAGTTAATTTATCGCTGAGTTGTAAGACAGGATCTTACTCATCGGAAAGTGAAAAGAATGGGGTAAGTATAATTTTTTTCTACAATAAAAAATTAAAAAATTACGTAATATTTTTCTTTAAGAAAATGGACCAACGAAGCAAAGATGTTTTGAAAGTAGGACAAATGACAGTAAAAATTGCTCCAAGAGTTCATGATTTCCATTATCAAAAGTCGATTAAAAGAAAGAATATATACATAGAACCCATGGACTTTCGACAACACGACGACTTAAGTGGTCTGAAGACACCTTTAGTGGACCAGAAATTGATGTCTTTAGTGCCAAGTCCGGATAACTACGTAGTGACACCACACAGGAAGCGACGTCCCGGCTTCCACAACTCTCCAGCTCAAAACCCACCATTTGTACCATTCTCGCCTTCTTATATCGACGCTGAATCGATGCATCAAGTTGCTAGGTTCAAGGGTCTCCCTCCAATCCTAGCAGCTGCCGCGGCGGCGGCCGCCGCCCATCATCCACTTTCCCTTTCCGCTCCACCCTTCCTCATAGACACAGGTGGTGGCGGTGGTGGCAGGACACGCACACCAACACCCAGTCAACCAGTATCTGGTAGTGACATGTCTCCCGCCTCTGCCGAAACAAAATACCGACCTCCAAGCGCTGATCAGAATGAATACCAGCAGCGGCGGCGATCAGGCTGGGGCGGCTGGTCTTTAGCCGCTCCGGCCGTCTCTCGACCTCGGCCGCCTTCCTCTGAAGGTCGCGGGAACGGTGACCGTGACCTAACGCCGGCATCTGACCTTCACTCCCCTACTGGTTCTTCAGATACGCACACCACTGCTACCGCTAAGCCTCTTGCAGCGACCAGTGCTGCAGGTGGTGGTCAGGTACGGGAATATCGGTGTGAATACTGTGGGAAACAGTTCGGGATGTCGTGGAACTTAAAAACTCATTTACGCGTGCACACAGGAGAAAAACCTTTCGCTTGTCGGCTGTGCGTCGCGATGTTCAAGCAGAAAGCTCATCTTCTGAAGCATCTCTGTTCAGTGCACAGGAGTGTTATCACATCTGGTGGTGTGAATGCCACCAGTGGTGGTGAAGCCCAGTCACCAAACCTTAGGTTTAACTGCTGTTTCTGTCCCTTGAACTTCGAAAGTCTTCCAGAGTTGGTGAGGCATTTTTCTGGACCTCACAACAGTCTGCTACTTAGCAAGAATATGCACCAAGAGGCGGCTAAATGATGACAGCTGACAGAGAGAGGATAGCTGATGGATGGTTCTTCCTGATCCTTCCCATGCCCCGTTACTTGCATTCCAGTGAATATTTTCATGTTCCCGGGGTAAGGAGTAGCGTGGCGGCCGTAAATGTGACACAGTCAGGGCAGACCTTTAGATACTTCAATAAGTGAAAAGTTATCTATATGTTTGCTGTTGATTGAATGGGACGGACATCCGCTCGCAACTCTCTCCTCCTGTTTCGCCCCACTCGTCCTGTGATAGCCTGCGGTGCCTTTGCTTCGGCCATCGCGGCCTGCCTTTCGGTTCCAATTAGCGATAAGTCCTGGCCTAGCATTCTACCTAAATCCTATTTATATAAGCGTAAACTAAGTTAGGAACTTAAATATTACGTAGTATATAGCATTAGTAAGAACAAGGATAATGTATTTGCACGCGGTAGTATTAGAAATTTGTACATACGTAGTGATATAGAGATAGTGATGGCATATGTACCTGGTGTCGAATTTTCGAGTCTCCTTCGTGAAAATTCTACTACTTGTCAATGTCCATTCCGTTGGTCTGCTTAGTCGATGCTACATCGTTGAATTCTGCATCAAACAAACCCCACTTCATCGTTATTACTTACTTCATCGTTATGCTTCTGCTTTGTGATAAGCATGCTCTTCATTAATTATTAATTTAATCTCTCTAATCAATTTTTCTTATTGAAATTTATCAAAGACATACGTTAAGTAACAAAGTAAGTAACTCCTATCTCAACCAGTGTGTTCATCTATTTTGAATAGGTAGTTAATAAGTGCTTCAATTTTTCATATTTTTGGAGGAGTTGAGAGTTATGTGCATCAACTTTTTTTGCGCGTTTCGAGTTTCAGTACATTTATGTACCTAGTTGTAAGTATGTGTTCAAACATCAGACTACGAGGGTGATTTTCTGAAAAGTTTTGTAACATCTCTGCCAGATATTGAATTGGATGTTACTGAACCTGCTTGCATGTCTTGCCAGTTAGTGTTCTTTTTGCTCATTATTATTTACCGTATCTTTCTTGACCTATCAACAGTTATTATGAATGTGTCCTGAAATTGCCAAAAAGAAATGTTGTTGATGCACATACAGCGGTCAATCTTTTCAATACCTACCACTCAACAAATTGTGTCTAGTTATAATAGTTAATGCAAATTTGTTGCTGTACTTAATCATAATATTTATGTATTTTATAATGTGGTTTTTACTAAAAAACTCTCGTATTCGAAAGTATATTATTTTTAATATACAATTACACACCAAAGAATTTAAACTTTAGTTCCATTGAGTAAATATACTTAGAGATCTACCAAAGTAAGATCGACACATACGTCTTGCAAACGTTGATTTTTGCTCTAAAGAGGTATACTGCAATTTTTTTCCAATTCATATTTACTGTTAATTTTGATTTCCGTTTACTTACATAGTCGGCGGCATTGAAAACAATATGTTTCATTATTATGCTTGAGATGAGTTAATATTTACGAATTGTTTTAATTTTATTACGTTGGCGAGCATGTGATTTATTGTTGCTCTTATTTTGTTAGGATTCTAGTAAGAGATTTCCCTTAATTTTAATATCTATAATAAATAGAAATTTAGATGAGTGGTGCATCTGGAAACAATTAACTAACACTCACACCGTCAAGAAGAAAAATTGAAGGAAAACCTTGTTACTTATTAATAGAACCTGAGAATAATATTTTTCAGCTGCACCACAGTTATTAAGTAGTTAATTTTAATCTTACCTTTTTTCTCACAGCAAAGTGAAATTTATCATCAAACTGATGAATTAGTAGCCTCCAAGCTATTATGTACTGGTAATAGGGCTCGAAATGCTTTTAAGTTCAATCCCTTGAGTAGAAGTAAATAATTTCGTCTTTGTTGCTTGTGAGACTGTAAACTTTATTTACTGAAGAGAATAACTCCATATGGGTGTCCATTTGTGGTCCAAAATTACTGATGCTTGAGGTAAGATTTAATTGTACAAAAGGACTTAGCATAAAATTCTACGATTCGGTTTGTTTTGATTTTATATTATATATCCATTACCAGTTATATTATGATAATAAAGACAATCAAAAATTTGGTGACAATAGGTGATTGATTTGTAAAGCAGATCCCAGGTACTCATATACCAAATCAGTTTGTCAGATAAGTCAACTAGTTACTCTTTCTTCTAAAAAGCACATAACAATGCAAGTATGTAAGTTAATAGAAGCATGTTTAACTATCAGAAATCCATAACTGTGCTCAGTATTGAAATGTTATGTACAATATTATGTGAATCTAATTTATATTTAAATTATTATTTAAATACTTAGTAACTGTGACATTCCTTAAAATTTAAGACCGATGTTATTTAATAATTATTACTGTAAGCAGTTAAAGGAGCATGATCTCAAATTGAATTTGTTAAATAATTAAATATAAGAACAAATTGATACACACACATTACGAAGTGAAAAGTGGAAATTTTAATATAAAACCACACAACATGTACATTACATTGCAAAATAAAATGAAACTGTGCCTGTAGTGAGCTATACATTATGATTCTTTTTTTTCCAATTAGAAGAAGTAATTAAAGATTATTACTGCCTGGATATGATTTACATTTACATTTACATGTAATATGTTATGTATATGTATGTATATGTCATCATCCGTTATATATATATATATATATATATTTATATGTATCCCTTATTACATCAAATCCAAGTCAATGAACAAAAAAATAAATAACTTCAAACATTCATAGTATTTTCAATGTAATCAAAGAGGCTCAGTTTGATAAATCGCGGGAGTGGCATCTACATACAAACATATAAGTTTATACATATACGTACAATCAAATTTACATTATGTTACTTGTTTATTGTATATAACTTATTTTATAAATTTTTTTAAAAATTTTATGAAAAATGTACCCACTTGCTCAACAATTTTTAAATCAGTACTTACTTTTCAAATAATAAACATGCAAAAGTTATTATTGTTATCCTTTAGTTGCTGACAATGCAACTCAAAAGTCAAGTAAATTTAATTCAAGTATTCAGCCAAGTCAGAAGAAAGCATTTGCTTACAAGTCAATATCCACAACAAAAATTTTCCAGTTCATTTGTGGCGACAGTACAGAATTTTATGTGTTAAGAATTAAATTTTCCAAGCGATATTTCTCAAACGGTTGAAAATACTTTTATAAATTTACTGGTAATTAACTCCTTTGGAACTTATTTGTCTTATGAAATTGTATTTGTCGAAAAAGTTATTCTGACTGCTTTTATAAAAAACTGTCATCATCAGTTTCTAGAAAAGCACATCTTCTAATTGTGTCTTCGTAACCAATGGAAAAAAAACTATTCTTGTGGATATTGACAGGTTTTTAAGTTCGCTTTATGTCTATGTAAGGCTACTTATAGATCACCTTGTGTAGAAACTAGAAATTTAAACAAATCGACACCTACAGGTGATATGGGCCTAACTCCTAAGAAAAATATCTCGTTTACCCCAGGCTCTACGTATACGTTTGATTTCATATTCAATTTATTGAGCGTTGTGACTTTGAACGAAAACCGTTTCCATCACAAATCAATGGGAGTTTATTACGACTGAAGAAGAAATAGGTTGAGTAGTTGAAATATAACAAAGATTTTCTCCCTTAAAACGAATGCAGAATTTCATTCCTTTATAGAATTCAATTTGTTTCGGGTTAGGTTGTTGTGGATTGTTGGTTAGGACTTCTTTGCTTACGAAATGAGATAATTTAGTAGTCGATGGAAACTCGCATCAATATTTAAAACAAAACTGGCCCCATCACAATCAGTAGAAAGAAATTTGCAATGACTGAAGAAACGGGAATAATGGAACAGGATTTATAAAAAGCAGAAGCATCTCTGCGGGATTAATATATGCCTTTGATCGCAAATCAGAATTTCGTAAGACATTAAAATTAATTGGGGATTTCTGAAGGCATCAGAAGTAAAATTCTGACCCCAGTTGGTAAAATTATCCTTGCCAGTGCTAAGCGCCAGGCCAATAGACTTCTTCCTCTTACTGGGGTGTGATATTCCGACGGCTGAAGTTCCGATTTAGGGTTTTATGGGCATTTAAGCTCAGTTCATTTGAAGAACACCAGTCAGTAGCCCTCGACACTGCACAGTACACACAGCATCCCTAATATCTGTTGGTGGTCTGTAACTTAGATATGTTGATTAGAAGTAGTATCGTCAGCGAAGAGTATTAAACCAACATTCGGATGGAACCCGGCTATGTCGTTCACATACACCAAAAACAGAATTGGTCCGAGCACAGAGCCTTGTGGGACCCCATGCAGAACGCTTCGGGGTACAAGAAGCCTATTAATTAGATAACTCTCTAACAGTCTCGCTCATTCATGAGGATATCGTGAGACATGCAATCGAATAATGCCTTGGTAAGGTCATAAAATGAGGCGCATGTGTCAAGCCCCTCTACTTGCTTCACTAGATGATCTATAGCAAGTGTTTTGGAATTTCTGGTACGAAAGTCAAACTGGCAAGTAAGAAACACCTTCAAAATAGTCCATCATCTAATCCTTCAGAATTTTGGTATTGTAACCGTAACGATCTTTTGAGTTGCTATTCTTAATATTATCCAAGATCATTCGCTTGATTGAATGTTACATGTTTTAAAGCAAAATGTCCCTAAGGTGCAACAGTATATCAGCGGTCTTTAATAAGTACTCTTCATAAGTCGTGCTACCAGAATGTAACCCACTTATTACCTTATCCGCCACGGAAATAAAAAACTCATTAAATTGTTCAGCATCCAACCTATCGCTAGATATATGAAAGGGCTTAGGCTTATTACCAGAAATGATCTTCCACGTGGCGGACTGTTTGTTGGCTGCCCTACCAATCAAATCGTCATTGTCTTTTTTCCTACAATTGGAAACCTCTCTACGATACCGCTTCCTATAGTCCGACAGTGTAAGTTTTGACAGTGTAGGTGTATTGAAAAAGACTGTTATTTGCTTAAGACCATAAGATGTCATATTGCCTACACAGGTGAATAGCTCGTCGATCGCTAGTTTTGTAGCTGGTGGTGCTGAAATGTACATTAAAATCACCCTCCACAATAACTGTGTCCCTCACAAGGATCCAGGAGAGAAGACAACCTAGTCACCGACTCATCATCATTATTACTACCTGGGATTCTATAGATTGAATAGACTTACACATTACGGTCCACCAGATAAGCTCCAGCAGCCTGAAAGTCCGACTCTACAACATAGCGAGATACATCCACGTAATTACAATCCAGAGTACATCTCGTAAATATACAAACCATTCCGTGACCCACAAACGCCAGAAACGCCACGGTAGTTTTTCAAACCCTCGGTTATAACATCATAAAAACTCTCATTGGCTAGGATTTCAAAGTCAAGAAGTTTCTCACGGATAAACTGGCCATTGATATGGAGAATCCTCAGGCATAAGCTGTCCGGAGGTGTCGATCTGTCAGTTGAGCTGCTACCAGTTATTTTCCCCCGATGTTGACGTCCTAGGTCGAAAAAGCGAAACCTCTTGACCAACACATTCTCTGGTCAGTTTGAATAATCCATCAGTTTGTCCAGTAACTCCAGTATAGTTTCTACTCTGAAGCTTTGATAATCACCAGATTTCACTATATAACTGTTAATCAATCTTAAAGTCTTCCTCCTTGCCAAATGTTGAAGCGAGATAGTCAGACAGCACATCTCCTAAAACCTGCCCGCTCAATCGGCCAACATAGATGGATGTCTTCTTCGTGAATTTGGCAACAGAAACAGAAATTCACTCAGCTTACGTGACCCTACCACCACAGAATACCGGTGCTGATCAGGCAGCCTTGCAGCTTTCACTTTTTTGGGCAACCGAGTAGAAGGGGGCAAGCGTGGACCCTCCTCTGATGATGTACCGGATGACAGACCCCACTGTCGACGATGAGCAAGCCGACATCCACTCATACCATGAGACTTAGATGGGGCTGGAACCTAATCAGAAGGAGCAACAGCAGCCTGCTTTATTGCTGAAGTGTCATAACGCCCGGACGAATTATTCGTTGTGACCGAAGCGGGAGCTTCAGGGACATCCCTTGAGTTTTCTGTATAGGAGCTTCACACCCTTCGGTGAGAAGTCTGATCCTTTATGACGTACCTACGCAAGGCAAAGAAAAGAAAACTCTTATTTATTGAAAGAACACGCGCGCAGAGATCTACCTTGAATGCCGGTTTCTTAAGCGAATCTTCCTTGGAGTATATTATTTGTCGCTGAAGACAGATTCGGATTCTAAGGGGCAAAAATTGTGACGTAGCATATTCTTATTTTATAAATGATAGTTGGAGGTGGAAGTTGGCTTTAAAGTGAATAAGTTGAATAACTTCAAATTTTGAAAAAAAGTATGTTGTTAACCATCTAAAAAGTCTTCTCTTTCAAACCGTAAGCTACCTATGATTTCTTGATTTTTAAGTTTATAATTTTGAACTCTCTAGAAATCGCAATACATTGGCGGATTCACCTACAAGTCTCAGCACATCCGCACACTTCAATAAAAAGTCAACAAGACTTCAGATCAAAACTATCCCTACGACTTTACAGGTGAAGTGTTACGATCAATTTCTAGTGTACCTAGAGGCTTACAGGAAATCTAAAAAATAAAATCCACTTTCTTGCTTTTTCTGAATTTAAAATTTTGACGTCTCCAGTAATCGCAAAACCAAAATCTGTGTCACAAGTCACACACGAGTCTGAGGCTATCCGCACACGCCACCTACAATCTTCGGTCGCGAAACAAGACTTATTCAAACCAAAACTACCCTTTAACATTTTACAAACAGTCAAGTGTGATCATCAGTTTCAAAACTAGTGAGCCTGGTATGTGCACCATTACCGTCTAAGATAGCTTCTTTTGAAAACCATGAGTTATCGTATAATCATCCCTTAAATGAATAAAGCTTGGAAAATGAATCATTGCTTTTTTTAAGCTTAAAATTTTGCTGTCTCCAAAAATCGCAAAACTAAAATTAGTTTAGCCAAACGCAAGTCAAACTACCGACGCCCGCCAATGTTCCCTGCTAGCTGTCCAAGAGGGTAGAACTCGCCCCAAGAAATAAAAAAATTCGCAACCAAACAATATGGGAGGTATGTGCCATACAATCCATTTTCCATGGTGTTGGGTTCTTGAGAAAAATTCCGACCTCGAAACGTTGCTTTCCCATCAACGGTGAGTTCTTTGAGAATTTTTGCATAACCATATACATTTTTTTTGCATTTTTGTCTTTTTTCCCGCATTCTACCACTGGACGGTGGCGTAGAAGATTGTATTTCTTCGATTTTCTGGAAGGCGTTGCAGGCCACTAATTTTAAAACTGATGGTAACACCTGTCCTTGCAGGCGAACTATTATGAGTGCGGGAAAGGGACCACTACAAAACGTCCTAGAACCATGCAGCAGGAAACAACCATGGGAAGTTAATGCTTTTAAAAATCCATCTCAAACCGTTCCAATGAAATACTGCACCTATGCAGAACACGGATCAGGATAGTGGTGGGACTTCTCACAGGACACTGGCAGTTTTTTAATTATTTGGCGGCAAGGCTCTGTATTGCGAAACTTTTACGACGATACTCGTACAACATTTTTATTTATACAGGGTGGGTTTTTGAAAACGAAACAGGGTTAATAACTTGGGCACTGAAGATGTGTGCGAAAAACGCCAAAACATGTAATTTTGTTATTGAAGGGGACATATGTTCGTGACAAATTTAACTACCCAAGTTCATCCCATTGGCAGGTGTAGCTACCCCTACGCTTATCATCATAGGGAATAGATATCGAGTGATACATCATTTGAAAGATACTTGAATTATCTTTACAACCATAGCTCACTTTTTCGGTTTCGCTTGAATGTTACAGGGCGAATCGATAAAAAAGGTCTACTTTATAATTACTTCCTTTTTTGTTAGAAATAGCAAATAAACAGACTTTTTATTAATACAACGTCACTTTTCTTTAGTTACCATGATAGTAACCATTTTATTAACACTTATTGTCTCCGCACATTTATGAAGAAAAGGAATAAATTGTTGAGAAAACTTGTTTTATCGATTCGAAGTCGAAGTATCTAATATTTTTTCAAAACCCCAAACGAGTTGCATATCGTTGTAAAGATAATTCAAGTAGCTTTCAAATGAGGTATCACTCGATTCCCTATGATGATAAGCAAAGGGGTAGCCACTCCTGCCAAGGCGACGCATTTGGATAGTTCAATTTGTGACCCAAAGATGTGCCCCTCGATAACGACAGTTACCTGTTTCAGCGTTTTTCACGCACATCTTCAGTTTTCAAGTTATTAGACATGTTTCGTTTTCAAAAACCCAACCGTATATTAGCGCAATAATGTTCATTTTTCGATTCTATTTAATTTCATTCATACTGGTGAGCTACCCGCGCCGTTAAAATATTTTCTTGTCACGAGGGCTTTCTGATGAGTTTTCCGCTCGCTGAACCCATGTCTTACCATTCTTCTTGTTTGCGTCTATTCTATTTTACAGAACTTTCTCCCGAACTTTTCTTTAGTCAGAACTACTATACAGGGTGGGCCATCGAAACGGTAACAGGCCTAATAATTTGGAAAGTGAAGATGTATGCGAAAAACGCCGAAACAGGTCGATTTTTTTATCGAGGGGGACATATTTTCGTGACAAATTTAACTACCCAAGTTCACCCCCTTGGCAGGGGTAGCTACCCCTTTAATTATCATCATAGGGAACAGCTATCGAGTGATACATCATTTGAAAGCTACTTGAATTCTCTTTACAACGATATCCAACATTTAGGGTTTCGCTTACATACAGGGTGGCCCATCGATAACGCAACTCGCCCTAATAACTTGGAAACTGAAGATGTACGCGAAAAACGCCGAAACAGTTCGATTTTGTTATTAAAGTAGGCATATTTTCGTGATAGATTTAACTACCCTAGTTCACCCCCTTGGCAGGGGTAGCTACCCCTTTGCTTATCATCATAGGGAACAGCTATCGAGTGATACATCATTTGAAAGCTACTTGAATTCTCTTTACAACGATATCCAACATTTTAGGTTTCGCTTACATACAGGGTGGCCTACATACAAGTGATTAAGGCGAGTTTCGTTTTCGTTGGCCACCCTGTATGTAAGCGAAATAGATACACATCATTTTAAAGATACTTGAATTATCTTTACAACGATATCCAACACTTTGGGTTTCGCTTACATACAGGGTGACCTACATACAAGTGATTAAGGTGAGTTACGTTTTCGTTGGGCCATCCTGTATGTCAGCGAAACCCAAAATGTTGGATATCGTTGTAAAGAGAATTCAAGTAGCTTTCAAATGATGTGTCACTCGATAGCTGTTCCCTATGATGATAAGCAAAGGGGTAGCTACCCCTGCCAAGGGGGTGAACTAGGGTAGTTAAATTTGTCATGAAAATATGCCTACTTTGATAACAAAATCGACCTGTTTCGGCGTTTTTCTCGTACATCTTCAGTTTCCAAGTTATTAGGGCGAGTTACGTTTTCGTTGGGCCACCCTGTATGTAAGCAAAACCCAAAATGTTGGATATCGTTGTAAAGAGAAAACAAGTAGCTTTCAAATGATGTATCACTCGATAGCTGTTCCGTATGATGATAAGCAAAGGGGTAGCTACCCCTGCCAAGGGGGTGAACTTGGGTAGTTAAATTTGTCACGAACATATGTCCCCCTCGATAACAAAATCGATCTGTTTCGGCGTTTTTCGCATACATCTTCACTTTCCAAACTATTAGGCTTGTTACCTTTTCGATGGCCCACCCTGTATATTCATTGGTTTCGGATAAAAACTCATCCGTCTCATAAAAACCATCCCCTCTAAAGTCTTATACGTAGAAAAACATATAGCTACTATATGCTCAAATTTGCAGTTTAATTATTACAAGCTTGTCTAGTTTCAATTAATTAGTATTTAATGGAAGCCAAAGAGTTGGCTCCTATACACACTTCAGTTACGCCAAAATGCCATGAACTTTATGTTACCGATGTCTTCAATACTTTGATTGAAGAAAACCGCTATTAAATTATATTATACTTACCTCTGCTTTTTTATGCTATTTTCAAAAATGTTGCATTATGTGAGTATAGGTAGTAGAGAAATTCTTTTGTAGTGAGATTTTCAGTCTTCCAGGATGCTGAATGATGATATAATGACTAATAATAATTGGTAACCGATGAATTTTATATTAAAAAAATTTTGAAAAAATTGGGATCTGCCAATATCATTCTATCATTATCAAGAAATAGAGGACTGTTGATAAACAAAACATTGACTTTTTAGAATTTTCAGTTTTATTCTCGGTTTTATTATTGATACGAATTCCTCCAGGATTCACTTCCTGAAAATCACATCGTTAAAAAAGACAACACTTGAAGGAGTTCCAAAAGTTTTATAAAAATTAAAAACTTAACGTTCCATTTTTTTAACTAATATGAATTTTCTTAACAATTAAAGTACCGTCTTGAATCATTCATATTTCATTTTCATTAGAATGTGTGCTGCTTCCATCAGCTTTAGCCAAATCCTCCCATAATAATAACGAAAACGCATTTTTACCCTCAATTACTTAGGATGAGCAAAAATTTACTATACCTATTTCAAAAAGTTACCGTAGTGTAAAATCTTTTCGAGCAAAAAAGGGACGGAAATCTATGGTCAGCAGCTGAAAATTTCTACTGCAAGATGCAATAAGTATTTGAAAACAATAATATTTATATCTTAATTGAGGGTCAAACAAGGGCATTGCCTTGTTCAAGGAAAACCGTTTACCGTGCGTTAAGTTCCAGTGGTTCTTGCACGGTGGCCTCTCTTTATTACCCAACAAACGTTCGTACCCGTTTATAGGAATATATTATAAGTAGGTAGGTACCACTATTGGAATATAGATAAATACGACATTATCACCAGGTGTTCTAGTACCGCTGTAAGTTTCCAATTCTACCTGATACCAGAAAACGCATATAATAACGGCCCACGACGACGTGCCAATGCGAGGTGTGTCGACAGGAGTAATCGTCGTTGATAAACAACCTATCTTGCATAGCGGGACTCCTGCTGGTGAAGCTATAAAACGGCTCATCGAGACCGGCATCACAGTACCATTGCTACCGTCTCGTCAGTTTTCACTAGTGCTCGCCCCAAACCGATGATGACTTCGGGGAAAACCGCGATTCCGGCATTAATTTGCATCGTATTGCCACTGGTCAGTGCCCAAATTCCCAGTATTGGGTTTTGTCCTGAGTATCTCCCGATGCCGGATTTCGATCTCGAGAGGTTCTTAGGCAAATGGTATGAGGCGGCGCGGTACTTCCAGTTCTCCGAAGTGGCGAGCAGATGTGTTGTCACTGATTACGCCAGAGCGCCTGGAAGTGGGAAGATTTATGTTTCTAATGAAGTTACTAATCGATTGTAAGTATTTTTTCAACTCGATTTCTTCTTTTTAATGCCCCAGTGTAATTGTGCTAATATAAAATAAATTTTACAGAACAGGCGTAAAGAGAGTGATAGGTGGAAGTCTAGAAACAGTTGGTAAAGGAACTGATGGAAAACTGACTGTGCGGTACGCAACAACACCACTAGCTACTGAATCTACTTTAACAGTTTTGGACACAGACTACGATACTTTCGCTTTAGTTTGGAGTTGTAACGGTTTCGGCCCCGTCCATGCACGTAAGTTTTTCGCTTACTCGAATTTTAACATATCTCTAAAGTAAATGTACATACATAGAAAGCGCCTGGGTGATGACACGTGAACGACTAGCACCAGGCGAAATCCTTAAACAGGCTTACAACGCCTTGGACAAATTCCGAATTAACAGGACGTTCTTCGTTAAGACTGACCAAGAGGGCTGCGCCTTGGCCGCTTCTGACATCAACGCCGCCAATGGAATCACGGCCGAATCGACGGTACCACAAGCGACTGGAGCCGAACAGAAAAGCGCAGTTGCTGCAGAAACACAAATGCAACAAACTCAAGCACAGGAACAACCAGAACCTACCAAAGTATCCCCCTCTCCTGTCCCTGCCATGGAGATGCAATCAAACATGACGGACAATCAAGGGAACAAAAATCAAGAATAATTCATAATTATTCAATTACGATGCCAAAATGTTCTAACAATCAATTTAGCTTTAATTTATAGCTGTATTTTTCTTCATTTTCAATTAAATAAATATTAAACGCCAAAAATTTCATTATGTTTCATAGGGAATAATAATGTAACATAGGTAGGTACATTTAGAGGGGTTGATTTTCAATGGTTTCTAAATTTTTCTTACAAAAGTTCAATTCTGGGCCGGAATCGAACCCAATAAGAATGGCATGTTACCACTTTATTACCACCGTGGTTCCGGTCAACCAATGAGAAGGGCATTCCATTGTGTATAAGGTCTGCCTATCTGGATTGTAAACTTACCGCACACTTTTATTACTATATCTTTTGGCCGACTGAGGATAGGTACAATTATTATTAGTGATATATTTATTGTCATAATTTTATGTAACAGGATCCTTATTATGTATGATATAATTAGTAAAAACGAGATCTTTTATTGATTATTTCACGTTGTTTCTTTTAATATTAATATAATATTGATACTCCACTTGAAACCCATAATTTTCTTTATGAAGTACTAATTTGGATATAAAATAAAATAAAGTAAATATTTGTTTCGTATTTGCAGTAGGTAAACTGTGCCCTGTAAGGGGCCTCTCATGTTTGCGGTATTTCAAAACAGAGACAAATGAAATTCGGGAAATTTCAAATATACCCCAAGGCTTTGCGGATTTTTTTTCGACTTGTCTTTTCGAGTTACTACCTACCAGTTTTTTTGCTCGGCAGGATTACTGACTTCGTTCTGAATACAATGACATGCGATTTTTGAAAATCTAAGCATACTTACTTTGTTTGCCAAACCAGCATTGCCAAGGAGTAAAAAAGAACACACCTTGAGGTCTTTTCAAACTGAAATTATACAACGAAATGATAACAAATACTCAAGTCGGTATGCCACGTATCGGGTTGAAAAGAATAATCGCGGTCTAATTTGACAGTAGGTAAATTAACCAAATAATCCAACTTATTGCTTAGATTTTCAAAAATTGCAAGTCATTTTATTCAGAACTAATAAGTAAGTAAGGTATCCTGTCGAAAAAAAACCATTAGAGGTGTACTTTGAAACAAACAATTAGGTGATCATTTCTTGGGGGGTTGAAAGTTGAAAGGCGTAAATGTTTATTGAGGGTCACAAAGCCTTAAGTGTATATTTGAAATTTCCCAAATGTAGTATTTTATAATTTTTCAAATAGAGCATAATTTGGACTCCTATTTGTTCCTTTGCAATTCTAGTTTTTACAAAAGTTTCAAGATCGCCTGTCGTTGTATTCAGAACAAAGTCACTAATCCTGCTGAGCAAAGAAAACTAGGGGTATAATTAATAAATAAAAGTAGGGGTTGATTACACTTGGAGGTTTAAAGGTGTTAGGTTGTTTTGAGGGTGCGCCGTAAAGCCCTTGGGATAAATTTCTCAAATTTCTTTTGTTTCCGTTTTGAAATAATAACGCTGCTATCCCTTGATAAAGAAATTTTGGGGCGTAGTACCTATGTATTTAGAAATAATATTACCGGGTCATCCCTCTTAATCTATTTTCGAATTATTGAGGAGGGACAACATTCTCCTTAAATTCTTTTGAAAAAAAGTTAAAATAGGGAAATGTGAGCCGTTTTTGTACAGGGCTTTGAACTTGCAAAATGACGATTTTCACTTGTTTATAACTCACAAACTTCTGAATTTAAACACCAACAACTGTAAAGGCGAATCTTATTTTTTCTTCTCAGACAATCTGAAAATGCAATAACATAGGCGCATTCCATTAAAAAAAAAACATAACTTTGATATGCCACTCTCATATGGGACACTGCGTGTATAGTTCAAAATAATTTTAAATTATAGCCATTGTGATCCTGTACTTGAATTTACAAAATTAAAAAAAAGTCCATCGTTTGGCCTACAGCAGAGACCGCTTCGAATGACTTCTGGGACACCCTGTACATACGGATACAGGAGATGTATCTAAAAAATACCGAAACAATTTGAGGGCTGATTCTTTGGTAAAAAATAAACAAATTAACGTGTGTCCGGAAATAATCCACCCTTTTGAGATACAGGATGTTAAAAAATATTATTTTTCCAGTTTTTTGAAGCTATCTGCTGGGGAGCCATTTAATTTGAGATATGGAACTCAGCTTTTGTAACTACATGTTTTTTCATTAATATTAGTAGCTATATCTTATTTTGCATTATTATGGTCAACCATAATCATGAATATAATACCAGAAATGGAAACAGACTCAATTAACAAATACCGTCTTTCACTGCATGAAAAGTAACCCAACTATTTGGGAGGGACTAACGGACAGCATGAAAATGTTACACTCTCCTAGTAGTAGTAGTAGTATAGTATGGTATGGTGGGTTGGGGTGGTGCACCCCAAGCGACTAGACCACCGAGGGCCCTTTTCGCCGTACCCGAACCATGGTGAAACTCCTACTCGAACCTCCCCGACCTTTTAATAAAGGCCAGAAGGTTGTTGTATGAGAGGAGTTTCATTTCTTCCTCTTGTAGCTCCTCAGACCCAAAGATGTTGAGCCTGAGGTTGCTATATACCTCGCATACGCCTACATAATGGTGGGAGTCCTCGTCATCCATTCCGCATTAAGGGCAGACCGGGTCCCGAGTGACCCCCATCACTTGTAGGTGTCTGTTCAGACTGCTGTGACCGGTGAGAACCCCAAGTAGTAGCCTGCGTTCTTTCCGGTTCATTCTGGACATGCTGGTCCATCTGTTTCCGATCGGACCGGCCAGAAACAGCCTGGCCTGTCTGTAGCCTGGTGCTGTTTCCCAGTGGTCCTCTAGACCCTTGCGAGTCCATTCTTTTATAGATTCTTTGAGAAGATCTTTGGTCAGACCCAGGACGAGCTCTGGTCCACAAAAGGTTTCCCTGGTTCCGAGCTTCGCGTAGTGATCTGCTAGCTCATTGCCTGGTACACCTGAGTGTGCATAGGAACCCACACGCCACACGATATGCACTGATTTCCTGTCCGCCAGTCTGTTCAGCGCCTCGACACACTTGTAGCCATTTTCTGCTCGCTTAATTTAAAATTTCGAATAAATATGCCAAAAGAAAAAAAAAGTGCGAGCAGAGGATGCTATTCCCTCTGGCTCCGTTCGGGTACTTTCAAATTTATTTGAACCCAAAGCGGAACAGAGGGTATTAAAGATCTTAAAATGAAATTACAAATTTTTTAGTGATCGTCTAGATCGATTTTGTCTCAAAAAAATTTCCAAAAAGTTTCCAAAAAGCTTGACCTGCCCTACGTTGTGAATATTTAAATTACAGGTCACACAAACACTAAAATAAAAGACACACTAATAATTAACAATTTATTGGAATGCTCCAATTAAACAAAATTAAATTTCCAGGAATTGATAGTAATGTATCGTGAGATTATTTACTTAAAATTAGGATTTTTCCCCTTATCAACTAAACATTACACATAACATCAAAGATAAGACAAAGTCATTTTCTTCAATTTTAACAGATAATTGGTCTATAAGTGACCACCATACCACCTTCAATAGGCATTTACTAAAATTTACACATTTAACCTTACTTAATTTGACCAAATAATAACTTTACTAAATTAAAAATTTAGCTTAATAAAAGAAATGACAACATTATACCGGCTTGGTATAGTTCAGTTTAGCAATATACAAAAATTGTAATATCAATTAGATATTCTCAAATTCATTTACTGGTCACAATGGTCCAAATTAAATCACTCCAATAACATCATTTGGTTGATGTGTTTTTCATTTTAGAGAACATAAATGAATTACAAAATAAATCTGATAAGGTACCTTGCAGTTCAATTCGTACTTCAAGTTGAAAAGCAAGTGAAACGGGAAAATCCAAAAGTAGGATGGAAAACCACGCTTCCTCCTTCCATCGTTGATAATGTCCGACCACCATCATCGGTCTAGACCATAAAAAAAAAACAAAAGAAGATGGCTCCGCTTTATCCAAGGAACGCCATTCCTGCAGACTGCTCACATCAGCAAAACTCTTGAGTAAATGATGATCCCATACCAGAAACTATAATCGGGACATTCCGAAACGAAAACCGGAAGACAAAAGCCAAAACCAAAAGGAAAAGCCAAACAGAAAGGTAGAACAAACGGTAGAACAAAACCGTAGAAGCCCTGAACTCAAATTAAATAACACTATCTGAAATTTTACCAACGCCATCTTTAATTCTTACCGAAATGAATCACATTGTCCACGTCGGGCTTCTAATAACTATTCCCAATGGCAATCAGCATCCACAAACTCATCCTACCTAATTAGAACGACATAAACATTAGCTTTGCTAAATAAAGCTAAAACAACAACTTCATACCTGAGTTTCAAGCACCACTACACGAAACAATAACTAAATAATTCACTTATTAAACCATGTTCACTCAATGGTATTCCAGACAACAAGAACGACTTAGCCAATCTCGTCCGGTTCTCGACCTTACAATTCAATCGATAAATAAGCGCATGGTCGGTTATCTGTTACATCGCTCGGTCACTTCGCCGAGTGGCAGGAGACAGACTCTGACTGACAGACTCATAATTCGACCTCGCTACAATGCCTCAAACCTCAAACTATAAAACCAGCGGAGTGTAGCATTCCAAAGGAACGCCATTTTCCTGCGCCTTTTCTGTTCGAAAATTCATTCGAAACAGATACGGAAAAGCGCACGCTACACACTCCTGGACCAGTGGGGAGCTGGTTCCGTGTGTGCCCAGCGCTTTCGCGGCGGCCTGACGATCCGTGCATATGTATATCGTCCGTTCCTTGGCTTCTGTTATCTGCTCCAATCTAGCTGCTTGCAGAGTTTTGGAAGAGCAGAACCTACTACTCTATGGAGCAATATTTCAATGATGGCTAATTATGTACTTAATGTTTTAATGTACCTGTAGAGACACGTAAGCGCGTATGTACCAATAAAGATATTATTATTATTATTACTATTTTTTATATGTGTTGTGCCAGTGCTATTACAAACCCGTTCGATGTAGTGATGTCCTTCTATACAGGCTGTCCCGTATCGTTATGTTCAAATTTTTTGAGCATATAGTAGGCTTAATTCTGAGCCCAAAAACTCCAAATGTGGCAAGTCTATTTTCATTCGTTACAAAATTACAGGCCCAAGAAAATTATGACTAGTAAATAACAAGATTCAACTTTGAAAACCACACAACCACATGTGTTGTGGTTTAGGCTAATAATTTATTCCTATGGTAACGACATAAGTAAACGTCACCGAAGTAAAACATAAAATAAATAAGTCCAATAAAATAAATAAGTACAGAACATTTTTACAGTAGGCAGTTTTGAGAATGCGGGTTACGAGACTATCTTTTCGACAGAGGAATAAATTTGCCAGCAGATGTAGATGAACAAAGTACTCGATGCTATTACAAGAGATCCAACTACTACCAGTGTACGTCGAATAAGCAGGCAACTTGGAGTACCACGAATGACGGTTTGGCGAATTTTAATTTTTAAATCGTGAGGGCCTGCATCATTATAAGAGGGTGTAAGGTTTGATTGAGGCAGACCTACAGTATCACCTAGTTTATTCTACCTGGATCCTCCGGCAGACACGGGTAAACGTTAATTTCTGTAGATTCGTTCTCTGGACAGATGAAGCTTCATTTACATAGGTGGGAACTAGAAAATCCCAAAGCAATACGTCCGTCTAACTTCCAGCATGAATTTTCCGTGAACGTTTGGCCTGACTTAATCGATGATTTGCTCATTGGTCCTTACATTCTTCCTATGAGATTAAATGTCGCCAATTACCTACAGTTCCTTATGGAAGAATTACCACCACTTTTAGAAGAGGTTCCCCTGCTTATACGAAATGGGCATCCGTAACTTTCTGAATAACAATTATTATGAAAAAAGGATTGGTTGAGGGGGTCCTGTAGCATGACCGCCTTGAGCCTTGATCCCCTGACCATAAATCCTTTAGAATATTATTTTTGGGGGCGAATGAAAGGCTTGTTATACGCACTAGTTTCAAATACCAGAGAGCAATTATTATTGGAGCGTATTCAGCAAGCTGGGCCAAGAGATACACGAAAAAAGACGTGAAATTAGAACTATCACTTATGCAATAGGCCTCCGAGAACAAGCTTGTATTCAGCAAGTAAGAGGACATTTTGAACAAATGATGAATGAAAGATTTGGTCAATAAAATAAGTTTTATATGGTTTTCAAACTTGAATCTGGTTATTTACTAGCCATTATTTTCTTATGCCTGTAACTTTGTAACGAATGAAGATAGACTTGTCACTTTTGGGGTTTTTGGGCTCAGAATTGAGCCTACTATATGCTCAAAAATTTGAACATATAACGATACGGGACACCTGTATAAGGAGTTGTGAATGGCTCTAATTGGTGATTTTTTGTTTATTATTTAACAGGCTGCATGAGCTGTGATTGACTTCTATGCGTGAATGTGCATTTATTATCTTTGCAAGAGAAATGTACGTCGTTATTAAACTGAAATCATCAGGATATTCAACAGTGGTAGAAAAATTTTATATACAGACTGTCCGTTTTTCGCGTGCCAATATGGAGGTCTCGCTTATCTCAAGAGATACGAAGTTGGTTAAATTAGGGCAAAGTAGCGTATTTTTGCGCTGATTGATAATCTGAAAAGAAATTTTAGCTGTCACTATTAGTTGTCAAAATATTTCAAAAAAACTAAAATTTTTAATTTTTGTTTTTATTTTTTTATTCAAAAACCAATCAAGCAAGCCATTTTTAACTGAAACATTGTTAAGACACTTTTCAACAAGGAACCCAAAAATAATTTTACAATAGCTTTAGCACTTGAGATAGAAGAAAATCGATAGTCAGCTTTGTTTTTTATTATGGGCGCCATATTGGATTTTTCCATTTTTAGATTACGTTAATTTTTCTCTTTACAACGATGTATCACACATGTTATTTCATTATTGAATGTTTGGTGAAAATAGAATTTCTCATCTTGTGTGCAGAGTGCTTTGAAAAAATGTCAAGGGTCTTTTGTTTTCAACAAAACTTTGACGATTCGACCAGTCGTCTGCGTCGAGATTGAATTATTAATCGAGAAAAAAGCCACTTTGCAAATAAAATTATGAATTAAAGAATGATTAACAAAGACGAATAAATTAACAACAGGTAATGTCACAGTATGTGTTCAAAAATCCCCCCTTGTAATTGCAAGCACAATTGCACCCTTTTCCTAAGATTCGCTACAGCTCTCAACACGTCTCTCCTTCTAATGCCGTGGCTGAGTGTGGTAATAATTCATTGTCGAAGTTCATCGACGTCGGCTGGCAATGTTTTATAAATCTTATTTTTCATTGTCCCCCACAAAAAATTGTCCAATGGGGACAAGTCAGGGGACCGTGCTGGCCAGCGTTCGTCGCCAATTTTTGCAATTACTTGGTTAGGAAACATTTTTGACAAGAATTATCTCACCCTACCAGCATTATGAGGTGGCGCCCCATCCTGCTGGAACCAGATCGTATTCAAACGATTAAGAGGCAAGTTTTCGAGAAAATCTGTTAAAAATGTCCTCAAAAAGTTTAGGTAGCGATCAGCATTCAAATTATCCTCGTAGATGTATGGACCTATAATTGCGTATCGCCTAATAACCCGACCCACACATTAAGACCAAAACGAATTTGTGGTCGACGTTCTTGGAATCGATGCGGGCTGTCAATCGACCAGTAATGTTTGTCGTGACGATTGAACATTCCTGCATTTGTGAATTTGTATTCATCGGACCATATCACGTTATTAAGAAAATTCGGGTTTTCTTGAATACGATTATTCAAGAACGTGCAGAACGCTACCCGCCGTCCACGATCCCCGAGGTGAAGTGTTTGAGAAATACGAACTTTCCAAGGACGAAATGTCTGTTTTCTCAACGTTCTCCAAACAGTTTGATGCGACGGTAAATCCAGCTGGGCTGCAACTTCCCTTGTAGAGACAGATGGATTGTCTTGCACCTAATTTAGAATTAATTATAAACATTTTGATATCGAAATCATGAAAAATCCTTACCGCTACCGCTTGCAAAATTTCTTGCTGATGTTCATTGGGCCTATCGCCATATCGTCTAGGTTTTTTGAACGAACCATATTGGCCCAACTTTGTGTGCAGCAGAGAAAAATATCTCAAAGAAGGTTGTTGCCGCTCTGGATAACGGCGAAAATACCTACGTTTCTGCGGTGATGTAGGCATTTAGGTGCGAAGTATAATAAATTTGTAGCATATATCTTTGTTTTTCACTTGAAAAAGGTATTTTCGCGTTATAAACGTAACGAAAACACTAGTGATACATCGTTGTAAAGAGAAAAATTAACGTAATCTAAAAATGTAAAAATGCAATATGGCGCCCATAAGAAAAAACAAAGCTGACCTTCTTCTATCTCAAGTAGGTACTAGAGCTATTGTAAAATTATTTTTGGGTTCCTTGTTGAAAAGTGTCTTAACAATGTTTAAGTTGAAAATGGCTCTTGAATAAAAAAATAAAAACAAAAATTGAAAATTTCAGTTTTTTTGAAATATTTTGACTAATAGTGGCAGCTCAAATTTATTTATTTTCAGATTATCAATCAGCACAAAAATATGCTACTTTGCCCTAATTTAACCAACTTCGTATTTCTTAAGATAAGCGAGACCCCCATATTGGCACGCAAAAAACGGACAGTCTGTATATAAAATTTTTCTACCACTGTTGAATATCCTGATGATTTCAGTTTAATAACGACGTACATTTCTCTTGCAAAGATAATAAACGCACATTCACGCATAGAAGTCAATCACAGCTCAGCCTGTTAAATAATAAACAAAAAATCACCAATTAGAGCCATTCACAACTCCTTATACAGGTGTCCCGTATCGTTATATGTTCAAATTTTTTGAGCATATAGTAGGCTCAATTCTGAGCCCAAAAAACCCAAAAGTGGCAAGTCTATCTTCATTCGATAAGCGAGATCCCCATAGTGGGACGCGAAAAACGGACAGTCTGTATAGTCTCATTATCATCAGTTGAGATTTAAGAATAATTCCTTGCAATGTTTCTCTTTTTTGCCGAATCACCCTGTAAATCCGTAAATAAAGCGACAAATTAAATAATTTAATTTAATAAATTGAGATGTTATCGATGTTGACTAGTGATTAATCTAATATAAATACAATGATCTAAAGTGGAACTCCAAAAAAAAACGTGTGAAAAGTGTATAAATACACATTTTCCCAAAAATTTTGTTATTGTACAATAACTGCAGTACCTACCTATATAAGGTAAGATATTACGATGTACCTATTTGATTAATTCAGTGTTAAAAATATTGTTATATAAACATTCTACCTATTAATTAATATTATATTATATTATCTACACATCAAATGTCAATAATTATGTATATACTTTATATACTAGGTAAGTATATACACATTTAACACTTCTGGTAGGTAGTTATGTTGTGAACTTATTCGAATAGACGACTGTAAGTAAGTTGTTAAGTATAGCGATGCTTTGATAAATTATTTATTAATAGGTACTTTGTACTTTATAACGCAGCGTGAATCGCATCAATATTAACCCATTAATCATCCTACGTCATAGATTATGTATTATTTAACGTATTTTTCTTCTCTTATTATTGTATAGTCTGGTATAGTTTAAAACATTAGAGCGCTCGATTTGTATTTTGTATGAACAAAGTGTAAATATTGGATGGGTTATATTTAAGTACCGACCTATAATAACTATAACCGCGAAATGTAGGTACATATTTCATAATTTTACAATCAAATTCGGGTGGGTCCTAATAACGTAATAGTGTAAAATGATAACTGACGCGCATGATCTGTGATGAATAATTTAATAAGTGAGTAATAAGTGCATGTATGTTTGTTACCTACGTATATCATCTTATTATTACAAGTCGCTGTTCTCAGCGTCATTATCTCTGTCCTTGCAATAATAAAAATGCAAGCTATAATTATAATTATTACATGTAATTGCTGATGTTCTGATATAATCAGAAAGTTAAAAAAAATCTGTTAAGATTCACATTAACTTGCACATCTAGGTAAGTGTTTTATTTGATTTAAAAACCTAAAAGCAGAAGAATTATTATGACTATGAGTTAAAATATTTTATTACGGTCTCTGTCACCCCCTAAGCACATTTATACATAGGTAATCTTATCATCATGTACCTATAATCTCGCATTTATTATTTATGGGACGTACTTCCGTTTAATGATAAAATACTCTTTTCGAGAAAATTATAAACGATTGAACACCCAGTATACAGGGTCCTGCAACAGTGCGTCCGTCTTTCCTAGCGCCTTTCCCGTGATGGATAAAAAAAAAGTATATTAAAAAGCCAAAGTATACTCAAAAGTCACAACAACACCGTAGGTAGGTAGGTCTCAATGAGTATAAAGACAATTAATAGCCTGTCGTATTGGAGTCGGGTTTTAACCCATCGTCCTGACAGTTGTCAAGTCTGGAGCACCCGAGAACCCAAATAAACTCTCCAATTCCGGACTCTCCAATATAGTACGCTGACGAGGTCTAATAAGACCGAAACGGCCGTCCGTGCTTTTGGTAGTCTGGTTGGATGTGTGTTGCTGTTTGAGTCGAAACTCTTTATTTGGGTTCTCGGGCTATTAATTGTCTTTATACTCATTGAGACCTACCTACCTACGGTGTTGTTGAAAAAAAAATGTTTCCTACAAAAAATTATTGGTTTGGAAATCTTCATGCCATAAAATTGTTTTACACTATACAGGGTGTCCCATTTTTGAGGTATTCCAACAACAAACATTTTTTTTAATGGAAAGCCCTGTATTTATTCTATTTTTTCGATGTCATTTTTTACCATCTACATTGTTGTTTATTTACTATTTGATTATATTACAGTGTTGCCGACTTACAAATGTTTTCCCGAAATTCTTGTATAAAACAAGCTGAAGTTTAAAAAATGGTAGCGACCTCGTTTTTCAGAAGGTAAAAATTATTCTTAGCAGTAACTTCAGTGCGGTTACTAAGCAACATTGTGATAATGAGAAATATGAATTTAGTAAAATAGGATGTTCAGAAAAAAATGCCAAACTTTGCAAACTTAAAAGTAGTTTAACTGTTTTTTTTTCAAATGGAATGCCCCTATTTTTATATCACCATTCGATAGGCCTTTTTCTTCTCTTCAATTTTATGGTGCATGTCGTATGTCTAAACCCCATAGTTATTGACATGATCAATATTTTCCACAAAAGTTTAACCAATGTAACCATTTAATTATATTTCTATGCACCGAAGTAGGCCGCAATGAAGCAAAACAACTGTCAAAATGTAAGTATCCAAGTGTCAATGTGACTTCTAATGAAGTTGGGAATAAAAACCGATAACATATAAATGTAAAAAAGATTAATTATTTCATTCAAAAACATGCAAATGTAACAAAATTGAACTTACAAATGAAAAACTATTATAATAAATGTTCAAAATGTCTCCCATTTTCATTCAGGCACAAATCAATTCTCTGCTGAAAAGACCTTTGCACTCTTCCTAGCATTTCAGGTGAAATGCTTGCAAAAGCTTCCACAATTCTTTGTTGCATATTGATTAGTGTCGTCGGCGGTTCGTTAAAAACAATTCTCTTCACGTATCCCCACAAGAAAAAATCCATTTTTGTCAGATTCGGAGATCTAGCAGGCCATCTGATGGGTCCATTCCTACCAATCCACTGGTTGGGGAAAATTCAATTCACACTGACACTTGGATACTTACATTTTGACAGTTGTTTTGCTTCATTGCGGCCTACTTCGGTGCATAGAAATGTAATTAAATGGCAACTTTTGTGGAAAATATTGATCATGTCAATAACTATGGGGTTTAGACATACGACATGCACCATAAAATTGAAGAGAAGAAAAAGGCCTATCGAATGGTGATATAAAAATAGGGGCATTCCATTTGAAAAAAAAATAGTTAAACTACTTTGAAGTTTGCAAAGTTTGGCATTTTTTTCTGAACACCCTATTTTACTAAATTCATATTTCTCATTATCACAATGTTGCTTAGTAACCATACTGAAGTTACTGCTAAGAATAATTTTTACCTTCTGAAAAACGAGGTCGCTACCATTTTTTAAACTTCAGCTTGTTTTATACAAGAATTTTGGGAAAACATTTGTAAGTCGGCAACACTGTAATATAATCAAATAGTAAATAAACAACAATGTAGATGGTAAAAAATGACATCGAAAAAATAGAATAAATACAGGGCTTTCCATTAAAAAAAAATGTTTGTTGTTGGAATACCTCAAAAATGGGACACCCTGTATAGTGTAAAACAATTTTATGGCATGAAGATTTCCAAACCAATAATTTTTTGTACGAAACTTTTTTTTTTATCCACTACGGGAAAGGCGCTAGGAAAGACGGACTTGCAGGACCCTGTATTGTTTCGCAAGAGCGAAAATAAACACAGAGTACTACCTGGAAAAGTCGGATTATGGAACATATATTTAAACATTGTAGAAGTCTGGAATTAACTGAGGAAGCGTAAAATAAACCAAGAAAGGCCACGGTCACGACATTCAATGTTCCAGAGAGCTGCCCCTATAATATAAGGAACGCGCTCAGCAGGCACATTAGTTAGTGGAGTTGACACTAAAGTGATGGAAAGCTAAGACAGAAGTCTAGTAATAAAGTGCCTTGAGTGAACCAATGAGCTATCAAAGCAAGTCGAATCGGAGTCCTACTCTAGAGAGGAGTTACAGACTTATACAGACTCAAGGAAGAGCCACCTGCTGCGTTTAGTGCTAAGTACAAAATATGGTGTATTTGATGAATAAGAGAAAGTAGACGAGTGAAGTTTGAGACAAGTATTGGAATCTACAAGTAAGTTTGTAGATTGTAAAGTTTTGAACAAATTTGATAATTCATCCGTTGTGTGACGACGTGTCTGTGGAAATTGCTATTTTTTTTAAATGCTATCTTCTGATGTATTTGGTTCTTGGCCAATGACGTCATCACTTTTTAAACGGTAACCCCCTTTTTATGATACATCGTTGCAAGATCTTTTTAAGCGGAAATTTTTCGCTAAATCTCAGGTTTTTTTATAAAAAAAAGGAGAAATTGAAAAACAAAGATCATGCTAAACACAATTTCAAATGTCTCCCCAAGAAGAATATTTCTTTATATTTTTACATGCAGTGAATCCCAAAAAGTCGAGACATTTTTTTACATTTATATAATTTTTTTAAATTTTTACAATGTACAGGGTGTCCAGATTTCGTTGTAATTGCGGGGTATCTCGCTTATTAGCAGAGATAGAGCGATGCGGTTTTCGCGACACGTTGCTACTTTTTTGTGAAACGAAAGAAATCGTAACCAATTTTTTCATAGCCACCTTTGTTTTTGAGATACAGGGCGAAATTGAAAATTTGTACTTTTGGGGCATACCTCGTATCTTGATAATGGGTAATGATATTGAAAACACAAGAATGGTATCTTGTGTATATTTTTACGTAGAATTCAGTGGCGTGCTTTGTTTTTTCCTAAAGTCGATAGTATTCGATATATAAGCTAAACTTAGGTTTTCTTAAATGGGACACCCTGTATATTTTCTACTATTTGGGTCCAGTTTGTCGTAAGCTTTACGAAAATATATAACACTCTATAGTTATTATCTATATTAAGGTAAAAAATGACAATTATTCGGAAATCTGTCAAAATTTTTAGAAGTAAGCCATATTAAGAAACAACAAACAAAGTAGAAACTTACTTTTTTACAAGAACAAATAAAAGTTTTAATAAAATTCACAAAAATTGTTCAAACTGATTACCATTATGCCTCAAACATGTTTGGCACATTGTTCTAATCCTACGTAAAGCATTCAGAATTATTAATGGCTGTGCTTGTAAAACCCTGAACAATTTTTGTGAATTTTATTAAAAAATTTAAATTTGTTCTTGTAAAAAAGTAAGTTTCTACTTTGTTTGTTGTTTCTTAATATGGCCTACTTCTAAAAATTTTGACAGATTTCCGAATAATTGTCATTTTTTACCTTAATATAGATAATAACTATAGAGTGTTATATATTTTCGTAAAGCTTACGACAAACTGGACCCAAATAGTAGAAAATATACAGGGTGTCCCATTTAAGAAAACCTAAGTTTAGCTTATATATCGAATACTATCGACTTTAGGAAAAAACAAAGCACACCACTGAATTCTACGTAAAAATATACACAAGATACCATTCTTGTGTTTTCAATATCATTACCCATTATCAAGATACGAGGTATGCCCCAAAAGTACAAATTTTCAATTTCGCCCTGTATCTCAAAAACAAAGGTGGCTATGAAAAAATTGGTTACGGTTTCTTTCGTTTCACAAAAAAGTAGCAACGTGTCGCGGAAACCGCATCGCTCTATCTCTGCTAATAAGCGAGATACCCCGCAATTACAACGAAATCTGGACACCCTGTACAGCAATTGAAAGTTTTACATACCATTACTCTTTTGATTTTTATGAATATACCGGGTGAGTCGTTAAAAGAATGGTCACCGGGAATATTTCAGTAACTACGAGTCGTACAGCTTCTTCGGCGCGCGCCGAAAATTGGGGAGGTTTTTATACTGGTGTCTCATCCACGTAGTCCGGATGGTTAAGTCAAGGCCCCAAATATTTATGTGCGCGAGACGAGATGCCCACGACACAGATGTTATTAATGAGTTTAAAAATAGCACCCAAGAATTTTTACTGTAGGTGATTGGATATAAGTACATTATATTTTTGTAAAAAAAAATACTTGAAAAAATTATGTTCACTATGGGGGGGGGGGGGGGGGGTCTGACCCCTAATAATCCATATGTGGCTACTCCACTGATCGGATGTGCAGAACCAAGATTGAGCGAAAACAACAGCAAACGTATCAATATAAAAGGACGTCTAAAACTGAGTGTAACCATAAGTACCAAATCACAAAGTACCAATACGATACTGTGACCAATATGCATGTGCAAGACCATGACCAAGACTCATGAATATGAGACTGAAATAGAGATTAAAATCAAGAGTTCCTAAACAAAAGCAAATCGAATTCAATAATAAAAATACAAATACGAGACTGACACTAAGACTAAATGTGCAAGATGAAAACAGCGACTCAAAAATCCAAGAGCAAAGTCAAGACCAAAATCAATTCTTTGTACACCAATTGTGTAAAATTCTTTGTCATAACATATTAAAAACGGGCACAGTAACTTAATATTAGATTTTTTTGAGGATCTCTATTTATGCAAGCATCAATCATGAAAGAAAAGACAATTAATTTTATTCAATTCTTTCCAAAAATCTAATTCTTTACGTTATTACTTAGTATAATTTCATTTAAACAGGTTAAACGATAAAAACGCAAGAAGCAATGCATCAAGTCTTTGTCATAACAGTAGCAGTTTTCCTGGCTACGACAGGATTAACTCTTACCTCAGCTCAGATACCATCCGGAGGGTCATGTGCCGATCTGCAACCCAAGCAGGACTTCCAATTGCCTAAAGTAAATATAGCATTTTTCATTCAACCAGATACAAAGGCTCAAAAGTGTTCCGCATATATTATCATTGAGTGGCAATGAAAGTTTTTATCAGAAATTTATGAGCCTTTTATCAACTAAAATAAAGTGTTGTTTTTTTTATTGTTACTATTTTTATTTCAGTACTTAGGAAGATGGTACGAGTACGCTAGATACTTCGCCATATTCGAACTTGGAGGTAAATGTGTCACTGCTGATTACAGTGCGAATGATAATGGAACAGTTAAAGTGCTTAACAGTCAAATCAATACTTAGTAAGTCTCTCCTGAAATATACTTAGTATATCTATATAAGGTGTCCCAAACTTAATTGACCAGACCATATCTCATAGGCAGGTTAAGATAATCGTACCGAATAAAGGGGATACTATTATAATTTTTAAAGCTCTATAACATTACAGAATGAAATCAATCCCCACTTCAACATCCCCTAATAAGTTATGGCCCCCACCTTTAAAAGAATTAATAGCACCCTGTATAAACTTTCGTATTTTCAAAACAAGTATTTGATTCTTTATTTAGCTGTTTTTTTCGGTTTCAAAATTGGTTCAGAAATTACCAAGAAAAGGTTCATCAAGTTGATCATGATTTTTTATCTGAACTTTCTCTGAATCACTTTAGCTGTCAAAATATATCAATAATTTGGTCATAATTGATTAATTAATTAATTAATTAAGAAAAAATTCTTATTTTTGGCTGGTAAAAACGCCCTTAAAAAATTTGCACTCAATTTTGAATCACCCTGTATAATCTCAAACAATATTTGAACACTTACTCTATTTCATCCCAAGGAAGCTTCGGCCACTAGAAAAAAGAGTTTTCTGGGGTGTTTCTTATTCAATAGTTTCTTTGAAATAATCATCCATTTTACAGCATTGCTTCAGCCACACTCACCTTAAATTGGCCCAAAAGAAGAAGCTTAAATTATTTTGCTGAGCTACCAATTCAAGTCAGCTGTGAATCTTTGTCAGTTATAGTTGTTAGTTGTTTCTATTTTAGTAAAGCTAGACATTTTATAAGTTCTTCTCATATCTACCAAAATAAAAATCTAACAAAAATTTCAGCACTAAACAACCAAAAAGTATCGAAGGATATGCAACTGTTGACAGTACCACTGGTGAGGGTAAATTGAGGGTATATTTCCCAACCGTACCTGGACCAGCTGGTACTGGTAAGTTTCTCTATAACTTACTCTCGAACTAGGACTGATAAAAATCTTTTGCAGATGGTGCCCCATACTGGGTTTTAGACACCGACTATGAAAATTACTCTGTTGTTTGGTCGTGCAGTAATTTCTCAATTTTCAACTTTCGTAAGTAACAAACACTTTTCGTAGAATATTTTGTTTATTAATACGACTTTATTTCAGAATTTGCTTGGCTACTAACAAGGGCCGAAGTTCCTTCTCAGGACGTCCTTAATCAAGCTTACGCAGTCGTTGACAAATTCCAACTTAACAGGAACCTTCTCATGAAGACATCTCATGAAAATTGTGAAGCATGAAGCGAATATTTTCAAATAAAACACTGTGTTCATAATTGATAATTATTAGAAACACCAATATATTTTCAAATAAAAAAATATTATTCTAAAATCACCACACTATAGTTTTTTTATTGATTTTGTTGTTTAAATTATTATACTGGTGTTGTTTTCCTGTAAAGTATTGTATTTATTCATATATTCCGTTTCCCCGTATAAATCCCTTTAGGCTTATAGATCACGTAACTGTAGCAAATCAAATATGCGGAGTCCACGGTTGAGTACCTTACTAACCTTACTGAAATTTGAAAACACCTCTTCTTTTACTGGAAGTTGTTTTCTGCATTAACCGCTGTATTATTCCCAAACCAAAATATTTTATTAGATAGGCGACAATAAATAGTCTGACGGTGATCTTTGCACACGGGCACTTGGTAATGGTTCCATAAATCACTGCTTGATCACCCATGAATTCCCCCTTCTGCAATTCTCCCTACTCTTACCTTACTCTTACTCAGTGACTTGTCTTGAAATAAATTAAACCTCCACTTACCTTAACCAGAACGAGGCAGCCATTGACAGATCTCAATAGTGAGTTGTCGAGCAGGACATACCAGATTTAAAATGTCCCACCCCACCCAAGTATCAAAACTCAAAATAAAATTCAAAATTTAAAAGAAATTAAGCGATCGTCTTTCAAAATTACTTCCCAATCCAAACAAAAGTACGTTGTGTTTAACCACATATACAGCAGGAAGTAAGAAAATTACTCAAAGTAAATTTAATACCTACCCCCTTTTTAGATGGCCCGTATAGTAACTCCAATAAGTCTTCTAAACTAAAATTCAACTGGATCAAAAATTTGATTAAACCGTTCTCTTTATCAAAAATAAATTTTAAAATAGCTGACCAATTTTTTACTTAGTTGAGAGTTGAAGAAAATAAAAAACTGAGGATTGAAAAGTGCGGCCTGAAATGGTATGACAAGAACGGGGGATTTTTAGACATTTGAAGGGAACTCCTGAACAAAAACAGACCATCAAAAGATGCCTAAGCTATAGACTTATTCCAAAAAAATTGCGTTTCAGTCATTAGTTTAGCATCAAGCCTAGGTAAAAACTCGCTCAAATACCTAAATTATTGTTATTTTTTTTTATATCCTTTTTAGGGCGCGTTTTCAAAGGAATGAAACTAAAATTTTCACAGCAGACAGCTATCCTAATATTAGAGTGCCATTAAAAATTCCAGAAAGCCAATTAAAAAAGTTGTGAAAATATTCATATGTAATTGGAATAACGCATACAAATCCACTTCCACTATATGGCGATTAATGCGCTTTTAATTTTTAATTGTATTATGAACCCATTTTTGGTAATTTAGTGACAATTCTACCAAAAAACTATTTATACCATTGATTCGCAAAAGGGTTTTAAATCCTGTTTCTTGCCAAAAATATTTACCGATATTTTTCTGACTCATCGTCTCTACTGAGCAGTGTGTCTCATCTCATGCAAGTCCAGAGCTGAGCAAAGTACTCGCTAAAAGTACTTCAAGTATCAAGTACCAAGTACCGCATCAGATAGTAACTTCATCAAGTACCAAGTACTTTCGGAAACGAAAAGTACTTCAAGTATGAAGTACCTTCATTCAGTACTTGCAATTTCGGGTGAAAATTACTTTAGTTGAATTAAAAGTACTTGAAGTACATTTAGTTACTTCAAGTACTTGAAGTACGTTTAGTTACTTCAAGTACTTTTAGTTTAGTGCTTTTATATCAAGATTTGATAGCAAATCACACACAAGTATAAAATGTTTTCAACAGTTTCCATATAGGTAAAATTTTCAGAAGCAGACATGCAGTAACCATTAACTCTACATAAATTAACTAATTAATTAATTAATTTACATTAACTCTAATATCATTTATAATAAGACAGTCAAACCAAACTACTAATTTATTGATAAAAACGTACTTTAGTAGGTAGGTATGTATGGTGACTGCCCTTTAACTAACAGAATATTTTCAAGCAATTAAATTATTAAAAGCTTTTTTCATCATTATATTTTATCTGTGCATTTTTTTACCTTAACTATCGACATCGACCAATCTCCTTCTTGAGTGTTAACTACATTACCCTATCATCTCTCATGATAACAGACTACTCTGTCTGCCTTCTGGCTCTAAAACAGAATTCATAAATAAAATTTTTGGATATTCTTTTCTCCGTTGCTAATAATTGCTCTAATTATAATACCATGAAGAACGACATTACTTGTTTCCAGCCACCAACTATATTTAAAGTCGGCGTTTCTCAATTGGGCGAAACTACCTGAGTGACCCTTCGGCACCACGGGGGGGCCTATAATCCTACAGCTCAATTGGGCGAAGGAATTTTTAAATACCGTTGAGTTATTTGCATGCTTTAATGTGGCTACGTTGCCAGATTTTACAGAAATTCCGATTTTCTACATTAAATAAAACTGAAAAAAATAAATAAATAATATTAATTATCATAATTTTCAATTGACTAGGTTATTGCCTTTGAGAAAATCATGATAAATTTTCACGATGTTGTCAATTTCATGTTGCAATAATTAATTATACTTTAGAAAAGTATTTATTTGCAGAAGTCATTCAGTCTGTTTCAAATTTCTTATTTTTTGTTTACACATTTGAAAGTGCTGTGAGAAAATACCATTGCAATGAAATACCTATAGTACCTATAGGTACTCCACCGGAAGGATAAAAATAATAGAAAGTTGTGTTATATAGAACTCCCTAATATTATTTTAGTCGAAAATGTTTCCTAATTTTCACGAAAACGATCGATTGAACAATTCGATTGCATACTTAATAATTAATATAGCAGAAAAGACTTTTGTTTTAAATATTGAAAAATTATTCATTTAATATTTCTCTGTCAAATAATTAGGGGATTCAATATTTAAAATTAATCATTTCAACATATGAAAATTCCTTATCCTATAGGTATGTGATAATAGAATTAACATTTTTTGTATGGGAGAGGATGATTTTCTACTACCTATTTTTTGCATTTCCTACGTGCCCTTCAAGTGTGTCACGCGTGTTCATTAACACCCTACGTATTGAAAATTGTAAATATGATTATTATTGTTGCGATTTAGTTTTGAAAATAAATGTGTATTATTAAAGAGAAGTTTAATTTTTAAATTTTATTGATTAGAAGTAGTAAATTCCAGAGATATTTGGCATTGGAATTGCTTAGATTTAAAAACATGGTGAGTTTTCAGTAGAAAATATGGAAAACACGAAAGGTCATCATTTTGTTACTAAACATAAATCATAGTTCGTTAATACTAATTCAACAATCCCTTGAATATAGTAAATGATAAAAAACTTCTCTCATTGGCCACCCTTATAGTGTCGAACAAGTAGCAGTTATTGAAAATAAATCTGGCAACACTGCTATATATATGGGCAAGGCCACACATGTATTTCTTTGTCTGTCCAGTTATCTCTTATAATCCCCTAGTTTCTCGTTTCTCGCCCAATTGAGCCCTGGGATTAGTGAATAACATAATCCTTCGCCCAATTCGGTATCGCCCATTTAAAGTAGTTAGGTTTGAAAGTACTTGAAGTACTTTTTAAAGTACTTCAAGTGAGAAATGTACTTTCAAGTATTTTTGTAAGTACTTCAAGTAACATTATTGAGCAACAAGTACTAATTCCAAGTACTATTTTTTATAGACCTGCAAGTATCAAGTACCAAGTACCATTTCTCGGAGGTACTTGAAGTAAAGTACTTGAAGTACAAAATTGTACTTGGAGTACTTTCCAAGTACTTTTACTTGAAGTACTGCCCAGCTCTTTATGCAACCAGCATTACACAAAACGTGACTAAATAGTTGCTAGACTTATGTTAGAAGATCGAGCAAAGAAAGTCAAGGTATTTGACGGTGTAAAGAAAGTAAAAGGATCGACGCAACGCATATGGTATAAAAAATTATTAAATCACCTCCAATTTATTTTAATACTTATCCGCCATCTCTCTTGCGCATTAGTCTTATAGGAAGTGTATTTTACAAAAAAAAAAACAGTAAACACGTAACAATAACCATATTATACAGGGTGCTTCAATGGTAAACGGACAAATGATAACCGTGGATAGAGAACCCCGACGTGGTTCTAAAAAACCGATGGTTAATGTATCTCACGTCCTTATAGTAACATAGATACAGGCTGTTTTGTGGAAATCGCCATTTTGTTTCGAAGGCCTTTAACTAACGAACCACTCTGCATAATTTTTTTTTTTAATTTGGTTGAACAGTTTCCATTCCACTGCAGAAACGTTTGACATAATAGCCGGAAGAAAAATCCAGGTTCAGACTTACCTGGAATAAGCCTTATTACCTGAAAATACAAAAACGAATTTTGCAAGTTCTCATAAACCAGGGTGTTGTTTTACGAACACTAACATTTTTTTTTAGGTCCGGACCTGGATTTTTCTTTCGGCTATGTGAAACGTTTGTGCAGTGAAAGTGAAATGGAAACTTTTTAACTAAATTTCAAAAACCTATACAGAGTGGTTCGTTAGTTGTGGCCTCGGAAAGAAATTGGCGATATCCATAAAATACCCTGTATGATGTATGTTACTATAAAGACCTGACATCAATTTTAACCATGTTTTTTTTTTAGAACTACCTCGGTGTCCTCTATGTACAGGGTGGGCCAATTTGGATGTTTCTATAGTTATCCAGAGAGGAGACAGCCCCACAAATCTATTTTTGAGAGGTTGAAGGCAAATATTATCAATCACGGGTCATTCAAGAAGCCTAGGCCGAAAAACTATCTTATTGGTGATGCCGAAGAAACTGCCATTAAAGTAATTGGAGCCGTAGTTGCCAATCCTTCTATTTCAAGTCGCCAAATTGAAGCAGAGTCAGGGATCTCAAGACGGCGAGCTCTACGTGTTCTGAAGAAGAACAAATTCAAGCCTTACACAATAAGGAAACAGCACCACCTACAGCCAACCGATCCTCAGCGACGATTGGACTTTTGCAATTGGTATCGTGAAAAACTTCAAGCAGATCCATTGTTCTTCACGAAAATGATTTGGACTGATGAAGCCTACATCACCAGCGCCGGAATTTTTAATAGGCATAACGAACACTTCTGGTCTGACGTCAACCCCCACCGCACCGTCGATGTTCAATATCAGGGACGCTTTGGTTTTAGTGTCTGGTGTGCCCTACTTGGCAATCGTATATTGGTCTATCACATCTACCAAGAAAATTTAAATGGGGACCGGTACTATGAAATTCTTAACGAACATATAATCGAAGAATTCTTGGACAATTTACCCTTGGCTGAGAGAAGAGATTTATTCTTCCAACAGGACGGTGCGCCACCACACAAAACGAGAAGGGTTTCGGACTTGTTAAATACAAATTTTGGGGATAATTGGATTGGTAGTCAAGGACCAGTGAGGTGGCCACCACTGGTCAGGCCTGACCTGACCTGACCTGACCTTACACCTATGGATTTCTTCTTTTGGGGATTTGTGAAAAACACTTTATATAAGAGAACCAGCAACGATATCGACGAACTAAGACAAAATTTTATAGAATGTGTGAACTCCATTTCAAATGTCCATATTTATAACGCGGTTCAAGCTGTTACGAAGAGGTGTGATCTCTGTGTTAATAATAATGGATATCAGTTCGAACACTTACTTTGATCAGGATTAGGTTTAGATTTGAATAGTTCATTGTTTTTTGCTGTAATTTTTATTGTTATATTTATTTGTTGACATTAATTTGTTGATTTGTCTCTCTTTCTCAATATCAGATGATATAAATAACAGAATTGTTACTATTTTGCATAAAGCAATCTAACATACCATATAAAAAAATTCATTGGTCAACAGCCAAATTTTACTTTTTTCAAAGCGGAACAGTCACTTTCTAACTCAAAAATGTAAGAGAACTGACTTTGACAGGCGTCTGCATATACTATTCTAAATGACATTCACGCCCACTGCCCACTAGGTGACTAGTCAAAATAAAAATAAAAAAATCTCACGTAGCTAGATAAATTCAATTTATTTTGAAAAATGTAACTTTTCATAAATTTTTAACACACATGTTATATATCGTTGCAAAGAGAAAAAAAAACTCTATTTAATTAGTTCATGGCCCACTATGACTCCCATTTAAAAAAAACCTTCTTGCGCATCAATCGCAGAAATAGTGTATTTTTATGCGATTCAATAATAAATATTTTCTTCCTATTTTTTTTTATAATGAATTTAATGAAAAATAATCCGATTTTTTTTTGGGAAAACTCCACCTACCTACAAAAAAAAAAATGATCCTCTCGTGGATGCGAACCCGCTCCAACAGTTAGCTAGTCAAGGATGTAACAAACTGAGCCACACGGTGCGTTTCGAATTTGTAGTGATGATGGGGTAGATATATGTAGTACGTCAGGTACCTACATCTACTCATTTTATTTTTTAAACTGGTCATATCTTAGTTATTAAAAAACCAATTTGAATACTTTTTTCACCTGCATGTAGGTGATTTAATTGTCGTTGCGATTGCTCTTCTAATTTTCAGAACCATTCATAATTGAATGTGAAAAAAAATAAAAAATAAACTGCGAACCATTTCATCGATTTAATAATTTTATATAAGTGTAAGCTAATTTTGCACAAGCGAAAAACTTTTTTATCTTTCGTTTAAAGTGCTACATTAATCGAGGCGAATTGAAGCTAAGACATCAAATTATATGTTAAAGCAAAAAAAAATGGAAAATTTCGGTTCAACTTCTTCAAAAATGGACTCATAAACGGTTATAGAATTGACACATTTTCACCCTTTTTCCTACCCACGACACTGGCTTATTAATGGAAAATATGCTAATTTTATTGCATTAACTCAAATTTCCAATAATTTTCTTCAAATCCTGTTAATTTGATTTCAAAGTTTTTTTGCCATCTTGCTCATACAATGGTTCAAAAAATAGTCAATTTTCCGTTAATGTTCAAAAAATTCAAATGGCCGCCATTTTGAAACGGCTCGGCCGATTTTGCTCAAGTGCAATACCAGACCACTCCTTGTGGACATCTTACTCTCACAAAAATTTCAGCCCCCTAGATTGAAAACTGCGGCCAGAAACCGTGCCTCAAGGACCGGATTTGGGGAACTTTGAAAGGACACCCTGTAGAAGTAACGTGACTTTTGGATTTTTTTTGAACGAAAATCTAAAGTCATTCCCAAGCTTTACAAGAATCCAAAATTTCGTTCACTAAGCTTGAAAGATAAAGCTACAGGAGCGTTTTTAAAATCGAAAAATCGTGATTTTGGAGAAATAAATAAATATATATATATATAAATATATATATATATATCGTGGGCAGGTGAATTTTGGAAAACCACTTTTTCGTGATCTGGGGGTCATGATCGGTGGACATTTGATGAGTTTGGGTGATTTTCGAAAAGTGATGTCGTCCTCAATAGTGTATTTTTTGTTAAAAAATACACTAAAATACAACTTTATGTTATAACCGAAAAATGAAAAAAGATATTCAAAATCCGTTGAGGCCATTCCATTCTACTCAAAAGAGTGTCTGAAGAATGTGCAAATATCTTTTCTCTAACTTGAAAACCAAGAAAGATATCGACATTTATCGATATCGTGAAAAATCGTATTTTTCATTATAGCTCGAAAACAAAAGAAGATAGCGAGTTCCGGTTTTCACCATTGAGTTCCTCTCAAAAAAAGCGATCAAGAATGCGCCATTCATTTTTCCATAGCTCTTATAGTTACCGAGATCTATAGAAACATCCAAATTGGCCCACCCTGTACAGTTATACCGTTTGTCCGTTTACCAATAAAACACCCTGTATGTAGTCGGAGAGCTGGTGTCAAAAAAGTACAAAAGTTTTGGGAAGTATTTTGGTCATCAAAAGGCTCTGTACAGTCACCATCCCAGGTGTTGCGACACACCTGGCACTGGCGCGCACATAAAGGTGTCATTTTAAATAATTTTAATTAGTTTCCTCAAATTAATTTGAAAAGGCCGAAAATTGATCAATAGATGGTCAATTCAATGCATAACATTAATAATCAAACAGACACACAGCTGAATAATCGAACGCGCTGCGTCAACACAGGTGCGCATATGTCGAAAAACCAAAGTTTTTGCAATTGTTTTGAAAAGCTGAAATTTTAGAATATGTTAGTTTACTTAATTATATAAATAAAAAACTGTATCAACATTTTTTCAACAATAATTACTAGCGAATAAGAGCAGGTTATGGAACATAAATCCACAGAAATCAGTTCTAGAGGTGCAGCGCTTTTAGAGGTGCAACGATTATTAACATTAGTCACCTGATTATTTTGCGCTAAAGCGGTTTTTTGCATAAAATTCTCCAATAAAATATGAGATCGATCATTCTTATCTATATAAAAAAGTGCATATATTGAAGTCGCCAAGGAATAATACAGGACTATCAAATAAATGGTTCTGATCGGTTAAAACATCAAAGAACATCTTCAACATCATGTGAAACAGAAGACGTCTTCTGGAAAGACGGAATAACGCCAGTAATATCATAATCAAAATAATCAAAACATATCATTGTTTCATTTATTTATTATTTTTTTGCCTATTTTTATTTTTATATTTTCTCAATTGATTTAGCATTTTTTTTATTTTTATTTTAAATTTACAGACTTTCTGAACATTATTTACAACACTCTGTTTACCGTGTCCGTCATTTCGGGATCACCTGCTGTACTAAGTACTAAAGAAGCACTGCAAGTACTAAAAAATGTCAAAAAATTGAGGAAATAAAGAATCAAAATTTTTAAAACTGCCCCACATATATAACCACTTTTTCATGATTTGGGGTCATGGTTGGTGGACATTTTTGATGACTGCGCCTGATTTTCGTGAAATGGTAGTGTCTTCATGCAAAGGTGAATATTTTGATAGAAATACCTGCACTAATAAAAATTCCTGCCTCCTTTGGTTTATGTTTGTACTGTCCCATTTAATGGTGATATGTTTGATAATTCTGAGAAATTGGTGCGATATTTTTCATGGGGTCCCAGGGCGTACTCTGATGAAATAAAAATCATTGACATTCTACTGCAGATCACCTTAATTTCAATTAGAAATAAACCGTAAAATCATTGCATTTACTTATGTAATAAAATTACAAAAAAATAATTGATGAGGTTTATTATAATAATAAATTATAATAATAAACGTCGAACTGAAGGGTGAAGACAAACAATTTTGGCACCCCAATTATGTCAGTTTTCATCGAACAGGTTTAAAAAATGTCGGTCTCGAAAAACTAAAAATTTTTGAAAAATATTATCTGAAAGCTAAGAAATATCTCGTGGCCAATTAACTCTTGTATATAGAACGAATTTCCAGAAAAATCTGCTAACAATGATTTTTGAGCGATTTTTTTTCGATGGGATGGGAAATTTTTACGAAGATTTAATAAGATTTTTAAACAACCGGCATAAATTTCACAAAATGTAGCAAACTTTTTATTGTTATGAAATTCTCGTGGTCGATTTAGCTACTCTCTCAGAACGAAGTTTAAAAAAAAAGGGAAAAAAGTAGTTTTTAAAATTGATTCAAACTGTAATAAATCGATCGACCTTGACTTCCACTTGACCAATTTTGATCTCTATTTGAATAATTTTTGGAACGATAATTAATGATACGATTACCTACCAGTCGTTTCATAGGTATTATATCAAGTGTCGGCAAAAATTTCTGTTCGCTTATCTTCTTCTCAATATTGAGTTTATTGGTGTGCGGTTAGTGTTATTGTTTCTTTTCCCCTTTATGGCTGATAAATTTAATTGCTATTGCGGTTTCTTTCTAATTGAGATTAAGTGGATCTGAAGTAGAATGTTATTGATGATTTTTATTTCACCAGAGTATACCGGCCTGAAGCTTTACCAAAGATATCGCACCAATAACTCTTCCGAATTTTCATAAACTTGTTTCAACTATTATTTAAAAGTGAATTTCAGCTAAATTTAAAAATATTTACATTTCAGCACATGGCACAAATACATACAGTATTTACAAATTAATAATAAATTTATCTATATAATACACGTTTTTCAAGATTTATAGTTCATGATATAGACTCAACTCTAACTAAACCATCAATCACATCTTGTTATAATTAACTTAAGTACGAGTGTAAACTTTCTTTAGTAGAAAGTGGAGATTGAAATATCTAAGTCAGATCTCAGCACTAGATTCTTGTAGGTAGATTTATGTACCTATGTGACCTAGCTTTATCCCCGTCAACCACCCCTGCATCAATAAATTTATACCGTACCCGATCATTATCATTCTTGCACCTATACGTTATTAGGTAGGTACTTAATTGATATGTAGATTTTATACCTAAGCAGAAGGAACTTATATATACCTACCTATAATGCTTAATTCAAGTTTTAGAAGAGATGAAACAAACGCTAGATATGTATCAGTCATCACTATCACCTTCACCAGTGAATAAAGAAACGACAATTAGCATATTATAAAAATATTTGTTTAATAATACAGAAATGCTAATCGAAAGCGAAGAGACAATAAAACATCGGAACATAAAAGACAAGAGTCAAGAGCTTAGAGAAGAGAGAAGCGAAGCAGCAAGAGTTGTGTGGCTCGACGGCCGAACGGATTCCGGATCCGGACATGACCTAGATTTCACCGGCATTAAAGAGTGTAAGGTGTAGTGTTGGTGCTTGGTGCTAGTGCTAGTCATACCCGTACCCGTACCCAGGACTTTAACAATATATTATGTAGATGAAGCGAAACAGCGGAACGAGCTGGAAAATTGAAGCCTTGAAAAGAGATGTTGCCGGTGATCCTCTTTTCGGCTCCTAACACCTCTGCTTCTCATATAACGCAATGATATGTGACTGCTGTAAGAAGATAATTAATTGGAAAATTTATTTAACTTAAAAAATTCCGTTTTATTGAAAATGTTTATTTTTAGTTTCATCTTCATCAACATTAAATTTACACCTGTAACTATTTATACCATTTGTACTAGAGCAAAATGTCTTCTCTATATGCTTATATACTTTGCTGTTAAAATATTGTGCAATATCCCGTTTCAAGTCTTAGTCAGTTTCAAAACGTCTTAATTTACCCGGAATAAGTAATAACCCTAAGTTATGAGACGTTTGGTGCACCTATAGTGTATCCAGTGTGTTTGTTTTGACTTTCAATCTATAAAAAATTTCAAATGCCCCTTTCAAATTGAATTTCTGAAATTTTCAATAGTCAGGTCATAATTATATTTGTGTCATAAAATGGATATTGAAACTTAGTAATTTTAACCGGCAAATTCATGATTAAAACGCGAAAATTTTTTGCACAAGTCTATAACTTGGGATACATTCTTCTTATTTTATTAATATCATTGAAGAATTTTGTTTAATTTTGCATATACAGGGGTTGAAAAATATCCGGTTTTTTAAGTTTAAATGTCCGCCATTTTGAAACGACTTGACCGATATTTCTGAAATGCAATACCAGACAGCTCCCTCCAAACATTACAACTGTTACAAATATTTTAGTTCCCTAAATTGAAAAGTGCAATCTGAAATCAAGGGACAACCTGTACAAAAATTTTTTCAGAAAGCTTTTTTTTACAAAAACCCACAGTCCTTCATAGATTTTACAAGGATTTAAAATTTTGGGTTCAAAGTTTGAAAGATAAAATTTGCCATTTTGGGGAAATAAACATGATAAATTGTGAATATCTTCTCAATTTAAAATATTGGCTTCCTGAAATTTTTCACGGTTAAAGGCTATCAGTATAGTTGTTTACTGTAAAATCTGTAAAAGTGATGGAACAGCATCGATCGATATCAACAATTTTTTTTTCCTGGATTTCTTAGACCTTCAGGAACATTCATTATACCACTAGTTCCTGCGCATTACCTGGAAAAATGAGAAATCAAGGTAATTCCCTTCCAAAGGTAGTCCCTTCCAAAGCATCTCAAATAGTAACAGTGATAGAAAATTTATGAAAACTCAAAATATTACTTCGGAAGTCATCTCTCGGGAGTTTCCGGGGTCACTGATTACGAATTCGAGGTCCAAAAGCGAGTGAGGGTTGTTTCAACCCCTCAAAACTATCTCAAATAGTAAGATAGTGATAAAAAAAATTTATAAATTCAAAATTTCACCTCAGAAATCGTCTCGCAGGTATAATGGGTGAAATCAAAAATGGCTGCTTCCACCGAATAAAATTAATAATAATACGTAGTTCGTATCGGCGAATTCATTGTGCATTGTTTCAGCATTGTGATACACAGATTCACAGCTTTCCATATGTTAATCAAGAATAATAATTTCATTTATGGACCATTTTGTATTTCTGGCGATATAAGTAATATAAATATTTGTATGTTTATAACGGTTCCAGGTTCTCTGTTTGCGATTGTTACCGAAAGAGTAATGGGAAACTCTCATTATATACTTATTTTCTAATTAAAAGGAGCGCGTGGAATCGAGAATAGACAATGTAAATGATAATGATACAAAGATGCAAAGATCGGCCTTCACAATATGCTCCTATAATCTCTTGGTGATGATGTAGGTCTTTGCTCTATTCACTACTACCACAACATACTGGTATTACCAAAAGACATAATGTATAAAATATGTATGCACCTGCTGATTGATGCAATCAGTGAGTCAACCCAACAGCTAGTAAGTAAGAGAAAAGAATCAAATTTCTTTACGTCTCTTCATGACCATGATGTTACCTACTTTTTACACCGAGCAGACCATCAATCCACTATTTACGTTCTGCACAACAGAATTGCTATAATTATTGTGTAGATATTAGTCAGGTTTGCTGCTCCAATTATTAATTAGGTACTAATTAAAAACTCGTATGAAGCGTGCATCTTCAACTTTCAATTAATTAAGAATAAGAATAAATATATCTAAGTACTAGTATAATAAAAGTAGTAAGATCCAGAAAAGCACGCAATAATACTTTAATTCTCTTACACATGCAATAAACTGTTCAAATATTAACTGGCTCCAAGTTCACTGTAGATAGTTATTTTTACTCAGACTTGACCTAGGTATACAGGGTTATGCAAATTTCATGGTGTCAGTATTATTGGGATATCCTAAACCATAAGAGATACAGGGTTGCTTAAATTAGAGAAAAGCTGCGCTATTTTATGGCCATCTCGAATCCGTCAAAACATGCAAGATATCTGTGACCGTTCCTGAAATATGCTGAAAAAACTGAAAAATCGAGAAATCTTATTTTTGGAATATCTTTCTTACCATTGGAAATTAATAAATAATTTTTTGTAGCCTTACATAAGCCATTATAAGCTATTTATCTGACGTTTCAAAAATTTTCACAGCCGACTAGATCCCAGAGTTTTCATAGTCAACTTTCGTTTTTCTTATGACCGCCATATTATTTTTTTATGTCGTTCGATAAGAAAAAAATAATGTAAACCAAAAATTAATAAATTTTAGAAAAAAAAATGGAAAATTTTTATTCTTCTTTTTTCAAAGAAAAACAGATAGTTCTTAACTGAAATAGGCCAATATGAAGTCATACTGCTTGCCTTATAGGTTGTTAATTTCTCTATGATATTCGATCTAAGAAGTTGTCTTTTTTTAGAAAAAAAAGAAGAACAAAAATTTTTGAAAGTTATTTTTTGAAGTTTATTAGTTTTTGGTTTCCATCATTTTTTTCTTATCAAACGACATAAAAAAATAATATGGCGGCCATAAGAAAAACGAAAGTTGACTATGAAAACTCTGGGATCTAGTCGGCTGTGAAAAGTTTTGAAACGTCATATAAATAGCTTATAACGGCTTATGTAAGGCTACAAAAAATTATTTATTAATTTCCAATGGTAAGAAAGATATTCCAAAAATAAGATTTCTCGATTTTTCAGTTTTTTCAGGATATTTCAGGAACGGTCACAGATATCTTGCATGTTTTGACGGATTCGAGATGGCCATAAAATAGCGCAGCTTTTCTCTAATTTAAGCAACCCTGTATCTCTTATGGTTTAGGATATCCCAATACTGGCACCATGAAATTTGCATAACCTTGTATATTATTATTTTTAAAATATTACCAAACACTCGATGCCAGTAATGTGATCTTACTTTACCAAATTCAAATCAGTGTTCACATACCTACTGTTTTAAATGCTGTCACCATATTCGTAAGAGCAAGCAATGCGACGGTAATGATGATCACAATCATTTTTACAAATATCGTTAAGAGGCTGAATATTACAAGACGAGGATTTTGGACTAAAAGGTCCCTAAGCTCTCCATGAATGACTGCCGTATAAAGTCTGCTTAAGAATAAGTGACCCATGTTTTTTCTAAATAAAAATCAAAAACTGATTCAAATGAGTTATCATTTTGGTGGACCAAACAAGTTAAGAAGTGATGACCCATAAGAAGCAATTGTAGACATTATATTAAAAAGTGTTTTGCGTTGAAAAGTTTGTTTAACTTTAATCCGTCATCGGTATATAACACAGGATGTCCCTTTTTTAGAGGTCACCATGGGTATCTCATAAACGCTAAGAGATACTTATAGGGTCGGTTAAATTGAAGAAAAGATGCCCTACTTTGTGGGTATCTCTAATCCGTCAAGACATACAAGATATCTGTGACCTTCCCTGAAATATCCTGGAAAAACTGAAAAATCGTGTTTCTTTATTTCAAAAAAGAAGAATTCACTGGTTCTAATTCAAGCCCTAGAACCAGCGAATACGAGTGCTGCACACCGTTGACATGACCATCGAAAAAATGTGGCCTTATATAACATATGATTTCCTTCCAACTCCAACAATGCCGCTCTATACGTTTATACTGACGATTGGCATTGGACCTGACCTGACCTGACCTGACCTGGTCTAATAATTCCTGAAATTTCAGTAGAGATATAATATAGTTTTAGAGACAAAGAGATAACCGATGTCCATTGCCAATAAACGTGTAGGGGGTATTGTTGGCGTTGGAATTCCTTCTATCATGTTATTTATAAGGCCACATTTTTTGGTGGTAATCTCAACCTTGGTCTGCACCTAAATTTCCTAACTACCTACTTTGCCTTACTGATCAAAATGTCCCACAAAATTTTCTAGAAAACCTGTGGTTTCAACCCGATGGTGCTCCTGTGTATTATTCTCTTGCTTTGTGAACTTTTTTAAACCAAAAGTATGAAAATAGACGGATAGGCAGGGGAAGTCACATCAACCTGACCAGCTAGATCACCTGACCTAACTAAGATGAATTTCTTTTTTTGGGCACGTGTTGACGATATTGTCTATCAGACGCCTGCTACTACTCCAAAAGACTCGACATGGAAAATACAGGAATCGTTTAATGGGGTTACAATAATTGAGACGTGAATGGAAGTGAGAAGGGCATTTTGAAGAAGACCTCAAAAGTATGTTGACCAGAATGCGTGGACAGTTTGAACATTTATTATAAATTTTTGTAATGTGTAAGGTAATGTAAAATTATGCAGGCTGTATTTTGATGTTTTTGTTTGTTGTTGATTATCAATTTTAGTTATTTTACAATATTTCCCAAAGAAATTTCTCTAACTTCTAAACTATGAGAGTTAGGTATTATAGGAGACCCTATAATAGGTTGAAGGAGGACTTCAATACCTAATTGATGACGTGATAATCCATGGTTGAATAGAATAGCTATTTTGGCTAGATTCCGCCGTGTAGTGTGAAAAATTTATTTTTTTGTAATTCGTGTTTAAATGAAAAATAAAGTCGATATTATTATTATTCTTATTATAATATACAGGGCGAACTTCCCAATAGATATTTAAACACCTTTATGTGTCTCCTTGTTACATTTGAATTTTTTTTTGAATCCTGTATATTACAAAAATATTTTCGAAAAGTAGGGCAAATCGTACTTGGTGGAGCGGCATATGAGTTTTTTTGTTATTATTTTGAATTCTAGTATAAAAGCTACTTTTCCGCACTAATGAGCAACCCTGTATAATGGTTGCTTTAATGAATGATAAATGAACCATGAAAGGTAACAACCATCAAATAAAAACTTTTTTTAGGAGGTAAAAGGAATTGTTTAAAACAGAATAAAACAGATCACAAGATATGTTAGCATCAATGCAACATCCCAGTTAGTAGTCCCAATACAAACATCTAGTGCAAGGTGCTGTCCAAATGTGCATATAAAGATCAGGAAAGTTATCGCGCTTAAAATTAAATGTTATTTTAAAACCTCACAAAGCAGGGCAAGAGATAAACGCATATTATTTACCTACTTTAGGAATAACCATTAGCATCATTCTGATAAGGGGAGCGCAGAATAAATGGAAGTCAAAGGAAATAGGCAAGCAACTGTACCATCTAATCTTGTTGACGTAACTGCCACTAAAAAAAGGCTTATTTCTGGCAGACTATTTCAAAATTTTCAACGGAATGTTTTGAAAAGATGCTCAACTACAATTTATTAATTCACTCTCATGCATGTTACTATAATCATGTAAAGCTCAAAAATTTGACCGCTGAAAAACAACACTATACAGTGTGTGTCACAGGCATGGTACACCCCCTTTTTTTTCTTTATTTTTTGAGATATTTTTTTAAATTTTGGTACGTCGCATATTCTCGATAAAGCGCACTTTTTAGCAGAAAATTGAATTTTTTCCCACATCCGGTTTTTAGGTAAATGTTACCAACTTTTTATTTTTAAATAGGACACACTATATATTATTATATTTTTGGATTCTATACATTTGTGCAAATCCAACAATACCACATAAGTACCATTTTAAATGTCAAATTTGTTTTTATTTAATTTTTTATTTCTCAATTATAGTGTGCCATGACTATTTCGTTTTACTCCAATTGGATCATCTAATGCTAGAAAAATCGAATTTTTGTTCAAAGTACTAAATTATGTGATTTATGGATAAATAATGCGCACCGGAATGATTTTTTGAACTGAATTCATTTTTTTCAAATGGTACCATATTGGTACCGAGGTACCATCTACTAGTCCACCTAATAAGGAACATTTTGTTGTGCCCATTTTGCGTCTGTGACGAACACAACTGAAGTCATGGCACACTATAATTGAGAAATAAAAAATTAAATAAAAACAAATTTGACATTTAAAATGGTACTTCTTCTTCTTCTTTCTTGATGGCTTACGCACATTTGTGCACTTGGCCAGCTTCAAGTTATCTATGTTTTAGGTCGGTTTTGATTACCCGGCCTCATTGAGGTATTTTTTTCTTATTGATGACTAGCTATAGAGAGGGTTAGTATGTGGACATCGCAACAGAGGTAAAGACTCTTCTCTCTCTGGGGCAACAGCAGAGCATTATCACACACCCGAAAATTGCCTCCGGATAAACCCAGGATTGGGGACGGGGTAAATCTGAAAGAAAGGAAAACATCCCAAGTTAGAAATAAATTTGATTTGTTTTCAAGAACTTCATGAGGACTATTGATGCTTTGAAATTAATATTATAAATGACTGTAGACATATTAATTGGGGTAGGGATACCACTCGATATCAGCTGGCTATAAATGTCATAATTTTGCAAATGATTGATCGGGCATTGAAAGAAAATGTGGTCCAGATCTTCGATTTGGCCACATTCACAATAAGGAGTTTCGGCAATCCCTATTCTGTGCTTATGTTTCTCTGTCTTAAAATGGTACTTATGTGGCATTGTTGGATTCGTACAAATGTATAGAATCCAAAAATATAATAATATATAGGGTGTCCCATTTAAAAATAAAAAGTTGGTAACATTTCTGGAATAACCGGATGTGAGAAAAAATTCAATTTTCTGCTAAGAGCGCGCTATGGAGAATATGCGGCGTACTAAATTTCAAAAAATTATCTCCAAAAAAAAAGAAAAAAAAGGGGGTGTACCATGCCTGTGACACACACTGTATAGACCTAGAAATTGCCTGATATTACCCCATAATAAGAAAGTAACATCCCCTCTCTCCTCTCTAGTAATCATATATGGGAAGCTAAATTTGTACATCACGTCATTGTTTTAATATGCAATTCAATGAAGATTGAGCAATGTAGCCGATATTAGGTAGGTTCGCCTGCATCCATACCAAAGTATACATATGCAAATGAGTGTTTTTAGATATACAGTATGGTATCGCGGGTACAAACAAGGATTAAACCAGTGCAATGATGTAAGTGTGGATGGAGTATGCTTTCACTTGGAACTCGGAACTTGGACGCGGGTCCGGCTCGCAACCGCAAATCGCAATCCTCCATGTTCGTCCATAGCATGCATTTACTTTCTGTGCTAGCACTGGTTTGAATTCAATAATAAAATAATAGCAATACGATTTGTCATCATTTTCAACATTATTGAAATCCATAAATTGGCAACTGCATTTACGTATTTATTATTATATTATCGACTATTAGGTACTTATAATTTTATATGAGATGTTTTCTTGATTCATAAACTATACCTATACAGAGCGTAAAAATGCAAATTGGACCAATTTACTTATTGATAATAAAACATACTACCTCCCAGCAATTTTATTAAATTGAAACGATTTAATTTTTTATGATACCTATTCTAGTTTCGGTCGGATTTGAAAGTAGTTTCGATTCTTGGTTCTTTATGCTTTATCACCTGGAGCGGATTTCTTACTAATTTAGAATTATTTTAATGTTCAATCATATCATCACACTTTCGATCGATTTTTATTATTCATTATTCACAAAAATTTCCCAGATTGCCTTCTTAACACAATTTTTGCAATAGGAACACTACTTTGCGATGAAATTAGAATTTTAAATTGTGCTAAATCAGATCACACAGGAAAAATTATAGGCGGGACAAATTTTCTAATTTCAGGCCTTTGGTAAATAAAAGTTATTCTTGCCTCCATGGTGATTAAATATTCTTAGGATGAGTAAGAATAATTATGGTCGAAGCAAATTTGATTCCAAGCAGCAGATTTCTTGGTAGGCAAAACTTTGGATATAGATATTTTACTTGCTTCAAGCTGCATATGAATAAGGATCCATTTTTCTCTAGAGGAAGCTCTAAAACAGTAAGACATAAATAAAGTGGGAAGTGGGGGTAAAATGTTTTTCTCAAGTCAATTATTGCCTCTTCGATATTCTCTCTACACCTATTATAATACGCTTACAGTAACTTGAAGTACGCAACTTATGGGATATTTTTTCCTATAATTGTTTCTTATTTGCATTAATAATTATGCACAATGAGACAGGTGACAATTTTTAGTTGTTGTCAAACTATTAAAAACAATCAATGATATCAATTAAAAAAAAAATCCTAAACTAATGTCACTTGAAAAAGTCGCTTGTTTTTTATTTTTCACCTTAAATCGACTTCCAGCTCTCTATAGTGCATGTTTTATTACTTAAAAAAAAGATAGTTGCGCTTTTCTGATATCAAAATTCCACCAAACTTTTACAGCATTACTCCTCCATACTTAACTTATCTTTTCGTCAAATTTTGATTGTGATTACTAGTAGTTGTTCAAAATAAAAGTAAGTTGTTTAATAATATTTGCTGTTAAACTCTGTCAAAGTAAATGCAAACTTGACCTATTTTTCATAAAAAAAACTAAATAGCTGACTTAATTTATATTTATTTTATTTGATCCTTGAAATTTTTGAAGATTTAAGAGTATTAGCCCATTAATACCCAGGGGGTCGTTAACGACCCATTACTATTATTTTAATAAAACTTTTTCTACAAAAGGTTGACGCTCATCAAACTTTACTCCCACTTTCAGGAGGAAGCACTCTGCCTTATATTTTCAATGCGGGGCGCGTGTTTATCTCGTTTTATGTTATTAAGTGTGAATTATATAAAACTCTGATAATTTTTATTTTCAAGGATGTCATGCATTCGTGAGTGGTAAGTAGATGTTTTATAATTACAGTATATTTTATCGATAACAAACTTTTCCAGAGGGATGATAAAAACTTAAAATATGAAAAAATTTCCCTTGTGCTTACAAAGTTGTCTAGATTTTTGGGATCCAGGTGTGTGTTTTATACTGTAATGAAGTCGTGTTACCCCGACTCCATCTATTTTATTTTATTTCTATTTTCCCATTATTGCAATAGATAAAGATCATTCCGACGGCGTAGGTAGATAGGTAGGACCACCCCGTTTAGGTTATTATTAGTCCAGTTAAGTTTTTGCGGATAGTACAGAAATAGGGTTTGGTAGGTAGATACCTTAAATCGGCCAGGTACTAATAATTTTCATAATTTCATTTAATATTATTAATTTTTTATGAACAGGCTAATTTTTAAGGTAACTAAATCGAGGCAGTTGGCTTCAAATTCAAGCAAGTTATCGACCACTATCGCATTATAAAAACGCCGAAATGCACCGGGCCGCCGATAACAGTTTAAATTAACCTTTTTTACGGAGAAAATGTTCTCGAAAATTTCTATCTCACCAGGAACCGATAGTGGTCGCTATATAAACCGGGGTCGTGATTTGAAAAATTAATTCCGAATTCTGATCTCCGAACGTAAAGACGTGTGTCAAGCAGTAATCCGCCGCCTCAGTTTAAGTACCTACCGGGAAGTCCGAGTGTCTAGTTTAGTTCCTTTTCATTTAATTTGTATTTTTACCGGGAAGTACCTACGAGCCGTAATTAGGGGTCAATTGTTAGTCCGGGAGTAGTGTAGACGAGTACCTATAGTGTGGAGCCTAGACCTGTTGCTGCATAACCAAAGGTAGGTGCTGTTGCAATTACCATAAATTACTGCTGCGGTCTATATTTTTCTCCTCTCACTCCTATCGCTCCAGTCCTCATCAGAACCGTCTCCTCCTTCCGTTGTTGGTAACAAAGGCTTCGCTCCTAGTTCACGGTTCATCGCCTGGCATAGCAAGGGTGGATCAGTGCGCCGGGAGTGGTGCCTGGTACCCGCGGGACAACGGGTTCCTTCAATAACCCCCTCATCCCTCCGTTGTGGGCAGCAAAGGCTTCGCTCCTAGTTCACGGTCCATCGCCTGGCATAGCAAGGGTGGATCAGTGCATCGGGAGTGGTGTCTGGTACCCACGGAACAACGGGCTCCCTCAATAACTCCTTCACTTCCACGTTGTGAGCAACAAGGATTTCGCTCCTGGTTCACGGTCCATCGCCTGGCATAGCAAGGGTGGATCAGTGGGCTGGGGGTGGCGTCTGGTGCTCGCGGAGCAGCGTATCCCGCCAAAATTGTGCCGATTCCCCTCCGAATGCGTAGTTGAGATCATTGTGGCCGCACTCCTCACATAACCGCCGAGAACAGCCCGCCTAGTCATTTTTTTGTCTAAACCGATCCAGGCCGTTTTTAACCGCCCGTTCGTCATTCCGACGTGTGTACCTACTTATTAGTCGCAACCACCCCTCACGTACCGCTGTGCCCCGTGACCGATTTGTTATTATTTATTTATTTATACCGATTTATTATTATTGCTCATTGTGTACCTACTCCGATAAATTAATAATAAAAATTGTAGGGTGGTAACCTCAACCGACCCCTGGCACTTTCCGTTTCTCCACAGAGCTACCCCTGGGACAAGGGTACTATAGCAGTACCATTGTAATTGCGACTCAGGTAAGTGGGAAGATTTGGCGAGAATATCTTCCCAAGGGAGTAAACCCTCAGTAAAAATCTGGCGCCCGAGGAACCCGTCCGATTTCCAGGCGATTCCGGACCAGCGAAACGCCACGGACAACTGCTCTCAGGCGGAGTCGTAGTTACAATACACATGTACGTATTTTTTAATTTTCTGTCATATCTGATGTATTTTAGTTATTTTGAACACTGCTAATGGGCTGTTTTCTAGGAAACGCCCTCTTACCACAGCGGAGCTTCTAGAAGAGCTATAGAAAACATCGAAGGAGATGCGTACCTAATTCCAGACGGGATAATATTATTGCCTCCAGATGAAGGAGAAGACAACGCAGGGTAACTCAGGAGACGGATAATTCCACGACCCAGATAGATTGTGTTCTGCTCAATTAAATATGAATTAAATATGAAGTATTACTATGAAGATAACAATAACGCCCCAGAAGACCAATCTTGTCAAACAAACATCATGGAAGGTAAAAATGGAAGTTCTTAAGGCTAAAGGAGATCCACATCGAAAAAAAAATTGAGCAGAACGAACCAACAATATTTACATGGAAGAATGAATATGACTTTCCAAAAAAATGAGAGTAATAGTATACGAAACCAGATTTTAAGTTTCCAATGCCACTAACTTTGGCCCATCATCAAGCAATCCCTTAGAGTTTTTCGAACTTCTCCTGACAAATCATATTGTTCAGCATTTAGCTAGACACAAAATCAGACAAATATACTTATGACATTTATGGGAGGGGTCGATCAACTAGATAATCATGTTGCCAATTATCGCATCGCGCTTAGGGGAATGAAATGGTATATATGTACCAATATTATTTTGGCTAATTGATGTACCAGTTACAATGCATGGCTCTTATAGCTCGAGAATGTGGGTATAAGGATGGCAATGTCTCATTCAGAATAAAAGTGGTACATGCAGTATTTACTTTTAAAATACGGGAAAAGAACTGTAATTCTTGGGCCAAAGAGAGCGTTCGTCAAAAATCCAAAAATCTCTAATGAAAGACATATTATTCTTACACAAATTACAGGAATTACAAAGTCTTGTAATTCCTGTAATGTACTGGTGCATGATAAGATAAGTGTTTTGAAGAATATCACAAATGAGTCTGTTGTTGATACGATATACTTATAAAAATTATTAACATGTATTTTTAAAGTAAACAACACTAAATTAAACAATTCCTATCGAGAAAATTCAATTTTCGAATAGAAAATAGTTCTGGGCATTAATTAATGGGCTTATAGTTGTCTACTGTAAAAATTTCAGTTTAATGCCTGCAAAAATGTGCTCATAAATTGTTATAGAAATTTACCCTTTTCCTACCCACGCCACTGGCTTATTAATAGAAATAATGCAAATTTTTTCAACTCAAATTTCAAATAATTTTATTAAAATCTTCTATTTTTTCTATTTTGCTTATACAGGCGGGGTTCAAAAAATAGCAGTTTTTCCTAAAATAAAAGTCGCTAAAATAAAAGTCGCCTAAAAGCTTTAAAGTCGCGACTTTAAAGCGGCTCGACCGATTTTACTCAAATACTTTAGTTCCTCTAAAATTTCAAATTACGCCAATATGACATGACTAGGAAATTTCAGAAAGCCAATTTAAAAACCGATGACAATACCTAGTCATAATTGGATCAATCGTATAAAAATACACTATTCATGCGATTGATGCGCAAGAAGGTTTTTTTTATTAAAATAAAAAAATAAAGTAATACACTATTGAAGACGAATTTCCTTTAATCACTTTACGAAAATAAAAAAAACGACTTTTTAACCGACTCTATACATACAGGGTGCACCATGTATCCTTCTCTATATTGCTATCTCCTGAACGCTAAGAGATACAGGGTCAGTTAAATTTGAGAAAAGATAGTTTTGTGGCCATCTCGAATTCGTCAAAACATGCAAGATATCTGTGACCATTCCTGAAATATCCTGAAAAAACTGAAAAATCGAGATTTCTTATTTTCCTCATATCTTTTTTATTATTGGAATTTAATAAATAATTTTTTGTAGGCTTACATAAGCCGTTAAGAGCTATCCATCTGACATTTCAAAAATTTTCAAGGCCTACTAGATCCAAGAGTTTTCACAGTTAACTTTCGTTTTTCTTATGGCCGCCATATTATTTTTTTATGTCGTTCGATATGAAAAAAATAATGGAAACCAAAAATTAATAAACTTAAAAAAAAAAAAATTTCAAATTTTTATTCTTAATTTTTCAAAGAAAAACCTAATAAAAAATCGTCGAAAACGTCAACATTTGTAAAATACGCCGAAATAGTGCTTGCCCTATGGTTTTTTAATTTATCTATGAAATTCGGTCTAAAAATGTTTTTTTTTGTAAAGAAAAAAGAAGAATAAAAAATTTTTTAATTTATTTTTTGAAGTTTAACAATTTTTTGTTTTTATGATTTTTTTATACCGAACAACATAAAAAAACACTACGGTGGTCATAAGAAAAACGAAAGTTGACTATGAAAATTCTGGGATCTAGATCTAGATCTCGACTTTGAAAATTTTTGAAATGTCAGATGGGTAGCTCTTGCCGACTTATGTAAGCCCACAAAAAATTATTCATTAATCTCCAATAATAAAAAAGATATGGAAAAAATAAGAAATCTCGATTTTTCAGTTTTTTCAGGATATTTCAGGAACGGTCACAGATATCTTGTATGTCTCGACGGAATCGAGATGGCCACAAAATTGCGCTCCTTTGGACTTGTTTAACCGACCCTGTATCCGTTAGCGTTAGGAGATAGCAATACATGGTGCACCCTGTATATCTCCAATTGTTTAGGAGATCCCAATGGTGAGCCAGTTGAAAGTGACCACCTGCTATATTGAAAAGATAAACTTTGGTGTGGAGAAGTAATTTTTGAACAATTCCTGTAAAACTTCAATGAACAAGATTAAATTTTAAAAAATTGGAAAATATCCAATTTGTACCAGAGAGTTGAAAGCTAGTAAATGAATGAAAAATTTAAAAACAAATAAATTTTTCTTGTAACATTTGTTTGAAATAATGTAATTTTGTTACAAAAAATGTAAAATTTGATAAATAATTCAAAAAGTCATGTGTAGTAAAAAAGTCAAATATACAGTGTGACCCATTTGTTCTTGAAACACCCTGTAGAATCTTAATTTATGGTGCGATTTTAAAGAAATTTCTTTTAAACCATAGAGCTTGATAAACTATATTTTGGGAGCAAAAAGCGTCTCATTCCTACAATATCCAGGGCCTACTAGATCAGTGTTTACTTGTAAAATCTCAAAAATTCATATTAGCGATTTTTTTAGAAAAAAACTGTGCACGCTACTGGATTCACCAGCCCCCAAAACGGTACTGTACTAAATTTTATTGGAAATGTCAGAGTAATAAGGATCTTGCAGTTATTTTAGAAATTCATAATAGAACTCCGAATTTTCATAAATTTATTCGAAAAGGTCAAGAGAGACAAAATAGAAATTGTACGTCTAGTTGGTGATAATGTAGGTACTTTAATTTTTTAATTATAATTTTTTATTTATTTATTTATTTTTTTTTATTTTTTTTTATTTTTTTTTTATTTTTATTTTTACTTTTTTTTACTTTTTTTTAATTTTTATTTTTACCTATGATAGCTTTTGACCTTTTTCAAATTAATTTATGAAAATTCGGAGTATTATTATGAATTTTTAAAATAACTACAGGATCCTTTTTATTCTGACATTTCCAATAAAATTTGGTACAGTACCGTTTTGAGGGCTAGTAAATCCCGTGGCGTGCCCAGTTTTTTTCTAAAAAAATCGCTAATATGAATTTTTGAGATTTTACAAGTAAACACTGATCTAGTAGGCCCTGGATATTGTAGGAATAAGACGCTTTTTGCTCCCAAAATATAGTTTATCAAGCTCTATGGTTTAAAAGAATTTTTTTCAAAATCGCACCATAAATTAAGATTCTACAGGGTGTTTCAAGAACAAATGGGTCACACTGTATGTAATAGAAAAATAAAAAATTTATGTAACCGATAAGGAAAATATTTTTATGTGTGTGACACTGTATGGAGAATATTTAAAAAAAATCACAAAATTTAGTTAAAAGGAAACCCTTCTTATTAAAACTAATAGGTAAGACAAAATAATACCATTTCTCATTTCATCATGGTTTTTTTATCAAGCAAACGTAAATTATTCTAGAGCTTGACCCAGGACAATAGCATATATTCAAGAAATATAGCGAAAAAATCCCAATGGGCTTACCTACATATCTCACCACTCGACAATTATTATTCAACCAAACTAAACTAAACTAAATCTAAATAACTTTATTAAATCAAAAAACATGAAGTGCATCAAGCCTGGCTGTTTAGAAAAACTAGGTATGCCAGATCAGAACATCTCAAAAGCAGATTATTACCTACCATAGTTCAGGGAGCAGTATTGCTTGCTTAGTAGTTATTACCCTCATTATTGCCGTTAATCTAATAAACTGCATTAATAGCTATGTAAAAGTAACGTATTTTTTAGATCCATTTTACTCGTCTCCACATTTTTATCCAAAAACATAAAAATAAAACCCTTTTAATAAATTTCATATTGACACCTTGAATTATTACAGAGATAGTTTGAAAACAGCTTAAAATTTGACAAATATGTGTCGAAGAGAAACGAGAATTAATTATTGCGCAAAACTGGCTTAGTCCATCGAGTGACAATAATTATCGTAATCGTCCTCGAATCCAACTACCTACGAAGCGAAAGATCCATTAACTAATTAAAATTCCCCAAGTGCATGTACACGTAGACAATAACAGGAATAAGGCATGGCATGGAACAATGAGTGTATAACAAGAGACAACGCCTGCGTTCGCTTAACCGAATGAAAAAGAAAGTGATCCAGATGCGTCAGCGAGAGCGAACTAAAAATCCTGTTATCGAAGAACCAAGTCGGGTGCAACGATCGTAGGTATTAAGTATGTATTGTAAGTACGGACTTACCAGCACCGGCACCGGCGGTGTGGTAAGCCAGGTCCGGGTACGAGTCCGGGTGCGGAAGAAGGCGGAAGAAACCCCCCGAAATGCCGGATTCTCACTCGATCCCTCATCGATTCCTAGCTCTCTGTATATGACTGAACAGAGTGGGGAATGCAACTTTCACATCTATAATATATAACCTACTGAAGAAATTCAGGTGGGTTACTTTGCTTCTGACCCACTCGGTTGTGAACCACAGAGCTCCGAGATCGCATTCTGAATAACAACACCGGGTACGTGATTTCATCTCGACTCGATAAACACGCGACTGTGATAATTACCCCCTCAGCCATAACGTGTGACTGCTTCACTCGATCCCTGGAAGTGAACGAGGAAAACAGGAAGCAACGAGGAAGAAAGGAAAAAAAGTGCTTCGATTTGTGCAGGAGTACTGACTGAACTCAGGACTAGCAGGACTGCAATGTGGTGCAAGTTAAACTGTGGTGGTTGTGTCTGATAACTTTGATCTAACTGCTGGTTACAGCTCAGTGTCCTGTGCTTTGCCGGGAATCGGTCTATTAACTTATATATGCTGGATTGATCCAATTTAGTAAGTACTTATTATGCTTATACAATACCTAAATATTTATAATTTTAATGCTACGTTATTATGGGAATTATCAGTTATCTAACTAGGTAGGTAGATACTTGATTGAAATGACACTACCTCAAACGCGTGTCACTGCATTGGGTACTTCTCAGGTACTTTACATGTACAAACAATATTAATTAAAAGATTTTCCAAAATTTTGCAACTCTAAAGTGTAACCGATTTCTTCCCCTTTTGGTTTTAATAAAATGTTTATAATTCTGTCGGATTTACTTAGAAAAATCAGACATTTAAAAGCTCTTATTATTAAATTTTAATCCTATCTGAGACATAGACGTAAGTATAAATCCATTTTAGCAGAGCTTTTACTGGTTCTGAATTTTTGCTGCAGCCTAAATCAGCATTTTCTATCATAAAAGAATCTCTTCATTTCACGCTTCATACTTCTTACTCTTTACCCTTATATTTATTTATAAGATTTAAAATTTAATATTTTGTTACCGAGTGAAAAAATCTTCTGTGTAAACATGATATATTGGGCACACAGTGGAAACGAAAGCAAGGCAGTGTGTCAATAAGTTCCGCGCGCGTGCGCGCATCTATTGCATATCATTCATATACATAATCTTTTTTTATGTATATTATGATTAATTAAACGATTCTGATCTGTACCTACTTTTTTCTCATTCAACTTAAATAACTGACTTTTTTCTAGTATATCACTCTTCTTCACTGTCAGTTTTAAAAGATTTATCTATACTGCTTAGAATTTCACCCTTATTATTGCATGATGCTTTTACTAAATTTGGTTTAAATGTATTTAGAGCTAGGTACGTTCTTGTGGCGCTTAAGTGACTTCTACACACTGCACTGTAACGTTTCATTATTTATTTAAAAAAACAAGTTATTGTATTTTAATTTTAAAAGCTCGAGGCTCGAGCATAATTTAACATAGATTCACACCTATAATAAAGATATCGAAGAATTGGAGTGTAAACAAAGACCTATAAAAGTAATGCGAGTTAATTAATTCAGTACAAGTTAATTATAGAAATAACGAGGATGACAGTGTAATTTGAAATACTCTTTCTAATCCGCCATATCGTATCGAAAAGTAATAAACAATTTATATCAAATTGTTTCAAACAAATTAAACTGAATTGCTTTATTGTTCACGAGTCATCGTCGAGTAGGTGTACTTGTTTGCCTAATAATAAATCGAGAGGATTTAGAAAAAGTAGGTAATCACTCATGTTTATACTATTTTCCACTCAATCTTGAGCAATTACTTATCTTTAAATTTTTAACGAGATTAGAGATTTGTTTGGGTACCTATCTAATTGGTACCTTTAAATTATACTCTGGCCCTACTTAAGCCACTCAGTCTTATCACTTTTATCACAAGTGTGTATTATAAAGGCTATTAACTAAATATTTTCGGCAAACTTTTCGAAATCTCTATATAAATTTTGACAGGCATCCTAAAAAGGATTTTTAGTTTACATTTTAGTTTTTACGACCCTTATCAATTTTAGTTTATGCTATATACGCAAACCTCTTTCAAGTTAGGGTTTTCTACTTACAGGTCAGCCAGAGACTCTTACTCAGAAATAATTTCCAATTACATACAATAATTAGTCTTACACAGAGATCCCAAAAACAAACACCATCCAACACCTCAGATGAGATTTTCTTAGATGCTAAGAGCAAATTGGGGTTCAACTGTGAACAGGTTACGAAATAAATTACAATAATTATTCTCTCCTCACATAGAGACAATCCTTAACCCTTCTTATTCCGAAATAACGTCTAATTACAATTATTCCCTCACATAGAGGTCCGAATAATAATACAACTATAGCTTCAGATAAGTTTTTTTAAGATGCTCAAATCAAATTAATGACTCCAACTACTTACAAATCAGTCATATATACCTGACCTGACCTGATCTGACCTGCCTTGATGATTCACTCACTAACTCGCTGATTTTACCACTGTCTGCATACTGACATTGCCAATTCTTCTAAATCCCCAATTATTAGTAAACTCTCAGGAACATTCCAGAATAATCGAAAAGATAATATTTCGTACGATAAAAATTCTTTTATGTTTACCTACCCACATTGTTGCCAAGCGATATTATACTGATGATTATAATATACAGGATAACGCGAGGTAGATTCCAGATGATTCTCGTGAATAATAATTCATCATTCAATTTCGCATCGCCACTTTCACTTTGAAATAAAAATAACTAGATCATATATAAAAAAAAACTATAAGCTTAAAAATTATTAAATATTAATAAATTTAGTCGGATTTCCTCAAAAAGCAAGGAATTTGTTCTTTTTTTCTTTTTCTGGCGCTTGGACTCTAGAGATGGATCCTGTCATGAAACTGTTCTTTTTTTAAAGTTTTACAGATCCGAATTAGGTTGTGAAATTTTACAAAAATGTGTCATTGCTTTGTCTCTAAACTATAAAATTGAACATATTTTTACATATATATTTTTATGCCTATACGCTGGTTCGATCCTGCATCGTTAGATAAAAAGTAACATTCACTTTAAATGAAGTCGAGTACCTACCCATCTCCGTAAAACTAAGAATGGAAAACCCAAATTATATAAAAGATTATAAGTTACCCAACACCAGTCTCCCAATAAAAATTAGGATAGGAAAGTGTTTCGGTGGTACTAATTTATAAAAATTAATTCATCAAAATCGCATGAAGTTTTTCGACCAAAAAAACGATATTGAAAATATTAATACTTGAAGCTCCCATATTATAATAGGTATATGTATTTCATCAATAAGGAATGTTACGGTTGTTGACTTCGTTGCTATTATTATCATAAGTACCTACTCATTGCGTGAACTGTCACGTGGTATAAAACAATCCTCTAATTTTTTCTTCGTTCTAGTCTATGAGAAAAAACAATCGGACTGAAGTGAAATTCTGTCTCGCAATGTAGTTCCAGCTTGTTTCTGAGTAATATTAGAAAATACACAATTTCTTTTTTCTGGTTTCGGTAACAATACTTAATTCATTAAAACTTTTACCTTCTTGTAACTTGTTCACAAATAGTGCGAATACCATATTACCTACGTACGTAGTATATAACCGTTATTACACTTACTAGTTCAGATTCTTCGCTAATTGCTGGTAAACTGAAATATAAAATGATTAAATAATCTCAAAAAATTAGAATTTCTCTTTAATTTACATATTTTTTTCCATAGTCGAGTTGCTTTGCATAGTTCTAGTTTTTGTTCAATTAAAAATCTCATAATCATTAAAATAGCTCAGATATATTTAACATTCTCCTGAAGCGACTTCTTAATTAACAACACTTATTTCTAATTTGCTATAATTAATCGTTCTAGATACATTTTCCATTCATAACTCATTCATCTAGGATTCTTATTTCAATTCATTTAGATATTTAGAAAATTAAATAAATTCCAATTGTAAGTAGGTCAACAGGAATAATGATTTTTAGAAAGGGTGTTAAAGATAGGAAACGGCGAGAATTTGAGAATTTGGTTTAATAAACTGAACCTTTTTACTTGGTATGGACAATCACCCTTTTTTGCAGTTTCGCTCTATGATGGCAAGACCTACCCTGAACGAATATAATAAATTTCTACCCCTCTGCACTTTATAAATAAAACTTCATCGTGTGTTAATGGGTATGACAATTATCAAGTAGGTGTAAGTAATGTTTCTTCTACTCGTTTTTCTACTTTGGGTCCTGATGTTGGTGCTAGTGCTAGTGGTGTAACTGATTTCCATAACATAAAATTTTCTCAAGCAGAGTAGGTATTCTCAGTCCAATGCCACACGCCCTACTACTTTTAGAAATACTCAAAAAATCATCTGACAAAGTAAAGTATATCTCGACTACATAATAATCGGCGGAAGGGTGACCACGAATTGATCCGAATAATCCCGTTATCGATAATAATCTTCTTTTATTTCTATCTAGATAATATAAGATTTAATTACATATTATAATTGTGACAAAAAAAAAAAAAAAAAAAAATGTAGTGAAACGTTATTCGTATGAAATTTATTCGTAGCCCGGCTCATTTAATTGCTACTAGTTACCTATATCATACTCTTGACTCTTATCTGCATATGAACTAATTTACTTTTGCAAGTTATAAATAGGACCTACTTACTCAGTTCTATACAAATGACTTGACCGCGTTTACAAGTTACCCAGATCTGGATTTCCAAGAAAATTCTAAACGAACAATCGAGGTTCTACTATAGATTATATATGTACTGTTTATGAACATTTCAATAATCCAACATTTTTTAAATGAAAAAAAAAAAACTCTGAAGATTTGAAATCAGAGACAGGTTTCTTGGAAAAGTAAAATAACTAGGTACTCAAACCTTTCTTATACAGGCATCGGATTATGGGAGAACAATAATAGTATATTAAAGAATAATAGAATTCTATTCTAGAGTAGGAGACATCAAACGATTCAAAGCAAAGTTTCCAAGATGGACAACAGCTCTATTTATTTCGAGGAATCAAAGTCATAGGTATCTTCTAGCAGTCCAAAAAGGCATGTAGTTTTTTTTAGGCATTTTTTGGAACGTTCGTGTGGATCATATACCTAATTAAAATAACTCGGAAGTGAATGATCGGATCTTATGTAACAAGTCTATGTACAATAATGTCAAAAAGCACCAAGTCGATTTTTTCACTCTATACTGTTTCTTTGCTGCAATTTTCATCTCAGAGCCCTTAACCCTTATAACGTCTTATAAGGTTGGTGATTGACACTTATTTCTCATTGCGTCAAAGTATAGGTACGTATTTGTATTGCTGTAAAATAACTCAGTTCTTTTATTGGATTTACATAAAGTCACATATGTGTTTGATAAACGTGTGTCTACCTATGTGAAATTAATTATTTAAAATCTCTATGATCTCTGAAATTTTAGCTTTTACTCTGACCCTGTTTCACTCTGTATTGGTTATCTACTCTTTTTCTGCACGAAGTTGCTCAGGTGTCCAAGGTTGGTGGTAGAAGGAAGAAACTAATTGTGCTGTTGTGTTGTCACTGGTGTTTTCCACTTATGAATCTTCACGATATATTGATGATAAAGTGAACGTTCTCCTAAAACCTCTTCTTCTGTCGAATGTTCCATGTTCCCTGAGAGAATTCCTATTATATCTCAGTTCATTAACAAAATAAAAGTTCACATTTATATAAGTAATTATTTATGAAGTAGGTCTTGCTGACTTGTTTTGATGTAAGAATAAGTAAGAAACTCTTCAGTTAGTCGGTTGGAGTGTTAAGTTCAGCTGATCTGGTCCAAGTACGGTGTTATCACATACTTACGACTATACTACTCATCTCTGGGTCGTATAATCAACACAGCAAATCGGCGAGCGAGCGAATGCAAATCGGCTAGTCGGCTACACGTTTGTCCATAACACCATCACGACACCGCAAGGTCGCCGATATCCTTCCTATTCATGCATTAAACTAGGTCTTCGTAATTGCAATTCATATTAGAAATCCGTTACTCGCTATATTATTATCATCTATTCTCGTAGATATACGGCAGAGATACGATACGACTAAACGCACATGTCTGAGTTCCTTCTTCGGTTCAGATAACTATAGCTTCAGGCTCCTGAGCCTGGCTTCAGGAATTTTATCAAGAAGAAAGTTACTTCAGTCTTATGGATATGATAGAAAAATCACTTTGATACTACTTGCATATATAAAACGGAAAATTTCTTGTTTATTTTAATTCATCTACATATTCAATAATAATTATAATATTCAATATCCAGGGGTCTGTTATTGTGACATTGCCGATTAAAAGCATTTAACTATCTCATTTTTCAAACCAAACCATTTCGGCACTGCCATTTTATTTCGTATCATTAATTCGAATTACGTAACAATATGTCCCGCTTACTTCAATAAACAACCAAAGAACAATTTTCTTAACTCTTCGTGATTTCGTGATTCGTCAATAATTGATAGTTTAGAACGACATCGTTTTAAAAATACTTATTTTCTGAACGTACTTGAAGGCGTACATGTTTACACAGGAAAATAATGCAAGCCAAAATAGCTGAGCTTAATTATGTTTGGAATTATTTCAATCATTTATTTTAACAACTCACTGATGTCAGGGCTCCTATAACTAAACACTTACACTAGGAAAAATTGAAATTTTCGTCCAATTCTGGAATACGAATTAACACCCCTAACGCCTATGGACCCTTTTCGCCTTATTTATACCCTATTAAATGTTCTATACTGGGAAAATTAATAAATTAAATGATTTATTTTTATAATCCTAGATGATGGGTAAAAAATAGCACACCCAATTGTGTATATTTGATAATTTTGATTATTCCAATGACCAAACACCAGAAAGAATTTTCTACTTTGATAAATGAAAGTTTCGTCTTCATTACATCTCTTTGATAGAAAATTCAACTTGTTCAATCGTAATGATAGCGCCTCAAAAAATTGTTACAATTTTTTGTATGCACATTTTTTTATGTTTTTTTAAAACAGTACAACTACTACTTACGTGGAAATCTTACTGAATTTCTCTAAGAGTAAATTTTAACGTCCTCAACGCTCTCTTAAACCTAAAAGGCTTTATTCACGTTTTGAAAAAATAAAATAACAAAATTCTACATTGTTTCGATTACTTAAAACAAAGTTTTTTTGAATATTTGATTTTGATCTTCAATATTATTATTAGTAATAAGTTACAAATAAGAAATAATTTCAAGTTTTTATTAATACATTTTTCAAAATATCAGATAGGTAGGTACGTCCTTTGGGGTTAGCATTTTTGCCGACATTCCATGGAACACGGTTAAGCCTTCTTTGCATTCTTTCTTGTTCAATAAAACTATGGCCTCCCCTGATGGGTTTTCAAATATGTAATCTGATGTACTTTTTTATGATTTTTTTATACCTCTCCGATAGAATGATCTCATCCTGCAAGCAACTTTCTCAAATGCAGCTAAAACCGCAGATAAATCACCCTAACTTGTTCGCCTTTGTTAAATATTGTTACGCCTAACTATTGTTGTAAGTCTACTTTAGTCACTAATAGACAAAATCAAAAATAACAGACAAAATTTAACATTTTTCTGGCACTTAATTATCACCTTTCAAAAAAATCAGCTCATACTGGCGACATTTACGTAGTAAACAACGATCCAGTCCAATTTTTAGTTTCACTAAATCGATCATATTGGTCCTCCTCTAGGAGGCTCGAATGATCAAAATTATTACAAGATTATTAGAAAAATTATTTTTATAAGTAAGGCCACCTGGAGTACGATCCCAAATACTAAACTAATTACCTACACACTTTGAATAAATAAGCTTTGGACAACCGTCAAAACTGGATTAATTTCTTGTCATTTAATGGAATTTAATTACTAATTCCCAGTAACTATGGATTCAACTAGCAGCGCATTTTTATTATGATGTGAAAGTAAACGGAGAAATTTTCACGAAGGCTCATGCATAATGTGAATCGTTTACTGGGTCAGAAGTTTCGATCTGTGTCACCTGTAACAATCAAGGTCACCTGAAGCATGGAAAACTGGATGTGGTCGGTGCATGGAAGTCTCTCTTAGCTCTGTCACGGTCGGTGCCTTCAACTTGCATCCTACATGAACAAAAACTGCATCCATCCGACTCGGTTTCAAACCTTAAATCGTCCGACCACAACGACGAGGAAAACTGGAAATGGGAAAACTTCATCGCTAAGTTCATCTGAATCTTCAAACTGAATCCTTGCGGCCAGGAATAGTCTAGCCCAGTCAGTTATGCGCTTAATAGAAATCTAAAGATAGTTCTAGACCGTCTTCGTTATCGTAAGAACTGAAGCATAAAATAATCATTGTTCCTCTTCATGAAACAGACGCGATAGAAGATCTTCACTGGACTGGAGTGACTGGACATTAATGTCAGTGTGTATATAATTTTTTTTAATTAGGTCTGTGGTCAGTGATCACTATAAGAATTATTATATCGAGATCCAGATCCATCCAACTGGGTTTGTATGAATTTGTAAATTGAAATGTTCAGAAGTATTCGGGGCTACATTCTTGCGGAGTGACTTTTTCTAACATATAATTATTAAATGTTCCGTGTGAATAGGAATAAGTGTGAAAATTTATATAATCACTATGGGGTATAGGAAGGTGAGTGAGCGTATAGTTTGTAGTTGGTAGTAAATAGTAATAGCCTAGGAAAATAACAATGGATGAAAGTCTATATTGGCTCTGGCACAGTAAAAAAGTAAATTGTAAATGAGTCGCATTTGGGTGATGCATTACATTACATAGCACATAGCGCATAGCACAGGTAGGTATAGAGTAATTTATGTAGATTACCCATTAAGGCAGTCTTGTACCTATAATAAGCGAGCACAAGCACATCACAGCGCTTCTTTCTTTCACGTCTAATTTAGTTTCCTTTCTTTGGCACCGATTAAGTTAAAGAGGTCTTAGAAAATGCCTACCATATCCGATTGCTTTGATTTATATGTTACTTAAATTGCTCTGCTCCATTCATTCCATACACTCTGTATGTGCTTTCTCAGATAATATCCTAGGGAAATAGTGCAATCGCCTAATGATAATTTACTTTCTTCATCGGTACTTTACTATTTATTGCAAATGATTCAGGTTTTAAACTATTTAACTCGTTCAATTACAATGTGATCACTTTCTTTTTTTATTATAGATAGTTAATTCCATAGTTTAAAGATCTTATACTTACTAGAAATACGTTTACACTTCAATGAAATAGGAGTTTCTCAATCAGTATACTTTCTCAGTACCTATGACTCGAAACATGAATAAAGTCCTAGTCTGCTGTCATCGTTACTTACGTCCAGGGACAAAATAGATGTGAATTCAAATTTTTAAAAAATTAACTTGGAGGATATAATGTATGGTTAATAAAGGGTTACAATGACGTAATTAGTTTTTATATATTGATTAACTAATTGAAAAGGGGAATATATTCATCATTAATGTTGAATGTTGAATTGAAAACCATCTACCTATAAGCTGAATTTTTGTTCAAACGTCTTAAGTACTATAAAATCAGAAGCAATCAACTCCAGTCTTTTGTTTCTCAAGTTGCGACCACAAAGAACCCTCATAAAGAACCCAAGTTTGAAGGTATATTTATTTACACCAAAAAATGTTGAATATCAACAACATTGTCAATATTTACCAATTGTTTTGCCTCTTGAGTTTTATCACCTTTTAAGAGGTCATAAATCAACAATCGTAGTATTTGCAGTTTTAATTTATATTTCTTTGTCTTTGCTCACAGATTTTTCTTTTTGTCTTTGTAGGTAATTTTTATTTGATAATTGTCTTATAATTACAGTTCTTCATTAATATTCACCTATAAAAAAATATTTAATGATTCTATATTATATTGATTACACTTCTAATTCTTCAAGTTTCACTTTCTTATCGTTTTTAGAGTGCCATCATCATTATCTTACCATGGATCTGGTCACTGTCCAGAGACCAAAACTCAGAATATTTTTTTAGTAATATTTTCGCTTTCACCCTAAAATCCTGGAGAGCATCTTCAATAATAACGCAAGTCAGTATTGAAAAATTTTTGTATAACTTTTGAAATTTATTCTCGTTACTCATAATCATAATAATATGAACGTGGACGTTTCTAATATCAAAAGAATTAACAGGTTGAAGCTTCAATCTTCATTCTAAAGCCATAAAGTTACTAATAAGAAGTAATAACCATCACCACATGACTTGTGCATGTGTACCTCCTAGTGTGTTGAGATGAAGATGGTTATGATGAGATGAAGCCGGAGTCCGAGTCAGCTGTCAGAGTATGTCAGTAGGTCAGAGAACTCGGAGAATACCGGTGGCCAGAGTATACAAACGCATGTTTCATGCAATAATCTCATGGGTATGCTTCTTGCATGCGATGTACGATGCAAAATGCAGATGGATGAATGTGAAGGTCATCACTGCATTATTTTTTATCAAAGCCGCGGTAAATTAGATTAGTTAGGTTATTAATTGGGTAAGCGTAATCATTAGGTTTCTCTTCCTGAAACAATGCAGAACTTTTTCATTTTATCCAACAGCATATGGCGTTAATGATTCGTAACTTTTAAACACTTGAATTTTTTATGTATAACATGATTATATTACACCTGTACTTTGGAATGATTACAAGCGAACGGCTAATTTAACATTTATTCTTGTTTACTTTCTTTTCAGGACCCAACCGGCAGTGCTTCCATCAGAAGCTCACGGAAGATGAAAACGTCATCAATTATCTTTATAAACTTATTTTTTGTTTTAACATTGAGGGTGAGTTCTTAATTATATTTAGCTTTTAAGACTTTGATGACACAAAAACAATTTTTACTCCATATCCGAATAATAAACCTTTTATTATTGATTTTTTTTTAACCGTATTATATGATATTTACGACCACTCAGAAAAATGTTCTTGAAAACAACTTCTTTTTTTACGGAAGCGTAGAAGGGCCACACACTTATTTTTTTTTTGTTATACCTAACATTCCGACTTCTATCTCGGAATTCCGACTTATAACTCGGAATTCCGACTTCTATCTCGGAATTCCGACTTATAACTCGGAATTCCGACTTCTATCTCGGAATTCCAACTTGTAACTCGGAATTCCGACTTATATCTCGGAAATCTTACTTACCTATTATACAGGGTGCACCATACATCCTTCTCTAATTGCTATCTCCTGAACGCTAAGAGATACAGGGTCGGTCTAAAGAAAAGATGCGGAATTTTATGGTCATCTCGAACCGTAAAGACATTCAAGATGTCTGTGACTGCTCCTGAAATATCCTGAAGAAACTCAAAAATCGAAATTTCTTATTTTTGCCATATCTCTCTTATATTGGAAATTAATGAATAATTTTTGTAGGCTTACATAAATCGTCAAGAGCTACTCATCTGTCATTACAAAAATTTTCAAGGCCGACTAGATCCAAAAGTTTTCACAGTCAACTTTCGTTTTTCTTATAGCCGCCATATTATTTCTTTATGTCATTCGATATGAAAAAACAATGAAAACCAAAAATTAATAAACTTTAAAAAAAAATCTCAAATTTTTATTCTTGTTTTTTTCGAGGAAAAACAAAAAGAATCATCGATATACGTCAACATTGTTAAAATACGCTGAAATAGTGCTTGCCTCATGGTTTATTAATTTATCTAATGAAATTCGGTCTATAAAGTTGTCTTTTTTTGTAAATAAAAAAGAGTAATAAATTTTTTTTTTATATTTATATTTTGAAATTGACCAGTTTTTGGTTTTTATAATTTTTTTTATACCGAACAACATAAAAAAACAATATGGTGGCCATAAGAAAAACGAAAGTTGACTATGAAAATTCTGGGATCTAGTCGAATTTGAAAATTTTTGAAATGTCAGATGGGGTAGCTCTTGCCGACTTATGTAAACCCACAAAAAATTATTTATTAATCTCCAATAATATTAAAGATATGGAAAAAATAAGAAATCTCGCTTTTTCAGTTTTTTCAGTATATTTCAGGAACGGTTACAGATATTTTGTATATCTTGACTGATTAGAGATGGCCACAAAATTGCGCATCTTTTGTGTAATTCAATCGACCCTGGATCTCTTAGCCTTAGGAGATAGCAATATAGAGAATGATATATGGTGCACCCTGTATACTATAAGCGGGTACGTTAATTCCATCGAAAAAGTGTATAGTACTACGCTTCCATAACCAGCTACACTGTATCGTATATGTTTTCACGATCTAAATGAGAATTCCGAGTTATAAGTCGGAATTCCGAGTTACAAGTCGGAATTCCGAGTTACAAGTCGGAATTCCGAGTTACAAGTCGGAATTCCGAGATAGAAGTCGGAATTCCGAGTTACAAGTCGGAATTCCGAGATACAAGTCGGAATGTTAGGTATAACAAAAAAATTAAGTGTGTGGCCCTTCTACGCTTCCGTAGTATGTGCTCTCATTGTAGAAAGAATACACATAGGTATTTATGAAAATTTCAGTAAAAAAAAACACAAATTAAATTCCGATAAAATCCGAATAAGAGATGAAAATTTTCTTGTTTTTTAATTTTTGTTCTCTTAACACTACATCTCTCCATTTCAGGAGCTAAAAATATATTTTTAAGTGTTGTAAGGGTAAATGTTAAAGAACGGCTATTGAAGAATATGACGTCAATTCAAAAATGCCATACAGACTTAATTTACTTTTAATTTACCTAACAGACTTCTTTTCGAAAATATTTCATTTTCTAAAATGCTTCTTTTGTGGGACTTCTTTTGTCTAATGCACAATCTTAGGACAATAATTAAAAATACCCTAATAAAAGGTAAAACTTTCTAAAAAAAATACTTTAATTGTAGTTTTTCACTAACTTATTTAAAAATTCGTCATGTTTTATTATTACTGGTACCAGCATATAATGTAATCACAGATTAGAGCTTACGATGAAATGAAAATCTAGGTAGGTATAGGTATTCAAAATAATTCAACGTTTCACACTCACATGAACTTGTCTACTTTCATTTTTATCACCCTAACATTTCAACATTATATAACTAAATACGGGCACAAACTCATTAAAATGCTCATCAAGTTGTGTAATATTAGAGCGTTGTATTTCCTAAACTAATCACCCGATATGTTCCAGGAGATCAGATGCGAAGCTCCAGCGATATCCGACTCTGCGAGTCTACCTCTGGAACACCGCGCTGTCTACGGTCCACCACTGGCATCTTCCGGTCCTGGGACGGGCTATGGCCCTCCAGCAATCCTTCACGGTGGCGGAGGAGGAGGAGGAGGAGGAGGTGGCGGTGATGACCCATGGCCTCTCGCTACTCCCGACATGCCTCAAATCAAACACCTGCAAGTCCAGTGCGAGAAAACACACATGCGTGTCAATATCGAATTCGACCGTCCATTCTACGGCATGATATTCTCTAAAGGATTCTACAGTGACCCCCATTGTGTACACTTGAAACCTGGTACTGGGCATTTGAGTGCAACATTTGAAATTTTCTTAAACAGCTGCGGAATGTCATCGTCGGCGAATCATCATCAAGCAGTGGCAGGATATGGAGCTCCAGCTACACCAAGTGGTTCATATGTAGAGAACACCATCATCATACAATACGACCCTTACGTCCAGGAGGTGTGGGACCAAGCAAGGAAGCTACGTTGCACCTGGTATGATTTTTACGAGAAAGCTGTCACTTTCCGACCATTCCAAGTAGACATGCTTCACGCTGTTACGGCCAACTTCTTAGGAGATAATTTACAATGTTGGATGCAGATACAGGTTGGAAAGGGACCCTGGGCTTCAGAAGTCTCCGGTATAGTCAAGATTGGCCAAACCATGACGATGGTGCTGGCTATCAAGGACGACGAGAGCAAATTTGATATGTTAGTGAGGAACTGCGTAGCTCATGATGGGAAACGCGCTCCGATCCAACTGGTCGATCAATACGGTTGTGTGGTACGGCCGAAAATAATGAGCAGGTTCCAAAAAATTAAAAACTTCGGACCTTCCGCTTCTGTAGTGTCGTTCGCGTACTTCCAGGCATTCAAGTTCCCTGATTCAATGAATGTACACTTCCAGTGCGTGATCCAAGTCTGTCGGTATAATTGTCCAGAACCTAAATGTCATCAAAGTGGTCTTGGTATCGCTGGTCCAGAGTATGGCCCACCTCCCCAACTAGGCTTAGGAGGTGATTATGGAGGACACCATGGACCATCTCTGAGCGAATATGGAGCGCCTCCACCGGCATACCCTGACCCTCGTCACCCTCCTTCTGGACCTACCGGAGCATATTCAGAACCAAAACCTGACGTGGTACCCGCTCCTCAGGCGCAAGTTTCTCCATCAGGTCTCTCATCTTCTACCTCTGATCCATATCAATCTTCCCCAGCTCCATCTGGTCAGCAGCAATCCTCTGGAACGTCTGGATCTGGTGGCAAACCACAGGATTCTGTGCAGTTACCGCCACCACCACCCCCTGGTCATCCCGCTAACGCCTACAATACTGTGAAGAGGAAGAGCGATGTCTCTCCCCCGGAGTTCGAGGGAACCTTAGCTACCTTGGGGGGACGTCCACGCTCGGTCGAGAATCTTCAGGCCGAACTACAAGGCGCCCGTCGAAGAAGACGTCGACGAAGACGCAGTGACAACACTCTCGATATATTTGATGATGAGTTCATCATATCGCTCAATCCCAGTCACTTGGTATTCAGACGAGAGGTTGCTCAACAGGAGATGACAGACGTGAATACCAGCAGAATCATCCAAGTGGTGGCGCCTGGTGATGTCAACTTCGCACTAGGAGCGACTTCAGGTGCCGGAAATGAGACGGTGGTAATCCAATCTGGCGCAGGACCAGATCCAGAGACCATCTGCATGTCGGTTCCTAGCTTCGTCGCCGGTTTGGTAATGCTACTACTGGTGCTGATCGTTGCCAGTTTAGTGGCTGCGTTTCTTTTCGTGCGAGTGCGTGCGATCGATCGTAAAGGACTCGGAATAGGTCTTGGGGGTTTTCTAGCCGCATCACCGCCGCCACCTAGACCTTTCGACGGCGCCGAGTTCGTCAAAGTGCCTAAGTGACGCCAGGCGTTAACGTCTGATAGACGCGCTGCAACGTTCCAAAGATAGAGGCTATCCGTGGGCCTCCTCTCTTCCTTCTCTTTATCCCAGATCTTTCTTGATGTGTCCACTTCATCCAAAGATCACTTACCTTTTGATCCAGTGTTATAGATGATCGAGATTTTTTTTCCAACCAGTTATCAAATAATCGATATTGAATGGTTCGGCTCATTCCAGTTATTATTTATGTTATTTTAGTTTTATTTATTTATATTTATTATTACTTAAGTAATACCCGATTGGAAGGAGAGTGCCGTAGGCCTGTCTATATCAGCAGTGTATTCGACACTTCTGTTGTGTTTAAGGCTTCAAGGAATGTTTATTTCATCAAATCCAATTTCTGATTTACCTGTGTTATTTCATAAGCGGTATGAGAAAGTCTATTTAATTAAAAATAAGAGAAATTTATTTATTTTTCGTATAATATTATTTAGAAGATTTTATTACTAACTAGTCACAATTTATTGAACTGTCCTTAGTAGAACACAATTATTATTTGTTTAAGAAAATATACATATTACAACTACGCATAACGTTGGTATGTCCCATAAGTTTTGCCACAAATTACAAACCAAATTGTTTATCGAGAGCATTTACCCAAAGTTTCAAAGGACGACCATATGGCGCATGATTTTCCAAACAACGCAGCAGTTTTGAATGGTTTAATTTAATATATTTGCTGCTTCTAAGTTCCTTCTTATTGCAGCTTCCCCTAATCCTTTCACAGACTTTTAGTTGCAAGAGAGGCAAAAATTTTTGGCGGAATGGTATATTTTAGACGGCTAGTCAATGATAATTTTTTATTTTTTATAACAATTATTGCTGTAGTAAAATTTGATCATCCCAGGACTTCATATCTAACTCGACCGATGGACGAGATGAATGGCGTATACCGCATCAGAATGCGAATTAGGTACGACGATTTGGTATTGGGAGCTCTGCAATATTATCAGTATAAAAACCATATTTCGTGGTTGTTTCCGTGTAAAACATTAATCTTATTAATAGTGATCATTTAGTTGTCAGTTGTTGTCAAAATATGACTCTTTTGGTGCAAAGCAGCAAAAATTTTGAGATTTTGTCTTGTTGGCTGACTTTATATTTGGTTTTTTCCTTGGTATTCTTGGATGTTGGCTATTTGGCAATTTTCTTATCGAAGTACAAGCTGTATTTTTCTTTCTTCTGATCAGTATTTGTGGTTAAAATTTTTGGTCTTGCCGTTTTCAGGGTCCATTTAGTTCTATGATTATCGGATTAGTAATATTTCGGTTTCGGGAAATTGTCCAAATCAGTTAAAGATAATGTTCTGAAAAGTTTCAGATATTTCTATTGAAAAGTTGAGTCATCAAGGGTAAGTCATGTTGATAAAAAAAATTGTACATTATATCTACCTAATATAACATTTAGGTACGTTTTGTTACCCTTTCAAAGACATCTCCGATTTGTGAGGAAACCTACGGGTCATATATAATATGTTACATTGTGAGTGTTGTAAAATATATATGTAATAAAACATACACTGCCTACATTATGTACTATAATAATAATTGTACCCTAGAAAAATAATATTTATTTCAATAGTTATTTATTTACCTAAAATTTCGTCATAAATTTTAGAAATTATAATTATGTAATTGTACCTATCTGTTATTGCGCATTTCTGGCTTTAAGGCACAGATGGTTAACTTTGCTGTTATGTATTTATTTAAGTATAAGCCAGAAGGCAAGAGGTAAGTAAGCAAATTACACGCTGTGTAAATTGAAAATGATCACGTTATGAATGTAAAATTATGTTGTGCCTTGTGATTTCTTCTTATTTCTAACATTCACATACATAATTGGCACAAATCTTAAGAAATAACCGACTAGTCTTTTTAGATGTAATTCATTTATGTACATATACCTATTATATAAAAATACTCATGCAAGTAAATGAAGCATATTATATCATTAATTTTTTAGTATTATCTCTTGTAGTTTCTGCCAAAGCTTCCGAAACTCATCGAAAGCGTTATTTTATAAAACGTACTTAAAAATAAAATTTTTTGGATAGTTGAATACAATCGAATATGCATACGTATGCATTATACATTTATGACCTACTTGGTATTTTCTTTTCTAATTGTATTTATTTATTTTTCCCCATTATTTCTAATGATAATGGACTCCATTATTTATTACATATTTCATTCTTCATTTTATAATAAAAAACAAGTTTTAAAAATACACTGTTTTTAAATAAAGGTTTTAAAGATTTATGTTCTTTATTGGTATTATATGAATATTATATGATATATTTATATGGTTTGTAAATAAATAATATCGTGAGTTATTTCAATGTAATAAAACACCCTGATTAAAAAAGAACTAAACCATTCTCCCAATTCTGACACCGATATATATGTCTCTAACGCTAAGTGGTTCAAACGAGAAAAATTTTCTACTTTCGAACAAAAATTTAACTAAACTACCTTTTTCGTCGACCAATCAAGGACCCAGAAGGGTATTTAAAAAAAACACAAATAAACATAAACAGGGACTGCCTCTGTTAAACTGAATAGGTATGAAAAAACTCTTAGCAACCATCTGAAATTTTTTCACAATTAACCATATAAATAATAAAAGGGCTCGATATAAAGTAGGTATTTTTCAGAATACGGTTATGCTGGAAATCGCCATTATCTTCTTTATTTTAAATTGAACATTATTAATACCTATACAAGATGTTTCTAAATAGAAAACCATGTAGATAAAGTTAAATAGTAAGAAAATTTAATTTTTTTTTCCAAAAATGTTTTTTAACCGAGATACAGGGTCGATTTAAGTGTCGATTTACAAAAATGATTTTCATTGTATCTTTCTACAGAGTGGACCAATAATTCTCAATTTCGGTATTATTTTCTATTTAATACTCCGAATTTGAAAAAATTCTGGGGATAACCCAGTGGCGTGGAATCAGGGGTCAAAGGGACACCTTTTGTCTAAAAAACTTCTGAAATGTTTATTTTTATTTTTAATTGTTTTATCGGAATGCCAGATTAAACTGCTGCAAAAAGTCCATACTTATAAAATTTTTATAGGACGCACCGTTTTAGATAAAAATTCAAATGTAGCGTTTTTAACATGTTTTCTATTTATATTATTTTTATTAAACAGACAGATAATAAAGGCCGATTAAGCTAACGGGCAGATTTCAGGTACCTAGCATTTTTAAAGCTAATATCGACGTCCAATAACATTTATTAACGTTTTGTAATCCCTATTTCATGCCAAGAATCACTAAATTGTTATATTTTCCACCTCGAGTTGATAATTGATCTAGAAACGGCCCCAGAAATCTGCCCGTTAACTTAATGAGCCTTTATAATACTGGCTGTAAGATTAGTACCATAAATTAGTAGATAATGCTAAAATATGAAGAAAGCTCAAAGAAATTTTTTCTCGAAAATGTTTTTTACCGGAGATACAGGGTGTTGAAAAACCTGTTTTGTATTTGACACCTAAACACCCTGTATCTCGGTTAAAACACATTTTCTGAAATCAAATTATTTTAATTTTCTTCATATTTTAGCTTTATCTACAAGCCTTTCCAATTTTTCCAAATACGGGTTATTAAATAGAAAACCTGTTTACAAAAATTTAGAATTATCGATCTACTCTGCAGAAAGATATACAACAAAAACCAGTTTTGTAAATCGAGACCAATAAATTTGGTCTCGAAGGAGGAAATAAATTTATTTGAATTTTCCTAATATTTTAGCTCATCATCTACACATCCTCCAACTTACGGTACTTCATTTAGAAACACCTTGTACATTTTCATGATTTTTATTTCTTTTTTTATTTTTCAATTATTTCTTTAGAACCTGAGTGTACCTATAGAAAAATCGACTATTATGAATTTATTGAACAGAATTCACGAGCATTGAGAAGACAATGGTGCTAATTTCGAACGCACTTTTTTCCTAACTCAAACATATTATACAGGGTGATTCTTAATGATAGAACGTACAAGCACCTTCCAGCAGGTCAAAATGTCCTGCTGGACTGGAAGGACGTTCATTACAAATGATATAAAGGGCCTCAGGTACTTCAGGTACTGCTTACACGACAGTGCTAATCACCAATATATTCTACAGGGTGTCAATTTGAAAACTTGCCACCCCCTATTTTTCCCTTAAACAATGTTTCTGAAAAAAATCCCGAGACAGGTGGATTTTATATTCGAGGGGGACACATGAAAAGCATGAATTCAATGTTTCTGCTTCATCCCCTTAGACAGGGTGACTACCCTGTTGAAAATTTCAAATAGCAGTAGGGGTTGAGTGATACATCATTTTTAGGGTATTTTGATTCTCTTTATGATGACACCAAAAAAAGGAAAATCCAACAACCGGTTCTCGAGTTATCAATTTTTCAATAATCTAAAAATTGCCTTGTTTGAAAATTATGGAAATCGAGACACCTCGATTTTATTACCGAAGGAGACACATTCACGAGTTATTTCAGTTATTAGGTCGACTCTAAGTTAACCCCGAGCAACGGCAGGTTTCCCACCCTAAATCATAAGTGGGAAAGGGCAAAGGGGGTTGAGTGGCACCCTATGTTAAAGCTTCCATTAAAACTATTTATCTTCGAAATTCATATTTTTTTTTTTTATTCATATTGATCATCACAAAAACTGTTCAAAATGTTGTCCGTTTTTTTCCAAGCAGTAATAAAGTCTGTTTTGAAACTCTGTCCTTACATTCTGAAACACTTCAACTGTGAGTGACCGGCACGCTTCTGCTATTCTCCGCCTGAGGTCATGTACGTCAGCAGGCTGTGCTTTGTAAACCACCGATTTAATATGACCCCACAGAAAGAAGTCCAAGGGAGTCAAATCTGGTGATCTCGCTGGCCACTCAAGTGCTCCCCTTCGGCCAATCCATCTGCCAGGATATCTTTGGTCTAACCACTGTCGCACTGGAAGGAAATAGTGAGGTGGAGCCCCATCTTTTTCATTTCATTTCATTTCATTTCATTTCATTTCATTTATTGCCCAACAGATACAAAATCCAAATTACGGACAAATTCTATAATCTAAGTAATGATCAACAATCAATTTACAGTATCATTAGAAAAATAAAATTAAAATCATTATTGCATAGTTACAAATAAATACCCAAAATATAGCCCAAGTAACAAAAAAGTAAATTCAATTAAAATAAACACAATCATCATACTTCATCATACAGTAAAGAAACCACTCATTCTATCCACGGAAAGCTCTCAGCTGTGATGCTGATAAGCTCCCGCAAATCATCGCTAGATATGTCGCAAGCCTGTGGAATAATAGTTAAAATTTCTCATCGACGCATACAGTGGAGATCTGATCATCAAATTCGTTCTGGCAGCTGGCAAATAAAAAGTCATCGAGCTTCGCGAAGGTAGTCGCGGTACATAAAACGATATAAGAGACAGAAGAGAGATACAGTCTACCTGATTATTATTATTCACCAATTTATAAAGAAAAATAAGACCGCTTGTGATCCTTCTGGTATACAGCACAGCGAAAGATAATCAAAAGCTTCAAGAAGAACACTATAACTGAAATTTTGCGGCGGATATTCACCATGGGTCTTGAAATGTAACCACTTGAGGAACCGTCTCTGAATCCCCTCAATGAGATGGACATAAACTCTATAATGTGGATTCCATACAATACCGCAATACTCAAGCTTGGAAGGGACTAATGAATTGAATAGATTTTTTAGGGGTTTTGTGTTTGAAAAAGGTCTACAGTTCCTAATGATAAAGCCCAGCATTCTTAATGAACTCCTTATCACTTGCAAGATGTGTGGTCTGAAAGACAATCTAGTATCAAAGATCACGCCAAGATCCTTCACTTCAATGACACGAGACAATGGAATTGAGTTGAGTTCATAATCAAACATTATCGGCTTAACCTTTCTTGTAAATGTTATGATTTGGCACTTATTGACATTCAGTTCGAGATTATTATCTTTCGACCAATTTACAACCGCGTCAATTTGTTCCTGAAGAAATTTGCAGTCTTCGTACGTGCTAATGCTCCAGTACAATTTCAGGTCGTCTGCATAGAGTAAACAATTACATTTAAGTGTCGTCGTTAGATCATTGACAAAAATTATAAACAACAGAGGACCCAGGTTAGAGCCCTGTAGCACCCCTGAGCCATAAGTGCGTTTATGGGAAGAATGGCCGAGAAAATGAACATAAAATTGACGGGCCGACAAGTAAGACGCGAAAAACGACACAAGACTATCAGAGAAGTTGAACAACCTTAACTTTCTCAACAACACACCATGATCCAAGCGATCAAAGGCCTTGGAAAAGTCGGTATACACCGCATCCACTTGCCCACCATTGTCAAGTGTAGAGGAGATGAACTGCGTATACAGTACTAAGTTCGAAGCGGTGGATCTATTTTTAAAAAAGCCATGCTGATCAGGTGATATAGAATTTTTTACCCAAGTGAAAATATGAGGACACAGAGACCTCTCAAAGACCTTCGCAAAGTTGTTCAAAATAGATATCGGTCTGTAGTTCAGAACCTCAGAAGCTGACCCACTCTTTATTATAGGGCAAACCCTTGCAATCTTCCAACATGTTGGAAACTTTGAGCTGGATAGGGATAAGTGAAAAATTTTTGCTAATGGAGCAGCAGAAACAGACGCGCAATCTCGAAGAAGAAAAGACGGTATATTATCAGGTCCAGATGTCATCCCGTTACCCAATCTCTTCAAGGAGGCAAACACTTCATCTTCACTTAATTGATTTAAATGGTGATAACATGAAGATTGAGAAGTGTACATGCCATCCAAACTCGGGTCATAAACAGAGGAATCAACAAAAACCCTTCCAAAGAAAACACTGAAGCCTTCCACTATCGATTGAGGGGTGTCATAAATCTCCCCCCCCCCCTGGACCGTGCACACGGTTCGGAATACGAGTCTTGCCAGATTTCTGACGAACATATGACCAGAACGAACGAGGATCTGCCAGGAAGTTGCGTTCCGTGTTACCTAAAAAAACATCATAAGCATTTCTTATTAGCAGTTTCAAAGAGGCTCGAAGTCTCCTAAACTCCACATAGTGCATACGGTCGCCCTGTTTTTTAAATAACCTATGCTCTCTCTTCTTTGCCTTTAATTGACTTATAATTTCAGCTGTGAACCATTGAGGATACCTGTCAGATCTGCGTCGTCTAAATTTTGGAACACATTCGTCAAACACTCTCCGAATTGCTTCATACAACATACCACAGGCCACGTCGACATCATCAACAACATCCAGAAAAGTCCAATCAATGCAGCTCAATCTGCCATACAGGTCATGGAAGTTCGCTTTCTTAAAGTTAAGCCTCGCAAGAGGTACTCTGAGAGAAGTTCTGAGAAGAGGTCCCAGATCGAGAAGAAAAAATTTCACAGCAAACATACAATGCTGGGTGATGAACATCTTCACGCACCAGTGGAGCATTGTCATGAACTAAATTGATTTTACAATCTTTACCTCCCATTACCAAATCCAGCAACCTTCCATTCCCGTTAAGCACACCGTTGCACTGAACTAAATCGCAATATGACAAAAAATTCAAAACCGTCTGGACCTTGAGGTCTTCAGGAGGCTGATCAACAAAATTAGTCACATTAAAGTCGCCAAAGATCAGAATATTGCCATCAACTGCGGAGACAACCCGTTCCAAAGCATCCAAGAAAGCCTCAAAGCCCTTAAGAGTAACATTCGGTGGAATATAGATTACAAAGATATTTAACAAAGTTCCCTGAAAAGTACATTTAGCGCCAACGATATCAACCTCAGGAGCAACAGCTCTGAAAGATGACGTCACATGAGATTGAGCAACAATCGATGAGTTGCGCAACGCCAACGCAACACCACCGCCACTCGCACGCTGGACCGCACCCAGATCACGGTCACACCTTAACACCTGATAGGAACTTGGAAAGTATTCAGATGATGCAATATCGACAGTGAAGTTAGTCTCAACCAAGGCGACAACTTCAAATTCACACACACACTAATTGCAGAGCAGAATTCACTTACTTTAGTTCGAAGTCCGTTGACATTCTGGAAATAACATTTAAGTTCGTTTATTCTGTTGGGCGGGTTGAGTTTAAAGACTTGATTTGAGGGACACCATTAATGTAGCGAATCTTCAGGTTCTCCTCACCTCGAGAAACTCGCTCCTCCATCTCTCTTCTAACCACTCGATACATCTCCCTCTGCTGCTTGGTTCTATCAAATGAAATCGACACTGTCTTGAATCTTTCAGTCGCCCTGAGACGGTTGAATCTTGTTGAAAGTGCAAAAGATTTTCTTCCACAATACGATTACCAGCATCATCAACTTGATTTTCTAGTTCTTGAATGATAAGTGGTTCGATGGTCTCTTCGAGCGTGTTGAGGTAGAGGGCACCATTCAAATTGTCCTCAATAAATAAGGGGCCAATAATGGCGTTTCCCAAAATACCTGCCCAAACATTAATTTTTTGTGGCCATTGCGTCTTCACTTCTCGAAAAACATGCGGATTTTCATCACTCCAATAGCGACAGTTTTGTTTATTGACAATTCCATTAACAAAAAAAGTGCACTTGTCACTGAAGCAAATGTTCAACAGTAAATTAGGAGTAACATTAATGGCATCGCTCATGATTTCGCAAAACTGTATTCGTCGATCCAAGTCATCTTCATGGAGCTCTTGTACCATTTGCATTTTATACGGACGGAATGTATGCAGTTTCAAAACTTTCCTTACACTTTCATGGGATATACCCGTCTGCCGTGATACTTGACGTAATGACATTGTGGGTTCAGCAGCAAAGGTGCCCAAAACTTCAATTTGAGCAGTTTCATCGAGTACACGTCGGTTTTCCCATTGTTTATTCGTCAGTGAGCCAGTGTCTGCAAACTTGTTAACTAATCCAGAATGTATTGATGACTGACGTTACGATCCTGGTTTCTTTCAATGCCGCTCTTCTTGCACATTTTAGAACTTCTCCGTATATTAAAATCATTTCAATTCTTTCTTGAAGAGAATAAAACATTTTTCGTACAGTTGATATCAGTTGAAATCAGTAATTTTTACTTAATAGCTAGCTTACTACCAAACACATAACAACGGAAAGAATAGAGCAGCAAATCAAATTAGGCACAAAAATAAAGCCATAATAACCGCAACAACAAAACAAACTTATCGATAAACGATAAAATCCAGATTATCATTTTGCGAAAGTCACAAAAAACGGCCTTATCTTAGCTTTGAAATGAGCTGCGACTTAAAACCCTTACCACGTAGGATCTCAGCTTAAGAAAATTTTCATTTGACATACAATTATTTTTTTGACATTTCAAAAATTAGAAATCTTTTTCTTCTTTTTACAATTTATTGTGTAAATTAATATTAATCGAAATGTGAATTTTTGAAAAATTAATAACTCGAGAACCGGTTGTTGGATTTTCCTTTTTTTGGTGTCATCATAAAGAGAATCAAAATACCCTAAAAATGATGTATCACTCAATCCCTACTGCTATTTGAAATTTTCAACAGGGTAGTCACCCTGTCTAAGGGGATGAAGCAGGAACATTGAATTCATGCTTTTCATGTGTCCCCCTCGAATATAAAATCTACCTATCTCGGGATTTTTTTCAGAAACATTGTATAAGGGAAAAATAGGGGGTGGCAAGTTTTCAAATTGACACCCTGTATATATATACAGGGTTACTGGTAACTGGATACATTCCTTTGGTGATCTGATAAAACAAGAGGTAAGGAGTAAATTAACCCCAACATGCACTATACAAAACTCAATAGATTTTGAGATATTTCGATTTTCAACTTTTCTTAAAAAAATGGTTTCAGATGTCTTGAAATGTAATTTTCAAAAAATCTACTTTAACTTTTTGATTTTTTTTTTTGCTGGAATACTTGTCCAATACTATGCTTCCTTCTGGAATAAAAAATATCCTGAGGTATTTCGATCGTGTGAAAATTTCAAAGAAAAACTTTCACAAACTATTTTTTTTAAATAAGATTTAAAAGTTTTTACAAGTTATTTTCGCAAAATTGTCAAGGCACCTTGCGTACAAATTGTTTTAAAAACTTCCCTAGTGTAGTAGCTATCTAACAAGGTACGAATCTTGTACAAGAATAACAGAATCTCCCCGCTATGTACCGTTACCGAGGAACAAATCCTTAAGTCGGGACGTTTTAAAAAAAATACGGCCCTGAACGGGGGTCTTAAAATTCTCGGATCCGGTCCATTTTCAATAGGTCGTATTTGGGGGTCACGAGCTTCGTCCCTACCAAGTTTCGTCCCGATCGGTAAAACTTTCAGACACTTAGAGTGGCTATTACTAGGCTATTCCCGAAAAATCCCGAAATTCCCGAAAAAATGACACTTCCCGGGAACGGATCCCGCTCATTTTCAATAGGCATCGTGCCACGGTGCGCTTCTTCAATCGAGCCAAATTTCAACTTTCCCACATGAAAACTGGCGGCTCTAGAGTGTTTCCTAGCAAAGTCACAGAGACAGACCGACAGACAGACATTTTTCGGGCACAAGAATACGTATACTTACGAAACTTCTGTGACTTTGCTAGGAAACACTCTAGAGCCGCCAGTTTTCATGTGGGAAAGTTGAAATTTGGCTCGATTGAAGAAGCGCACCGTGGCACGATGCCCATTGAAAATGAGCGGGATCCGTTCCCGGCAAGTGTCCTTTTTTCGGGAATTTCGGGATTTTTCGGGAATAGCCTAGTAATAGCCACTCTAAGTGTCTGAAAGTTTTACCGATCGGGACGAAACTTGGTAGGGACGAAGCTCGTGACCCCCAAATACGACCTATTGAAAATGGACCGGATCCGAGAATTTTAAGACCCCCGTTCAGGGCCGTATTTTTTTTAAAACGTCCCGACTTAAGGATTTGTTCCTCGGTAACGGTACATAGCGGGGAGATTCTGTTATTCTTGTACAAGATTCGTACCTTGTTAGATAGCTACTACACTAGGGAAGTTTTTAAAACAATTTGTACGCAAGGTGCCTTGACAATTTTGCGAAAATAACTTGTAAAAACTTTTAAATCTTATTTAAAAAAAATAGTTTGTGAAAGTTTTTCTTTGAAATTTTCACACGATCGAAATACCTCATGATATTGTTTATTCCAGAAGGAAGCATAGTATTGGACAAGTATTCCAGCAAAAAAAAAATCAAAAAGTTAAAGTAGATTTTTTGAAAATTACATTTCAATACATTTTAAACCATTTTTTTTAAGAAAAGTTGAAAATCGAAATATCTCAAAATCTATTGAGTTTTGTATAGTGCATGTTGGGGTTAATTTACTCCTTACCTCTTGTTTTATCAGATCACCAAAGGAATGTATCCAGTTACCAGTAACCCTGTATATATGTATTTCAAGGAACTAGCGCATTTTTAAATCGTTGTTTTATTTGAATTAGTAAAAAAGCGTTTGGGTGTCAGCGCAAATTTTTGTAGTTCTCGCGTCACCACACTTTGTTCATTTTGATCGTACTGCGGTCTGCGAGAAGTACTTATAAGTACTTACGTCGTTCTCTCGGAAGGATAGGTTTATATGCGGTACAAAGTCCTGCTATCAGGACAGTATGTCTTGTCAAAAAGTACTTCCAGAAGAGCTTCTAGCAAGACAATTGCTTGTATACACTATCATTAACCTATACGCATAAACTTAGGAATTACAGCTCAGGAGAAATTATGAGTAATAATAAGAAAAAAATTGTACTTACTAAAAATATTTGAATAGGTTGCAGCATAAGTAGCCAACATATTTTTTTATAAATGCAAATCAGCCCAAAAGAATGGAGTAAATGGCCGCTATGACAATCCAGGCAATGACCAACTCTATTTTGAGCATGTATCGTTACTTTGCGCACGATGAACGTATAGACTTCAATTTACTAACCCCATAAGAAAAAAATCTGGTTGTTCCTGCTGCAAACAGAATGATTCTATGCCTAGTTTTCTCATTTAAGATGAGGTTACAAAACTTCACGTATACCATTGTCTGATACCGTTCTTCATTAACAGTAACTGCATTGTCCCCAGTAACTTTAAAAAAGAAAGGTCTAGTTTTCTGTACCCCAAAAAACTATGCTCATTATCAAATTTTAGCAAAAATTCGGTTCAGCTTCCAGTAAATTTCCAACGATTTGTGCGTATTGTAAACGTCGTTGAATGTCAATCGTCAGTAGCTTGTACATATAGCTAGATATTTGTATAATAATGAAAATAATATTAATAATAAAAATTACATAAGAAAAACCATAATAGCTGGAAGGCATCGGGAGTAGATAAAATACATAAATTCTGCTTAAATAAACTCACGATAACTCATGGGGTGTTGTCGAGATGCTTCAATAAAATCCTTGCGAACAACGAATAGGTACATTCCCCCTACACTTACCAGAGGTAAAACCTTTCTGATACCAAAATAATATCATTACAATGACGCCTTCTGAACGACACAACCGTAATGGTATGATAAAGACAGAGACATCGATGTTTCACTGGTTATTTCCAGCTCATCAGCCTGACATATTATCACCACCAGAGGAGTGTGCCGAACAGAAAGAAAAGCAACCTTTTCTTAAGCAGATTGATTTATCGGAAACATAGTGACTTACAAGGCAAATGCCATCTGACGACTGAAAAGTATACAACTTTCAATATGTCAATCAAATATTCTCCCAGAGGAATCTGCAATTTTTCACCACCATCTCTGAAATCAGAGATGGAGCTAGTCACAAAGCTGAGTTACTAGAAAGACAAATTGATACAATAATAAATCAAATCAATTACAGCAATTACATTTGCTTTGCAAGTCACTATGTTTCCGACAAATCAATCTGCTTATGTAGGTTGCTTTTCTTTCTGTTCGGCACATTCTCTGGTGGTGATAATATGTTAGGCTGATGAGCTGGAAATAACCAATGAAACATCGATGTCTCTGTCTTCACCATACGATTGGGATTGACTATACGTTCAAGAACACTTTTTTGTTATTTTAATTATAAGCACAATAAACACAAGTAATATTTATAAGCAATATACTTAAAACTTTTTACAGAGCTTCCTCAAATATTATTTAAAATAACAATAAAAAAAATAATAACAGTTTACACGTCTCTGTTGTCATTTTTTGACAGTGTTTGACATAGAACTGTCTACTTTCTTATTTAAATTGTATTTATATTAGAATAGGTTTTTAAATTACGTTTACACTGTAAAGTACCTACCTAATGAGGCTTACTATGCGCGTATGGATGGCTTGCCCCCTCACAACACACAAGCTTTGGCTTATGTTGCTGCGGTGGCACGCTGTCTAGCGCCTTATGATATTTTTGGAAAAATTGAGACGTTCCTAATGTGAAAAAAAAATAAAATGAATCTTGTAAATAATATGTATATTAGTCGTAATAATTGAGACGAAATGTTACTGTGAAATGATTTCTAATACAAAAATGTATACAGATTTTGAGCTGGAATAAATATTATTATTATTATTATTATTTACACGTAATTACAGGAATCGTGAATGCCTATCCAATGTTACGGTTCTTTAATTGAATATAATTAATAACATCATAAATTTCTTTTACAAGTCTGTTACTTTCTCTCCCTGATTTAGTAGACCTTGAAATAGGACAGTACGAATCGATAATATCATAATAAATTGTCGCGACTTAAACACACCAAATCTAAATTTTCTACCATGTCTTTCTTTCAATATACATATAAATAATAAAATAATATGCATACAACAATAAATAAAACCAGGTTAATTAATACAAGCAATAAATTCGTGGTCTAGTTCAAAAACTATAATTAGGAGGAGTAGTGACTGTCAATGTCAATGTACTCTCAGTTCTATCTCTTCGACAACATGCGAAATAAAAGAGTTCCTCGTCTTCACCAAAAGCCTCACCTTCTTCCAAAGTGACCGGCAAGGTGCGCCCTAAAGTCTCAGGTAAGGCAAGACAGGCAAGTGCTCCCAAAAATAGCAATCCTGCAAGTACCAGGTCAGGAATTGGTGGCCAGAACACTTTTAGATACAGTACTTGAGGGCTGAAAAAACTAGCAGCGTAGCCTGCCACGTGCACCGCTGTTACTCCCTGTCCTCTAACGGCTGTCGGGATTAGTTCAACTGCATATTGAGCACCAGAGTTATAAGCAACTGTCACTGCAAAACGGGCAAGAAAGTTGAGAGCTAATACTGGTACAGAAGCGATGTAAAAAACTTGCAATGCGCCAGAGACTGCAGTAAATACTCCACTTAATGCTAAAAAACTGCTAGCTAAGGCTTTTCTTCCCACTCGATCTTGAGCAAACACAATCAAAATGGAAGCAGGGAAGATAGTTGCTGAGGTTATGCTGAAAGTTGCAAAGGGGGAGAATTCTAACACGCTCACGTTTCTGGATATAGCGTCGTAACATAAAGTCATAACCATTCTGAAAAAAAAAGGTCTTTAGTACTGGAAACTTACATAGTATTATAGATAACTAACTTACGATTTAAATACAAGAATAAGTGTTTTCTTCCTCAGTTTGGGCGTTTTCAATAAACTCCAAAAGCTGCTAGGCTTTTTGTTTGCCGGTATTTCAATGTAGTAATTTCGTAAACCTTCGATGTCTTTCTCTCCAATAACTTTCCTATTAACTTTCGCAACTCTCCGGAAACATTCTATTGCTTTTTCGATCTTCCCTTTACTTATCAACCATTGAGCGCTTTCAGGGACGAAAAAGTAGTAACTTAACACACATAAGTGAGGCACGGAGACTACGATAAGGAAATCTCTCCAGTTTCCCATCAAAATTGCAATCCATGGAACTATCACACATGAAAAGCAATAAAACACTCCAATGCAAATGTTAAGACCAAACGTTCTCATTTCGGGACGTATATACTCCATCACTGAAATAATAAAAATGTTCAAAATCATCATAATTAGGTAGGTGAATAGAGATGATCCTAAAATGATCACTTGGGACCTGTTTCATAAAACTCGTAATTCTTACTATTAAAGTTAAGCAACACTATATAATATGTAATTACTTAATTCAAAGCTTACTGTTTATAAAGCTACAAACTTATAGGTACTACTTACAGTAGGTAGGTAACATTTTTTAAACTACGTCAACGTTCTTTAACAACAATGTGTTGTGCATGTGCATGTGTCTCCATCTACATTCGCTAATGATTTTAACGTGCATTTAAATACCTAGTGTTTAGAGCATTATGTTGAATCATACCAACGATACTTTTGTGATTTTAGGTGACTATAAATTTTCGAATTAAATCGCTGGCATTGGCTGAGAAGGCTAAACTTTGGCATTATGTGCCAGACATGAGTTGATTTCTTTTGCAGTTTCCAAAATGCTATGGAATTCCGAACGTTTCTGGTAAGTTCTTAAATCTAGTCCTTACCACATGTCCTAATATTATGATCAGTCTGGTAAGGGCTTCTTCTCAGCTATTTGTGACTGATGACGCTCATCATAAGTCTCTCGAAATTGACCTTAATCTGGAAATTAAACTTTGCGTCAGGCAGGTCCGTTCCTACTGGGTGTGCATTGCGTTCCCGCACGCAGGCGGCCGATTTTAGGGGGCTGCCAAAAACTGAACTTACTGTTCGGGAGCTTTACATAAAGAAAATTTTTTTTGGTAATTATTTACATCCGCGGCTCCTAAGTTTCATCAATTTTTTCGGGACCGAGGAGCGAAATAGGGGTGCTACGTGGGTAAGAAGCTAAAAACAGCCATTGCAAACTAATATCAAGGTCACCACTAAGGCCTCTTTGGCACTACGGTCGAATTTCTATTTTTTTCACTTTCAGGGCAAGGAATATCTTCGAGATTAACAATAGCACAGTTTTATTTTGAATTTTGCATTTATTTTGCATTTATATTCCAAAATACGTAATATCGCTCGCTATTATGGTCCGACTACGTTTGAATGCGGTTCGTATGTTGCGTATGTTACCAGACCGGCCCTGGTGTTGATATTACGAGTTTTCGGTGTTTATTCCGTACACTCGACACTCTGACCTTGCATGTTTATTGTGATTTTCGCTGTTCTAAACAGGCCCGCACTCAGGAAGACCTCCTTTTGATGCCCTTTTGTTCGCTTATCTTTCATTTGCAAAGCAAATTAATACCTTCCTGGTGTTACTATAGGTATATCCAGTATATCCTCCACCCCTATACATGATCCCGAAATGGCGGACACGGACAGCACCACAGCATCTATTGTGGATTAAAGATTCTAAGTTTTATTTACTGTTTTCTCCAGTATGGCTCCCATAAGAAGATATGACCACTTTTGTAGAAAATAAAGTCACAACACTGCACTGGATACCATTCTTCAGGCAGAAAAATAATGTGTAGGTCTACAATACCCAGATAGATGTTACCATGGAAACATATGAAATGGAAACACAACAAAGCTTAAAACAATAATCGTTGCGCGGATACAAATTCGATAATATTATTCAAAATCTCGAATTCGAACAACGTTGCCACATTGAAAAATTTTGTTGAACTCAGGGAATAGGTAAACTTTGAATGCCTGTAATTCCGTTATCGATAATAAAAAAATAAAAAGCAAAGCACTATCGTTATATTTATGTCAAATCATGTGCTTTGCCAGTGAAGGTTGTTTAAATTTGACCGCCATTTCGATTAAAATAAAATAAAAAAGGACACTCTATATCTCGGTAACGAAGCCGAGGAATACATTTTTGTATAAAATTTACAGTCTTTCTGAACATCCTCTACAACACCCTGTATTCTGTGTCCGCCATTTCGGGATCACCCTGTATAGATGCCATAGTAAAACTGTAGGAGCCGCGGATGTAAATAATGACCTTTTTTTTAAATTCATCGAAAAATAAAGAAGTTATTGAGGTGATTCTTAATGATCTTAACTCCATAACAGATTCAGTGGGCGCCACTGGATCGCCTGTAGAAGTGTTAACTAAGCAAACTTTAATAAGTAAATTTAAGCAAACAAAAATTAAGCGAAAAATTTAAGATTATGCAAAAGAGAGTACCTACTCCAAATTAAACTTTAGGTCTGCCGATTATCTTAAAATAAATAATGAACTGGATCAAATTGACTGGAGCAGAGTATTCGGCGATAAAAATATGAATTAATGACACTATATGACATTAATTTGTTGTAAAATTCAGTTTGTTATCCATAAGTATGTCAGGAAGATTTTATTCCATAATAAATACACAACTTGGTTTTCAAAATTAGGTACCTATCAATAAAATTAATTACAGGAAAAAATTGATACATCATACAAAGTTTAAGAAATATAAAACCCTTTGCACTATTTAGAGTTCTCAAAATATTGAGAAAAAGCTGTAAAAGACAAATTTCTGTAGACTATAAAAACTACACGTATCAAAAAAAAAAAAAAAAAACAGTTCGTAAAATTATCGTTAATCATAATGTGGTATTGACTGATTCTCAAGATATTATTGTGAGGCTTTCAATGATTACTTATAGGTACCTACAGTGCTTTTTTTTAAGTGTTGCCATAGGGAATAGCATGTAAAAAAATACACCCTATGTTAACTTATGTTGTCTTGTACTTTGGAAGTCGTTTTTAATTTTCAATAATAGTACATGTCATCATCTACTTTACAATACGACCTTTCAGAAAAGCCGGTCGTTCTTCAATTTAATTATACAGGCTATCCCATTTAGGTCAAATGAACTGCATGAAACGGTAAGAGATACGTAGTCGGTTAAATTACAAAAAAGTTGCGCTGTTTTGAGACGAGTATTTGGCAATTTTTTTTTCTCAATATTCTCAGAAAAAACTTGAAACATGCAGATTTATTATTTTAACCATATCTTTTTTATTATTGAAATTTTTTTTATTATTTTTTATTAGGTTTACATAAGCCGTAAAATGAGCTACTTATTTGACGTTTCAAAAATTTCCAAAACCGAAAGTCTTCTTTACTTCTCAATTGTCCGGCAAAGTCGACAACCAGTAAAATACAAAAAGAAGGATAACTGATTAAAACCGAAAGTGCAGATGCCTATAATAAGTCCTATAGCCAACGCTCGTCAGATAGCAGTAACTGTCATGGCTTGGTTTTCGTTGCCCGTTTCACTGATAAAGACGAGATCAGCTGGGAGCAAAGGTAAACATAAACAAGATAACGACGGGTCTCGGATGATGAAGAATAATCTAAATAGGCAGCTCCCAAAGATAGCTCAGCTCGATGACAAAGGTGAAATTTCAGTTGAACTTGAGAATTCAAATACCAAAAGTTGTTATAAGCGAGCAATGATAGTTGGAAATGCTGCTCACACAGATAAACTAAAAATTGCTCATAAACTAGCATTTTTGCCCGTATACAGGCTGCACCCACAAACTGAGGAAACAAACGCTATTGAATATTTTAAAGGTTCCTTCCCCGAAATCAGATGCGAACTACAGTCAAGAAATTCGGAATGTTATTCCTCTTTTAAAGTGACCGTTTACTCGCACAACTTACAGAAGGCCCTAGATTCAACTATATGGCCTGAATGTGCTCATAATAAACGTTTTTTTTTTAGACGAGAAAGAGTGGCACGCCAACAAGGTTATGAAAATTTGCTTTATTGACGTAGACGTTGATACTTGTAAAAATTCCGCGCGTAATGATTGCGAGTTTAGATGCAGAACAATTACCGACAGAGGCCTGCATTCTTTTCGCGAAATATTGGCGCGTACGTCGTGGTCTTTTCTGGGACAGGACGAGGTGAGTATTGAAAATAATTTTAACTCGTTTATTGGGTCTCTGACTGATTCGTTTAGGGCGTCTTTTCCTGAGAGTGTATGCAAGTCGTCAGTGAGGGATGCAGGAGTGGTTTAGTTCAATGACGAACTAAAGAAATTCCGCGACAAATTAATTTTGTATAATTCCCTGTACAACACAACCAGAAATGAACAACTTAAGGTTTTGAGAAATAAGGCTGCTTTAATAAATAAATAATAAATAAATAAAGTGGCTATCGTCTTATGTTAAAGTCAGCTAAAATCAACGCATTCAGTAATGTATTGTAATGTTAAACTCTAAGAATGTCTCAGTGACAACGTGGAAGTAAACTCTGCGCGCAGAACTGTAAAGAATAGTATATACCATCTACCTGATCTGCCGATGTATTCAATGATTTACTTTATTTCTATTCCTAGGCAGCTGACACGATCCTTGCGTGATGATTGTGACCCTTCTGCCGATATGAGGACTGAGTGTCCAGGTGTTTTTTCCTTTATAAATGTAACACAGGGTGAAGTTGGTGAGGTGGTTGGTTTACTTAAGAGTAGTAGATCCACAGACGCCTACAGGTTCTTCTTGCTGCTTTAACCGAGCTTATCAACACCTGCATCAGTAATAATTATTTTCCGGATAGTTGTAAGATTTCTAAGGTTATCCCACTATACAAAAAAGGAAACAGACAGGATGTCACAAACTACAGACCCATCTCTCTTATCCCTGTCATTGGCAAGATTTTAGAGAAAATTTCATGTAATCAATTAACCTCATATTTCAAAGCTGTTGTCTACAGCCCCAGTCAGTTCGGCTTTAGAAAGGACCAATCTACGGCTGATGCATTGGTGAGTTTTGTAAATTTTGCTTTAGAGTGTTTTGAATCGGGAAAATATGCCTTTTCCGTATTTTTGAATATTCTAAAGGCTTTCGACTGTGTACACCATGCTTCTTGAAAATCTTGACAGATATGATTGTGATGTGAACAGCCTGGCACTGCTCCGATCCTACCTGCGAAATAGATATCAATACGTTTGTGTCAATGGGGAATGCTCACGGAGGAGACTTTGCACGGTGGGAGTTCCACAGGGTTCGGTCATGGGGCCACTGTTGTTTCTTGTCTACAGAAATGACCTCCCCTTACTGCTTCAAAAGTACTTCAGTTTATTGTTTGCTGACGATACAAGCATTTTGATTCCTCAAGTGATGCTCTTGAGCTCAGTGAAAAGGCTGGCACACTTGTCGAAAATTGGTTTCGAAACAACAAATTAAAACTGAACACTTAGAAGTCTGTTAGAGCTCTATTTACTCTCCGCACACACACGGATGACTACACAACCCGAGCGTGAAGTTTCTAGGTGTTTATGTTGACGAGGCTCTTCGATGGCATGACCACATTAATTTTTTGTCGGCCAAGCTCTCTAGAATACTATATTTGTTTAGGAGTTTATCGTAGAGTCTAAGCGGCAGGGCCTTAAAATGTACCTATGCTTCTCTCTTTGAATCATGCTTAATTAATTTGAATACTGGCTTGGGGAAACTGCGCCAGAAATTTAACCGTTTTTCCTTTGCAGAGAAGGGTGATAAGACTGATGGAAGGCTTGCACCCTCATGACGACTGTAGTAGGTCTAACTTTGTGAGATTGCGTATTCTTACGTTTCCCTCCTTATTCTAGAGCCTTAATTTATGCTTATAAAAATAGATGGAGTTTTGTCAGAAATGCAGACATTCATGCACCATGATACGAGAGACAGGTATGCGTTCCGCGGTGACGCCTGTGGCTTGTCCTTGTCCCAAAGGGGTCCGTTGTATGTTGCGCTAAAACTTTTCAACAAGTTGCCATCATTTGTCTATCAAACCAATATTACTCGCTTTTAGAGAATAATTAGGGAATTCCTTCTAGACAACGCATTTTACTCTATCGATGAATTTTTGAGTAGCAAATGTTGACCGCGATGAAATAGCAACTGGAGAGCTATTTCTCGTTCAAATATTAGTGATTTTATAAACTTAATTCATAACTTTCTTTTACTGTAGTGGTTTGTATTTATGGATTTTCACATGCATTTGCTCTGTATTTTTGCTTGTATTTTCGTGTATACTGTGATATTGTTATGTTTTATAATGTGCAATGCACTTATGCTATGTTTATTATGTTTGCTTATGACGAGTGTAAAAAAACTGTAGTTTTTAAAAGCACAATAAACTTAAACTAAACTAAACTATATTTTTTGGGGTTGGGTGTTAGTAGTTGCGATTATTGTGGCTCAATATTTTTCAGTATATAAAGAATTATTGCGAGCATACCCTGAATCGTTATTTGTACTCGTATGTTATTTAGATCTTATTGTAACGTTTTCTTTCACGATATGTCACGTCTTTTCTGTATTCAAACATTTCGTCTTCTGATTCACTTGAAGACATAAATGTAAATAATTTAGTAAAGTTGTCTCGGGAAATAACGAAACAGTTAACATAACGTCGGTTAGAAAACATTCACAGTCATGAAATAATTCTGACTTGTACTCAAGTAATTTTATATTTTTTCTTTATATGACACGTAATCTTATCTACCCTGCGTAAAAAGCAGTACTTAGTAAAAACATGACCACCTAGTTTAACAAATATTTATTTACTCTGGTAACTTTATGAAACGAGCTTTAATAGTAGTTACTATTAAACATTACCACCAATTCAATAGTAAATACTACAGTAGTTTATTTATGAAACAGATCCCTGGTAGGTATATTGTTAGATTACCTATTATATACATCATAACAAAGTTGCAATCAGTTGCTGTTCCCGATATAAATCTACTCAAAGCAAACAAGGCAACATTGGTGGTGAGTATCGTAATGAAGTTTCCGAAGAAAGCCAGCATGTTGGAGATTATGAGAACTTTGAGCCTTCCTATGCGATCGGCAAGGACTCCCAGGCAAAGGCTTCCGATCATAGAGCCAACGAAGAACATCGACTGACCAAGTGAAGCGTCCCAGTTTTCGTCGCATACCCAGTTCAGCTACGTCCATCCATCACAGGACAAAAGTTAATTATTAGTATAGGTACTTATTTGTATTTCGAAAATGGAGAGTACTAAAATAGTATATTGTGAAACAAGTGCGGAAAAGAGAAAATTTCTCATGAGTGTGAAACAATTGTGACACGAGACGAAGTCGAGTGTCACAATCACACGAGTGTGAAATTTCTTTTCCGCACGTGATACACACAGTACTTTTCCTACGACCACAATTTAACAGATTAATTATTTAACAAATTTAACACATAAATTATTTTTTCTGACAATGCTCTGCTTTTATGACCTTTTCTCCAATTTATGAAATGTTTATAAGCAGATTCGTATTTTTCTCTCGAAACTACAGGTAGCAAATTCAAATAACCTGCTTGTTTTCTGACTTCAGGTGGTGTATTTTCTGCTTCAGATTCAGAGGAATCAAAATCCATTATAATGATAGGTACCTAACTAAAGTTTATTTTTTCAGACTACCTATATAGGTAGGTATTATTTTCAATTCTACCAATGACTTTTTAATATTACTATTATACAGGGTGTCCCAGCTTATTCGAAGCGGTCTCTGTAGGCCAAACGATGGACTTTTTCGAAAAACTTTTTGAAAATTCAAGTACAGAATCACAATGGCCATAATTTAAAATTATTTTGGAGTATAAAGAGTATGATAGTGACATATCAAAGTTATGTTTTTTTAAATGGAAAGCTCCTATGTTATTGCATTTTTAGATTGTCTGAGAAGAGAAAATAAGATTGGCTTTTACAGTTGGTGTTTAAATTCAGAAGTTTTTGAGTTATAAACAAGTGAAAATCGTATTTTTTCAAGTTCAAGACCCTGTACAACGAAAACGGCTGAAGATAGAGAAAAACGGCTTACATGTCCCTATTTTACTTTTTTATGTACTATTCTATGGTATAGAAACATTTGTACTTTATTTGATTTTTTTATTTGGCGACGCGTGGAGAAATCTCAGATTTTTTCAAATTTTTTATCACCCTGTATAAACATTTCATCTACATCATAGGATAGTACATGAAAAGTTAAAATAGGGACATGTAAGCCGTTTTTCTCCATCTTGAACCGTTTTCGTTGTACAGGGCCTTGAACTTGAAAAATGACGATTTTCACTTGTTTATAACTCAAAAACTTCTGAATTTAAACTGTAAAAGCCAATCTTATTTTCTCTTCTCAGACAATCTAAAAATGCAATAACATAGGAGCTTTCCATTTAAAAAAACATAACTTTGATATGTCACTGTCATATGGGACACTCTTTATACTCCAAAATAATTTTAAATTATGGACATTGTGATTCTGTACTTGAATTTTCAATTTTTTTTTTTTTAAGTCCATCGTTTGGCCTACAGAGACCGCTTCGAATAAGCTGGGACACCCTGTATACTGTTAAATCATTGAATTCTACCGACAATATTATTATTATTTATTATTAGACTCCGTATAAACTAAAAATAAGTGACGTGGAGCATGGAGACGTGGTAGATAATAACAATGATTTAAGAGAGGTTAGTATATCATTGATATGCAACTTCTGCAGGCGCTGTGCGTCGTCGATTGAAGTTAGTAGGTGGTAGAGGTGTGCGAGTTATTTTCACAATCACGTTCGTGAATTTGAACGCTACGAATGCTGTTATTAGCGATCAACTCGTAAATTTTAATAATTACTGCCACAAGAGAATAATGAGTATATTTTATAGTCTTGTCGGGTTCTAGGTTATCCCATTTGTGTTTATTTTATTACCTTGAAGCTTTAAATGAATAATTATTCCATTAACAATAAGTAACAGTTGAGTTCTCAGTTACCGCCCATCACTATTGTTTACATTAAAACTGTACGGAAACGATTTTTGGCTATGCCTTATGTCACTTTGTCGCACAGTTTTGGATACGTGAGAAATCTTCTAGTTTGCGCACAAAAAAAGGTGCGCAAAGTAGTGTTTTGTATAGTGGTCGTAGGAAAAATAAATTGTTTGATTTATGAAATACTTAGGGTTGATTCAAGCTACTTATATCGAATATTCTGAATATTTGTCATCATTTATTTTTATTCTAATGTCAAAAAATATTCACATTTTTGTGTCCCGAATGAAAATGATTCGAAATTTTTGATTCTCCAAAAATTGGGTTAGTTTAATGATCTGAAAAGATTTAAAAGTCCTAGATTAAAAAAAAAGTAAATACAACATTTCAAATTATTATAAAAGTTTTAAATAAGCGCGTTTAAATACTATATCTTTTATGAAATATCTCATCTTATTTTTTTTTTACTTGGTATCTTTCAAACTTTTTAAGACCGTTTTTTTGCTTGAAATTGATATACTTAGTTCGGATTTTTCAGAGTACCTGTATTGTCCGTATTCATTAAACTTCAAAATACCTATAACTCTGGGGTTATAGTTTGAAGTTTCTGACAGCTGATTGGTCTAATGCTCAAACCCTACGAATACCTACTACGAATTCTAAACCTATAATGACATGTTTCATGTTCCAAGATATAACACCAGGGGTTATAATTTATTGATGAATACCGGCCAAATAATTATTATTCGAAGAAAAGAATAAAAGAATAAATATTAAAAAGTGGGGTGAAATTTGATAGTTTTCGATACACCAATTGATATAAATATCAATACGTTGTTGCAATTTTTCTAAATAAGCGGCAATGTCGCAATGCCGCAAATATTTTAGATCGATATAGAGCAGAGCCTAACCCAAATTCAAGGTACTATCGACTGTGAATCACCCTGTATATCGTGGGCAGGTGAATTTTGGAAAACCACTTTTTCGTGATCTGGAGGTCAAGATCGGTGGACATTTGATAAGTTTGGATGATTTTCGAAAAGTGATGTCCTCGTTAGTGTATTTTTTTGTTAAAAAAAATATACTAATGAAACACAAAAAAACACACAAAAAAATTTATAAAGATTGTTGATAACGCCTCAAATCGCAGCCCACTGCGACTAGCGACCATTGGAGGTAAACAATCCTTTAGGCTTAGGCAATTAAATACCACAAAAAAAATATAATAACGGCAGTGATTGATTTACTGGAAATTTTCAATCCACTCCTATATTTTGGAGGTAAAGTAAAGCAATAGAATAAGTACATACAAAACTTTTTCCGCAGGATATGTGGAAACGCGTATCGTTCGAACTTTTTAGAGACGCCGTGTATAATGCTATACATTTTTCAAATTGAAAATTATGATTTACGGAATTTTTCTGTAACTATGTAAGTGGGTACATCATTATAATATACATACTTTCATAATAAACATAATTTGAAGTAGTTTTTTATTATATAACTAAATAATTATTGTCCTGGTAATGATTTAGATGACGTATTTTGTATTTTAAAGAAAATTATTCCAGAATTATTTAATAGTTCACAATTTTCAAATAAGTGGTAGTTTTGAATTCGAAATTACTATAATTAAGTGTATTGCATGTCAGGATAGCTGACTTTTTATGATTTGCAAATCGATTCGAAGAAGTAGGTAAGATAATGATTAATCATTGGCTAATCGATAAATAATTCAAGTTGTAGAGGAGTATAGAAGTACAAACGTCAAAAAAAAAAGTTGTAGTGTTCTAGAAAAATTCAAAAATTTCTCAAGTTATCATAAGAATATTAACCTGGTTCATTGTCAATTTATCATTAACCTGATAAGTATTAAAACAAACTTTCAATAACAATACATTGACCTTCCTAATCAACAAATTTCATGTGCACTATACAAAAAAATAAACTATATTTAACTATTACGATCACCCTCTTTAGGTGTTATTGTCATATTACAGTCCTTATATTACAGTGTTTCGAATATGGGAAAATGATATTGGCTCCCCTAATAATTAATTAAGAGAGAAATGTGAAATTATTGATTAGTTAAGATTGAAAAGCTGGTTCTCTTTGTATAATTAAATTTCAAGTCTGTTGAGCGATTGGCGAGAAAATCGGTAAAATGTTTTCAATTCGTGACGTCATTTATTTATTATTGTTCTAATTAAAAATTATATTTAAAAATGACGGTAAATTACGAAAACTACATCACAACCAAATGAAAACAACAGAAACGACGTCACAAAATGAAAACTTTTTCACGATTTTCTCAAAAATGGCGCAACGGACTTGAAATGTACTACCTATAAAAAACATAACCAGCTTTTCAGTCTCAACAAATGACCGATTTATTTACAAAAGTTGATATACTTTAATTGTAGTTCGGTGGTTTTGAATTTCAAAAATGAATGGTAAAACATTCTTATGCCTAGTTTTTAGTTTACCGACCAAACGTGCATGCAAATATATATTTTTATTATTAATTATTGTATGATGAGTTATATTCTCTACCACTATTGGATAAAACGTTTATGCATGATGTCGCAGATTTTAGTTCAGGGATGCTTAAACTTTGTTAGAATTACCATTCTCACATGGGGTGTGGTGGCCAATCACAGATCGGCATTTTCAATCGCCCACAACAAGGTTAAATGACTTTTCTGAAAACATTCTTTGACCTTGCCTATTAAAAAATGTAAAACTGTAGCTTTTCCGTGTAGCCATAGAAGACATATCGCCTTCTACTTGCCAATAATGGCTCTCATTTACTTGGACGATAATTTGGAATTCATAATCACTTGGAATTTTCCTGATCGTGAATAACAGCCATTACTATCCACTGGTTAAAGAAAAATATTATTATTGTGCTTAAAAAATAATGATCACCCTGAAATCCTACCTGTTCGACGATGCTCAAAAATCCGGATCTGTTAGGATAAATCCAACCCTCCTCCGGAGTGCATATCTTCTCAAACCTACTTCCATTCTCCACAAAGCTAAACGAACATTCCTCGGCCCTCAATTCCGCCCTATCCTCATACTCGCTCACGTTGCAGACAATCATCTCCGGGGGTAGACTGATGAATGTTTGACTGAAGTAGTGAAAAGCTGAGAGAAGATTTATCACACTAAACAAAGCAACCAGAATTAGTTGTTGCCTCCCGAAGTCCCCTGATAATTTCAGCATCGCCTCCACATCAACCGCACTTTTGTGGTCCATCTTCATTCCAGAGTTCCACAGTTCCAATAACGTCTTCACGTCTTCAGCTGCTTCACTTCTTGTAGCTCTCACAAGTTAAACTAGTAATATAGTATACCTATCTTTCAAAAATCTAAACGTGATTGCAGTGGTCCGGTTAGGTATATATTTACTCGGAAAATTCTAAAACATAATTGATAAGACTACATAATAGCGTAGTAGCATGGTTTATAATTATTATTAATGTAATACGGCGGAAAAGAGCACATCAAATGATATCCGGATCGTTCATTTAAAGAACAATCAATGGTAGGTACAGGTTGAGATGACCGAATACAAAATTTGTAAACATTATGTTGATGGCCGATTAAAATAATTGAACTTTGTTGACTGCATATTTTTAGATTTATTTATAATTCAGCAAACTTTTATTACAAAATGTTATTAAAATAATTACATAAATGTTCTAATGTTCAATAAATGATGGTGTCAAAATTTACTTGCATATAAATTATTATATAAAAATTTAAGTGGAAACTATAACTACTTTATAACTATTCTAAGAGTCGTACAAAAGCATTTTATTATTAAATAATATAATAGCATAGGTAATAATAATTACCTTTAATCTGACGAAAACAACTCTTAGTTCTCAAAAAGCGTAACAAGTTTGGAATGAAAACTAGCTGATGCCGCGAAGCTTCATGAAGTTTTTTCCCATTAGCGATTATTTTCCTTTCGTTGATAATTCATTTTTTCTAGTACAATTGACGTACAACAATTTGGACTTATGTTTTATACTTCACTCTAAAAAGGAACCAGAAATACAGACTGTCCGTTTTTCGCGTGCCACTATGGGGATCTCGCTTATCTTAAGAGATACGAAGTTGGTTAAATTGGGGCAAAGTAGCGTATTTTTGCGCTGATTGATAATCTGAAAAGAAATTTGAGCTGTCATTATTAGTTTTCAAAATATTTCAAAAAAACTGAAATTTTCAATTTTTGTTTTTATTTTTTTATTCAAAAACCAATCAAGCAAGCCATTATTTTTAACTGAAACATTGTTAAGACACTTTTCAACAAGCAATCCAAAAATAATTTTACAATAGATCTAGCACTTGAGATAGAAGAAAATCGTTGGTCAGCTTTTTTTTTCTTATGAGCGCCATATTGGATTTTTCCATTTTTAGATTACGTTAATTTTTCTCTTTACAACGATGTATCACACGTGTAATTTCATTATTGAATGTTTGGCGAAAATAAAATTTCTTATCTTGTATCCAGAGTGCTTTGAAGAAAAGTCAAGGGTCTTTTGTTTTCAACAAAACTTTGACTATTCGACCAGTCGTCTGCGTCGATATTGAATTATTAATCGAGGAAAAAGTCCCTTTTCAAAAGAAGCAGGATGGGGCGCCTCCTCGTAATGCTGGTAGGGTGAGAGAATTCTTGTCAGAAATGTTTCCCAACCAAGTAATTACAAATAATGGCGTCGAACGCTGGCCAGCACGGTCCCCTGACTTGTCCCCATTGGACTATTTTTTGTGGGGGACAATGTAAAATAAGATTTATAAAACTTGCCAGCCGACGTCGATGAACTTCGACAACGAATTGTTACCACACTTGAGATGTGTTGAGAGCTGTAGCGAATCTTAGGAAAAGGGTGCAATTGTGCTTGCAATTAGTTAAGGGGGGATTTTTGAACACATGCTGTGAACACATTACCTGTTGTTAATTTATTCGTCTTTGTTAACAATTGTTTAATTAATAATTTTATTTGAAAAGTGGCTTTTTTCTCGATTAATAATTCAATGTCGACGCAGACGACTGGTCGAATCGTCAAAGTTTTGTTGAAAACAAAAGACCCTTGACATTTCTTCAAAGCACTCTGGACACAAGATAAGAAATTTTATTTTCGCCAAACATTCAATAATGAAATAACATGTGTGATACATCGTTGTAAAGAGAAAAATTAACGTAATCTAAAAATGGAAAAATCCAATATTTATTTATTTATTTATTGACAAGAAGGTCATCCAACAGACCATAGCATTGGTCCTATTATAGGATGACACAAATTACAATTTGCAAAATAATCACAATCTCAGTATGTACGAGTAATGAAAATACTTTTTTTTTTAATCGAAATAATAAATATAATGGTAAGCGACTGATTACATGAAACAACAAAAAAAATCAAAATGACAATGAGAAAAAAATAATCAGATATTCATAAGCAAAATAACCAAATATACGAATATGCGCAAAATTCACTGATTAATTACATTAGGTACATAACTTAAATATTTTTTTGCACATCTCTTAAATTTCAAAAGAGAAGAAGAAAAGGAATCAGCAGAAGGGGAATTGGTAGATCCGCTGAATTCATTAAACTGGCGAACACATCTTATCATGGGTGAATTTAAATAAAAATTAGTGCTACAAAAACTCAGATCTGTATAGAAAAGGTCTCTCTGACGTAAACTATATGATGAACAATTCAGATTTAAATAGCTCAAGCATTCTGTGGAGTCCAATAAACCGTTAACTATCTTATATATAAAACAAATGTCACTTAATGAGCGCCTCGAGGACAATGAATCCAAATTATAGCGGGGTAAATTTTCTTCATAGGACAGTAAATGGCGTTGCCTATGGTATCTGAAATTAAGACTGTGAATAAGTCTTCGTTGCACTCTCTCTATCTGCTGTACGTATTTAGTGTACATAGGACTCCAGATCGACGATGCAAACTCCAATCTAGATCTCACAAGTGAAGAGTACACACTAATTACAGATTCCGGATTTTTGAAATCTCTTGTAGATCTTAACACAAAACCTAACATCTTGTATGAGCTGCGAACAATATTAGATATGTGAGATTCAAAGCTCAGTCTGGAATCCAGGAGCACCCCAAGATCTCTCACCTCTTCAACAATAGAGAGTTCGTGCCCTGAAATGGACAACGCATGGTAGACTGGGTATTTTTTGCGCGAAAAAACAATTTGCACACATTTCAGTAGATTTATTAGTTCTAGTCTATTCACCCTACAGTAGCCATTTAGTCTGTCTAGGTCACTCTAAAAAAGCCGATAATCACTCTCACTGTCCATGTCTCTGTATATTTTTAAGTCGTCAGCATAGAGCTTGAAATCAGTGTATTTAAAACACCGCTCGATATTATTAATGTATAGAGAGAACAAGAGGGGACCAAGATGAGAACCCTGTGGCACACCTGACGTCACGGACATTGCAGGAGATCGAGCACAGTTTAATACTACAAACTGCTCCCTCTGACTCAGATAAGACTTTAGTAATCTAAGTAAATTACCGTGCACTCCAAGGGTCTCTAGTTTGGTTATAAGAGTTAAATGGTGAACTTTATCGAAAGCCTTAGAGAAGTCAGTATAAACGGCACACACAGATTTACCTTGTTCCATAGCACGATAGACATTCTGGACGAAGGGAACAATGTTAGTAACAGTTGATCTACCTCTGAAAAAACCATGCTGATTTGCTGAAATAACGTTCTTGAAACTGAAAAATATTACATCGGCTAAAATACTTTCAAAACTTTTTCCAAAATGTGATAATAGTGAAATAGGCCGGTAATTGCGAACATCGCTCTTATCTCCCGATTTAAACACTGGGACAACTTGAGCAACCTTCCACTCCGCCGGGAAAATACCCTGTTTAATGGATATGTTATGTTAACAACAAAGGCGTAATAATTGAGTTTTTGCATGATTTAATAAATAAAGTTGGTATCCCATCCGGGCCAGGACCCTTGTTAACGTCGAGATTTTTAATAGCCTCCTCAATTTGCGATCTTTCCATAGAAACGAAGTTAATATTTGCCGTAGAATGACAATGAGGTACATGCTGAAACAGACCAGGAAGATTTTCGGGTTCATATACACCGAATAAAAGTATCTAGAGAAAAGCTTACTGATAGAGAGACTATCCTCGGCCACCTCATCATTATATCGCATAGTGGAAGGGAAATTAGAGGAACGACGTTTCCCAGATATAAAAGACCAGAACTTCTTAATGTTGTTCCTGAGACCGTCCTCAGCAGCATCTGTATAAGTTTTATAATCAGTTTTAATAGAGAGCTTGACCCTTCTCCGCAGATCCGAGAAATTTGAATAGTTAACAACCCCACCAAACCTCTTCCACCTCCTATGAAACCTATTCTTCTCCTTAATAAGTCTCATGGTACTAGCAGAGAACCACCTAGGATATATGTCCCTATTACAGGTGATGCTTGGTATATAATCACTTATCAAACCCCTCAAAACATTGTAGAATAGTTCCACACATACATCTACGTGTTTATCCAAAAAAAGCAACTTCCAATCAATCGAATTCAAGCATTCGTCGATCTGAACGTAGTTGCCTCCCTTAAAGTTAAAGTTTCTATATTCGGCGTTATTTAAAAACTTCGTCACTGTCATATCCACGAAAATATCCAAAGCCATATGATGCTTATCCTCAGTGACAAGAGGATCTTTACAGTGAGTTACCTTAATATTAAGTGAGGGTGACATAACCAAGTCTAGTATTCTACCAAGGTGATTCTTTACTGCACTAAATTGATATAGGTTAAGAATTGAAAAAGTGTTAACAAATATATCATTGATTAAATTAGGAGGAAAGACAGTCAAACAGCCAACGTCCGGGGAAGTCTGCTGCCAATCAATGGAACTCAGATTATAATCACCAACAACTATGCATTTATATTTGGTGTGTAATACAATTTCCTCCAATTTCGATAGATGAGCGAGTAAACAATTTTCAGTCGCATACGGTGGACTATAAACACAGCAAATCAAAAGTTTAGAGCTTACCCCGACGCCGACTGACACCCATACCTCCTCTATAACTCCTGGCACTAGACCACTTTTCAATCGAAGCACTTATTATAATGAGTTTTTCACTGCAATAAGCACACCACCACCATCACTTTTCCCTGTTAGGAGTCGATCACGATCAATTCTAAATACATCATAACTGGCTGGAAACAGTTCACCGCTGTCAACCCCATCCCTCAACCAGGTTTCAGCAAGGCATATGATATCGTAATCCATAGCACAAACACCAGTAAAAAAGTCAGCAGTCTTACTGTGGAGACCGCGAACATTTTGAAAGTAAACAGTTAGGTCTCTGAAGGTAGCGAGAATTATCCACGAAAAATAACAAACATACTAGATCTAGGACGCAGAGGAAAGTTTTCGCAAGATATCATCATTATTGACCGTAATCACCCTAGTAGCATCGTTTTTCTTCATCAAAATTCGACACCCGGATATCCAGCAGTATTTATAGTTATGATCCTTGCAAAACTGTCTTGACCGCTTAAATAATAACTTATGATGAGGTGAGAGATGCTCGTTAACAAAGATCCGATGAGCTGGACCACCAAATTGCAACATGGTTGTATCTAAATTCTTTTTCCTCCTGGCTACTCCAATTATTTCATCCCTCTTTGCGCGAGTTGTCAGCTGAACAATGATGTTTCGAGGAGACTTCTTATCAGACTCAACCGAGGACTGCCGGAAACTCGCGACTCTATGACATGAGTCAATATCGTTATCACCGAGATTCACATCGAGTGCTCTCGCCATTGACTTAACAACTGTGATGATATTTTCGCTCTTTGATTCGGGAACACCAACAATCTCAATATTTTTAATGCGTGATTGCTGCTGCAGGTACTCAACCTGCATGCGAAGCTCAGCGCATTCCTTCTTTACAGAGGCGAGCTCATCCCTTGCAGTCACAGGAGATAACTGGGCTTGGGCTTGCCCCGCTGATCCGCAGCCACTGCACTGCCACGCCAAGCTGCTTGTTGCTGCTACAACTGCAGCAATTTCTGGTGTAAGGCCCATAATATGGCGCCCATAAGAAAAAAAAAAGCTGACCAACGATTTTCTTCTATCTCAAATGCTAGAGCTATTGTAAAATTATTTTTGGGTTGCTTGTTGAAAAGTGTCTTAACAATGTTTCAGTTAAAAATGGCAAAAGCGCAAAAATACGCTACTTTGCCCCAATTTAACCAACTTCGTATCTCTTAAGATAAGCGAGATCCCCATAGTGGTACGCGAAAAACGGACAGTCTGTATAGGGTTCGAATCCATATTCTGAGATGGTAGTATTTAACTTACCTCAGTGGTCCAGCGGTTATCAGTGACGGATTTCCGATTAGGCTAGGTAGGCTATAGCGTATAGCCTATACGGCGGTAAATTTTTGTAGGCGACAAATTTTCGAAGATCAAAAATATTTTCGAGTGCTGGGAACTTACGTGACCTTGGATATTTAAAAAAAAATGCCTGCGGCGCTTTTTCGAGAGCGAACCCTGGGCTTGCATTTACAAGCACCAGCATCACTTGTTACAGAGAATAAACATTTTGGCATTTTTGTGATCTTTTCATCACTTTTTTAGCAAAAAATTAAAAAAATTCGGGGGGAAGACCCCCGGATCCTATGCGACGGGGATTAAATCATACAATAGGCGGCGATTTGATTCAGCCTATAGACGGCACATTTGTAAATCCACCTCTGGAGGTTATAATGGCGTCTTATTAGTCACCTAATTCTTTGGAACTGCCACTGTGTGAGTTCAATGGTTCGAATACCAGTCTTGCCATGGATATCTGTATTCAACTGATTAAACTATTACTGTGTCTAATAATAACTGAGGTCATTATTTACATCCGCGTCTCCTACAGTTTCACTATGGCACCTATATAGGGGTGGAGAACATACTAAAAATTGCACTAAAAATAGGTTTTCAGAGTCCGCGGTCCTGGCGAGAATCGCGAATAACTACGCCGAGTCTCGGAAGTAACACCTTGACGACAATGCGAACCGCTTCGAAGCATATAGAGCAGGACCTCTGCATTATATCCGCTTTCTCATATCGATTCCAGACTACAGGGATCGATGTCACGCTTTTTGGAATGCAAATGCAAAATAAATGCAAAATTCAAAATAATAATCGTGCTACTGTTCATTCGAAGATTTTCCTTGTCCTGAAAGTGAAGAAAAAAATAGCAATTCGACCATAGTGTCAAAGATGAGGCCTTAGTTGTGACCTTGATATTAGTTTGCAATGGCTGTGTTTGCCTTCTTACCCACCCAGCACCCCTATTTCGCTCCTCGGTCCCGAAAAAATTGATAGAACTTACGACACGCGGATGGAAATATTTACCATAACAACTGAATTAGTCCAGTAAAATTAGGATTTGATTATGCAATTAAAGCGGGAAAGACGGAATTTGTGTGAGTGTTGGGTGGTCAATGGTGAGTCTAAATCCAAAAATGCGACCTCCTACCCCTTGTGGAAATTATAAAAATTTTCATAATAATAACTCATCGATCGGACTAATGATCGTTACGCAATAGCGCGTTAGTGTCATTAAGTCGCGTGCTGCGAGACTGTTAATAAAAATTGACGCGCAACCGAGGTTCGGTTGCTACTTTATTCTGCTTAAAAAATGAATTGATAATTTATGATTCGCATAATTTTTGATCTCAAAATAAGTGCAAATAATTCACCTAAAATCCATTTTTACCAATTTTGCGGAAATTTCTACCATAAAGAAAAAAGGCTTAAAATTTTGTTTAACCGCTGCAACTCTGTGAGTTTTGATCATAAAAATACGATCGGAATAAACTTGTGAAGAAAAAGAACTCACAAAAAACTAGACAATCATCGATTCGTAATAATTGTTCAAAGTTTCGGCGATTTTTTAACAAGTAAAATAATTATCTATTCACACTTACCTTTCGCTCGATGAATGTAGGTATATAGAAACGATCTCGAATTCGCGATGAGCTAAATTCGTCCGTAAAATTGATGTGCAAATATTACTAAAAATAAAACTTAACGTAAAAACAAGACCCATTTCCACCGTTATCTTCAAGACTTACAGCCAATATTATAAAGGCTCATTAGGCTAACGGGCAGATTTCTGTGCTCGTTTTTGAAGCTCTAACATCGACGTCAAATGAATTTTATTAACATTTTTGTAACTACTTTCATGTCAAGAATAGATAAATTAAAAAAATTTCCACTTAAGACTCGATACCTTCTTCGGAAATGGCCACAGAAATCTGCCCGTTAACTTAATGGGTCTTTATAATACTCGCTGTTAGTTAATGAATACATCACACATTAATGCTTTTCTTTTCATTGAGAGAATAAACGTACGTTGGACGAGCTTCCATGTTAAATTTCATTGATACAAAGTTCTCGTTTGTTATATTTGCGTCACTTTTTCGTTCAGTGTAGTCAGACCTAACATAATTTTATACAGAGTGTTCCTTGACTCAGCAATTGACGACATTGTCTATTCATTGTGTATTTTTAATGAAAAAAATACACTATCGAGGACGACATCACTTGATTTTTTAAATATAGGACACCCTTTTATGAGTTATTGTATTTTCATATTTCCTGAACAAATCCAATAAGGATGGTTTTTACAGTTACGGTTTAAATTAAGTAGGTTCTAAGTTGATGTTTGATGTGTGTAGGCTTTCACGGCCGCATTCTAGTGAAATCGTAATTGATTCCAGGCTGTTGTGCCGTGGTCCATGGGTATATGCTCTCAAGGAGCATATCTCCGTAGGTCCACGGAGCAAATCTCCATGGACCACGGCACAACAGCCCGGAATCAATTACGATTTCAATCAGGTTATGGAGTTAGAAACAAGTACGAATAACAATATTATTTTATTGCATTTTTAATTAAAAAAAAAAAAAAAAACGTTTTTGTACATCAATCGCATAAATAGTGTATTTTTGTGAGATTCAATTATGACTATTTTCATCGCGTTTTAAATTGGCTTTCTGAAATTTTCCATACCCATATAGGTATGTAAAATGGGTATGTAAAAATTTAACAATTTTGCCCCTTTTCCTATGCATGTCACTGGCTAAGTTTACTTGACAAATGCACTTTTTTTACACTACCTACCTCTAAATTCAAAACAAAGTTAAAGGGGAGTTTTGAAAATCAAAAATTTGAAATTTTAGAGAGATAAAAATCATGTAAATACAATCGAATATCTACGCCATTTTTCTTATTTGCGTCTTGCAATTTTTGAAAGTTAAAGATTATTAGTATAGTAGTTTACTGTAAAAATTTCAGTCCAATTTCTTCAAAAATATGCTCATAAATGGTTATACATTACATATTATCATTTTCCTACCAACTGGCTTTATTAATAGGAATAATGCAAATTTTATTGGATTAACTCAAATTTCAAATAATTTTCTTCAATTCTTGTTAATTTGATTTAAAATTTTTTTCTCTCTTGCTTATACAAGGGTTCAAAAAATAACCATTTTCCCTAAAATTCAAAAGGCCGCCATTTTGGAACGACCGGACCGATTTTGTTCAAATTCAATACCAGACCAGTCTATGTGTTACTTCCGCAAAAATTTCAGCCCCCTAGATTGCAAACTGCGACTAGAAACCGTGCCTCATTGACGGTTATTTCCGAAATTTGAAGGGACACCCTGATGTACAAGTAACGCAACTTGTAACGTCTCTCCTTTTTTGGAAAGGACGTCTTAATTTATTTGGTTAATTAGATAATTAAGAAATGCCTCCAGACGGGATATTTGGGTGGATTTACACAAATGATACATAATATCAAAACATAAAACGTAAATTTATTATCTTCTTGAAATGTAGTAAATGAAAAATTATTATGCTCAGGCTTCGTGAACGCCCGGTATATACTCCCCGGCCCAGCATTCAGTAAAAAACGGCGCCCCGTATACCGTTTGCAGGCACTCATCTGGCTCTCCGGCAGTGGGTCGAGGAGAACGAGTTTTTGTGATCTTATCGATTAACTGGAAAATAAGAAATGTTGGCTAGGGCGACGGGGCGAGAATGGATTAAATGCTTTTACTATTATTTTATCGCGTCGATAAAAGAATGAGAAACAAACAGAATAATACTTCCTATTAGTCTTATTTACATGAAGTTTATGAGGATCTGAATTTATAGAGAGTTCCCTTTCTATTTACTGAATAATAATTGATTTAATAAATTAGATCGAGGGGGGGGGATTCTAATCACATGAAATGACCGCGGGTTTACTTATTAAATGAGTGACTGGGCTCGTCTTCGATTACGTAACGATCAATTCTCGCTCGCAATCGAAGGTCGACCTTTTACGTGACTAGCTAACGCGTTTTGAGTCAATACTTCGGCGCGTTAGGGAGCCACGGGGGATGATACGCTTACTCAGAATAATTGGACCAGGGACGCGACGACGCGAGTCAATTCTTCGCTTCACCTGAGTCCACGTTCGACACTGATAAGCTTTAGAGTATCAATTCTACTCTTTCGCGTTGAGGAGGTTAAGACGTGAGCTTGGAAGAGTCAATTCTTCTTCTTCGCTCTAGGAGAAGTCCCGATCAGTACTCGGGGTACCTTTTTACAGGGTTGACTTCTTATAAATGGAACCACGCCTTTAACCGCTAGGCTATTGATACCTTGACATGTTGTATCCTTACTTGTCAGTAATGAATATAATCATTTGAGAAACCCGACTGTCTAGTCACATAAACATAGTGGACCTTTCTAAAACTGCAGTCATAATACGTACCATGATAATACTTACAAATATATTTTATAATTTTTTTGAACCAAAAAATATACAGCGTGTCCCAGCTCATTCGAGTCGGTCTCTGTGGGTCAAACGATGGATAAAAAAAATTGCAAATCCAAGTACAGGATCACAATGGCCATAATTTAAAATTATTTTGGACTATACAGAGTGTCCCATATATACATATATACATATTCGTTTGAAAATATATAAAAATGATATAGTGGTATATCAAAGTTATGTTTTTTTTTAATGGAATTTAAATAATTAATCGGTCATTATATACATCCGCGGCTCCTACAGTTTCACTATGGCACCTATATAGGTGTGGAGAACATACCTATAGTAACACCAGGAAGGTATTCATTTGCTTTGCAAATGAAAGGGAAAGCCACAAAACGGCGTAAAAAAAACGGTTTTGAGAGTGCGGAGGGAGTGCGGTCCTGACAAGAGGCACCGATTAGATGCCGCGATCCCGGATACACCACTTCAGGATAATTGTATTGTATTGTATTTGTATTTTTGAGGGTGATTAAGTTACTGCGACCTAAAAGATCTATTGTATCCCCTCTACTGTGCTTCGCCTGGTGTGGAATCCCTTTAGTGAAGCACCCTCTCCAAGTCCGTTTCCTTTAGAAACCTCAGGATTTTGAGAGGATCAAGGTCGGGTAAGTTCCCTGCCTCTAGCTGGTGATGGCCCAGAATATTACTTCTTTTGAGTTCTATCGCATCGCAGTTGAGCAGCAGGTGACGTGGTCTCCTTTCCCGCAGAATCTGCAGACGCCATTTTCTTCTATGCCTAGCTTCCTCAGGTGTTCCTTGAGCTTGCAATGTCTCGTTAGGAATCCCGTCAGTGTTCTGTTAATTCTCTCGGTTAAAATTCCCGAGAAATTCTTTGGATTGTCTCAACCCCGAGAGGTTCCTCCAATGAGTTTCTCTCAGTTTTCTTCTTCCTTTTGGAATTCTGCTTGAAGAAATTATCTTCGAAGCCACAGAATGGTTCTGGTCCTATGAAGGGTGTCGATGCTCCTTTTCTTGCCAATGAGTGGGCATTCTTCTTGCGCTCGAGGTCGTCTCGAGCAGAAGGATTGTTTAGATTGCTGACTGTCTTGACGGGTGACAAGCCCCGCTCGGTCAGCAGTCTGTTTTGCGGTGATGTCCCGCAATTTCTTGGTTTTTTAATTTCTTACCATGGTTGATCCCACGAGTAGCTAGGGAAGGGTGTTCCACCTATGCAGAGCCCCGCATGCAAAGGTGAGGGGATTGATACAGTGGGGTGCCCCCTGGTGCCCCAAGGTTGAATCCAGTAGGGCTGGTCTTCTATCCAGTCACGCATCCCATCAGCCTGGACCCCCGCCTTAGGATTTAGGTTTTTTTAGTGAGGTTGTCTCCTCTTGGTTCCGGCGATTAAGCCGAGACCCCCGCATCTCTCTGTGCGCGGAACGTGACCACGACAACAGATGAAACGGTATATCAGATAGTCCACAGTCGGACATCTCTGGCGCCGTTTCCCCTAGTGCAGACCTTTAGTCACGACACGACAACCAGGTTAGGGGAGGTGGTCCGCGGCAGGGTTTTGAGCTACCAGTCTAGAATTTTACCTCCGACGAGCTTTATCACCACTGCTAACCTTACTCACTTACGATCATTGTAAGGCCTTCCCCCTATCCGCCACCTGGGGACGCGCCCGATGGGTACTCAACCGCACGGGTTCAGGATAATTGAAGGGTCCAATGCAATAACCAGTCAAGTCCATTTTTAAGGCCAAAATTAGTTAGCAGTCGATTCTTACATAGTATAAAATTCTCTTTCGTCCTGTGTAATAACCAGCACTTGATCATAGAAAATAATAAGAATAGCAATATCATCAACTCTAATTTTAATTTTTAATTTCCTTATTTTCTATGATCAAGAGCTGGTTATTACACAGGACGAAAGAGAATTTTATACTATGTAAGAATCGACTGCTAACTAATTTTGGCCTTAAAAATGGACTTGACTGGTTATTGCATTGGACCCTTCAATTGCCAAGTATTCTATTCTGTGTTCGAGACTTACAGAGGCGGACTGGGCGATATATCCGCTTTCACATATCGTGTTCAGTCCAGAGGGATTGATGCAATGATTTTCGGATTATAAATGCAAAATAAATGCAAAATTCAAAATAAAAATTGTGGTACTGTTATTTTCGAAGATTTTCCTTGCCCTGAAAGTGAAAAAAAAATAGAAATTCGACCGTAGTGCCAAAGAGGCCTTAGTTGTGACCTTAATATTAGTTTGCAATGGCTGTTTTTAGCTTCTTACCCACCCAGCACCCCTATTTCGCTCCTCGGTCCCGAAAAAATTGATGAAACTTAGGAGCCGCGGATGTATACAATTACCAATTAATCTTATTGCATTTTTAGATTCTCTGAGAAAATCTAGTAAGATTGGTTTTTACAGTTGGTGTTAAGATAGAGAAGTTTGTGAGTTATAAACAAGTGAAAATCGCAATTTTTGAAGTTCAAGGCCTTATATAAGGAAAACGACTCACACGTACCTGTTTTTTTCACCTCGGATTTTTTATCACCCTGTATAAACAATTCCTCTACAACATAGGATAGTGCATAAAAAGTTAAGATAGGGACAAGTAAGCTGTTGTCCTTGATTCGTTTTCGTTGTTTTCTTGAATTTAAAAAATGGCGTTCACTCATTTCACTCGTTTATATTATAACTCACCAACTTCTGAATTTAAACACCAACTGTAAAAACCAATCTCATTTTCTCTTCTCAAGACAATCTAAAAACGCAATAACATAGGAGCATTTCATTAAAAAAAAAAACATAAATTTGATATGCCACTCTCATATGGAACATCTGTATAGTTCAAAATTATTTTAAGTTACGGCCATTTGCAAAAAAAATTTGAAAAAATCCATCGTTTGACCCATGGAGACCGATATGAATGAGCTGGGACATCTGTATATTCATTGACCTATTGATGTTCTTTTTTTTAATATATCGTTCAGTACCTATACAATGGCCAATTTTGCAGATAAAATTACCTACTTTACTGTTATAGGAGAGATAATGTCCAATGCGTCATTAACTGGAATCAGGGCAGAGCAATTGAAATCAGTAACGTTTGCTTGAAGCCTGTCAACCGGCTGAATGTTGCCATGTTGCCAAAGCTTTTCAGGATCTCCTTGGTGAGTATCATTGTATTTCTTAGCATTGTTATTATTATAAGCATTTACTTGAAGAAATAAATTTAAATAATTTCAGATCTCAAGAAACAGGGAAAAGTGGAGTGGAACTGAAGAATAAAGAGAAGGGATCCAAACTGGTTTAAGAACCATTTTTTATATGACACTAATATGTGATGTGAATCTAAAAAGGATTTAATTTGTTGTTTATTTTTTCTTGTATTTATAAAGCTTAATTGATTAAGTAATTAATTCTTATAAAGCTAAAATAGTAGATTTTATATTTGCTCATAATGTCTCTTGTTCTATGGGGCTGTTTTTTTGTTTTCTAAAATTTATAAGTAAATTTTCGTATATAACATGCTTTGTTTTTATAATCGTTCTGTGTTTGTGTGAATGGGATCTGTCTCCAAGTAATGTACATTTTAAACTTGTGTCTAAGTGAATGAAGGAAAAAAAAAGTTATTAGAAGTAAAACTATTATAATTTTCAAGAACTTAAGCTGGATTTTCTTTTGACATGTCTGTATTTGGCGGGGTCGGATTATCCATAAGGCAATACATACAGCAGGAACTTGATTAGGTGCACCGACGGCTTCCGGGGAGCAGCAGTGCGATCACACAGTCGACATTATTTAAGAAATGCTTCAACAGGACAAAAACTGAGTTTGAATAGTTGTTTAATATTAATACAAAACAAAATTTTGTAGAATGCCACAGTAGGTGTGTAGACACCCATTTCTAGTGGGAAATGAAAAGTCGAATTATAGGCCAAGAAGGGCGATGCACTTCTTGGGGGGGTCTGTTATTCTCGAAAGAGGAAGGAGATGAAAAAGCAAAATGTAACTCTGCTTCCAGATTAAGGTGTTTGTTCAGGACGAGGACTTCGCTTTCGTACGTCGAGCAGGAAACACGGTCCTGCCAATTTAAAAAAAATAAAATACCGTTCGATCATTTGTTACACAAAATAAGTACCTACTCCGATTTAATTCAAATTATTTATCTTCAATCTTTAATTTTTTTTATAATCGTCAACATCATTTCAATTTATTTGGTTGTCTACAGCGTTTGTATAAATTAACCAGTTGTGCATTAAATAATTAATTTAGTGTGTCTGTTTTTTTTTTTATACAGGCCATTCTTCGTTCCTTTATGTATCTAAACTTTATACACTATTGAACCTTCTATATTGAAGATATAGGTATAGGTAAATGAAGCTTGCCAAGCTGTGTAATTTTATATAACACTTGCATGCAGGAAAATTTTATTTAAACATTTTTTAAAAAGCAAAAAGCTTTACTTCACAGCTTTACCACTGCATATTTTGGAGAATATTAATTAGTTTGATTCAAATTTTTTATTAGTGAATAAATATGCACACCGTTAATAGTGATAATTTAATATGGGTAATCTTGTTTCATGGTGTAAAGTTTCACAGCTATCAAATCAATCACATCTTGCTCTAATTTACGTTTTCAAGAACTTTTCTAATCCAATTTTTTTTTTTTTCAAACGAGTGAAAAATAATTCAAATTGCTGAGCCTGGGTCCTGCTAGTTAATTACATATTAAGGTACGATTATTAAGTGATAGTTCAGCGCTTTTTAGGCATTGGAATTGTTTTCCTCTCACTAGCTGCTCGTCTATTGTGCTTCCTTTCTGAATATTTATGGTAGACCAACTTAGTATCGTACTTATCGGGAAAACTACTCGTCACAGAAATAGGACCTTTCTGCATGTTGTTTCCAGTGTAAGCAACTCCTTTCATTTGAAATTCTTGAGTGTCGTTGTTCCAGTGAGTATTTTCTTCAATGATAAGCTATAAAATATCAATTAGTCAAGCAGAATTATTAGAAGATACGTTAGAAGTACCTACCATGTAGTTGTCAGGGATGTATGCTTCAATCATAAGAGCAGCCAGCTGTAGCTCTCTAACTAGCAGACGGTTGTTATCTTGTAGAGTTTCCATTTCACGTTGATGTTCGTGCTCCTTGTCAGCATATTCTTCTTTTTCTTCGTGAAGTAAGATCTGTGCCTTCCTGATCTTCTTATTCAACGCAGAATCCTCTTCTTGCAGACTTGAGTATTTCTCTTCAACGTCAATACGTTCGGCCCCTTTCTTGGTCAACTCCTCTTGCAGAAGTTGGTGAGTTTTATCCAAATTCTCGATTTCTCCAGTCAGAGAATCCAGTAACAGCATCTGTTGTTGGGCTTTCTCAAATATATTTTCACCACCTATCAAAAGCTTCTTCTGGAGTTGTTCTATTTTGTTCAACATTGTTTCCTTTTCACGTCTGTAAACCGAAAGATTATCATTTTGGTTTCTTATTAATACGAAATCAATCATCTAGTAATCTAAACTAACGGATGGGATGATGCTTAGTGTACAAGTTTCACTTAAAAGACTTTTAACATGGTTTGGCAACCCCGTGGGAAAAGGACTCCCAAGACGCGACAGTGACGAGGTCCCAAGGGCTACGTAACCAAGCTCAAGCATTGCAGCAACGACTACCACCGAAATAACACCGGTGAAACTCACGATTAGTACCTACCGAGGTACCTACCTACTTACGTTTACATTATTACATTAATTTATACCTATCAGAGCATCATTTTAAGTTATTGTTGTGTTGTTTATCTACCTATGTCAATAAATGCTATTTCATTTCATTTACAAGCAAGTATTTTATTGTGGATAAGTGATTAAAGAGTCCCGCACCTGGGACACCCCTGAAGTCAAGAATCCAAAACACTGAATTGTGGAACTGCACATTAATGGGTCTGCAACCAGGTTGGATTCGCAAATAATTACACTTAGCATAGGGAAAATTTAATAGACTCCCAACATTAGCAGCTTTTTGAAATCGCTGTTGTATCTGTATTGCTGTGTGTTTGAAAGCCCTGTTTGAAAGTGTGAATTTTCCCAAGTTTACAACTGAAAATAATATACTGTTCCTTGCTAGTGTGGCACCTTAGGGACTAATAGTCCTGAAAGGGTTAAGTTAACGGACAGATTTCTGGGGCCGTTTCTGGAAAAAGTATCAACTCTAAGTGGAAATATAGCAATTTAGTAATTCTCGCCTTGTGGAAGGCAATGGCAAACCACCACAAGTACCCTTGCCTAGTAAAACCTTTCAAACAGTGCCGTTCGGACTCCGGCAATAAAAAGGGAGGTCCCATATGTCTGTGTAAACTGATAGCTCGCGCACCACAGACATATGCGAGAGGTAGCCTACGCCCGATATGCGGGTATGGCACTTGAAGAAGAAGAAGTAATTCTCGTCATGAAAGAGCACAGAAATTTATCCATTAACTTAGTGGGTCTTTATAATAGCCACCGTTGGTGAATTAGTATTATTTCATATTACAATAATTAAAAATTTTTTTGTGGATAAAAATTTATTTTGTTTGTTCTTTGTTGTGTAAATTCCTGGACGGCATCAATAGCAATAGAGTTATTATTGTTGAAAATATTGAACCAATGAAACTTGGTATATTGTCCTCAATCACCTCTTCACTTTCTGCCTATTTCTATAGTTTGTGATACTCGACCTATAGTCCGTACCTACTTGATTTAAAGGTGGAGATGATTTTTGATGCAGACAAGGACACTAATGGGGACATTCCACCAGATTCGGCACTGTATGCCGGACCCGTCGAAGCAGCGGGGTGCGTCACGGCAAAACTTTGTCTACCTACTGCGCCTTATGAGAGCCCTACCACAGAGTCCGGCGCAGCAAAACGTGTTCAGTAACTTGCTGCAATTCGCCGGATACATTGAAATGAACGTCAGTTGATTTCTAATTGCCGGTAGTAGTAGCACGCTGTTTTAAATAAAATTTCCCGATTAGCTTGTTCATTAGTTCGAATAATAAAATGTTAGAAGAAAGACTAATTCTATATAACTATAAGTGTTTATAAAGGTAATTAAAAATATTATGTGATTTCATATGAGCCAAACTGTCTCAAAGCCAAAATTACCAGAGTGGAGCAACTGTGTCTTACCCACATAGTTAAAACCGATGTTGCCTCTTTTAAAACAGGTAATAAACGGACAGAGAATAAACGCAGTTGATGAAAGGAGGCAATACGTTTTTTGCTGCACCTTGCTGCTACGACATTTGTTGCTGCAGCAGCTCCGGCGGTCCGACATGCAGTGTCGTATTTGATGGAATGTCGCCTCGACTAGATCATTGTAAAAAATATTACTTACTCATTCTTTTCCAATTGTTCTTCATATTTTTTCATTTCTTGTACTTTGGCCTCTGGTGCCACTTTCTCTTTGGATTTTCTCTGTAATAACATAGGTGATGCATGTGATAGAAAGAATCGATAAGAAACTAGCAAATGCAAACCTGTTTCTCCATTTTTTCTTCATAATTATTAGTCGACTCTTCGATTATCTCAGCAATCGATAGTTCCGAAATTTTTTTCTTCAATTCAGCTATCTCAGCTTCAAAACTCTCAATAATGCCAACACCCCCATTTATAACTGCCGTGTTTTTAATATACTTGACTCTGGCTGCATACCTTAAAGTACACACACTCTCCTCATAATCAAGATCTGAAGGACTCAGAGTTGCAATCTGCAAATTATTAATAAGAATAAGTAGGTAATAATTATAACGAGAACAAATAATTTAGCAGAAATATTTACCATAGCCGTTTTGCTGTTTCCTCCAAGAGAATCTTGCAGAAGCCGAGTTAACTTTGAATTGCGATACGGAATATGGGAACTTTTTCCATCTACCAAGGCAGATATGACGTTACCCAAAGCTGACAAAGAAAGGTTTATATTGCTGGCTTCCTTCAAGCGTGCGCCTGTAGCATGGGTGCGACTGGCTCGCTCAGATCCCTAAAAAAAATAGGTATATTTATTAGTTTAATAACTTCTAGCCCATGTCAGGTTGAATTAGAGTAAGACCAAGGTGGGGGCTGTATAATTAGCAGGCAACAATACAGCTATTACCTATGTGCTCAGAGGAAAGGATCATAAGATGTGTTGGATGGAGGTCAGGGGAGCAGCAGATTGAAGCTGCAAATCAAAAGTAACCAGATATCAATTTTCTTAAGCGTACCATATTATCTTGTTTTCCCCTAATTAAAAAAAAATGAAGAAAGTAAATTCAATTTGTAGATTTGATTACCACATATCCCTTAACAAGTGGGTACTTTTGCCTTTGGTAAAGTCTGGTCAGGTCAGGTCACATCGCGTCAGTTAAGATAAGATCCTGTCATCTGAAGTCATAGTTATTTATAAAACCAAAAACTCACCGCTAAATCCACAAGATTCAACCGTCCATAAGTTGTTACGTTTGTTATGTTATTTTTACATTCAATATTAATGGCAAAAATTGAATGAGATCTAGAACTAGCATCATTCATTAACGTCGATCTAGTGATCCTATTCTTGTTGCCCCTGTCAAGAACATTAGCCAAGGTGTCGCTCGAATCAGCAGCCACGCCACCCAAGTCCTTTATGTATACACCAACACCCGGAGACTCGGATATTATCAATTTTTGGTTTGGTTTCGTTGAAAGCAAATCGTGAACCTCTTCATTATAAATTTCCAAGAATGAAGCAGTGACTGCGTAGGTTTTTTCACCTGTCATTTTTGATATATGGTTAAATATGTGAGCAAAACTGTTTGGTATTATTCCCCTCAGTTCTGGACTTTGTTCGCCAGTCATTGTGTATGTCTTGCCAGTACCGGTCTGTCCATAAGCAAATATAGTTCCGTTATATCCATTCAATGCTTTATCAACAATTGGAGCTGCTATGATTCTGTACAAATCAGCCTGAAATAAAAAAAATCCGGTTAATTGAAATTCTGTTATACCTACTCTACTAGAAAGAATATCTTAAGCTCCAAGATAGACAGAGATATGTTCACAATAATTTGAAAGACTCCAAGGGGTAACTGTTTACCATAAATTAAGGGTGTCCTTTATATTTGATTTGTTTTTTATTTAGGCACCATTTCCCTCTAAAGAGCAAAAGGTAAAATTCAGTTCCATTGAATTTCTCAAAATTTGAGAAACACAACATAAGCCCAATTTTGATCCTCTTTAGAAAGGTGTAACTCTGAAAGATATTTGCCCATTCCAGAGTTCATTAATTATTCGTAGTTACATCCCTTTGTCAATCAGATGTCTTTTCTTGGAAATGAAATAGCGAAGGAGGCATCGTACCTGTTTGGCATCTGCAGCAAACACCTTGTCAAACTTATATGGCTTCGTTTTGGTGAAGTCACGAGTTTTCTCAAGTGCTATGAGATTGTGAAGGAGGTCAGTAGCGACAACATCGAAGCGTCCCCCTTCTTGCTCCTTCTGAGAGAGAGGTCTCACTCGTATAAAGACTCTGACATTTTCTATTTCAGTAGCCCCTCCGGGCTCAGTTTGTTCCTTCTCATCACCCATTGTCTATATTCAAAATCAAATCCTAAAATAAAAAATTTACTTCTTGATACAATCCGACTAGCACTGTGAATAGGTCATAACCGGCCATTGTCATCACTTACGCCCCCACAGGAATTGTCATATTTTTCTATCACATGCACCTCCTTATAGGTATTTCTATTGGGCGACCAAAATGTATCTTCACCCTTTATTTCTGCAACAATTGCTCCTCTATCTTTATGATTTATTTTTAATCTAATTCAAGTTTTTCCAAGACACTTTTTTTATTCAGTGTTGCCTAACAAGATGAATTTTTCGATTTTTCGTTTTTCATCATTTTTCATGTTTGATATTGATTGCCATCAAGTCCATGTCTGCAACTTAGTGAAGGAGCAAGGAGTGGAGAACATAAATCGCATGAAATTTGCAAAAATTAACATTTCTCATTATTAACATTAAAATTAAATTAAAATTAACATTTACGAAAATAACCGAAATTTTTCATTGTCAGTAACAATTTGACTAAAATAAAACCACAGAGTCACAGACAGACCACAGAAACTTTAATAAAAAATGTATGAGTATGATTGAATCTTGACGCAGATGCTGTTTGTATTGTAACTTGTCCTGTAACTGAACTGAAAACTGACAGATATAGATGGTTCATCGCTTCTCTCTCACTCACACCAACACTTCTTGACGCGTTTATTTATATCCCAACTATATTTTGCCAGTGCATGCAAATACCGCGTTTCGATTGGTAGCAGCAGTTAGTAGTATCAGAATAATTGTACGATCAAACGAACTTACCTGAGTGAAGTTCGATCGCAATTATATGAGGCGCTTCGTCCGAAGAGATCACATTAACTATGTAGTACAGCACTCTTCTGCTGTGCGGGCACAAGGTTTAAAGTAAAAAGAAAAACTGTCGTTGTCAGCTGTCAATGGCCAGCTCGACCCCATCTTCTTCCGTTTATCACTTCATTACGTTAAAAGATAAGCATTTTACTGGCCTGGGGTCTTTTGGGCGAAAATAAAGATATACTTATCATAGTAGGAATATGAGATGGCCTTATGTCTCATCTCATATGCCACCTATCCAACGAGGTGGGCGGGAGTGATCTCTTCGGACGAAGCGCCTCATATAATTGCGATCGAACTTCACTCAGGTAAGTTCGTTTGATCGTACAATTATATTTCGGCGCTTCGTCCTCGAGATCACATTAACTATGTAGATGTTTAAAGTAGCTGCCAGTAAATGCCTGCAAATTGTACGACGGTCTCTGCCTTGGTACAATTTAGATAGTAATTGTAGTTGTGGTTGTGACTAAAAATTTTGGAATCAATGTCCTTAATATAGTCAATTCAAAATAAAGGTTATAATAATTTTAAAAATTTTAAAAGTTAATAAATGAAAGTTTCGGGACTGATAATCCCTTGCATGATCACATTTAAATATTAATTTAATTATATGAGGCAAGACAATCAGGACCTTATACAAAATTAAGTATACGACCTACGTTTAGGTTATAAAATTCGATGAAAAATTGAGCAGCTATAAATGTTGAAAACTTCTTCTCACGTAGGTACACAATTACACATATCGCGCTGAATTCAAAAAGTTATCAGAAAAAATGATTTGGATTTTGTAGGGGTCAGTTTGTAAAAAAAAATTGGGTAGGTTTGGGTAGGTGATGGGTACCCAATATAAGGATTAGTCTGCAGTAATTTTTATTCTTACTGTCTCAACTGAACTTATCATTCTGATGATCTGATGTATGCTGCAGAGATTGATCCCTGCTGTCTTATAATATATAGGCATAATGTGGTGTGTAAACATCTTCGAATGAATTCCTGATTGTTTTAATACATTATTCTGCATATAGCTCACTGTTATAAAATTAGCAGGAGCAGGGACTACTGGTATTAGTAATTAAGTAATAAAAATTTAAAATCGATAGAAACTGTTCACTTTTTTGTTTACCCGGGTGAACTGTAAACACTGTTCTACAAAACTCCTGGTAGAACTGATCAATAACAATTAGGTATTGCAATAATTTTCATTACTGCGTGACCTATTGTCCCACTATAGGTATTGTATTATGTAATATTAATTTAATATTTAGCCTTCGTCGCATGTCACCAGCACCATCTTTTCGAAAATATTAGAGAACTTCCAGTCATTTTCTGTACTTTTGGAACTTGAAATTCTAGGATAGGTACCCTAAGTTAGGGTCCCTAACCGATCCGATATCCAGTTCACCAGTTCCGACTTCCGAACTGATTCTCAGAATTCAGTTCGCTGGGTATTGCAATGTAGAATTTGAACTGCGCGAGTGCATGAAAGTCTTGAAAAATTCCAAGTGTTAAGACACCTGCTGGAACAAATCGATTAGAATGTCAAATGAGGCTGGAAAAATTCAGGCCAGATGTTTAATAAAAAAGTTATTTCGACCTCTCATCAGCGAATGTCACTGTTTATTGTGACTAATTATTGTGCATTGGCATTATAATTCTACTGAATCTATTGATTGAGATCTTCTCTCTGGATCTGCACATTGGTCACTTACATAGTTGTGTGACAAAGGCAACAAAACCATACCCAAAACCATATTATGGTGGAAGAACCAAATCTGACATACCGATTTCGGATATAACTATGCAGAGATGCTTCATAAACTATTGAATATCGATATCAACCAAAATTTAATTTCTGGAATGAGAGCCAGTACTGGAATACTCGGGATGGCCTGTTGAAGTCAGATTATTGAGTCTAGAGGAGGCCGTGGTTATAGATATAAAACAAAATGCGGATGTGTAGTGAATGCTTCCACTAAATCTATGGCCTGTAGTATTCATCGGTCATGACATTGACAAGTGACAAAAAACTGATTTCCATGACGGTAATGTTAATGTGTAACCACAGAATAGACTAATCAGAATATAAACTTCAATAAAAATAAGGGGTACGCGCATCTACTCGCGCGGGGTTAGATGGGTTAGAACTCAGCGGCAGTCAGCGGCGGAGCGCAACGGAGTCATTTTATCGATATCGCTCGTTGCCTGTAGTACCAGTGGCGGAGTGGCGCTCTTCTATAACCGCGAATTCAGACGTTGATTTATCGTTTTATGTTTTTTCGTTTATTATTGTATATTGTTATTGTTTTTTTTGTCTTAAATTGTTATTGTTTTATTGTTATATATTTAAGAACCCGGCAATGAAATAATTGTGGCTAGTGATTACCAGCGCAGTGACATTTTGCAGCAAAATTTCCAAAGATATGTTTGCGGTTATCTAATAAAGAAATGCCTAGGAGTCCATAGTTGCCAAGTTTGTTTAGACTACGCTCGTGCGATTGAAGAACTGAACGACACGAACTTGTTTTGTTATTTTAAAGCCTACGAAAGTGGAAGTTTGGCCACTTTTGGCAATTTATTGATGCCTCACGATGAGTTTGTTTTGTACATAAGTAATTTAGAAGTTATGTTCCAGGAAGAATTTGAAAACTTATGTACAAAAAAAGATATTTTAAAACAATTTATGAGTTTAACTGCAAATGTTCCTTTTCGACATCCATGTGAAAATTTTCCAAAGATTTATGTGGCTAAGTTATATTTCAGAATGAAATTATTTTATACAGTTAAATTCATTAACAGGAACTTTAAAAATATAAATAAAAATAAATTGATTATCTGGAAGCATCAATAAATTTCAGTTTATGTAAATTGTATATAGGTAATATGTATTATAATAGCGTTAATATGTTTTCTTTTGTTTTTAGACTTTTTTACAACTTTTAGGATAAGCTCAATGTAGAATATTTTATTTTTTATTTCGGATATGTCTTATTGCTTTTATAGCGTAGGTGAAGAAAAAACTTTCGTTTCAGTTTTGGCTTCAATTAGGTAGCTATACACTTAGGTTTGTAAATTGTATTCAATACAACCTTTTTAATCCGGACACAGGTTAATCCCGACACTCATTTCTCAGAGTCATAGTCCGGACGCACCTCAGTACTCCGGACAATGAAACTGGGAACTCCTGAAATTATAAAATATGTGCGTATTTCAAGTTAGGTAACAAAACTAAACTCAATTCCTCTTGAACACACACTTATTGATGTAAAACAGACATTCATGTTTTGTATTCTATATACAGATTCAATAGCTGGATGCCCTTGAGCTCGAGATTTATTGCCCTTTATTACCCAGATTTCCGGTGTATTGAAGAATAACCAGCCCAACCACCCTAATAAACATCACATCAAATTTTTCGCTGCAAAAACTTCCTAACAAAGCACTCAAAGCAGAAATAGGTGCTAAAAAACAAAAAAAACATCACCAATTATTTTCCTATACATAATAATAATTTTATTGTGATTTAGAATAATTTTTGTCATCTACTTATTCATTCAGACAAAATGTACAATATGATACATATGAAATTACATTTTTTCAAATACATCCAGTAATCCGGACAAATCGCTAATCCGAACATACCCCGTGCATTTAATTGTCTGATTAAAGAGGTTATTGTACTTTGTACTGTATAGGTATTATAATATTTTTTACTAATAAAACATTTTTTTGTGTGTTCCTGTAAATTTTGAGTTTTTTTTTTGCTGCATTTATCCTAACAAGTGTGCTGATTTATTCAATGATTTTCTAAAAAAGGGAAAATACTTGAGAAGTATCGGTATAAAAGGAACCTTTATAATGTAATATCTAAGAATTAAAATCAAATCATTCAAAATTAATTAAAAATTTAAAAAATAACTAAAAAAAGTAAAATCTAAAAAAGTAATAAAAAAAATAGCAACTATAAAAATGTTCCAGAACCACTGGTCAGCCTGGTAGGCTGTATGTGATTTTTTCTGTTTCTTTCTACTTTTATGGCTTTGAAATGGTTCTATTCTTCTATTATATCCGCATTTATGACGAAGCCATTTACCGTCATTTAATTCTTTTGTGGATTTTATGGATCTGTTAACCTTTATTTTATTACTAGCTATCACTATCACTACTACTGTTGTAATAATAGTAAACTGATACACACATAATGGATGTTTTTGAAAACATCTATAATATAGTAATAATAAAATAATATATAAACATATATTTTTAGTACGCTCCTGTGCGCTCTTGCACAAACTGATTTCATTAGTTTTGAATGCGGACCTGACTTCTAACCCCGAAGGTGTGGCCGCTAGAGGTGGGGGTTGACTCTACCAGAACAAAGGCGCCGACGGCGAGTTTGGCTTCTGATTTAGTCTATTCTGTGGTGTAACCTAGAAATCTCACTCAACATTAGGTTAGGTAATTAATTACATATGTATGTACACCAAACGGTCTATTAAAAAGTGAATTAATGATGATTTATGTTTATTATTATGTATTCATTAATTATTGCATCTTGTATGATGTCATACAAGAGAAGTAAGACATTACTAATATCATTGGAACGTGTTTTCAGTTTATATTTAACAACTTGAAAACTTCCCAGAATCCAGGCAACTTCCAAGAACTAAGATAACTAATAACAATAACATAAGTCGTCTTCACCAGATGTTTGTGTCTCCCTATTATAGCAATAAAGTATCATTAGGTATCAGGTTAAAAAATTTGTGAGTCTTGCCTGAAATGACCAATAGTATGTATGTAGGTCGCAAGGAAAAACGGGATTCCTGTGGCCCTTTATTAAATGTGACAGTCCGTCCAGAGAGCTGATTAAGCAAGTGGCGTAAAAATCATGCAAATAAAATTAAAATTGTTATCACCTGATACTGTCAACAAATGTTAACGAAAATCTCTATTCCGATTTGAAAAATTTTTCACCCGAGGACAATTTAATAGATTCGATAATCATTTCGAAAATGTCTCTCTCTGCCCTCTGTAGCTATGAATAAAATCGGGGGGCATAAAAACAGACTCCAAATTCCTTTTTGACCTTATGTTGCATGCATGGTAATAATAATATGCATTTCCTTATTGTAAATACATATTACTGTATTTTTTGTGGAAAATGAACAACAATAAACTGTAAAATTAGTTAGCTATAACTTGAAATTACAAATCCAAAGAATTGTTTAGATGTTCATTTAGGCTGTAGTAACATTTTTGTAATGAAATATTTTAATTTCTTTTGAAATTATTTGGCGAATGATTATAAATTTTGGTACATATCTAATATATTCAAAAAAGATAATAATTCTTACATTTCTCCCTTCAAACTACTGCCATATTTGTCTTGCAGGCACTGAAAGGTTTACAACTAACACTCCCGTTCTATCAATATAGGCAGATATGTTGTTAACTTTAAAGTTTAAAGTAATCTGAACAGTAAGGTGGCCAATTACTTACGTTCATAAAAATAGTTAAAAAATTAACATAAACTTTAAGCGCTTGCCAAGTTCTGTTATGTTTATTCCAGTGAGATCTCTTAATTTTTATGTGAACAGAGTCCTAGGTGTTGGAATATTTTGGCTCATTAAATCAAATTTTCCTCAAAGTAAGTTCGTATAAGAAAGCATAAACCAACCACTTCTACTGTGTCTATGAAGCGCACAGAATTTTATTCCTACATTTCCATTTTCTTATCTTGACATGTTATGCTAGTTTATTAATAAAAATGTTAATAAATTCTAGAGATTCTAGCTATAAAAGTCTTATACGAAAAATGCAAATATCATTCCCAACTGGGATTGAAAAAGGTGCATCAACAAAATCAGTTATTAGGTATTACAAGATCATTTTCCTGATTATTCTAATAATGGTGTGTCAATCTTCAAGATTGAAAATAGAAGGAGGCTGATGGATACAGGTAGGTATTCAATTATAAAATAAATCTATTCTCCACGTTTTTTCTACGAGGTACATAGATAAAAAAAACATTTTGTAATTTTCAATAACTTCCTCCGACTCACAAAACTTCACCAGTCTATTACCTATACCTTTTCCAACATATTTTATTTCAATGCGTTCCAATATAAATTGATTAATAGTAATTTTCCCCATTCGTCACAAAATATAAGTTTGTCAAAGAATAATTACTTGCCTCTGTGGTGAATGTAAGGATGACAAATCTGTCTCTGTTGCCTCAACTTTCCCACAAAGTGAAGCAGGACTTTTCCTTTTCAAGAAAGTCTAGAGATTTTCAAGACATTGTAAACTGATCCTCCTAAAAATCTGGTATCAGCATCATTGAGAATCCTCGGACCAGTGACCCTGTGATGTCGGTCAGTATAGGACCTATACGGTCACTCACTTACCATAAGGTTTCAATTGGAACGGAGTTTCCATTTATACCAGCATGTAAGTAAGTACCCAAAGCTGCCAGAGCCCTGGCCAGCTGATTCTGCTTACCTGATAATTATTTTTATAATAATTAATTATATAGGTAAATGCAGTGAGAAACAAAACTAATGTAAGTCAGAAATTTAGTTTTTTGGGTAATTATTATTTGGTCCACCAGCGAGGATATTTTATTAATTGATAATCATCACTTCTGTTTCGGGATTCGTCTTGAAACGCAGTTATGCACTGTGTCATTTCGCTGTTCTTCCTCGCTTCTGTTTCGCCTTGAAACGCGGTCTGTAAAAGACCTAGAAGCACTCACTTCTGTTTCGCCTTGAAACGCGGTTAGGAAAAACCACCTAGAAGTGTGAGGATAATAATTACTTATATTGATGACATTCGCCCATCATTTCTTTGTTCTAGTCAATGACTGCGTCATCTTTACTAGGCACTGCATCATTTCGCTGTTCTTCCTCGCTTCTGTTTCGCCTTGAAACACGGTCTGTAAAAGACCTAGAAATGAGGGTGAATAGGGTTGTGGTCTAGAACTTGACGGAGTATCTTCATAACTTCTGTCTCGGCTTGAGACGCGGTCAGGATTCGACCTAGAAGCTGAATGGGGCTTACTATCTTCATAACTTCTGTCTCGGCTTGAGACGCGACCAGGATTCGGCCTAGAAGCTGAATGGGGCGTAGTATCTTCATAACTTCTGTCTCGGCTTGAGACGCGGCCAGGATTCGGCCTAGAAGCTGAATGGGGCGTAGTATCTTCATAACTTCTGTCTCGGCTTGAGACGCGGTCAGGATTCGACCTAGAAGCTGAATGAGGCTTAATATCTTCATAACTTCTGTCTCGGCTTGAGACGCAGCCAGCATTCGACCTAGAAGCACTCACTTCTGTTTCGCCTTGAAACACGGTCAGGAAAAACGACCTAGAAGTGTGAAATTATTATTACTTATGTTGATGATGACATTCGTCCATTTGTTCTCCTATATTCACCCCCCCCCCCTTTTTTATAGTGGTAACTGGTACTGGTAAGTAACCAGAAAACGCCAACTCTCTTTGTTCCTGTTTGGAACCGCCATCTTTGCTTCCGTTCGGAACACGCCGGGTATAGGTTTATAGATACGATCTAAAGATGGGAATTAAATTATAATTCCCATTTCCGAGATATTTGTAATGCCAATTCTCCTGTAGGTGTAGGGGGGGGGTGATCTTACACTTCTTCCTAGAAGAGACCTGCAACGTTAATAAAACAATTAATTATACCTACGTTAATTCACCCTTGCAACCTTGCCGCACGAGCACAAGAAGCGTAATGAAGTGATAAACGGAAGAAGATGGGGTCGAGCTGGCCATTGACAGCTGACAACGACAGTTTTTCTTTTTACTTTAAACCTTGTGCCCGCACAGCAGAAGAGTGCTGTACTACATAGTTAATGTGATCTCGAGGACGAAGCGCCGAAATATAATAGCAGCAGCAACAGCCTTTCTTTCGCTCAACCGCTTTGAATCATGATCATGAAAGTTTAATTTTAGGATCACTGAATCCGTATTCAATAGAGAATAGATTCGTTTACCTATCCTGACAAGAGAACAACAAAGGGAAAAGGGAAGTGTGAAGCTTATTCGAATTATTATTGTAAGATAAATAGAAAAAATTGATAGTCGAATTCTTAAAAGGAAATTAATAATAATATTAATTGTTAATGTTTTATTGTCTATAATATTAAAATAGCAGGAAATGGATTTGGTAGTGTACCCAATAAGTAAATAACCCCATCATATTCTAAATGTAAGAAGTAAGATCATTCCATTATTTTCTAAATAAAACATATTTTTATCAAATTAGAAATTTATTCATTCAATTTTTTTGAATAACAAAAACGGTTAAATTAAAACTAATAATTCTAGAAGAAACTAATTTTGATATTCCGTTAACTGTAGACAATAATAGATCATGTCAATTAATTATTTCACAGTAATAAGACACGAGCTGAAGCAGTCACAAGATAGATCTGTAGATAAGAGTTGTCTTTAGTCTTTTGCACTTAAATCAGCACTCTTATCGATGACTAGTCTTGAAGGAGGCCACTCAGGAGTTTCACTGTCATAGTCGTCGGCTGCTAGGATGCCGACTCTTGTTCCTATTATGCTGTTTATGCTGGGTAACGTTCTTCCGAAATCTCCGGTCACAAATTCGTAAACGGAAAGATTCGGAGTAAAAGATACCTCCAAAATAAACAACCTGCTTTCACCTACAAAATAATATGTTTAAGCATTCAAACTGTGCTACCACGACACTAAAAAACTCACCAATGACAGGCTTTGCCAACATGGAAAGTACCCAACATTCCGACTTTTTTGGTTTCTCGAAATGCACAATCAATGCTAGCGGTCGCTTCTGTGATACTTTCAACGGTGTTGATGTATTATTAATCTTACTTATTTGATCCAAAACGTTGACATTATCATCAACTATTAAAAGCAGGGTCGATTTTCTTATTGCATTTTTCGCCACTTCTGGCAATTCTTGCTTTATAACGCAGTTACAATAACTGAGATTCTTGAATTCATATCCAAGCCTAAGTGACCCAAGTGGAGAACAAGCTTCGTTCAATTCGGTCTCTTTAATTTTCAAAAATCCTGAATCACATCTAGTCTTGAGAGGATTTTTCAATTTGAAGTACACCGGACGACCGTTTCCCAGTATTCTAGCAGTTGGAAAACCAGATGTATAACTTATTCGAAATGTAACGGTGGTGCAGTCAACTCTGAAAATGTACGAGATGAATAATGCATTATTATATTTGTCATTATTATTGTACATACCCGAAAACCCTTGCAATGATGTTTCTGATGGTTACTACACTGGAATGTACAATGTCATCGTCCATGAGGGCGTCCTTGTTATACTTTAACAATCTCGCCCCAAAGTACAAATCCTGGTGAGAAATAACATGCGACGACAGTCTCAGTGGCGAGTTGGGTGGAAGTGGTGGTATATTAAAAGCGCTTTTAAGATCGTCGTACTGAAATTTATCCAAAGTTTCAAATAAAAGTTTTTTTGTAATCACTCTATTGTTGAATCTTCGGATCCTCTTTGCTCGGTTCAAATAAGACATTTCATCAAGATGTATCACTTTTATCAACTCCTACAACAATTCAGACTATTGAGTAACTAAATATTTATCAACTACAATTATAAGGTAATCCTGTTGTTTAGTCTTCCAAAACACCCCTCACATGCCCATTCCACTTTTTCCACTCGCGTCGCTCACAGGGTTGCTGCATTAAATCAGGTCTTTGGTCAGGGTAGGTTTTTTTTTTAATTTTAGGGACATTTAAAGGAAAAAAAACCTACCCTGACCAAAGACCTGATTTAATGCAGCAACACTGTGACTGCTGTGAGAGACGCGAGTGGAAAAAGTGGAATGGGCATGTGAGGGGTGTTTTGGAAGACTAAACCACAGGATAACCCAATTATAATAACATCACTTACCCTCTCATCATCTTCATGTTCAAAAACAATGCCAAGATTCAACAAAGATTCCCTGTCGAATCTCTTATTTACTAGACTAGCTAGAACTGCTGCTTGATTTTTGAACTTACAGTTAAGTCTCTCAATAGGGTGCGTAACGTGTGCGTAATAATCCGGATACTTGTCCACTAAATACCCTTTCATCAAGTATTCTCTCAATAAAATACAAAGCGGGTAGGTCAATTCAATTTTGAAAGTTTCACAATCAAATTGTGCCAGTTCTTGTTTGATATCGACTATTTTTTCTGAATTTATTTTACGAAAAAAGTCATCCTCCAATAACCCCATGCACAGGATACAAATGGCATTTCTCTTTGCACTTTTCTCAAGGGCAGGTACCGTAGTATAATAAGATGCTAGCTCTTCTTCGTCTTGTACCACTGCGTTTGTAGACCTTATCGCACATTGTACACAAAATCCAATTTCTAATAAGTGGTTAATAATATCGATATCGTCGCAGTTCGCCATTGTTATATTTTCTACAATATGTAATTCTATTTTTTACTTGAATTAAAAGCAAATTAGGCATAGGGCCCAAAACAAATAAACGACAAAATTATTTGTTATTTTCTAAAAACATTGAGGTTAATGTCTAATAGCTTCTGGCAGCACTGACAAGTGACAACAACCGTTAAAACCAAAGAAGAAAAAAGCTCAGGAATGAGTATATTCGATATCCTTGGTGATGGTGACCACCGGAATGGACCACCAATATGGCGGACGATGCCAGACAGAGACAGAACACAACTGAAAGAAAAACACTTCCGCCGACCGTCCGTCACGTAACAGCCAATCACCGGCCGAGCCTTATGGCACGGTTTGGGTTAATTCAACTGTCAATGTTAAATTTGGACCACCAAGATGGCTGACTTCCGCCGCATTCATTGAATAGGTAAAGGAAAGGAACGTTATACTCTTTCCTGAACAAAATAAGAATAAACAAACATAAAAGTATGAAAACGAACGCGAGTCCGAACACGTTATAACGCGTTTTGGATTCAAACAGGAAACAGGCGTGTTGTTTTGTAAACAAATTCATCCCCACTCTTTGCCAGATTCGGATCGCGATCCGTAACCCTTTTTTTATTTTTAGGATCGGAACGGATTGATTCGGATCCGAGAAACGTAACCCAAGATTCCTAGCAATATACTATGCTATTTTATCATGATTATTAATCAATCGGATCCTGAAGGTTTACTTAGTCTACGATTTGATACTTTTATAGATTTGACACCGTGAGACTTGACAAGAATGACGTGAATGTCGTAAAAATTTTAGTGCGCTTAAAATATATGGAGCCTGGCGTGGCCTCGCGGTTAAGTAGCGAGAACTGCTTGATCGTTGGATCCGTCGGACCGAGTTCGATTCTCGGTGAAGGCTCTGGGTGTCTGTATTGTCCGCAGAGCTGGCCATGTACTCGAGTACTTTACTCGTATTTTTGTTTCGAGTAAAAAAACTACTCGTAATTTTTTACTCAAAAGTACTTTCCATCCAAAATACTTACTACTCGTACGGATAAGTACAATTACAACTACTCGAGAAATTTTACTCGTGAAATACGGATATTTTTACGGATAGTAATGACGTCATGCCGTCAGCAGGGAACCGATCTGAAAACGAGTTCTTCTTCTTCTTCTTTAGGGTTTATGGCCTTTAGCTTTTACCAGCTATTTGGCCAGCACATTATTCTTCTTTGTTATGCTGATGCCACCAGGGTACTCATTGAAGAGTGTCTGAGATGTCCCATCCCCTGGTTGGACTGTGATTTTATTCTTTAGGAAGTTCTTGTAACTTGGTGATGAGTTGGAACTTGGTGTGGGTAGTTAGTAGGGACAAATAGCACACACAAAGGATAAGACTTTTCACGCTTGAGGGCAACGGCCAAGCGACTTTCACAAAACCGAAAAGTTGCCTCGGAAACAAGAACCCAGGAGAGAGTAGAATAGAAGGATCTGTAAAAAATAATTGTAATTAAATATCTTTGTAAATTATTTCTTTATGCCTCGAGATATATCACTGAGGGAGTTATATATGTTGTTGGAGATATTGCTGGATTATATTTTTATCTTGTTATACTCTATGAATTTTATTAGGATTTTTTGTGATTTTGCATTCATTTCTCTTAGTATATTGTTTGTAGGCTAGCTGGTAGTTGAATTCCATTATTTGCTAAATCAAAGTATAGGTCGTAGTTTTGAATTTTGTTAATCGGGCATTCAAGGATTTCGTGTGATATGTTGCCGTAACCACCACATTCGCAGTAAGGATTTTCTGTTATTCCTATTCTGTGGAGATGAGCTTGACTTAGGCAGTGACCTGATCTTAATCTGATTATCATCGTCAGATGTCTCTTATTATTTATTTTATTTGTTACGAGCCATGGTTTTTTAGGGAAATTTTCTTGTATAGCGTTATACCATTTGCCTTTTAACTGGAATTGTTGCTTCCATTCGGTAGACCAATTTTCGAATAATGTACTTTTCAGTTCAGGTTCTATGTCACGTACATCTGGTTTGAGGTTTAAGGGTACATTCAAACGTCTTCCTATGTTTGCCAGGGTATCTGATTTTTCATTTCCCGTTATATTAGAGTGGCCCGGAATCCAGCATAGCTTGAATATATAACCCTCTTTAGCTGCCTGTGATATCGTTCTTCTGGTGTTTAGGGAAATATAATCATCTCTCGAATTGAAGTTACAATTTTTTAACCTTTCTAATGCACTAAGAGAATCAGTCAATATTAAATTTTTTTTAGAGTTTTTTGAGATTGCTAAATCTACTCCTTTGCTGATGGCTATTGTTTCTGCTGTACATATTTGCAGAAAGTCTGGTAGTTTTGATGAAAAGGATATGTTTAGTTCTGGGCTATGGATTCCTATTCCTGATGATTTGTTAATTTTTGAGGCATCTGTGTAAATTAGGCTGTATTTTTGGTGTTTATATTTTTCTACATTCTGCAAGAATTTTTGTTTAATTTGAGTGTCTGATTTCATAATATTCAAGTCAAGTACATTGATGTCTGCATACTGATGTTCATATTCAATTTCAAAACATGGAAGCACTTTATCTCTTCGTATTATATTTTGATATTTTGATAGCTCTGGCAAGACCGCAATTAGATTTGGGGGTTTTTTGTTTTTCCAATATTTATTATTTGAATGGTACTCCTGATGCAGTGATCTTATAATGGGAATTAATGGATGTTTGTCGTATCTTATTATTTTCAAGTAAAATTTTATGGCAAGCCATTTCCTTCTATTCTCAAGAGACATTTCTCCGCATTCGGCTAGGAGGACATTTGTGGGAGTTGTCTTCAGTAGGCCTGTAATGGCTCTGAGAGCTTTAAAGTGGGTAGAATTAATTTTGTTTTCTAAGGTTTTCTGCATTGGATTTATTATAATCCCTCCAAAGTCCAAATGAGATCTCACCATGCTATAGTATATGAGTAAAGATATTTTTGGGTCTGAGCCCCACCAAACTCCCGAGATAGCTCTAATTATATTGATACCTTGATTTGCTTTCTTTATTCCATTATCTACATGGTTTTTCCAATTCAAAAACTCATTGAATACTACCCCTAGATATTTAACATTGGATTTTCTGGGTATTTCAGTAGGACCTATTCGTATTGGTGGGATTATACTTTTTGATTTCCGTTTTCTGAACCACACATATTCTGATTTTTCCGGGGAGATGCTAAGTTGGTGGTTATTGAGCCACCTCCGCAGTGAATTTAGTGATTTGTTTAAGAGTAATGACATGGAGTTGATGTCAGAACCTTGAGTCATGAGTAACAAGTCATCGGCGTATGATAGAAGGACTACATCTTTTGGGATTACTTTGAATATTGTGTGGATGTATATGTTGAATAAAAGTGGGCTTAGGGGTGAGCCCTGTGCTATTCCCTTGTTTGCAGATTGTGGGCCATGTATATTGTTATATTTATCTTTGATATATATGTTCCTAGTCGCTAGAATATTATAAATAATGTTGGAATATATAGTTTTGTGGTATTTTGATCTTGGAAAGGTATTCGTGTAATTTGGAGATATTTACATTGTCATATGCTGACTTAATGTCTAGGAAGCATGCTAAGACTGTTTGATTTCTAGAAAATGCAAGTTGAATAGATGAGGTAAGAAGAGTTATATTTTCGTTAATGCCCATTCCCTTACGAAAGCCTATTTGATGGCTGGTGAATATTTTTGAATTTTCAATGTGCCATTCTATTCTGTTTTTAATTATAAGTTCGAAAGTCTTTAGTATACATGGGGCTAATACTATTGGTCTATAGTGATCTGGATTTTGTGGTTGTTTATTGGGTTTCAGTAGAGCTATTACCAAGTAATTTCTCCACTGTTCAGGAATTGTTTGTGTTCTCAAACATTCATTATAAATATTACATAAGTGAATCAGTGCGTTTGGTGGTAAATTTTTAATCATTGAATATGATGTCTCATCTAGTCCCGTGGCAGAATCTTTTTTTTTCCTAATGCACATTTTTAGTTCATTTACTTGAATTGGGGGAAACTGTTCTGTGGTTGTAGTTAATGAGAAGTCTGGGTTTATGTTACAGCTACATAGCTTGTCTAAAATTTTTTCCGTTGTAGTTTCATCTGGTAACCTACTTTTGTAGGAGGATTGATTTTTGTTAGAAAATTTTTTGATAGATTTCCAAACCTTAGATATGTTTGATTCTCGGTTTAAAGTATTACAGAATTCATGGAATTTTTGTTTTTTCTTTTTCTTAAGGAATTTTCTTGTTTGAGCTATTTGTTTTTTTGCACTCAGGTAGTTTTCTAATGATGAGTTATTTTTGAATATTGCTAGGATTTTTTTCCTTTCTTCTATTGCCTTCTGACATGAATCGTCCCACCATGGGGCTCTATTGCATTGAGTATTATTATTGGGTTTGGATCGTGGTATGTGGTTTTCTGCAGCAGTATTAATAATTGCAAAGAAGGACTCATAATTTAGATTATTTTTTATTTGTGAGATATCTGAATTTATTTGGCAATTATATTCTGAAATTCACGGAGACCCATTGCGAGGAACAATGATAATGATAAAGGAAAAAGTCTTATTCTCGCTAAATTTTGAGACTTTATTTTTTCTTTTATTTGGTTACATGTTTCGGCTCTTCGGCCATCATCAGACCATAAAATAAACTGCAAGTAAAAAGGTATATTGTGAGTATAAAACTCAGTCATAACTAGCTGGATTGGAAATATAAAAAACACAAAAGATATTAATTAGTTAAGGTGTACAACTTACAGTCGTCTCTATGTCATAACAGACAATTTCGGCTCATCAAGTAGGTTGAAGCAAACCACCACACACATCAGTTGCGGGGTTAAAATAACATGCAATCGAAACAAAGGGTGTTCCGACATAGAGTCATCTTTAACTCGTCTAGGAAGTCCAAGACCAGACAAATATAAAACATTGACTAAAACACCAAGGGAAACGGAAAAGGCATCGAATTCCTTGTTAAATATTTAAAAATACTCGAAGGCACATGTGCTCGAGTCTCCTGTAGGAGAACCCACAAAATGGAAGCTGCATATAGATATCAGTGCAGATATGATTTCTTTTTATATTTTTTATAAAATCTAGAAATTTGAGAGGAAACCATCATGTTATTTTAGGTTAATTAATTCGAAAAGTTTTAAAAAAATTTTTTTTTTTTTTTTTTTGAACGATGTCTATATCAAACATTGACAGGTGACAACTGACAAAATGGTGAAAAGAAGGGGAGAAAGAGTATGAGGTTTCATTGAATGACTGATGGCAGACTGTTGAAAAGCGATGTAAAGTCGGTCCGGCAAAAAGAAGAAGAAAGATGAGAAGTGGGGACTTCTATAAGCCGGCGGGAAAATTTGAAAATTTGAAAAATTAGATGTGGTCAAAGAACAAGGAAATATGTTGTGAGAATTGACAAATCCAGGTAGTGGTATGTAATTAAGAGATGGGGTTTTTTATATTGTATATTATTAAGGCATAGGGGAAGTGTTGTTGCTATTAATTATAGGGCGATGTTGTCTCAATATTTCGAAAGTAGGTGGGAATGAATTAGTCATCATGGAATTTAGAGAGTTTAAGTTTTCGTCGTTGATATGTTTGAAAATTTCAAGTTCTTCGAGAATTGATTGTTTATGGCCTGAGGGGCATTGATGAAGTAAGTCTACGTCTCTGTCTATGTCAAAATGGTGGTTATGTAATCTGAGATGTTTCCCAAATATGGACTTATCGTTATCTGGTATTCTATAGCTGCGTAAGTGTTCATCAATTCTGGTTTTCAAGCTTCTACCACTTCTTCCAATGTAAACTGTATTGCAATCTGGATCTCCACAACGAAGTCTATACACTCCGCATTTATTTAGTCTTGGGATCTGGTCTTTGTTTTTGACAAGGTGTTGAAACAAGGTGTTGTTAGGTTTGTTAAATGTGGTTTTGTAGTCGGTATAGGATTCGAAAACTCTACTGATTTGTTGTGAAACTTCACCAAAGAAAGTGAGGGGTACGAACTTTCTGTTGGAATCTCTATCTACTGCATAGGCTTCAGATCTAAGTAATTGACTTCTCTTTCTATTGATCAATTTATCTATTATAGTTGGATTATAGCCATTTGTCTGTACTAAAAGTTTGATGGTGTCTACTTCATTGTTGAAACAACTTGAATTTAATGGAATTTTTAAAAGGCGATCTATGTAGCATCTGAAGGCAGCCATTTTGTGTTGATATGGATGACACGAGGTATCTGGGATGCAGTGGTTCGTTGAAGTTGGTTTTCTGTAGATGTCGAATTTGATTTCGTGGTCTGATATCGAAAGTTGGAGGTCAAGAAAGTTTATTTTGCCTTCTTTTTCTATTTCCATGGTGAAATTGATATTGGAGTGGGTTTTGTTGATCCAGTCTAGAAGTAAATTTGGGGAGTCCGTTGAGTTGTTCCAGCAGATAATTATGTCATCAACGTAGCGGTACCAGAAAAGAATATTTTTTCGGTGAGGATTGGAAGAGTGAAAAACTATGTTGTCTTCAAAGAATGACATAAACACTTCTGCCATGAAGGGTGATAAACAGTTACCCATACTTAGACCGTCTGGTTGTAAGTAAACGGTGTTGTCAAATGAGAAGAAGTTCTGTTTCAAGCAAAGAGAAGTTAGTTGGAAGATACTCTCAGCCATGTCATTGTCTATTTGTGAGTGATGTATGATGTTCTTGAGGATTTGTAAAGTTTGTGGAATTGGTACAGTGGTAAAAAGGTTAGAGACGTCGAGTGAGATAAGGCTATGTGAGTCTGGGATATGTAAGTTTTTTACTTTGTTAACTAGGTCTAGGCTATTTTTTAAACTGTGTTTTGGATGGAAGTCTAAAATAGAAGGAAGAAGTTTGTTGAGTTTTTCGGAAAGATGGTAGGCTAAGCTACCTGTAAAGGCAACAACTGGTCTTATGGGGACATTTTGTTTATGTATTTTAGGGAGACCATATAGTCTAGGGATATTATGGTTCATGGGTATTAACTGTTTTATGTTATCAAAAATTACTGGGCCATATTTGTTAAGTGTAGTCTTAAAAGAAATGCAATATTTTTTATAGCAATCAATATCAGCTGGGATGAAACCGTTGTCTGTGAGGAAAGTGTTGACCTTATTTATGTATTCGTTCCTAGGAAGAACAACCATACAATTGCCCTTATCAGCCTTTGAAATAAAAAGATCATTGTTTTTGACCTTGATTCTCACTCTTTTTAAACAAGAAAGAAATTTATGAATGGCAGGTGAAGTTTTTAATCTTAGTCTTTTAAAAGCAAGGAGAATGTCAGAAGTCTTGCTTCTTATGGTATTGATTACGTTAATGTTCTCAAATTTATGAGATCTTATAATTGACTCAACTTCAGCCACCAAAGTTTCAATGATTCTATGTTTATTAAGTTCGGGTAATGAAAATTTAAGTCCTTGGTCAAGTAAAAGTTTTTCATCATTGTCAAATTGAACGTCAGAGAGATTTATGACTCTCTGGTGGAAGTTATTGTTAGGCAAAATTGGCTCAAGGGAGACTGCAGGCTGAACTTGAATGGAACGTAAGTATGAAATTTTTTTCGAATGAATTCTATTTTTATAATTGACAAAGTTGTCCACCTTTCTATAAATTCTATCAATGAACTGATCAAAAGCCAATCCAGAAAGTCTGACCTGCATAATGTCTCTCGCAATCTTCTTCCTGTGTGAGTGGTAGTTTTGGCTGTTCTGTACCATTTTCTTATCTCGTGCCTGAGTAGACGTCTCTGCAGCTCTGCAACATTCCTGGACCATGTGGGGTTGTTGTTTCTGGGGGTCTTGATCCTGACAAATCTTGGGACGAGGTTCTGTCGGAGACAGGTCTTGCAAAACTTGATATGTGTGTATGACTTGGCTTCATTGAATGACGAATTGCTGTATGATCGGGTCAAAACTGCCAGACTAGCGACCATCAAAAATTCACGGAGACCCATTGCGAGGAACAATGATAATGTATTTTTTAAACTGTGTTTTGGATGGAAGTCTAAAATAGAAGGAAGAAGTTTGTTGAGTTTTTCGGAAAGATGGTAGGCTAAGCTACCTGTAAAGGCAACAACTGGTCTTATGGGGACATTTTGTTTATGTATTTTAGGGAGACCATATAGTCTAGGGATATTATGGTTCATGGGTATAACTGTTTTATGTTATCAAAAATTACTGGGCCATATTTGTTAAGTGTAGTCTTAAAAGAAATGCAATATTTTTTTATAGCAATCAATATCAGCTGGGATGAAACCGTTGTCTGTGAGGAAAGTGTTGACCTTATTTATGTATTCGTTCCTAGGAAGAACAACCATACAATTGCCCTTATCAGCCTTTGAAATAAAAAGATCATTGTTTTTGACCTTGATTCTCACTCTTTTTAAACAAGAAAGAAATTTAGAAAATAGCCTAGACCTAGTTAACAAAGTAAAAAACTTACATATCCCAGACTCACATAGCCTTATCTCACTCGACGTCTCTAACCTTTTTACCACTGTACCAGTTTAAAATAACCGAAATTTTTCATTGTCAGTAACAATTTGACTAAAATAAAACCACAGAGTCACAGACAGACCACAGAAACTTTAATAAAAAATGTATGATTGAATCTTGACGCAGATGCTGTTTGTATGTAACTTGTCCTGTAACTGAACTGAAAACTGACAGATATAATAGATGGTTCATCGCTTCTCTCTCACTCACACCAACACTTCTTGACGCGTTTATTTATATCCCAACTATATTTTGCCAGTGCATGCAAATACCGCGTTTCGATTGGTAGCAGTAGTTAGTAGTATCAGAATAATAGCAGCAGCAGCAGCAGCCTTTCTTTCGCTCAACCGCTTTGAATCATGATCATGAAAGTTTAATTTTAGGATCACTGAATCCGTATTCAATAGAGAATAGATTCGTTTACCTATCCTGACAAGAGAACAACAAAGGGAAAAGGGAAGTGTAAAGTTTATTCGAATTATTATTGTAAGATAAATAGAAAAAATTGATAGTCGAATTCTTAAAAGGAAATTAATAATAATATTAATTGTTAATGTTTTATTGTCTATAATATTAAAATAGCAGGAAATGGATTTGGTAGTGTACCCAATAAGTAAATAACCCCATCATATTCTAAATGTAAGAAGTAAGATCATTCCATTATTTTCTAAATAAAACATATTTTTATCAAATTAGAAATTTATTCATTCAATTTTTTTGAATAACAAAAACGGTTAAATTAAAACTAATAATTCTAGAAGAAACTAATTTTGATATTCCGTTAACTGTAGACAATAATAGATCATGTCAATTAATTATTTCACAGTAATAAGACACGAGCTGAAGCAGTCACAAGATAGATCTGTAGATAAGAGTTGTCTTTAGTCTTTTGCACTTAAATCAGCACTCTTATCGATGACTAGTCTTGAAGGAGGCCACTCAGGAGTTTCACTGTCATAGTCGTCGGCTGCTAGGATGCCGACTCTTGTTCCTATTATGCTGTTTATGCTGGGTAACGTTCTTCCGAAATCTCCGGTCACAAATTCGTAAACGGAAAGATTCGGAGTAAAAGATACCTCCAAAATAAACAACCTGCTTTCACCTACAAAATAATATGTTTAAGCATTCAAACTGTGCTACCACGACACTAAAAAACTCACCAATGACAGGCTTTGCCAAGATGGAAAGTACCCAACATTCTGACTTTTTTGGTTTCTCGAAATGCACAATCAATGCTAGCGGTCGCTTCTGTGATACTTTCAACGGTGTTGATGTATTATTAATCTTACTTATTTGATCCAAAACGTTGACATTATCATCAACTATTAAAAGCAGCGTCGATTTTCTTATTGCATTTTTCGCCACTTCTGGCAATTCTTGCTTTATAACGCAGTTACAATAACTGAGATTCTTGAATTCATAACCAAGCCCAAGTGGCCCAAGTGGAGAACAAGCTTCGTTCAATTCGGTCTCTTTAATTTTCAAAAATTCTGAATCACATCTAGTCTTGAGAGGATTTTTCAATTTGAAGTACACCGGACGACCGTTTCCCAGTATTCTAGCAGTTGGAAAACCAGATGTATAACTTATTCGAAATGTAACGGTGGTGCAGTCAACTCTGAAAATGTACGAGATGAATAATGCATTATTATATTTGTCATTATTATTGTACATACCCGAAAACCCTTGCAATGATGTTTCTGATGGTTACTACACTGGAATGTACAATGTCATCGTCCATGAGGGCGTCCTTGTTATACTTTAACAATCTTGCCCCAAAGTACAAATCCTGGTGAGAAATAACATGCGACGACAGTCTCAGTGGCGAGTTGGGTGGAAGTGGTGGTATATTAAAAGCGCTTTTAAGATCGTCGTACTGAAATTTATCCAAAGTTTCAAATAAAAGTTTTTTTGTAATCACTCTATTGTTGAATCTTCGGATCCTCTTTGCTCGGTTCAAATAAGACATTTCATCAAGTTGTATCACTTTTATTAATTCCTACAACAATTCAGACTATTGAGTAACTAAATATTTATCAACTACAATTATAAGGTAATCCTGTTGTTTAGTCTTCCAAAACACCCCTCACATGCCCATTCCACTTTTTCCACTCGCGTCGCTCACAGGGTTGCTGCATTAAATCAGGTCTTTGGTCAGGGTAGGTTTTTTTTTAATTTTAGGGACATTTAAAGAAAAAAAAACCTACCCTGACCAAAGACCTGATTTAATGCAGCAACACTGTGACTGCTGTGAGAGACGCGAGTGGAAAAAGTGGAATGTTCATGTGAGGGGTGTTTTGGAAGACTAAACCACAGGATAACCCAATTATAATAACATCACTTACCCTCTCATCATCTTCATGTTCAAAAACAATGCCAAGATTCAACAAAGATTCCCTGTCGAATCTCTTATTTACTAGACTAGCTAGAACTGCTGCTTGATTTTTGAATTTACAGTTAAGTCTCTCAATAGGGTGCGTAACGTGTGCGTAATAATCCGGATACTTGTCCACTAAATACCCTTTCATCAAGTATTCTCTCAATAAAATACAAAGCGGGTAGGTCAATTCAATTTTGAAAGTTTCACAATCAAATTGTGCCAGTTCTTGTTTGATATCGACTATTTTTTCTGAATTTATTTTACGAAAAAAGTCATCCTCCAATAACCCCATGCACAGGATACAAATGGCATTTCTCTTTGCACTTTTCTCAAGGGCAGGTACCGTAGTATAATAAGATGCTAGCTCTTCTTCGTCTTGTACCACTGCGTTTGTAGACCTTATCGCACATTGTACACAAAATCCAATTTCTAATAAGTGGTTAATAATATCGATATCGTCGCAGTTCGCCATTGTTATATTTTCTACAATATGTAATTCTATTTTTTACTTGAATTAAAAGCAAATTAGGCATAGGGCCCAAAACAAATAAACGACAAAATTATTTGTTATTTTCTAAAAACATTGAGGTTAATGTCTAATAGCTTCTGGCAGCACTGACAAGTGACAACAACCGTTAAAACCAAAGAAGAAAAAAGCTCAGGAATGAGTATATTCGATATCCTTGGTGATGGTGACCACCGGAATGGACCACCAATATGGCGGACGATGCCAGACAGAGACAGAACACAACTGAAAGAAAAACACTTCCGCCGACCGTCCGTCACGTAACAGCCAATCACCGGCCGAGCCTTATGGCACGGTTTGGGTTAATTCAACTGTCAATGTTAAATTTGGACCACCAAGATGGCTGACTTCCGCCGCATTCATTGAATAGGTAAAGGAAAGGAACGTTATACTCTTTCCTGAACAAAATAAGAATAAACAAACATAAAAGTATGAAAACGAACGCGAGTCCGAACACGTTATAACGCGTTTTGGATTCAAACAGGAAACAGGCGTGTTGTTTTGTAAACAAATTCATCCCCACTCTTTGCCAGATTCGGATCGCGATCCGTAACCCTTTTTTTATTTTTAGGATCGGAACGGATTGATTCGGATCCGAGAAACGTAACCCAAGATTCCTAGCAATATACTATGCTATTTTATCATGATTATTAATCAATCGGATCCTGAAGGTTTACTTAGTCTACGATTTGATACTTTTATAGATTTGACACCGTGAGACTTGACAAGAATGACAGTTCATGTTGAGGGATCCAGATGTCTTTTCGATACATTTCTTGTAAGCATTTTCTAGTAAAGTAGGTAGTTGATACTTGATAATACTTTGCGGCTGGGTAACTTGGATTCATATGCTGGACGAAGATAAGTTACGACTAAGTTACAAATAACTTAAAAATTCCCGCTTTTACTGTAATCAAAAGTTTACAGTGAAATTGGCAATTCTGCAACTGTTAAACTATGCTTGTTTATTTGGAACCCTATAGTCTCGTTTTCCCCACCCACACAAAATGTACACCCACCCAACCCAATGGCAGATGGAATGGAAGGTATATACAGGTTGTCCCAAGATTTCTTTATCAAGGGATATCCGCGTTATTTCAAAAAATAAACAAATGAAATTCGTCGGGAAATTTCAACCATACCCCTAAGGCTTTGCAGCTGTACCGTCAATGCCTCTTTACGCCTTTCCACCCCTAAGTAATCATCCCCTACTTTTTTTTTTCAAATGACACCCCCATATTTTTTTTGCTCGACAGGATTGTTGACTTCTTTCTGAATACAATGTCACACGATTTTTTCAAATCGAGACATATCTAGCACGCCGAAAACAATATAATATCATAACAGACGAGGGTTGTCAAGGAGTTGCAATTGCTTGTTTTTTGTGTTAATGTTTGCTTCTACCACCTTAACTAGTAATACCGGTGTAACTGGTATAGGCGTTAATAATAATAATTGCTTCTGTGATTTTAATGTCATATTAAATGTTAATTGTTATTCTTTGACAACCCTCGTTTGTTATGATATTATATTGTTTTCGGCGTGCTAGATATGTCTCGATTTAAAAAAATCGTGTGACATTGTATTCAGAAAGAAGTCAACAATCCTGTCGAGGAAAAAAATATGAGGGTGTCATTTGAAAAAAAAAAGTAGGGGATGATTACTTAGGGGTGGAAAGGCATAAAGGGAAATTGAGGGTGCAGCTGCCAAGCCTTAGGGGTATGGTTGAAATTTCCCGAATCTCATTTGTTTATTTTTTGAAATAACGCGGATATCCCTTGATAAAGAAATCTTGGGACAGGGTATACAAGAAAACGTATACAGGGTATACGTTAGCAAGACATGATACTTGATTCTGTAATAGCGCTAAAATTCTGTTTTCCCTTTTCTTATATTTTCGATTTTTTATTTATTTTACTTTTATGAATGTTCCATGGTTACATTAATCTTTATAGAATGATAAATAAATTTAAATAGATATCATAGATAAGGAAATACTTACAATATTCCTGTAATACGAACACGGGACGTATCGACTGGTATTAGGTATTCTCTACTCAGTCAGTCACAGTAGTCAGCAGTACTCAACTGTCTCAACTCATCACCCTCACTCACACGCACACGCTAACTGTTCAAATAATTTAAACTGACTCAATGCACGAAATGTAACGGTTCATTGAAAGCAATAGAACAAATAATAAAAAGTAAAAAATTTCATAATCAAGACAGTTGTGAAATGTCAATAGTAGAATCTATAGTAGTATTATTATTATTATTATTAAATAATAGTAGGGGTACGTCAAGGATTCTGTATAACAAAAATAATTTCTCGTCAGAAATCGAGAAGGAAGTCTGTGGTTGCTGGTTGGTAGAATATATTAATTTAAGAAAAATCATTTAAAACAAAATATTAAAATGTCTATCTTGAGACAAATAGGAAAGAAACATTTCGAAATTGCCCAACAATGGTACGCAAGGTGTACATAGCCTGAGTAAACTTTTGATGTTATTCTACTTGCTCCATATAATTACGTAATAATGTCTTATGATTTATAGGATAGGAAGTGGAATCACTTTTGGAGCTGCCGCCGGGGTCACTGTGCTGTATTTCACAGATTGGAAGGTTGTGCTCAGATATTTGCCCTATTACAATGGAAAATTTCCTAAAGAAGAGGAATCACCATCATCTTAATCTAGTCCTTGGCTTTGTTCATTGTAGAGTTACTAATGTGATTAAATACATCTAAGTAGATTATCGCTTCTAATTTGTGATGAAAAGCTATAAAACTCACCTTATATACAATTTTTCAAGTTTACCAGAGTAACACTACTGGTTGGCGTTTTCATTCCTTCAAGTCGTGCCAGATTTGTTAGTATGAAAGTGTACCTATTTAAAAAGATAAAAAGAAGAGACAAGTGAAGGTGTCGCACAACTATTTCCTCAAGCAGTACGATATATTTGAACCTGGCAACGACTGACCTTTGTATGTTGTGAAAATTGGAGCGTATATAATAGTTTTACCTACTCAATTCCGGATTGGGGGTGTTCGGGGGCATGGTGCAATGGTGAAAATGTTTTTAGGAGGTCTGTGACTTGTGTAAGTTAATAGTTAATGGGGTATACGAGTCAACGGGGATTTGGGGCACCAAGGCATCCCGGATACAGCACCTCAGGTGAACATTTTTTCTTATTTCAAGAAACAGGTGGGTTTTTTAATAATGAAAAAAAAATTAGGAAACATGATTTTAGAGCATCTGAAAATTTTCTCACAGCCACAAAAACTTTTCAACTTATCGGAATAAGAAAGACTGTTAATGGTAGCTATTGTTCGGGAGATGGTGACAAAAATGTCTTTATAGCAAGTAGGGATCTAGCGCATTGCGATGCGCGGCTACGCCCTTTTGTCCAGATTTACTCGAGCGATTTCAAAAAGTATCTACCATTTAGAAAAAAATTACTGGGGGGCATCTAGGCAACCCTTCCAATTGAAGGAAAAACATTTTCTTCCAATTTGTTCCTTTTGTTAATCTCCAGTATCGGGTGAGTCATTCATGTGGTCACCGGGAATATCAAAAACTAAGCGTCTTACAGCCACATGCCTCATGCAAAAAAAATTTCTTGGGACAGTGACCCCAAAAACTCGCTGGAAAATAGTTTTTAAATTCTAAAATGACCGTTAGGGGGCGTGAGAGCCATGACTAAATAAGAAATTTGAATTTTGGCATCATTTTCCAAAATTTTGGTATATTTAATATATCATGCAATGCTTAAATAGCTTCATTTTTTTTTATCTTACAGCTGTTTTAATAGGTAACTCCATAAATTAAGTGGAAGGGACCGTCAAAACTTTGTTAATTCAAATGTCGATTATTCCGGTTAACCTCAACCGAATTTATAGTAGATAAAAAAATTATATAATAGATGAAATGAGAAATGCAATAATAGTAAGGTGTGTGGAGAGTAAAGTTGATTTCAACTAGGAATTTAAATAAAAATTTGTATTATTTTAGATCTGACAAAAAAATTTGAAGAATATTTTTGCTCGTTTTGGAAATATGTATAGAGAAAAAACCTCCGTTTAGAGTAACTCTACAAAGTAACTCCTAAGCGAAGCCACTATATTTATTTAGAAAACCCTAATTATTTTCAAAGTTTCTACTCAACTATATTCTTTTGGGCACATAATTATGGGACATCTGTATATTTACTATAAATAACAGAATTTTATAAAAATTTAGGTCATTATTTACATCCGCGGCTCCTAAAGTTTCACTATGGCACCTATATAGGGGTGGAGAACATACCTATATTAATACCAGGAAATTATTCATTTGCTTTGCAAATGAAAGGGAAAGCCACAGAACGGCCTTAAAAAACGGTTTTGAGAGCGGTCCTGACAAGAGGCGGCGAGTAGATACCGTGAATTATGGAAGTACATACCCACTTCAAGCGCTTCGCAGCGTGCAGTACCGGACTGGCGCGATATCCGCTTTCACATATCGTGTCCAGTCCACAGGGATTGATGCAATGATTTTTGGAATATAAATGCAAAATTCAAAATAAAAACCGTGCTATTGTTCATTTCGAAGATTTTCCTTGCCCTGAAAGTGAAAAAAAATAGAAATTCGATCATAGTGTCAAAGAGGCCTTAGTTGTGACCTTAATATTAGTTTGCAATGGCTGATTTTAGTTTCTTACCCACCCAGCACCCCTATTTCGCTCCTCGGTCCCGAAAAAATTGATGAAACTTAGGAGCCGCGGATGTGTAGGCTCCTTACCAATTACCAAAATTTAATTTGCTTACCGTGTAATTATAGACCTGAAAAATATGATTATAATGTTAAGATCCTATAGCTACATTACTGGATCTGACCATGGCTTGATTGAAGAATAAAACAGATTTAACGGTTCGTTGATTATGCAATTATTTCAATACAATTTGAATTGCTGTCATTAGAGTTGGATTGAATTAGAACAAATCCTGTTATTTTCAAATGAGCTATTTAGATGTTAAAAGGTGATAGGGTGTATAATTATTGTGTTATTTTGAAATAAATACAATATAATCGAAATATTTTTCATATCAATCTAGTTTGTGTCTTTCTTTGGTTCAATAATGTGGCAAACACTGCTGATGTTTTTTTCGATTCTGGGATTGAGTTCCACGAAATATTTTGTAATTAATATACAAGAAGACAGTGTAGCAAAAGATTTAGGATATTTTTTTTAGATTATAGGTTCTACAAGACTAACACTTCTGAAAATTGTCGATTGCCAGGAATTTCCTAATACACTTCTAAAAAGCGTGTTTTTGCCTCATGACTATAATAAGACCTACCAGTTAGTTGATGTTAAATTTCATCTTCCTGTTCCGTTAGATGAGACAGTCGGAGTAAGTTTTATTTCTTTAATTAAATCTTCATTTCGATATTTCATAAAACAAACTCCTAAAGACTTGTTTTACACATTCTGTATAATCTTAGATATCAATGAAATCTCTAAAGGAAGATAAAAATAAGAAGCAACAACATGCTTTTCTTCTTGAAGATCCCAATGCATGTGAAGTAATGAATAAATATGTCGGAGATTTATGGTTTGATCTTCAGTCAAAATCTGGAATGGAGCCCGGAGTTTGCCCTATTAAAGCGGTCTTTATAATCATTTCTTTCATTTTTTTTTTTTTTTTAATGTTGTTAAATTTCTAGGGTAATTATTCGGTAGAGAACATCCACCTTGATTTGGGAAAAATGAAAGTGCAAATGTTTCTTGAAGGCACTTTTCATACCAGAGTTTCATTCAAGCAAAATAATAAAGTAATACTCTGTAAAGATATTAGAGTAAAATTGGAACCAGATAATTAATTATATTTTAAATGAAATAAAAATAGCTGCACCAATAGTTTGAAATTACTATTACCCAAAGAGCACGTAGGTCAGTAGAGCAGACACATCCTATATTTTATATGAAAAAATTGTGGTCACATTTTCAAGTGGTTTAAGGCAATAAAACTAGGGTATGTTATATATATTGTCCTTGTCATAAATAAAGCACTGTTCCTTGTCACCCCATTTAAATATTATATTATTAAAGTATACATATACAGCGTGTCTGCTTAAGTTGGAACCATATGGAAAACTTTTTTATTGTTGATTTTGTGAAAAAATGTATTCTTGACAAAAAGTTGTGCATGGTCCAAAACTTAAAATGCAACCATTAAATATCGATTTTTTTAAGCTATATACGAGGTTTGTCAAAAAATATCAATTTAACGCAAGAGCAAAGTACCTTTATTTTTGACAATATCAAAAATTGTTACTTAAAAAAGTTGATCAGCACTGCAAGTGACATTCAAATTTTTTTTTGACACACCTCGTATACGGCTTTAAAAAATCGATATCTGATAGTTGCATTTTGAGTTTTGGACCATGCACAACTTTTTATCAAGAATACATTTTTTCATAAAACCAACAATAAAGAAGTTTTCCATATGGTTCCAACTTAGCAGACACACTACAAATATAAAATGATATTAGGAATTATTTGGGATTGCAGTCAATTATTAAATTAAAGAAATAAAATAATATTAAATATTAATACTGGACAGTCGAAATAAACTAGTAATTTATTATACAGGGTGTCTCTAAAAGGTACCACCAACGTTCTACCACAGATTCCCGAGGAAAAAATATGCCGATTTAACCGAACTTATCCATGTCCAAAGTTGTACCCTTTTCAAGATAGAGCCCTTAAAAGGGGGTCAACTAAATACTCATTTTCCAGAATAAGTCAAAAATGGTTTAAACGAGAAACTTCAAAATTTCACCACCTACTACTATTGTTAAGACCAATAAACTGACGTAGTCTTACAAACATTGACGTACAGGGTGTTCCTATTTTTGATGTCGCGTCTCACGTTTGACCCCAGAACTTTTTTATCCGCACGCCACTGATTAATTTTGTATTTTTTATCTAAAGGTTGAAGTATTACTGAACTTTTTGCGCCCTTATAAAAATTTTGTATCTTGCATGGTTTCCCCGTCATTAATTTTCAATGATACACCCACAATGCTGAAAACGTATTTGAAAAATGTAATTTTTACTTAACATTAAATAAATAATAACACATGCAGAACGTTAACATAAGCTCTCTGGATTAAATGTGTTTAGAAATACCCAGAACAAGCAAATAATTTTATTTCAGAAAGACGACATTGTTCATACCTATTAATAACATTAGTTGTGTTCACGTACTTTCAACAGATGTTCAAAATGACCACCATTCATCCGTATGCATAAATCTATGCGGCGTAAAAAATTGAAATGCACCCTCTTACATTTTTCAAATACGTTTTCAGCATTGTGGGTGTATCATTGAAAATTAATGACGGGGAAACCATGCAAGATACAAAATTTTTATAAGGGCGCAAAAAGTTCAGTAATACTTCAACCTTTAGATAAAAAATACAAAATTAATCAGTGGCGTGCGGATAAAAAAGTTCTGGGGTCAAACGTGAGACGCGACATCAAAAATAGGAACACCCTGTACGTCAATGTTTGTAAGACTACGTCAGTTTATTGGTCTTAACAATAGTAGTAGGTGGTGAAATTTTGAAGTTTCTCGTTTAAACCATTTTTGACTTATTCTGGAAAATGAGTATTTAGTTGACCCCCTTTTAAGGGCTCTATCTTGAAAAGGGTACAACTTTGGACATGGATAAGTTCGGTTAAATCGGCATATTTTTTCCTCGGGAATCTGTGGTAGAACGTTGGTGGTACCTTTTAGAGACACCCTGTATATTATAAATACATAGTAAATTAGGAAATAAAATTGAATTAAATATTAAGGAAGACTTTTGAATACATTTGTTATTAAATTAAAGTGGAGGCAGGGTTGTCAACTTGTTCACAAATTCTCTATTGATGGACAATAATAGACTTTATTACATCTTTAGAAATATAAACATGTTATTCGTGGACATGTCAAGTTAAAAGTCAAAATGCTTCAGTAACATTGCTAGGTAGCCACATTAATAATAATAATTAACAAATAAACAAAAGGAATTTACAATCATTAGCTCACCGGCAGCAGACAGTGACTCTCAAAATTCCTGTACGCTATAAACGGCTCGATTGAATGAGAATCTCTTTAGCCTGACGCGAAAATTAACAATAGCTCCTTCAAGTCAGCTGGCAAGGCGTTGCACAGACTGAGATCGAGTGAGTTACCTGCCGACCTGCATAATCTAAACCTACTCATCTTGTGCTGTACTCATGAATGTCACTGTCTTTGAACTGTATCTGCCACTTTATGGATCTCCAAAAGAGAATGAAAAATAAACAGACTTGACAGCGTCGTCACTTCAAACCTAATAAACAGACGACAACAGTGTGTCAGACGACCAACTCCAGGCATGGTTCTCACAGCCCACTTGTGTAACCTGAAAACAACATCCCCAAAAATTGACTCCTTAGACAAATAGTGGACCAAACAAAGTATGATAAACACCAACCAAAACATCACCCACGTACTGTGGGAGTCAATCCTATGAGCATCAACTGATCTGCATGTAGAAGGCAGATCGCCACCACAACCCACCTTAATATACTGATAAGTGATTTGATGTTCCTGCATGCAGTACACTTGCCCTGGAATCCATTTCATTCATAAGCACGGGGGGGTTTTCCTGAAAACATCTTTCAGGACGTCACCAATTTGTAGCTTACAAAAGTTTTAAATCGGCAACTACGAAAAGATTGGAGGAGTACCCCAGGGGTCAAACTTAGGTCCATTACTGTTAAACATGTCATTTCATCGAGTACACTGATTTTTGCTGATGACTGAATGTTTTTTCAAATAATAGAAAGTGCTATTGACTGCGAACTATTTCAGAGAGATATAGACAACGTCAACTCATGGTGCATAAGGAACTCTCTGGCATTTAACACGAATTGCGTGTTGCGTGTTGATAGTAACCAGAAAGAACTGTTCTGTAGTTCACAATTATTTTATTACTCGATGAACCAAATCAATACATGTAAGTGGAAAGTTGTTGAAGATCTTTAGGTTTCCATTTTACTTTTTATAATTTAAAGATTTTGTAAAATTCTCCAAAAATTTTTTTTTAATTTTGCTAGTTTCGATATTTCTGTTCTTGTTAATTTTGTAGATATTAAGTATTATTTATGATTGTTTGGAAATGAAAATGTAATTTGTGTTATTATTCTTATAAGTTATGTAGTTAACTTTTTTTAGTTTGTCTGTTCTGTTGAACAAATGAATAAATAAATAAATAAAACAGCATTTTATGTCAATAAGAGTTCTACCATTTCTTAGGTCTTTTCAAACATGAAAGGTAATAATATTATAATGCAACATTTATTGAGCCATTTAAGCTATAAAAACATTCAATTTTTACAAAAAATAATCAACAAGAAATGTTATTTAATGTTTTTTTATTACAAAAATTACAAGAAATAAGGTCCCTTCTTTTTGAACCAGATATCGTCTCTACTTATTTGTACTCTTTGCTTTACCTCATTTTGCGATATGAAAATGTAACAGGAAACTCTTTATTTGAATATTTTAATAAATTAAGGTAACAATACTTACAAAAATTAGACTAAAATTCAAGTGAAAGTCCAGGTGCAGTCGAACTGATTATACAGAGTATAACATAAGTGGTGAATTTAACCTCGAAGGGGTGATTCCTTGTAATTTTTTAAGAAAAAATGTTCATAAAAATATGTGTCGTCCGAGATAGAGCACGTCAAAGTTTTATTAAAAAATGATTTTTTATTAATTATTCAAAAATCAAAATCAGCCTCATATTAATGCAAATGAAAATGCCAACTTTCACAAAATCAATGCAAAGATTATTGAATAACTTTCTTATTTATTTATTTATATCAACGGGTAAACCCCATTACATATATGCAAATTTTACAAAATATAAAACAATGGCATTAGCTTAGTTGAGCAAAACAAACAACAACAATTCGTGTTTTATAACAAAACATTTTATTGTGCAATTAATCAGTTACCTCTCCACGTAGTTCACTGATATACTCAATCAAAACGTAATATGGTTTTAGATATTTTCTTTATCGTGCCAAATGAGGCTCCACAACAATCAACCCAGCACAACAATTCATTGCATGAATATTCGTATTATCGAATAAATTATCATGGGTCTCCTACCTGCTCTAAGTAAATAAATAAATAATGAATAAAAATAATAATGAATAATGACAACAGAAATGAATAATAATAATGGATTAATAAATAATGAATAAAAAATCATTTTTTTAATAAAACTTTGATACCTTGAAAATTATGCAAGTGACGACAAATGTTTATATAAATATTTTTTCTTAAAAAATGACAAGGAATCACCCCTTCGAGATTAAAGTCACCACTTATGTTACACTCTGTATAACACGGATGTCACTTAAAAACGAACAAGTGACACGCAACTAATATACACAACATCATGAAACTCTTATAAACATAGAAGGTAACAATTTTAAAAAGCTATCGAAAAAATAAACACCAATCTAGAAGATAATAATACAAAAAGGCTATAAATAATTCGCTCACACTGACTTATTTTACTACACTGAAACTACCTAGAATCATTATTATAGCACTGAAAGCATTTTGATTCTCTTCGATCGTATCTGCAAATAAATTTAAAATCATTATTAGGTACATAGAAAAAAGAATAATATACATACGTTGCAAGCGTGCAAAGGAAACAAAACTTTTGTAAACATCCGTTACAATTGTAGATACATTTCGGACAGGCTAGACGATCACAGAAACTGCATTTCTTTTCATTCCCCTCCAAAACCAGATGGCAGTGTACACAGAAATTCGGTGATATCTGGAATTTTTAAAAAGTGTGGTTGAGTTTTTGAAAAACGCCCCGCCCTTTATTATGTAAAAACTTAACGAGCACTCTAAATGTAGTCACATTTTTTACTGCCATCCATCTTGACTCAGGCTCACTTACATGGGTCAAGTTAGCAACGAAAGTGGTCTAACATCGACGCGGGTACAACAATGATTAACTTTTATTGATTTATTGTAGTCTATTATTTATTGAATGACGATTATTAATTACAAGACAGATCATCTGTCTGATATGTCACTTGATGAAGTATAAAGTGAGAATATTTTGAACATATAAATAAAAATTGTAACAACATATAATCGGTAGTTTTTAGTCTTTTATAATTTCTGCAGCTGGATTTCTGAAATTAAAAAATTCACTGTGACCTTTCGGGGACCGGTTGTGATGACGTAACACGTAACAGGGTGCGCCTACCTCATTCTTACATAAAAATAAAAACACCAGCAACACATAAAGGATAGTTTTTATAGCTGAAAATCGAAAATTTGAAGAACTGAAATTTCAAAAATTCATAGACACCCTTTAGGGTCCGGAGAAGACAAGTTTTTGTGATAACATAATAGGGTGGACCTTTCTCCCTATTACAGGAAAATTGAAACTGCAACAACACATGAAGGGCAGTTTTAATATTGTAACGTTCTCACTTTTATTGATTCAAATAAAAAAGTCCTATAATAATTCAGATCTTTATTTTAAATCAGTCTTAACCAACACAACACAAATATAACCTATAACCATAATCTCCAAAGTCAAAATAATCAGTTTTTTTCTTTTATACACACTAACAGTAACACAACAGCTGTTACGCAATGACTTACTCTCAAGAACTCACTTACTCTATTTGCATAGTAAGTCACGTGTTTTTAAGTTAATTAATTTAGAAGATTCGAAGGACCAACAGAACTAATTTGAGGAGCAAGTAAGGGGTATAACTTAGAGGATAAGAATTATGCACCTATCTTAAACATCCGATGTAGACAGCTAAGAGATTTTATTCAGCGACAAGGGCCATACCCTTGCGATGCAATGTTGATTCGCTCTGTTACAGTACAGGTGCACACAGGACCATGGTTCAACCCAAAAGTCATTGATTCGACAGTACTCTGTTGTAGTGCCCATTGACATAGTCGCACGCACTGTTGTCACTTTCTCCTCCCATAGTGCATCATTCAAAATAAAGGAGGGAATTTTTTCGGAAAAGGATACGTGAGGACGGAACAACAGCTCTAACTACAGACTACTTCCAATATCCACTTACACTGTCACAATCACTAATTGTTAAAATATTAACCTCATTACATTTTAATTTTAATACCTCAGTGTTAAAAACCACCAAAGTGCGATTCTATCAGGCACCGGCACCACACAAAACCTGTTATTTTTTACTATGTAGTTATATTTATGTCTTTCCTGGAAAATAATGGAAGTGATTACATATAATGCATGTTTACTTAAAATGTTCAGTGAAAATTCATTGTAATGTTTAAGAGAATGTGAGACTTGTTAATATTTCAGAAATTAATTACAATATTTCAGAGAAAATATTACATACTCACATCATTACTCTGATCTATCATTTGCATCGATTCTGGCTGCTTCTTAATTGCTTTGAGGTTTTTGAAGAACTGAAGTGATCCTTCCTGAAGAAGTTGAAATGTTCGTTCTGGAAAAAATCAGATTTTAAAAATTAATTACCTAAGTACATTTATATTTATTCACAGGTGTACTAAACGCTTCATTGTGTTTTTTTTTCCATTTTTGTCACTAAATTACTTTTGAAAAAATTATCACTCAGATTTGAAGATTTTTATGTAAATCTATATGTATGCGCCACAAATAGGGAACAACTTTTGCATGGGGAATTCCCCACCCGCTTGAATTCCAGGTGGTAACTACTCTCAACACAACAGGGCTTCCGCCAGCCCTGCGTATAATAGTTACCTACCTACCCGATTTACCAAAACAAGAGTGCTTTACTACTATGTAATGAATTACTGAAGTTAAGTAGGTATCTACCTATATTGTTAGAAGATATCCGCTTGTTTATTTTTAAGTTAAGACTATAAAGAGTAAAGAGGGTAAACCCCAGGCATGCCGGCGTGGGTAGGTATCAGTAATATTTATTAAAAGTACAAAATTTACACACAAGAAAAGAGGCCACCAAGACCGCTTATATTTGTGACCGGCAAGTGAGGAAGCGAGCAGGGTAAATAAACGCCAACACTGCCGCTGGGAACGTAAGGTAACGGAGGCACAAAATAACATATGGCAATGCTGAGAGGATTTCCACGCGACACGAGTGGAAAAAAAGTAGGGGGCTACTGTAGGCAAACTGATGATCCGTAAACCCAGCCTAACCATGTTTTTTTTACTATAATTGCCCGATTTGAGGTACTTCTCTGTTATGTGGTTTGATATAACAAAGGGAGAAGTCCGAATGGTGAATGACATTATGCTGGGTTGAAGGAAAGTAATTCCATGATATGACACATACCCACTGATTTTAAAATACCCTGTATTATCAAAATATTGTCTGACATTGACGAAACTTAATTCTGACAAAATAGTTGACTACCTTCCTGCAATTAAGTATCAGACTTGAACCATATGCAACAATCAACCACCCAAGGTGGACGATTTTGAAGCCAAACCAAAGTGACTTTCTTTCATAAGTCTCTAAATTAAGGGCTAGACAGTTTTTGTATGTTTTAGACTCACCAGAAAGAATTTCTGCTTGTTTGGGAGATCCATAATCCAAATCCAAAGCTCGCTTTTTACGCGGAGGAGAGCTATCCCCATTATTTATTAAGGGCCTTTTCGACATTTCAGTTTCAAAAATAAAATACAATGAAGGTAGTTTTAAAATCTCTGCACATTTCTTTGATCAATTGACGTTAATTCAAACACCGACACTCTAGATTCCAGATTTCCGTACTGAAAATACCGTTTAATCCGTCCAATACTGTATTAAAAATATTCTTGGTATAGGTATATTATAAAGCTGTAACAATATTTTGAGATTCAGCTCAATCAAAATTACAAGAATACTACAAGGGATATAAATAAATAAACTGACAAGAAATAACGAAAAACTATTAACACGATTAAATATAAGTAATATTATTAATAATAACGAGAACTATAACCATAAATAAATTTTAAAAACGTTTCTTCTTCTTTTTCTCTTATCGGAACTGCAAACAAGAAGTTCAGCCGTTCAGCGTTTTGCGCACTTGCACTGTACTGTCACTAGAGTCATGTTTTTTTTTAATTTAACCTGCAATCATCATCAAGTTAAGTTAGTTAGCCTCCCAAAGGCCCGTATTCATCAATAAATATAACCCCTGGGGTTATATTTTGGAACATGTCATTGGTTTAATTTAAACTTCGTAGCGTACGTAGGCTTTTAGCATTAGACCAATCAGCTGTCAGAAAATTCAAAATATAACCCCAGAGTTATATTTTGAAGTTTGATGAATACGGACAAAAGTGATAAACTAAATAATAAAATTACCGCAACAAATACAATAAGCATCCAAATAAAAAATAAACCAATACATAATTTACTTCATTATTACTACTTGCGCATCGGATGTAGCTGTCACGAGCATGACGTCATAGGCAGCGCATTGACATTTATATCTTGATTGATTTGTGATGCGTTGTCAAGTTTCAAGTGTCAGTGTCGGTTCTGTCGCTGTCTTACAGACTGCCTTACCGACGCCGCTCTGCTTGTTGAGTTGTTCAGGTCTCGGGTTCGGTTTTAAATTCGAAAGCATCTATTCTCACTAGGAGCAGGAGGAAGACAATCAAAACTAAAGAGAAAGACGTAATTTATTGTGGCATTGTGCTATTTGTGGTACCCATTTTGTCTAACAATTTTCATTGTTTTTGTAGTAATTACCTTTAGTTTCTTCTAAACATTTGCAAATCGTGACGGTAATTTTTGGTGCTATAGTGCCAGTCTAATCCAATTGACATTTTATGGTAAATCACTGGTATCCGAATACGTGTGTCTACCTCAACGTTTGTGTGAAGTAAATGATCGGATGCCTCTGTTCGATTCAAAAATTAATGAAAATTGTAAGTAAATAAAACCTATACTTGGATGATTTCCTAACTCACGGTAATTTCAGGAATGTTTATTTTGATTCAAGCCTAGTCTTGCGACATTAAAATGCCGAATATTAAACTACAATCGTCGGAGGGAGAGACCTTTGAAGTTGATGTAAAAATGGCGAAATTCTCAGTAACCATCAAGACAATGCTGGAAGATCTGGGAGTAGAGAATGACAAGGAAAAGCTTGTCCACCTTCCGAATGTCAACTCTGCTATCCTCAATAAAGTCATCCAGTGGGTGATGTACCATGAGGATGACGAACCCTCTCCTCTGGAAGACGACAATGAGGAAAAACGGTCCGATGACATTTCTTCTTATGATGCAGATTTCTTGGAAGTCGATCAAAACACCCTCTTCGAGCTGTTGCAGGCCGCTAATTATCTGGATATTAAAGGACTTCACAATGTGATCTGCAAAACCCTCGCCAACATGATCAAAGATAAGACGCCGGAGGAGATTCGTGAGACGTTTAACATCAAAAATGACTTAACTACGTCCGAGGAAGAGGAAACACGTAAGGAGAGGGGATGGTGTGAAGAAAAGTAATTTTTTTTATCAACTATCTTTATGTGTTTTCATTAAATCATTGTTATTTTTCTGTATAGTAATAAATGAATTAATATTGTAATAATATTTATTATTCTTGACACATATTTATAGTTTTTCAACTTCAGATGCAGCAGGTTTGGGTAATCCTGTACAATCTGTTGCTAAATTTTACCCTACCATACCTATAAATAAAAATAAATGCGTCGTAAGTCAGGTCTTTGGTCAGGGTAGGGTTTTTTTCCTTAAAATGGCCTTGAAATGAAAAAAAAATCTACCCTGACCAAAGACCTGACTTACCGAACCGGAATTCGGAGGATTTATTTTTATTTATATGGTAGGGTAAAATTTAGCGACAGATTGTACAGGATTTGTTCATTACAAATATTCTGGAATTGTAGAAGGTTCCATAATGAAAATTGTATTCTAATAAATAGTTTTCTATAACCTAAATGGTATTATGGTTTAATTTTCATTCAGGTATTTCAAGTTTTGTTCTAAATAAACAATTTAAACGTTTTTAATAATAATGTGCTTCTGTAATTAGTTTAAAATGCTGAATTTTTATCAATATAACTGTATATTTTTTGCGATGCGACCCACATGATGACGCCACACCCTGGCTAGGTTTTGCCTGCTTCACCGGCGTATTGAAGTGTAGTACATAGGATCTATAAGCTGTAATGGTCTAAGGATAAGACAAGGTATGACGTAAGACAGTTACTGAAGGTGGTCGAAAACCAGAGTCGAAAACGGTTAGTATGATGCGACTGAATGGTGGACCAACAGGTGCATTCGCTGTATACCTATACAGTAGAATTTTAGTGTTTTATTTATCATCACTATGGAGAGATTCTATCAAGCTGGGGGTGAGAACAAAAATTTTAGAAACATACATATCATTATCTAGAAAATATATTAATAAAAAATACATTTTCAGTTCAGTCACTTTTTACACCATCCCAAAAATTAAAAAGAATCCATTTCAGAAAGTAAAAACTAAAAGTTAAAGTTTTTCTCTCCTGTAAAATTTACATTTAATCACTTAGAGTCCTGGGGTGATGCCCTCTTATATTGTCTTTTCATTATTTTTAATATTACCTATTTCCTCTCCTTCAGGCCTATTTATAACTTGATCACAATTCACAAATAAACTAATCAACAACTGCCGGTAACATCGCGTCTCACTACGCCTTCATAAAAATTCGGTATCACCTAAATTAGAATAATAGTGCACTCAGTCGATGGACTTATTCAAAGTTTCTCCAAAAAGCTCGAAAAGTTTCTTCTCGAGGCAGCTCTTTAAAATTAGCAAACAAACCCCAAGAAGTGCACCTCGTTCGAGTAGGTCTGACCGTCCAGTTATCCTCTTCTGTACACTCGGTGCTTCGCAAGACTTCAACTGGAAAATCAAAGTAAGTTCTAAGGCAGTTCAGGAGATCGACCGGTTTGATTCCTTCTTCTTTGGAGGTTACCTTCTTTTTAGGATACTCATGTCGGCGATCTGGGTATCAAAAACGTTACAGATGGAAATCCGGTAGACTTTGGACAACGATTTGGCCAGTGGTCTGGTAACTTTGGCCAGTGGTGGGGAACTTTGGTGACAGTTTTCGAATCGAGCAGAAATTTTATTTTATCCATAGTTTCTTGAAGTCAAAGAAGTACACTTGATACCGTGTCGTGAGGATCAGCAGGGATATGTCCGGCATCTTAATAAAATCACTAGTTTTTTTCAGTTATTTTATTCTTAAAATTTGTACTTTTAGGTACTTTACTGTAATTCCTAATTTAATTTAAACTTATTTATTTGGGTTTCGGCTTCGGCTCGGCCTTGTGGTTTGTGGTTAAAGTTATCCGACTTATCCTTGTCCTACTTCTTCTGAGTTCTTCTTCTTCTCTTTCTTTTTTGGCTTCAACTTCTGTACTTATAGCCAGCCTCACTTCTTTTACTAATTTTTGTTTTGGAGCTAGTTATCATCATCCTACGTACCCTACCTATACACCGTTCACTTATTATAAAAGAATTAGGTTATGGTGTAGGGTGATAGAAATAGGAGCGGCTAAATGCTGACCGCCGTGCACTAGTAGTTCCCAATAGTACACGGTAGATGTCTCTTACTCCCGACACCTGGCGCCATTTTTTAAATACCTTTTACAGAGTAATATACTGAGTAATAAAGGTATGTAACTGTATACATACAGTTCATTTTTTTAAGTGTTGCCATAGGGAAGCATGTAAAAAATACACCCTGTGTTAGCTTATATGTTGTCTTGTACTTTGGAAGTCGTTTTTAATTTTCAATAATAGTAACATGTCATCTACTTTACAATACGACCTTCCAGAAAAGCCGGTCGTTGTTTAATTTAATTATACAGGCTGTCCCATTTAGGTAAAATGGACTGCATGAAACGGTAAGAGATACGAAGTCGGTTAATAGCTATCACAAACCTGACGTCATAGGCTGGTTACCAAGGTATTTATTGGTGCGCATGATGGATCATGCGCACGACACGAATAAAACTACTCGTACTTGTTACTCGTGTTTTCACGAGTATTACTCGTACTCGTCCACCTGTTTGTGCCAAAATACTTACGAGTAAATACTTACGATTACATTTTCCAAGTACTCGTACTCGAATTATTTACGAGTACTCTTTTCAGTACTCGTGCCCAGCTCTGCTCATCAGTCATCACAGTGAGTTTGATGTTTACGCCTTTACGCAAAACAATTCATCTCTACGTTTGACGTAAACAATGTATACAATACGTAAAGATTGTAAAGAATAGTGAAAGAACGAAAACAATTGAAAAGCAAGGTTATGTTCTATATTATTATTGTTTATGTTATTTTATTATTATTAATGTTCATGGAAACCCACTACCACACACAAATAGATTACGATGGTCGGCAGAAGTCAAACCTCAGGAATATTCTGAGCTCCAGTTCACTGAAATTAAAATAAATAACAATAAAAATTATGTTGTGGAACATGCGAATATGTGAGAAATACCTTGCTAATATGTACTGCAGTTTCTAAACTAAAGGCACATAGGTGAGTTGTTTGCACATTGTACAATAATTGTATAAAAAGCGGTGTATTTCCATCTGATTGGAAAATATCGAAATTCGAAAGTGATTCTCATTTACAAAGGATGGCCCAAGAAATGAGATTAGAAACTATAGACCAATTGCCATTAACAACAATTTCGCAAAAGTCTTTGATCACATATTGGCTAGCATAATAACAAATCATTTAGGAGGGTACATCATTGAAGAACAACACGGTTTTACGCCGGGGAAATCAAAGTCCATATAAAGATGAAATGATTTGTATACCCGTAAACAATCGCGTAAAGAATAGAGGTAAACAATATGGCACATCACTTCTGTCGTCGTCTGCGCACTGACATATCTATTAAACTCAGACAGACAGACAGAGTGAAGTGACAGAACTGACAGACTAAGCCTAAATAATATAATAATAATATTGTATGTTAATTATTAATTTATTTATTTATATTATTATTTTTAATTTGTAAAGCTAAAGAAAAAGAAAAATACTTATTAAATTAAAAAAATTAAATAAAACCAACGATATCCGAAGAAGAACATAATTATACTAACTACAATATACTAAGATATACCTACCCTCTCTTATGTAATTGATAAAAAGCTCCAGCTCCATAAAGCTCTTTTCATGAGAGTGTGATTTGTGATGAAACATTAAAATTGTAGGTGTTTCCATTACTTAACTTACTTACCAGTTGTTGTAAAAAAGAAGTAAAATGGGCCCGCCCCCTGTAGTAACCGGACTCTCTCCTAATGAAGGTCCTCCAGGAACAAGGATCAAAATCAGAGGAGAGAATTTTGGCAAAAGGCCTCAGGATTTGATTGGTTTGTATATTTCAAATTGCTCGTCAATATCTGTAATTTTGTGTCAAAAACAGGAATGGTCAAATACAAATTTAACATGAACTTCTTTAAATTCAATTAGAAATTTCGGTTTTCTCTCAAAAAAAAACTGAAATTTCAATACCTACCTACCGAAGTATATTCGAGAACAAATTTGTTAAAATAGGATAGAAGTTACGAAAGTCACATTGATTGTAATCTGTAATCAAATTGCTCGTCAATATCTGTAATTTTGTGTCAAAAACAGGAATGGTCAAATACAAATTTAACATGAACTTCTTTAAATTCAATTAGAAATTTCGGTTTTCTCTCAAAAAAAAACTGAAATTTCAATACCTACCTACCGAAGTATATTCGAGAACAAATTTGTTAAAATAGGATAGAAGTTACGAAAGTCACATTGATTGTAATCTGTAAAATTTTATTACCTTTGCTAATTATTATAAGTTTATTTTTGACAGGATTGACAATTTGTGGAGTGGACTGCCTGCTATCATCTGAATGGAAATCTGAGAACAAAATCATTGCAATTTCTGGCCCGGTTAAAACTAAGGGGGAAGTGATTGTGACAACCAGAACCGGAGGTGTGGGAACTTGCAATGTAACATTCAAAGGGTATCACGAAACGATCGGACCCATGAAGGAAAGCGCCGTATGGGTGGAAGAGGAGACCCCGATGTTCGCATGGGGGCGCCATTCATTATCACCCAGCAGCTACCAGCAAGAAGACCCCTTGGGCTTGTCTGTTGAGGGAAATGAAAAGAAGTTTCCTGTTGAGGATTTAATAAATTATTTTCCTGGTCATTCTGGTGATGTATCATCCACAAAATTTTCACCCGGCTGGTTTCTTTTAGAGAATCACCATTTAACATCCTTCAATGATCTACAAGCAGGATTGCTGCATTTGCGAAGGAAAGTGGAAGGCCAGAAAGAAGGCCAGTTGTCATTTTTAAAAGCTAATATAGGGTCAGTTATTGATCAAGCAGATACGTTGGTAAGCCTAAAAGAAAAGTATGAGAAAGATTTACCAAAATATGGTTTAGAACCGACCGTCAAGCTAGAAAGATCTATAAAAGGTTTTTAATTTTTTTTTTTTAATAAATATTCTTGATGTTTTTGTTGTATAACCTGTCTGATCTTTGGTTCTTTTTCAGAATCAGAAAGAGAGGGTAAAAAATTATTTGATGATGTCCTGGCCAGACGGGAACGTGCTGATAAGACCAGGAATGCCCTGAATGTTCTAACCAGGTTCAAATTTCTATTTTGTTTACCTTGTGTCTTGGATAGAAACATTAAGAGAGGGGATTATGACATTGTGATTAATGATTATATTAGGGTCAAAAACCTCTTCAATAAAACTGATGTACATGTAAGTATTTAGTTATTTATTATTATATGTCAGTAGGGAAACTATGTGCAGTAACTGACATTATGTACTAAAAAGCAATTTCCAAGAAACGGCAAGCAAAAACGTACTTTTCGAAGAACATTTTCTGTGGGTGGGCCGCTTCACTGAAATGGCTTTTTTAGTAATGTCAGTTACTGCACATAGTTTCCCTACTGACTTGTAGGTATAAAGGTAATAATTGAGAAATGAGGAATTGACATTTGACAGCAAGGAAACTAATGGTGTCAATAAATACAAGAAATGCTCTGCTATCTAAAACTTAAACACAATACCTGACATGATACCACCTGAAATGTATTTTTTTAACAGTGTTCCAAGTTTTTAAGAAATAAACACGTGAAGTGACACATACCACGTACATCTTTATTGGTATTCTATGTTTTTTAGGTATTTAAAACAGCTTTAAACGAAATAGAAAAACGAATTATCGAACTGCAAAATAAACTGCACATTAAATTACAAACAATGCCCATAACAGTAGAACAGCAGAAGAGACTGATACGGTACCTGGTTAATCTAGACTCGCCACACGATGCAGCTTGGGATGCGATCATAAGCAGATCAGATTTCATAAATAAAAAAATTATTTCTATTTATAATTTCCACAAGAGGATGGATGAAAACGAAGGAACAAAACCGAAACCTAACTCGGCTAGTAAATATTTAAAGTATAACACTCCTACACACGCCGAATCTGCAAACACTGTACCAGTGAATTTAGCTTTTATAGATGAAATTTGTTTGAATATATCGGAGACTTTTCCTGATTTATGGAGATTAGGCCAAGCCTATTTTTCAGGAGAACTACGAGTGAAGATCGAACCTGGAAGACATCTAGAATATAAGGTGAGATCGAACTATTCATACGTATCAATAACCTGGTTGAGCATCTGCTTTACAGCGCATGGTGATGTCTATTATTGAATCATTCTGCAAACTAATCCGGCTAGCAATAATACCCTGGAGTATCTCTCAAGAAAAGGGCAGTTCAGAAGGCGGTTGGTCCTTGCCTGGCCATGAAGAAACTGCCCCTTATCTTCCTGAACTGCTCAGGTCTGTACGTACAGCTCATGCTACATTCCTTAAGTTAGATTTGCCTAATGAGGCGTTAGATATTGTTTCTGGCCTTTTGTTGGATTTGAGGGTGCATTCAGTTGGGATACTCTTCCAACAAACTGCACAACAGGTGAAACATTTTAATGAGAATTGGAAAATCGGGGTCCGAAGGAAAAATATCGGAATTACTGAATTGGTAGGTTGGAACTTCCTTACTTTTAATTATTTCTAATAATTATTATGCATTGCTTTATAGCCTCTGAGACTGGAGCAGTTAATACAAGATGTGATACAAATAATAAAAGAATCAATACTGCTAACTGAGCAACGTGAAGGGTCTTTACTGGAAGAGCCATTAGTCGAAAAAGAATTAGAGAGACAACTGGAAGCTGTTTTTAAGGCTTTCTATGATGTGTTGAATAATTTATCATGGAGTGATGATAGTGATGATGATAAGGAGAGTTCATCAGCTGTGTCACAGTTAATAGGCACCCCTGTGGGGCTTCATAGTAAGATGCACGACTCAACAAATACTATGCCATTACCTGAGCAGAAACTGCTCATTATTTTGTCTAACTGTGTGTACACAAGAGAAACTGTTGTGGATAACGTATTGAAGATGTTCACTGATAATGGTTTCCTGGCACCAAATGTAGCAATCAAGAATTCTAAAATTAAACTGCTATCTCTAGAGAAATCGATATTAGATAAGTATCTGGAACAGAAGAGTGATCCTTTGGTGGGCACAATTGAGCCTTCTATGTATTTAGGTCACTTTGATTGGGATACTGTTGTTACGCCTACTGATATTCGTCCTTATGCTAAGGAATGTATTAACAACTTAATCCATATACATGCTGAGGTAATTTTTTAAATAGTAGTATTCATAGTTGCTGATTTAATGCCATTATTTGTAGGTTAATAATATTTCGCCGGGACTTTTACAAAGTGTGCTTCCTCAAATTGTTCAGATAATAGCTGAAGAATTGTACAGACTAATGTCTTGCGTTCAAAAATTTAGTAAAGCAGGCTCTCAGCAAGCGTCAATCGATATTATGGCTTTACAAGAATTTTTCCTTAAATATACAACACCTAAAGCAAAGTATGTTTATGATTTTATGATTCCGTTATTTAATTTCAATAATGTATCCCTTTATTTATTTCAGAAATTATTTTGGGGAGGCGCTGGATATTGTCCCGAAATTGGAAAAATCTGAGTTCACGTGAGTTATACATGTTAGTAAGGGTTTATTGAATGATTATTTAATTCCCTTGCAGAATTGTTGAAGATATTCTGAAGCAGTGCAGAATTAAAATGAAAGTGCAACTGCTGTGTCTTTCACATCAAGTAACTGACCAATGAGGATGGTTTTATTCAAATTTAACTTCTCTTGTTTATTGTGATTTTTTTCAGCCCTTAATTTCTGCTTTGAAATGGTACCTGCTGATTATTTAATATTTACATATTTTTTTATAGTCTTTGCAAAGTCACTTGAAACTGCAAAAAATTAAATGATTTTATGGGGTGTCATCAATTATGATGATATCTTTGCATTTAAATAAAACCAAATAGATATACAGAATTATTATTAATGTATTTAGAATTACTCTTAATGTCACTTTGCACGTGGATAGTGTGGCTGAGTGTCGGTTTGACACTAATACTGGAATAAAAACCTACAATTTTAGAAAAGCAGATTTTCCGTCTCTATATGCTTCATATCTGAGCACCGATTGGACTGTTTTGGAAAACTAGTGATGTTGATGAGGCAGTCCAGTGTTTTTACACCTTGGTAATGAGCAACATTGATGCGAATGTGCATGCTAACAAGAGGTTCATAAGGACATATTATCCTTGTTGGTACACTGCTGATATTATTCGTAATGTCAAACGAAAAGCCTGAATCAGGAGAAGATATAGACGTTTAATCAATAAAATGATAGAAATGATTTTGAAAGACTTAGACATCTGGTGAAAGTTTAGTGTAATGCTGCTAATGATAATTATTAAATGCAATTGGTAATGATTCTAAACAGTTTTGGTCCTATGTACTGCACAAAAGGGGTAAGTCCAGGATTCCTGGCACTATGATTTATGGTGATGTGAGGTGCGATCGTGTCCAAATGGTAGTTGACACATTTGCCAATTGTTTTCAGAGTTTTCTTCCATCTGATCTTGAGTCTGACGCTATGTTTCGATTTGATGAGGGCATTCAGTCCAATTATTGTCTTGATGTTGGTATTGGTCCAGTCACAGATGGGGAGATTCTTCTTGCTGTGAAAAAGCTGAAGAATACAATGACATCTGGTCCTGATGGCATACCCTCATTCTTGGTGAGGGACTGTATTGGGGCATTTTTATAGCCGTTGAGAATAGTCTTTGATCTCTCATTGAAAACTAGATTGTTTCCGGATCGTTGGAAGGAGGCGAGAGCAAACTTTTTGAGGTGGTTGTTTACAGTCGTGTTTACCATGCAGTACAAAACATTCTAATATCTCCATTCCAGCATGATTTTCTGAATCGTCGTTCAACTGTTTCTAATTTGTTAGTTTTTACCCAGTTGGTAATAATTGTTCTGGATAAGCAGGGACAGGTTGACTTTGTCTACACAGATTTATCAAGAGCGTTTGACAGGATTGACCACAGAGTTCTGATAGGGAAATTATTTCGAATTGGTCTTCACAGAGAGATGATTTTGTCCCATTTGATCAATCGTAGGCGATTTGTGACATATTGGCTTTGCTTCTAGGCAGTATATTGCAACATCAGGGGTACCACTGGGGTCTAATCTAGGCCCGCTGTTATTTTTACTGTTTATTAATGATCTCTGTGATACTTTGCACCACACTGTGGTAGGCTTTTGTTTGCTAATGACATGAAGATATTTTCTGCTGTTTCTGAAACTTCAGAAACAGTAACCTTCAGAGACAGATTACTGCTGTTCAGACATGATGTGCGCTTAACACTTGAATATACACTTGAATGCTCAGAAGTGCAAGGTAATGACATACTCTAGAAAACAGACTAATATAGTTTTTCCTTACAATATTGATGAACTTGCACCCTCTCTCGCACTACAAGTTGTAAAGATTTAGGAGTTTTGTTTGATCCATGTTCTGAGTTTTGCTAAGCATGTTAATAGCATTGTGTTGGATGCTAGTAGAATGTTTGGTTTCATTGTGCGCAACTGTAGGAGGTTTGATAACATTCAACCATTGGTTTTGCTCTATTATGGGTATGTACGGTCTAAAATTGAGTATGCATCAGTGATTTGGTCTCCTTTCTATGCCGGTCACAAATCCGTTGCTGAGAATGTGCAGAGAAGGTTTCTAAAGTATTTTGTGTTTAAAGTTACTGGCGCTTGTCCAGAGAGAGGTATAGGATAATGCAGACCTTCTGAATATGACTGGTTTCCAGTCTCTTGAGGGTAGGCGGAGATGCCCGTCTGTGGTGTTTCTACAGGGTTTATCAGAGTTGTTGGGCCAAACTTGAAGGGGTGGTTTCTCTCATAAATCTAAATTAAAAAATAAGTTTCAGCTCAAAATTATGTTTCGTTTAAAAGATACAGGGTGTTAAACTTTAAAAAAATATAAGAGCTTTTGGTTATAACTCGTGTAAATTTACACCGATTTTGATGAAACTCGGCACGAACAATAAGCAAACAAAACTCTTTAATTTGAGTATTTCAGATTTTGTAGATGTCTTCCAGTGGCATAGATAGTCAGGATTGGAGCCACTTTTCCCTCCCCATATTTTACGCCACTGACTTTATTGCAAATACCAAACCGTTGTGCAATAGCCCAGGCTGTTTAGAATAAAAAACTATCCTTTAGGTTTTTTCATTTGCCGCACCGTTTTTGAAATATTTGAATTTTTCTCAGGTATATTTTGGCAATTTACATTACAAAATTGTTGATTTCATTAGAATTTATCCGACTAGAATTTTGATGCAAAATGTAATTAGTGACATTGCCTGAAGAAACTTTAATATCTCAAAAATAGTGCGTCGTATGGGAAAAGCTAAAGAATACTTTTTAGCTCTAAAATCCATTGGCTAATAAACAACGTTTTTGTATTTGCAATAAAGTCAGTGGCGTGAAAGACAGGGAGAAAAAAGTGGCTCCAACCCTGAATATTAGATTAGTGATATTTCTTGAGGAATCTTCAAGTATCTCAAAAACGGTGCGCCGCATGAAAAAAATTAGGATATACTTTTTGTTCTAAAGTGTATGAGTAATCGAATAACGGTTTTGTAATTGGAAAAAAGTTAGTGGTGTAAAAGATAAGGAAGGAAAAGAGGGGAAAAAAGAAAAAAACCCAGAATATCTACGTCACTGGAAGATATCCATAAAATCTGAAATAGTCAAATTAAAGTCCATTGTTTGTTTATTGTTTATGACAAGTATCAACAAAATCGGTTTAAATTTACACAAGTTATAACCAAAAACTGCTATATATTTTTTTAAAGTTCGACACCCTGTATCTTTTAAACGAAACGTCATTTTGAGCTGAAAATTATTTTTTTAACTCACATTTATGAGAGGAACCACCCCTTCAAGTTGGGCCCAACATCTCTGATACGCCCTGTATACAGGGTGTTTTCTTCATAAGAAGGTATGTCCTAAAAGTCTTAACTTTTGAGATACAGGGTGGTGAAGTTTTATTAAAATAAATCATTTTTTCGTAATATCTGCAATACCGCTCTGGATATTTTAATGAAATTTCGTATACAGGTATTACGCATCAAGGGAAATTTTTTCATGTACCACGTTTGATTTTATTTCCACTAGTGACCATGGTGCATGATCGTGCAGAATTTTACCTGCATATTTCGGCAGACATTGCTGGTACATCACTGATTTCGGTTGAAATAGAAATAATTTTTGGAATCCTCATTCATTTCCAAGCAAATTTGATTACTTGATTTTTTTCCAGTCCGATGCATGGGTTTCCCCTAAAAAAATAAAATCTGTTTCTCTACATGGTCACAAGATTGTCGTTAAAGTGACAATAAATAATATAAAAATATGGAGGTAAAATTCTGCACGATCGTCACACTGCCCGAATCATAAAACGAAATATGATACATGAAAAAATGCCTCTTGATGAGTAATACCTGTCTATTTAATTTCATTAAAATATCCAGAGCGGTATTACAGATATTACGAAAAAAGATTTTTCTACTCCTAACTTTTAATATGCGTATTAAATATGAATCACCAGTGCTTTAATGGATCTCATTAAGATACAAATTTTCATTAAAGCACTGGTCAAGCTATCCAATGGCAGAGGAGCATTTGCAATCGAATCGGTCCTTTTCTCTCACAATCGGGTCGGTCCACCCCAACCGAAGTCACAGAGTTGTCATACTCACGACAAAAATTGCCTTGTGATATAAGTTCTGTATTTCTGAAAAAAAATCTGAACGTTTATTTAATTTAGAACATAAGTAACATTCAAAGGAAATTTATCAAGATTTTATGTTACCTTAATTAATTTGATAGGTAGGTATGTATATCGTGTAAAAGATAGGAAGATAAAGTATTATACTTATTATTCGTAGCGCTCCGTGTGAAAGTATTCAAAGCGGCGACGCTGCGACCGTCGCGTTGCGCAGGTAAACAATATCGTAATTAATGGCTGTCAATGTTATTAATTTTCATTAATCTCAAAATCAAAGCGTAAAATTCGGAATTCGAACTTCGCATAATAGAAATTACGCAGTTGTGAGTAGTGCCCTTTAAACTTGATACTAAAACATGTCTCAGCAGAATAATCTTAGCGACGAAGAGAAAATTTGGTAATATGCGTAAACAAATAGCAACCTATCTTAACCTCAATGATCCGCAATTGTACACGGGTCATTGTTAAAATTTATAATTTTTTAATCTTTTCTATGAAATAAAAAAGGGTCGTAGAAAAAATAGTGTATGGAACTCGCAGATAATGGCTATTAATACGCTCTTATGATGGTTAAGACACTCGCCTACGGCTCGTATACTCGCGTATTAATAGCCTTCATTATAAGCTCGTTGCATAATATACTATTATTTTTTATTTACAAGCAATTTTTTTTATCTGTTGATAAGATACGATAAGAAAACAGAGAAATTAAAGATAATTTGTAAAACAGGCAGTGGGGTTTCGGTATAAAGGTGCGTACAGACATGCAACAGAACATCGTCACGTAACACCGCCGCGTATCATTTATGTACGCGGCGATGTTGCGTGGTCAGCCCGGTTTAAAAAAAAAATTTACTGCAACAGAACATCGCCCCGAAACATCAACGCGAAACATTTAGGCGTCCCAGATTTTTTAATTAGTTGCACGAGTGTATTCGAAAAAGATGGACATTGCGGCTGCAGCATATACATATAGTTATGCACTATTTAGTGCAGAAGAAAAAACACAGATCAAGACGCTGGTGGCAGAATCAATTATACACCAGTAGAACTGTGTACGGCGGTCGTCAGTTATTAAGAGATTTTAAACTTTCAGTCAGTGAGTGGCCTATATAAAAACTTCACAAGAATAACGCCAACTGATTTTGAATTTTTGATCAATTTGACCAACACAAAAATCAAAACAACGCAAGTGTTTCGCAGCCACGTCCAAACCGGCAAATCTATAGTGCAACGTCGTCGCGAACATTTCTTTGATGTGACGCCGAAATACCGACAACTGATGGGACGCTGCGATGTTACTGTGTTACGCTGTTACTGTACTGGTACGATGTTGCAGAGTGCCGTCCAGACTTGATACGCGGTGAAGTTACGTTACGGTGTTCTGTTGCATGTCTGTACGCACCTTTACATTACACATAATAATAATTAGCAATTTAATATTAATTATGTAATTTTTTTGCTATTTATTTAGGAAAATCTACACCTATACTTGCAGTAATAAATAACACTGATAGATTTTGTTCTTCCATAGACCTTGCCGAAAGAGCAGTTTTTAAAACATCTAATGAAAGGGAATTAAGTACAAAAAGTATAAAATAATAATAAACAATGTTATTATTCTGATTAACAGCTATTGTTGGTGTTTATAGATAGCTAAAGTTATTGGCACCTACCTAGTATTATTATTATTATTATTATTGTGTTGCTAGGAAATAATAAAAATCTCGATAATAAGCTTGCTAAAAAAGTTTAATATTTTTATAGTAAGAACAGATTGAAACTTTTCGTCTAGCGAGATTATTTCCCAATAAAATTTTAATTATCTAAGTAGGTATAATTATATAATTATAATTATAGTTCCTATATAATAGTATATTATGCAACGAGCTTATAATGAAGGCTATTAATACGCGAGTATGATGGTTAAGATACGAGCCGTAGGCGAGTGTCTTAACCATCATAAGAGCGTATTAATAGCCATTATCTGCGAGTTCCATACACTATTTTTTCTACGACCCTTTTTTATTTCATAGAAAAGATTAAAAAATTATATATTTTAACAATGACCCGTGTACAATTGCGGATCATTGAGGTTAAGATAGGTTGCTATTTGTTTACGCATATTACCAAATTTTCTCTTCGTCGCTAAGATTATTCTGCTGAGACATGTTTTAGTATCAAGTTTAAAGGGCACTACTCACTACTGCGTAATTTTTATTATGCGAAGTTCGAATTCCGAATTTTACGCTTTGATTTTCCAATTAATAATAATTAATAACATTGACAGTCAATAATTACGATATTGTTTACCTGCGCAACGCGACGGTCGCAGCGTTGCCGCTTTGATTACTATCACGGAGCACTACGAATAATATAATACTTTATCTTCCTATCTTTTACACGATATACCTACTTATCAAATTAATTAAGGTAACATAAAATCTTGATAAATTTTCTTTGAATGTTACTTATGTTCTAAATTAAATAAACGTTCAGAATTTTTTTTCAGAAATACAGAACTTATATCACAAGGCAATTTTTGTCGTGAGTATGACAACTCTGTGACTTCGGTTGGCTTGCCGACCCGATTGTAAGCGAAAAGGAACCGATTCGATTGCAAATGCTCCTCTGCCATTGGATAGCTTGACCAGTGCTTTAATGAAAATTCGTATCTTAATGAGACCCATTAAAGCACTGGTGATTCATATTTAATATGCATATTAAAGGTTGGGAGTAGAAAAAAATTATTAAAAATATTTTTAAATTTGCCAAAGAACTAGGAACAACCACTTTTTAATTTTTTAATTTTCTTTCATTTCAATTGACTTTGCATAAACTGTATCTCACATTATATCAATCAAGCTTGTGGTAATAGTTAAATATTATTAATTGTATATCTTCAAACAAATTTTAAAAATTATTTTTATTGTGTAAATTTTATACATAATTTGATGTACCTATAGTATAAATTTTATATGAAGGCGAGAGTTTGACGAGAATTGGTTACTGCGCAGATACGCCACCGAATCCATAAATATTTGTTGTCTAAAATCAACAATGTTAGTCGCTGTCCACTTAAAAATAAAAACAACCAATCTCCGCCGTTCATCGTACATGTAAAATTTCAGTGGTGGTACTGCGTTAACTCGTATCGTTTCTATTTGAAAAACCTACGTACTTATCATTTAACATAATATGTTAGCAGTGTTAGCAGTGCAGTGCATATAATATATTATATTATATGCACTGCACTGCTGATATAATTTCTAGTCTGACACAGTGGAACAGTTAAAAGCTCGCAAGATGCGCAGTTCATGTCTTGCCTCTCGCCTTCTTATATAAAATTGAAAAAAAAGAAACACATTATTTATATCTTTATATTGTATTATATTTGTATATTTTCAAGTTAATAAATATTTAATATTTACGACAGAATATTAACAACATTGTGGTGAAATTCCTGGTGAAATCCAGGAAAAGTCCATGGATGATCTTGAATTTGATGATAAGAAGATCCTTATTAAAATACTTTTTCACTGTATTATTTATTTTTAAAAATGAAATGAAAAAGTATGAACAAGTATGAAGCTTGATTTTATGACTTATCAAAAATGATCGCTATAGTACAGTTTAAGAGATCGTTTATCTGGAATGTTCCATAAAATATTTGCACCTTCCTCTAGAAAAGATTAAATCTTAGAAAAAAAATAACTTTGTCCTTAGACTTGTGTCATAACAGTCTACGTTTTCTATAACTTTATTTATCACTTCTTCTGGAATAAGGGCTTTCGTTGAAATTTCAAAGGCATTTTCGACTTGACTGATTTTTTCTTGCTTTGCATAGGCACCATGTGAGTTTCAGGCACTGATTTAATGGAAGAAGTAGGAGGTGGAATTGATTTGGGAGTCGTTCTAAAAATATTCCCATCAATGTTATTTATTGGAAGTTCTAGAAACTCCTCATCATTTTTAATTTTCTCATTATCTTTCTTTATATCTTCCAGTTTCCTATTGAGAGGTAACAGGGATGGGGCCAGTAGACGAAAGAGCATCTAAAAAAAAATATTTTGAAAGTATCAATCCATAAATTCAAAATACTAATAAGAACTCATCATTGGTCGGTTAAATTACCGGATAGATTTCTGTGACCTGTTCTGAAAGAAGTATATATCGACTCTATACTTTTCAACTTAAATTGGGAATAATCAATATAAAATTGAGAATAATCAACTTAAAATTCTGACAACCAGAAAAAAATTAAAGGCCTGTGTAGTTGTCATTAAAAACTGTTAAAAATAAATTCTAGTTGAAAATAATTGTTCGGAATATGAAGTTGATTATTCCCGATTTGAAAATGATTGTTGTCAATAATTTGAATCTGTTTATTCCCAATTTGAAATTAATTATTCTTGCAACACAAAGTACTTATGCAATACAATATACATGTACAGAAGCCGTTTTGACAATGTCAGTTAAACTGGCCATGACGTCAAGAATGACATCATCTTTATACCAACCTTATTTACACAAAGCACATACATCTGAGCGTGTGATGATATGATTTGAGGTGGTAGGACCGAGCCATGTTGCCGGATCATTCGAATGAAAATTACTGTTTATGACGTTCAAAATACTCATGTGAAGTTAGCCCCCGAATTCTAAAAAACCACAAATTTTTCAGAGTTCTGAGTAGAACTAGAATAGTTCTAGAGTTCTGCATGTAAATTTTAAATAGTTCCGCGGAGCAAATAAGAAGCTCTTTAAAACGCAAAAATTCGTTTAGGGGGCTAACACTTTAGGCAGCCTCCACTTTCCTCCGAAAATGAGTTCTGAGGTGATAAATAACATCAACAAAACTTTGAGTTCTAGAGTTCCTGTATATTTTCTCAGATAGTTCCGCGAATTTTCTTTGGAAATTTTCAAAAACTCGCCGAAAATGAAATCTGATTAGTGTTTTGGGTCGCTCCCGAAGAGTTCTATAAAAAAGTTATCTTCCATTTTGCCGAAAACTCAATAACTGTTTGTTAATCGCGAAAATAGTTGCCAATATAGGTAAGAAATATACGTATCTAAACAAAAGGAATTTTGACAAAAATAACTAAAATGGGTTCTGATCAGAGACCCATTAACCATGGGTTTCTTAGAACCACCTCGATGTCCTCTATCCACAGTTACTGTTTGTCCGTTTACCAATGAAACACCCTGTATATTTTTTTCAGTTCTTTGACGACATCTCACGAACCCTTTGAGATATAAAACTGAATTTTTGTACACATCTTACTATTTATATTAGTTACTTTTTTAATTCCAACTAAATTTTTTTCATGTCAGTGGTGAAGATTTTCGGGTTGCTTGAAATTTTTTTGCCCTTAATTTCTACGACACTGAGGAAAATTAGCATTGTGAAAGCGCATTTAAACTGTCAATGTTAAACTTTTTTTTATGATTAGCTTCAAAAAAAAATTGCCCTCAAAAAGTAGATAATGTTAAACAAGATGTGTACAAGACCTGGGCTCTGTATTTCAAACGGTTCCTGAGATATCGTCAAATAAAAAAAAAAAAAAATCGACACCCTGTATCTCGAAAACAGTAAATTTGTGGATCCATTATGTTAATAGGATTTTTTTTTAGATCGAGGCAGGCACTTTTCATTTTCCGACACATGTTTTGAAACAACCTGTAGGTATAAGATATCTATAAATAAGTTGTTCCCAAGTTCTCCTAAATTTATTTTCAGACTCTCAATAAGAAAAAAAAGAAAATTTAATTTTTTTTTGGTAATTTAACCGACTATGTGTATCTCTCATAATAGCTTCCAAAATCCCTATCTACCTACTGCACTTTAACCTTGACATCCTGCATAGTAAAAGTTGGAAATGCTATATCTATACAGGGTGTTTTGTAATTGAATGTCAATATTTAAGGGGGCGATTTTTGGGTCCATTTTAAGAAGAAAAATTCATAAGAACGATTTAATAGACAGGTATTACTCATCAAGAGGCATTTTTTCATGTACCACATTTCGTTTTATCTCCACTAGTGACATCTTGCAGAATTTTACCTGTGCATATTTTTTTATATTTTTTTATTGTCATTTAACGACAGTCTTGTGACCATGTAGAGAAACAGATTTTATTTTTTTAAGCAAAAACCGTGCATCGGACTGAAAAAAATAAGTAATCAAATTTGCTTGGAATTGAACGGGGATTCCAAAAATGATTTCTACTTGAACAGAAATCAGTGCGGTATTACAGATATTACGAAAAAATGATTTATTTTAATAAAATTTACCCCCCTGTATCTCAAAAGTTAAGACTTTTAGGACATACGTTCTTATAAAGTTTTCTTCTTAAAATGGACCCAAAAATCACTCCCTTAAATATTGACATTCAATTACATAACACCCTGTATATGCGATTCAAATCTTCTAATGTGAAAAATATCACTAGTTTTTTAAGGCCATTGCTGTTATTGCTAGGCTTCTCTCTTTTTGGCGTTATTATACACGATCGAAATCAACATTTCGTTAAATGACCTCCACTTATGAGATGCCGCTTAGTTTTTATTTCTATTTTCATAACAATCTCATTGCTGAGGTAGATATGACTTATTCGTCAGATTTTACTTATTTTGTAATTACTTCTGTCCATTCAGGAACACCATTGGATGTATAAGCGAACTGCCAAAATGGTATTCCCAGGTGATGTATGCACATTTTCAGATACGTGGTAAAATCATCAGCTAAGAAGAAGAACTGCATACTGGTGTTATGTACCCAAATTGTTGGCAGGTATCGCGGGTTAATATAAACTAAGGTTACCTAAAAGAATTATTTACGTATTACTTATTCATAAATTAATAAATTCCATTATTAAGTATATATGTAAGCGGTGTCCCAAAAATAGCGTAAATACTCTTCGGTGCGTTCTTGAGTGATCATCCATGGCGGGGTTGCTCCCGTGTCGCGGTTGCTAGTCCCTCATCGGGAGCCTCCCCGGGTGGCGGATAGGGGAATGTCGTCCAATATGGATGGTACCGGGGAAATGAAATACCCGGGGCTGTCCAAAACTAGCAAACCAAATGGTAGAGGACATAGAATCCACGCAGCCTCGTCCGGTGCGATACCATCTTTCTGGTTTAGGCGGCGTGAAGTTGCTTTAAAGAGCTGACGTTTCGTTGCTGTGTCAGAGATTCCGGTCCATGGGGTTAGAAACAAAAAAATGCATGGATGGCGTTCCCGGGGTTAAAATATTCCGGAGTTAAAACCCCCATTTGGATCTCCGGGCGGGGGCTAATCCAGGGGAACATTCATGCTTTTACCCTGGATATGACTTTCATTCCCGATTTAGACGTAACTTCGACGTTGGAGTTTTTGTCAGAAGTGACCTCTCCTGCAAACCTGAGGAAGACTTGGAGCCTCAGGACTTTGATGTCATGTGGCTTAGAATAACAGAGACCACCAAATGACTAGATTTATTTGTTGCTTGTACCGACCACCAAGCGATAAGGAGTATACACTTATAAAGAGTATGTATAGGGCACTTTTTTGTCACTGACAAATACTGTTAATTTTCTAATTTTAGGTAAATTATCCTAAAACCGGGACAGCAATCTTTTGGGAGACTTCAATGTAGGTAATTCCCGATCGCGAGGGAGACTTAGCTAGCCTTCTGGATCTCTTTTTGACTACGAATCCTCCAATTTATATACCATCGCAGTGAAGGCTCCATTGGGCTCCTCAGACCACAAACTCGTCTCAACATCATGTGTCCTACCAAGTAGTGTCAAAAAAGCAAGTAAACCACGTGTAGTCTGGCACTGTAGATCGGTCAAATGGAAAGAACTCAGGGAACACTATCGATCTTTTCCATCGAGGAGTGTCTGTTTCGGCTGTGATGATCCATCTGTTTGTGATAGGGAAATTGCGCAATTCATCTTAACTGGCATGGAAGCCTACATTCCTTAAAAAAAACGGCCCTGAAAAAACAAACCTTGGTTTAACAAAACTTGCTTTTCAGCAGCGGAGAAAGAGCCTCGACGAAACAAATCACTACAACTTCATCCGTGCTCGAAACACCTTTATTTTCTCCATCGTGATCTTTTTTTCAAGTTTTTTTTCTTCAACATATAATTTGAAGTTTTATCTTCATTTTGTCTCGTTTATAGGGGTACTTTTAACGAAAAATAAGAAATTTCCACGCTGGTCGAAAATTAGCTTACACTTATTTAAAATTATTAAATCGAATCAATTTCTTTTTTTTTTTTTCACATTCAATTATGAATGATTCTGAAAATTAGAAAAGCAATCGCAACGACAATTAAGTCACCTACATGCAGGTTAAAAAGTTTTCAAATTGGTCTTTTAATAACGAAGATATGACAAGTTTTAAAAATAATTTTTCTTAAAAATTGTGATGGTGATAGTGGTGTAGGTACTACCGAGCAAGCACATCTAGTAGATAGACCCGCTCAGCGTTTTGGAGTTCAAATGGCAGCGTGGCGGAGTTTGTTAGGTTCTTGCCTGGTATTCTGGTATTATTGAATCGCATAAAAATACACTATTTATGCGATTGATGCGCAAGAAGGTTTTTATTACTTCTAAAGTTCTCAATCAAAAATACCAACTGTAAAAGCCAATCTTATTTTCTCTCCTCAGACAATCTAAAAATGCAATAACATAGGAGCTTTCCATTTAAAAAAACATAACTTTGATATGTCACTCTCATATGGGACACTCTGTACAGTCCAAAATAATTTTAAATAAATGGCCATTGTGATCCTGTAATTGAATTTGCCAAAATTATTTTTGAAAAAAAAAATCCATCGTTAGGCCCACAGAACCTACTCGAATGAGCTGGGACACCGAAAAATTTAAATTGTCAAACCGTCGTCTATCTTTGAAATGTAAAAAATCTGTTTTGGGGCATTGCGTTTACTTTAAGTTTTTAAATATCAAGTTTACCTAAACATTGATTATTTAATTAATAATATTGAAATGTTGCTACTATTATTGTACAGGCTTTCGCTAATAATAAAGTATGGCCACAGGATTTTTTTAAATAGTTTTTCATCACTTACTTCTTGATGACACCTCAACAACTACCGAAGACTTTTTACACCATTTCTGGAACACCCTGTCCTGTATGTGTTGCGAAAAAGTAGATGAAGCCGTTAACCACAAATTGTTTGGCCAAAAACAAAGGAAGTTTCCTCATGCCAATTTTCACATAGGCGTCCCTCTTTCAAGTTCAAGTTAACAAAAAATTCTGAACACATTGAACCCCACGCAACCGACTTTTTCCCGTGCACGCCTCTGGTCCACTAGACGTATTGCAGATCAAGCGTTCATTTCTTTTAGTTTCCACATTCTTGTAAGATTTTGATTTAGGGCTTGGTTTACGAGATGCTGGATAGTAGGTATTTTACAAAACAAGAGTAGTTGAAAGTGACATTTTCCGCGAGTGCGAAATTGTCTTTCAACTCGAGATATTGTACTATACTTTATCTACTCCCATATCATATAGGAACAAATGATGCCAGACTCACCCACTCACCTTACTTTACTATCCTATCTTCAGTACTTAACTTTTCATTTCACATTTACTAAGTAATCTGAATATGTGAATAAGAAAATTTACTAATAATCTTTCTTTTGACTTCTGCATGGGGTAAAGTCTTTTCCATTGCCACTTATTCAGTTTATGCTAATATTTGAGGTGTTTTCCATTTCAGTTTCACTCCCACTCCATTAATATTTGATATTGAAAATAATCGGTTAGAATATAGCCAAACTGTTATTAGAGTTTCGGTCAAACGGTCTCGAAGTGCAGCATGGTTTGGTTTGGTCCCTACTTATTGGATGGGTGACCAATTATAGTGGTAAAAAAAATTACCTATGTGCAAAGGCTCACTGTCAGGCTATGCAAGTTGTTTTGTAATTGTTAACTTTCATATAAGGGAGTAGATAAACATTATTGAATTAATAATAATTATTTCTATTAATTAGGAACTATGATGCAATTTAATGGAAATTATTAAACAATTCATTTCTATAATAACAGGTTTGTGAATTTTATATCTTTTCTCTCATGAGATTAACTTTGAATTATTTTACATATCGAGTATACCTATGCCTACTTATAATAATTATTGTTCTACCGTATAGCCGCTACTTTTGACTGATGGTTTATCAGACCGTGTTGTAATGAAAAAAACAACACTGTTTTGACTTTTGATTTTCATTACTCAACAGGTATGTGTAATGAGAACACTTTCAGGCTACCTATGCAAAGTTGTTCTGTAATTGTCAACTTTCATATAAGGGAATAGATAAACTTTATAGGTATTTGACGACTAATAAAGTCCCTTAATCGATTACAGGTGGTGGAGGGGGGTGGTTCAAGTTTCTTTTTTTTGAAGTTTTTGGCGCATATATCGAAAATGGTGGATCGCACAGGGAAGTTTATACTTTCCAAAATTAAAGCCTGTTAAATTCACTATCAAATTTTACATCCACATTTTACTCTTTGTGTTACCACGTCTTTTTAGATATATAGCCGGGGAAAATGTAAAACTTACAGAAAAAAAACTTGCGTAAGTGTTCCCCGAAAAACGTAAGATGCTATTACACATTTTTCGGAAAAATATTACATTCGCCGGCTCATGTATCTCAAGAATGACATGAGGAAAATCGTTCATTCATTTTGACCAATAAAGCAATTTGTTCCTAAAGATGTTGACCTAGTTTTTCACAACAAGTAGGTATTATTACAATTACAATTATTATATGGATAATCTACAAACATTTTTTTTTCTTACTTACCCTTCCTATATTATTCAAATTGACCAATTCAAACAATTTGCTATCGGGACCCAATCGCAACTCATATCTTTCAGTTTCAGTGTTAACACCAGGATCATTTTTTATTTCATATCCATAAATCTGTTGGAGATCGTTTAAAGAATTAATTTCTATCTTCCCCTGAACAATGTAACTGTCAGGGCGGGGATCATCTAGAATGTCAACAAATAAATATAAACGATTTTAATAATTATTTTCAGTTACCAACCACTGCAAGAAAATTTATAAGAAAACAATAAGCCGTTTGTGGAAGCGTAGAAGCAACGTAGATCTTCCAGTAAAAGTACACTGTGTTTTTGCTCCCAAGAGCAGATGTTGTTATGATGGGCAGGCGGATTCCTTTCCAAATGTTGGTCATAAATTCCTGGCAGTGTTTCTAAAAAAAATAAAACAAACTATTACTCAGATGGTTGGAGGTTTCACCTGTGACGAGAATGACCGAGAATCTTTGGCAAACCAAGGAGAAGATTTTCGTAGAAGGAATCCTCGAATACTTTATCGACGACGAATTCCATTATTACCTATATCTAAGGACGAAATGCTGGGGTGCTGAGAAGAAGGGTCGGATTTTATTGATCAAACGATGTGTGTTAGTTACATTTTATTTTTTTATTTGCAATTTTTGTTCAAACTCTGTTTGTTCATGTGGTTAATTAAGGAGGTATTTCATAGTTTTTATTTGTTTGTTTAAAAAGCAAGGCAACGACCCTAGCAGAGATTCTATTTATTCAAAAAATTACTTTTGTATTACAATGCAGCGAGGAACATGCTACATACCTAGCAGCTTCTGCTACTACTGTGTGGGTCATATCTGTTTACTTACCCTCACTCATAGATGGCAGATCTGTACGTACAGTACACCTGTTTAAATCAAATCGATGATCTACCTACTTGTTGAAAGAAATTATTTCCCCGTTATTTTTATTTCCAATCCTATATGTATTTCCAAAATATTATGGAGGGTTAAAAAAATTCGTAAATCTTGTAATATTTTTCAAAACTAAATTAAAGAAAAAATAATTTGGAAATAGGTATTCAGAATAGGTTTATTCATGTTGTGATATAGGTATACCTATAAAAAATATGAACCTAATAAGTGTTGTTTTTTTGATTTAAAAGTTACGGAAACTATTACTTGCGATTTCAAAGAAACGGTTGCAAAAAATGTATTTCGATTGAGGCCATGACAGTTTTTTTTTTTTTTTGTAAATTAATCCAGTTTCCCAAATACAAAGTTGTTTACCTATAACAAGGTTGTTATGATGGGCAGACGGATTCCTTTCCAAATGTTGGTCATCAATAATTATTATTCTTGGCAGTTACTAAAGAGTAGGTACCTCTACTGAGATTCTTATTAGGATGGTAACTTATACAGGGTGTCCCATAATATGTGGGCAATCTCCCGGATTTGGGTAAATTTCGTAAAAATAAATGAAAAAATAGCTATAAAATTAATTCCTCAGAGACACCCCTACAAAGATATTAGCTGTTGAAGTTGAGAGTTGAAAATCAATTTTTTGCAATAACTTTTTTATTTCTTGACCGATTTTGATAATTTTTGGTTTTGTTTTGTATTATTTTGAACTGTTTAGAATAGTGTTTCATAATCTTTGGTAGCACATACATAGACCTCGGGATGGCATAACCCTCTCATTCACTTGAAAGAAAACAATTTAAATAATAATTTTACAGTTTTTTAAGGTTAATTTTCTTTTTATTTGACATTTTTTACATAAAAAATGTATCTTTATTTATTTCGATAGAGCGAACCGTTATCGAGATAAACGTCCTTCTAATAGGTGATGCGTCGCAGGAACTTTCTAAATTTCAAGTAAATTTTAACAAGATGGCTGACCTTTGACAGTAAATTGAGCAGGAAACAAAACAATAACTTAATTAAAAAACACGTCAGTGTCAAAGATTTCATTTCATGCAGATTCAATTCTAACTGATTTTCTGCGTATTCAGCATTTTTGTAACTCATTTTAAAATCAGTTAGAATTGAATCTGCATGAAATGAAATCTTTGACACTGACGTGTTTTTTAATTAAGTTATTGTTTTGTTTCCTGCTCAATTTACTGTCATAGGTCAGCCATCTTGTTAAAATTTACTTGAAATTTAGAAAGTTCCTGCGACGCATCACCTATTAGAAGGACGTTTATCTCGATAACGGTTCGCTCTATCGAAATAAATAAGGATACATTTTTTATGTAAAAAATGTCAAATAAAAAGAAAATTAACCTTAAAAAACTGTAAAATTATTATTTTTATTGTTTTCTTTCAAGTGAATGAGGGGGTTATGCCATCCCGAGGTCTATGTATGTGCTACCAAAGATTATGAAACACTATTCTAAACAGTCCCAAATAATACAAAATAAAACCAAAAATTATCAAAATCGGTCAAGAAATAAAAAAGTTATTGCAAAAAATTGATTTTCAACCCTCAACTTCAACAGCTAATATCTTTGTAGGGGTGTCTCTGAGGAATTAATTTTATAGCTATTTTTTCATTTATTTTTACGAAATTTACCCAAATCCGGGAGATTGCCCACATATTATGGGACACCCTGTATAGGTACCTACCTATAATTTTTTATTATTATTAGGTATACCTACCTAATGATTGATTATTATTACCTATAAAGTTTGATTGATTAATAAAGTATTGATTAAGATTAAGAGTACCTACTATACCTTAAAAATCAGCCAATCAGCGTTATTAAAATTAGAGGTATAGGTAACCTATATTAAACAAATTCATAGATTATATTATTGCCCCTTGTATCTACTTTAATTAAATATTATTATTTAATAGCAAGGTGAATATTTTATTATTAACTATTGTTATCTAGCTCCTAATCACCTCAATTTTATAATTTAATTTAGGTATACTTTCTATTGATGTGAAAAAATGTATATATAGGGTGTTCCTTGGCCAGTGATGCCGAAATTTTCTATTTTTTTAACAGTTTTAACAGGACACTTGTAATATTATTGTATTTTCATTTTTCCTGAGAAAATACAATAAGAATTTCCCAGTTGCAGATCAAATTGGTATGTTATGAGTTATAAACAAATGGAAACGCCATTTTAGATTTGCAAAGTTGTTTACATTAAAAACGGCTTAAGATATACCTAGGTATACCTCTACATATCAGAAAACGGTTTAGCATGTTCCTGCGTTTTAACTTATTATGTATTATCCTATGACGTTAGATGGGATGTTTATACATGATGATGAATTTCCGTCACCCTGTATAGCTTTAAAAATTTCAAGTAGGTATAGGTAAGTAGGTAGGTAAAAAAAATGCTATTTTCACTTATTTATATAGCTCGATAACCTACTTTATTTTAAACTGCGTAACTGAAAAAACCATTCATATTGGATTGTTTCAGTAAATATGAAAATATGGTATACAATAATATCCTGACTTATTTAAAAAATTGACAACGTCATCATTACCAAGCCAATGAGCATCCTCTGTACCTATACCTATATATTTTTTTTAATCAGTAGAAAGTAAATTAAATTATAAAATTGACCTGTTTTTTCATTTTCTTCAAAACTCAAAATTTAAGGATTAACTGAGGGGTACCGGGATTTTTTCAACACCCCTCTATACTTACGTAGGTACCTATATATCATAAATTTAATACCTACCTAATACGTAGGTAAAATAATATAATGATTTATTTTGTTAATAAAATAAAAATAGCTAGGTACATGAAGTATATGCGCGTCTATTCAAAAATGAAGATTAAAAATTTTGATGAATCATTAATTATTAATTAAATTAATCATATATATATATATACAGGGTGTCCCAGCTTATTCGAAGCTGTCTCTGTACGCCAAAAGATGGATTTTTTGCAAAAAATTTTTGCAAATTCAAGTACAGAATCACAATGGCCATTATTTAAAATTATTTTGGAGTATACAGAGTGTCCCATATGACAGTGGCATATCAAAGTTATGTTTTTTAAATGGAATGGAATGCTCCTATGTTATTGCATTTTTGGATTGTCTGAGAGAGAAAATAAGATTGGCTTTTATAGTTGGTATTTAAATTCAGAAGTTTTTGAGTTATAAACAAGTGAAAATCGTCATTTTTCAAGTTCAAAGCCCTGTACAACGAAAACGGCTGAAGATAGAGAAAAACGGCTTACATGTCCCTATTTTAACTTTTCATGTACTATCCTATGATGTAGATGAAATGTTTATACAGGGTGATAAAAAATGTGAAAAATTCTGAGATTGCTCCACGCGTCGCCAAATAAAAAAATCAAAGAAAGTACAAATGTTTCTATACCATAGGATAGTACATAAAAAGTTAAAATAGGGATATGTAAGCGTTTTTCTCTATCTTGAACCGTTTTCGTTGTATAGGTCCTTGAACTTGAAAAATGACGATATTCACTTGTTCTTCCGAGATCGATGAAATCGTAAATCGAGGAAGTATACTGAGCCTACCACCCGAAAAATGTCTGTCACTCGGTCGGGCGTTCTGTGACGATCCTAGGAAACACTCTAGAGGCGCCAGTTTTCGTCGTAGGAAGTTGAAATTTGGCTCGATTGAAGAGGCTCACGGTCCCACGATGTCCATTGAAAATGAGTGGGATCCGTTACCGGGAAGTGGCTTTTTTTCCGGGAATTTCTGGTTTTTTTGGGAACGACCTAGGAAACACTCTAAGTGTCCGAAAAATGCACCGATCGGGATGAAACTCGGTAGCGACGAAGCTCGGGACCCACAAATACGACCTATTGAAAATGGGCTGGATCCGAGTATTTTATTAAGGCCCCCGTTCAGGGCCGTATTTTTTTAAAACGTCCCGACATAAGGATTTGTTTCTCGGTAACGGTACGTCGCGGACAGATTCTGCAAGTACAGTTACTTATGGAAAGCATAGACGTATAAACTTTGTAAAGATCGTTTTTCGAAAAAATAATTAGGTGAGCGATAATGGACTCTCAAAAATTGAGTACACCGTTTTCGCATGATTTTTCGACTATTTCGAATTTTTTTCAAAATTTATTTGACCGATCGAAAAAATAACAAAACAGAGCCGTTAGTTACCTACTAAAAAGACGATGATGATTTTTTTGTGAAAAGTCGGGAAAAGTGACTTATTCAAAAAAACAAAAAAATCACGATTGGCTTAAAAAAATAACAAAATTTTTTTTTAACGAAAACGGTGCATCCTAGCAAAAAAACAAATCAGACCTTTTTTGAATAGTTCTTCAAGTGCTATTTTTTTATTTGAAACATTTTTCCCGGAAAATTGCCTGTTTGGGAGCGGCAATTGTTTCTTCAATAATAACAATTGACCAAATGCTACTCTTTATCGCATGCTTTCAAATTTCTTTCGAAACATTGTCGACCGATCGAAAAAATAATAAAACTGTATGATAGAGACGTTCTTTACCTACAAAAAATATAGATATATTTTTCCTAAACCGTTGGAAAATCTGTCAAAATTCGGAAAAACTTTGGCAGGTCATTGAAACTGTTCAGGCGTGTTTCAAATATAACATCTTCGATCGACGACACAAGTACACTTTTGTCAAATTCTTTTCTTCAACACATAATTTGAAGTTTTGGCTTCATTTTGTGTCGATTATGTTGGTACTTTAAACAAAAAATGAAAATTTTCCTCGCTGCTCGAAAATTAGCTTACACTTTTATTTTTATTAAAAAATTGATAAATTAATGCTTTTTTATTTTTTTTTGTCATATTTTTTATACACGATTGGGAAAATTAGAAGGACAGTCGCAACGACAATTAATTAAAGTAAATGATTGTGAAAAAATTATCCACATTGGTCTTTTAATAACGAAGATATGACAATTCTAAGAAATTGTCAATAATAATCCAACGGCTGTTCCCGGGCGCGATCGTGATCGCGACGCATCGAAGCCGGGCTCGGTCGCTCCGTTCCCCCGCTATATTATTATTATAATGGTAATTATTAGTATGTAACCATAATAAATGCGCGATTCCTGTTCGGGAAATGCCTTAATTTCTGTTTTTTCTTATGCATTTTGTAAATAATTGTTTTTACAATTAATTGCGATGTACTATTAGTATTTCACTAATAATTTGGACTGATAATTATTTTCAAAATTTGAAAAATTCACCGTGAAAAATAGAGTACAGAACGTAATGTCACATTACGTATGCGGAAATTCCGTAAACGCGACCGAAGGAAATAATTTTTTTGCGATTCGAAGAATCCAGATGGCGGAAGAATCATTTTATTCATAATCAATAAATATGCAGAGATTCTACGAAGTAAGGGTTGAAAACATAAATTTTAATCATTTTGTAATTTTAACGTAACGAAAAGACTCCCGGCCACTATACAATCCGGTGAAATATTTTCGAAAAACCAAATCGAACTGTCACATTTGAAACGTCAAAATCGAAAAGTTGAAAAAACGCGAGTTTTTGCACACGAAAAAAATTAATTAAAATCGAAGAATCGAGATGGCGGCCAGATTTTGGTATCGTCGTAAAGGTAAAATGTGCAGCAATAACATATTATTGGTGGTATAATACAAAAAACTGTCATTTTTTAAATGTCAAAATCAAGAGCATTTAAAAAAATCGTATCTCTTTTCAACAAAACTCATTTTGGCATTTTGATTCCACAGACCGCGTTGACATATTTGACAGCTGTGAAAAAAAATTCCCGTGCTTCTGCGCGACCTGTTCTCTCTTTCACGACTAACTTGAACTGTTGAACTAACGCGTGACTAACTTTTACGCGAATCTAACTTTTACGCGCGATCTCGGAAGTTCCCATATTGGTCCTTCAGGAACGATATAGAAAAAAAACACAAAAAGAGATGAATGGCAGATTTTAACTATGACGCGGAATCCACTGATCACAGTGCCGTATAGCGACATAGAAAAAAAGGTAACACGAAAAAAACATGAAAAATTCTAATTTTGACGGGGATCTACTGAAAAACCGGGCCGAAGGCCCGCAATGGAGGGCCGAAGGCCCGACGCCGCCGGCAGGTCAAGGTCTCGTTTATAACTCAAAAACTTCTGAATTTAAATACCTACCAACTGTAAAAGCCAATCTTATTATATTATCTCTTCTCAGACAATCTAAAAATGTAATAACATAAGGGCATTCCATCTAAAAGAACATAACTTTGATATGCCACTGTCATATGGGACACTCTGTATACTCCAAAATAATTTTAAATTATGGCCATTGTGATTCTGTACCTACTTGAATTTACTCGGGTGAAGTTAGCAACGAAAACTTTGCAACGGGAGTGGCTAAACATCCGGCTGCGGTACGATGATAATTTAATTACATAATCTGCTATTATTGCTTGAACGGGGTTGATTTTTCTCCTTCGTTTGGAAAAATAAATACCCCAGCAACGCACCAAGGGCATTTTTTTAGCCGAAAATCTAAAATTACAACACCTGAATATGCGGATTCGGAATTTCAAAAAATCACTGTGGCCGTTCTGGGCCCGGGCAAGACGAGTTTTCACGAAGGGATGATAGGGTGGATCTTTGTCCTTGGGTTGAAAAAATAAAAACCCCAGCAACGCAACAAGGGCAATTTTTTAGCCGAAAATCTAAAATTACAACACCTGAATATGCGGATTCGGAATTTCAAAAAATCACTGTGGCCGTTCTGGGCCCGGGCAAGACGAGTTTTTACGAAAGGATGATAGGGTGGATCTTTGTCCTTGGGTTGAAAAAATAAAAACCCCAGCAACGCAACAAGGGCTATTTTTGAGCCGAAAATCTAAAATTACAACACCTGAATATGCGGATTCGGAATTTCAAAAAATCACTGTGGCCGTTCTGGGCCCGGGAAAGACGAGTTTTCACGAAGGGATGATAGGGTGGATCTTTGTCCTTGGGTTGAAAAAATAAAAACCCCAGCAACGCAACAAGGGCAATTTTTTAGCCGAAAATCTAAAATTACAACACCTGAATATGCGGATTCGGAATTTCAAAAAATCACTGTGGCCGTTCTGGGCCCGGGCAAGACGAGTTTTCACAAAGAGATGATAGGGTGGATCTTTGTCCTTGGGTTGAAAAAATAAAAACCACATCAGCGAATTACAGTGATTTTTTTAAATTCCGAATCCGCATATTCAGGTGTTGTAATTTTAGATTTTCGGCTAAAAAATTGCCCTTGGTGCGTTGTTGGGGTATTTATTTTTCCAAACGAAGGAGAAAAATCAACACTGTTCAAGCAATAATAGCAGATTATGTAATTAAATTATCATCGTACCGCAGCCGGATGTTTAGCCACTCCCTTGGCTAAGTTTTCGTTGCTAACTTCACCCGAGTCTTGAATTTTCAAAAAGTAAAAAGTTTTTTGAAAAAGTCCATCGTTCGGCCTACAGAGACCGCTTCGAATAAGCTGGGACACCCTGTATAATAAAATTGGTCTAAAAAAGATAATAATAAAGAAGGCGTTGTTGAATGTGGCAGCACGTGGTGCGCGCGCTTGCGGTGGGAGTTCTCTCAACGTGTACCGAAGTAGAGTGGGGAACAGATCTGTCAGTCTCGTATGTGTCCTGTCCTCGCGTATTTGGAAATCTCTTATCTCGATCGTGGATTTTCTGAAAAACGTGATAGAGTGAGTGTCAAAGAGTTTTATAAGAAACCATCACCAGGTGTGTATTTCTTTTTGTCATATTCAGAGTTTTACCCAAATAAATAGGTAGGTAGCTACATATTAACAAAAGCTGTTGAAAAATCTGCGTCCAGTTTCGAAAAGATTCTTCAGTTTTTCAAAAATGTTACAAATTCATTGAATATTGAAAGATCAGCTCGAAAATCTTCCACCCATTAAATTTCAACAAAAAATTTTCTTGTCATCTAACTTTTAAAAGTTTCTTTTTATTTTAGTGCGATTTTGAACTTTTAAAAGTGTCTTTTTATTTTAGTGCGATTTTGAATGACAAATTTTTATCGCTGATGATTTTGATCCAAGTTTCGTTGTAATAAGAAGTAAAGCGAAATTGCACTTATAGGTACATCAAACTTTTCAAAATCGTTTCGTTCCTACAAAATCTTTCTACTGTCTCCAAATCTTCATGCATTTTCGAAAATAAAAAATATGTTTTTATTTTAGTGGTATTTTGATCATTAAAGAAAATAATTAAAAACACATCATTAATCGGCATCATCACTTTAAAATTTATGGATAAAATCGATTGAAATTAGGGAACAAATTTCCTACCCCGCGAATACTTTTCTTCGGCGATTTTTCTATATTAACGATACCTGGAGTTCCTACAATAATTATTGTTCAAACTATAGAGCTATACACTTCCTTTGCGACTTGTATAATTTCTATCTATATAAATAATACCTGTACATAGGTATATGTATCTAACTAAAAAAGCTATAATTTTCGGTCTTAAGTCGGTGATTTTCCAGGAAATTCGATTAAGTATGAGGATTTTCTTAATGAAACTGTTTTTTGTTTTCGAAGAAAATTCGATTAGGTATATGAGTATTTTATTGCGTATACCTACCTATAAGTGAATCAAGTTTTTTTCTCAGATTTTTCAAACAATAGATCAAACCTTCTTATGGTTTGTAATTTTTTACATGTTACTAACTTGTAGATATGAATTTGACCAAAAAATTTCAAATATAGGTACCTAGTCGATAAAATAATTTTCGTTTGCGATTTTTCTGAAAATTGGATAACGTTAATGAAACTATTTTTTAAGGATTTTTAAATTTGGAGCAAATTTCTCGCGAATTATTGCTTTTTTTATATTATTGCCTTATTTTTACTTGTAGACACTCGTTGATTCAAAAAATTTACGTTTTATATTTTATGACGGAGATTTCTTTGAAAATTCGATTAGGTAAGATATGAGCGGCAACTTTCGAAATTTCAAATTTTTGTTCATTTTTCTCTGTGTAATTTTGATTTTGCAATGTTTTGATTACAATATTAATTAATATTGTTTATAATAATTATAAGTATTAACAAAAGTAATAAAAACTAACACCAGGAGTGAAATTTTCGAATAAAAAAAAAGTGTGATTTTTTCCATGGTTTTGGTTAAAACGAAGACACCATCTTACACTTACAAGTTTATTTTCAAGTTCATAAAAAATGAATATAAATTAAGCTTTTAATTCAATTGAACTTCAAAGATGTGCATTGCGATGAGTACGGTTTTCGCAGGTTGTCACAATCACCTATGTTTTTGAAAAGAGTTTTATCAAATTGAAAAGTCAAGTATTATTTCCTATATTATAAGGTGAATATAAATGATAAGTGAACATTTTTATGACCTGATCTAATTTAAATGTACCTATATAACTCTAATAATTTCTTCATTAAATAGAAAATACACTTCAACTTGTTTGATGGTTTCTTCATGTCGAATAAGCTTTGGCACCAAAAAACATAGGAAATGTGAATTTTTTTTTATCGAATTCTTCGCTCTTAGTACCTATTAGTTTCTACCACTCCTGGTGATTTTTTGAATTATTAATATAAACGATATGAACTAATATTGCAGTCAAAATATTAAAAATATTAAATTACTCTGAGAAAAATTAGCAAAAAATTTAAATTTAAAAAGTTACCACATTTTGGCCACCTTTGTGCAAGTGCTTATAAAATGACGAATCCACAGTTTTTAGGTTCAAATTTTATTTGCAATGAAGATATCGAGATGAGATTTTTCTTTTAGTTGAGAAATGAATTTTTTGAAGATACGAATTTTGTATTGAAAGATTTTATTTTTAGTTGATTCTTTATAATAAGTCTACGATTGCTAATAAAAAATCTCATATTTAACGTCGTGGTACACTTAGGTATAATTAAAAGTTATTTATAATACTTATTTATGAGTTATATTACATCAAGCACCGAATGTAACTTGATATTATGTAATTGAATATCAAGTGTTGGGACTTTAGAGTTGACATGCAGATTGCTTTTTGTGATTACCCCTTATTCAGCAAACGACTTATTACTCATTGAAAATTGTTATTGTTAACTATTAGAAAACTGCTCTCAAAGCGTTTGTATACAAGTTTCTCGATAAACTGTGTTGTGAATCATCCACCTAACGTTTAGAAACGGTGTGTCAACTACTATACTTGAAATGCCTGAAATAGCCTGAAGTGCGGTGATAAAATATTTAAACATATATGTCAATCGTTGTCAATCGTCTTACCCAGATGAACTATTTCAAAATTAGTAATTAAAAGTTTAAGTAAGGTCTTTAACACCATCATTTTTTGTATTCATGCATTGATCCTCAAACAAAAACTATACCTATACCTATACTTTTAGGTACTTATTACCTACTATTAGTATAGGTATAAGGTAACGCGACAGTCATAAATTTTTTTATTTTGTACTTACAATACTTTTTCCACGGCCTTTATTGGAATATTGTTAAAATTTGTTAAATCAGATACCTAGGTAGGTATATTTTTAGAAAATAGCAATGGTGTTTTTTATGTGGTTTCTATTTAAAAATTTTTGAATTTATTCTTTATGGGTGGTATGAAAGGATAATTACGACACCTCTTATACCTATTATTGGAAAAATATGTATATTTTCTATGATTTTTAGGCGATTCCAATTATTTTATGTTATAATTATTTTAGGTGCAAAAATTTAGGCTAAATCTTACTCATCATGGAGGTTCAAAAATGTAACTTAGAATCTCAGAATTCGAAAACTTAGCAAGAAAAAAAATAAGGGATGCAAAAAATAACATTGTCAGACTTGGTTAGTTTGTTGGGGTTCTTTCTACCTTATACTTTTCTTATCTTTCTGTATTTCTTTCCTCCCCTTTTCGGGTCCTTTACTGGATCTACAGCTGCCACTTTTCCCAAAATCGAGTTAGTAGGAATGTTTTAATCTTAGGTAATATAGGAATGTCTAGGTCACCTGATATTGACATATGATCTATTTCTACTAAGTTATCCCCGTAATGAATGAAATTAACTACATTGCATGACTGATTGCGCATTTAACCTTTAGGCAAAATAGGTCGTCAAAATAATTTCTCAAATTTAAATTGATTGAAAAATCGTACTTAACTAAATAGGTACATACTTAACAAAAATTGTTCTTTTTTTCAGTGACGATCTAATCTAAAACTTACCTAGTAGAGAATGGTAATATGGAATAGCTACCAACTTTATTTTTGCGACAGGTACCTATAATAAAAAAACGGTTGCCCAAAAGACTTTCTATCATAGGTAATAGAAACAAATACAGGGCGAGTCTTTAATGGCGCATTTTCTCAATAGGAAGTTGTAGGAGGCATTTCGCGTGCAGCACAGGAAAAATAGTAAAAAAAATTCTTGAAAATTGACCGAGATATGAAGAAATAAAGTTGAGATATTAACTTTTTTATTATTGTTATTTTTTTATAAATATTATTCTTAAAATAGTGGTTGCGTCCTCTTTCTTTTAAATATCATAGAATTTTTATTTCAAAAGCTGGGTTTAAATTTCTATGAATGAAATTAACTTCATTTTTTTTCATTGGTGGAATACCAGAAAACTGATGCTAGATTAGATAAGATTTATTTTGAGTGGGCCATTGTGACACCTCCACTGCGACCGTAGGTCTATTGTGGCTCACCATCTAGTCGTGCTAGTGCTACACATTAACCCCATCACGCCAGCCTCTTTAATAAGGATGCTAACCATCTTTATATTGTTGCTAACGTATCCAGGTTCTCCAGTATGAGAAAGTCTCTCCCGAAGGCTTGTAATTTGGTTATTAGCTTTCCTTTTTCTCAGGGCAGATTTGTTTCTCCTCCTGGTCCAACGGAATTGAGTCGGATTAGAACCAATCTCCATAGCTTCTTCAGTTGCCTGGAGATCGAGCTTTTGACTCGCCTCGTCAGAGAATATTTGTTTTACACACTCCATGGATGTCCCAGGAATGGCTGGGAAAGGTTGATCCACTCCCCGCAGAGCCCACATGCGAGGAGTAATAAGGATCAAGTTCGGAGCAAATCTCCATGGAACAGGGCACAACAGCCCGGAATCAATTACGATTACAACTTAAAAATATTTTACCCAAAAAAATTATAATTTCTGTTTAAACGTGCTATAATTGAATGAATTAGAATACTACATTCAATTATCTAATGTATTCCATTTTATCTTTCCTTACTCCAACTGAGAGTTCGTCCTCTTCTACCTCTCTCCAATGTATCACATCTTTGTCGTTTTATAATCTCGGAACATAAAGTAATAGGACAGAATGATGACCTGTAATAGTTCAGATCGGAGGAAGTGTTGACCTTCTACTCACCTTTGGGGCTTTGGGGTCTTTGCTGGAAACTTTGCTGGGCAGCAACAGCGTCTGTATCGGGTGTCCGAGATAAGATGTGGTACATCGAGATTTTGGACATTTGGAGATAAAAAGTGAATAAATTAAAATTTTTAAGATATAAACAAAAAATCAGTATTGAAGTTATTGCACCTATTTATTGGGTAAAAAATATTAGACAACTTTTAGTAACCCCCTCTCTCCTTTAATATAAAATAAAAATATCATCAATTAAGTATCCATTAAAAACGCATTATTGATTATCCAGGTATGGAGAACTCGGCTTATGTGCCAAGCTCAGGACACATGAGTTCCCCAGCTCTGGTGGTACTTCCGCAGACGGCCGCCGGGCTGCAGGATGCTCTCAGAATCCAGAGTCCTTTCAACCACCAGGTAATGTTATTTGTTGCTTTTGGTAGTATTTTAGTTCAAGAAGGTAGGTACACCCACTGATGGACATAACATTGTGTGAATTTTTGTTAAAAATTAATGTGTTGTTCGGAAGCCATTGAATAATAAATTGGTCAGCGGCTTTAAAGTATATTTTTTCATACAGGTAGTTAGTGCATCAGTATCTATATGAAGTAATCTTGCGGTTGATGTAGAAAAATTACTTTGATTGGAGATGAAATTATTTATTTATGAAGTTTGATTATTGAAAGAATCAAAAGGGAATAAGTCACTGATAAAGACATTTCAGCCAGTGACTATAAAATGTATATCATTTCTCTTTGTCTTCTAGTGCTTTTTCTTTTATTATTCAATTTACAGTATCACGTTGTAAGTATCATCGTATTTACTCGTTCATATTTATATAAACTTTTTATATGGTATTGCAGTCTTTCATAGGTATATACTTAAGTTTTTTCATGGGGTAGGTATAGTGGCTATAGTTCCTGCTGAAGCGACTTGTTGGGGGACAAATTTGGCAACTGATAAACACGCAAAATTCGCATACAAAATAGTTGAACATAATCTGTCTTGATATATCATATGGGTGTCTCAGCTCATTCTTGTCGGTCTATGTGGGCCTAACGATGGATTAAAAAAAAAATTGTAAATTCAAGTACAGGATCAGTAGCATTTCAAAGCTATGTTTTTGTAAATGGATTGCTCTTATACAGTGTGACCCATTTGTTCTTGAAACACCCTGTAGAATCTTAATTTATGGTGCGATTTTAAAGAAATTTCTTTTAAATCATAGAGCTTAATAAACTATATTTTTGGAGCAAAAAGCGTCTCATTCCTACAAAATCCAAGGCCTACTAGATCAGTGTTTACTTGTAAAATCTCAAAAATTCATATTAGCGATTTTTTTAGAACAAAACTGGGCACGCCACGGGATTCACCAGCCCTCAAAACGGTACTGTACTAAATTTTATTGGAAATGTCAGAGTAATAAGGATCTTGCAGTTATTTTAGAAATTCATAATAGAACTCCGAATTTTCATTAATTTATTCGAAAAGGTCAAGAGAGACAAAATAGAAATTGTACGTCTAGTTGGTGATAATGTAGGTACTTTAATTTTTTAATTATAATTTTTTATTTATTTATTTATTTTTTTTATTTTTTTTTATTTTTTTTAAATTTTTTTTTTACTTTTTTTTACTTTTTTTAATTTTAATTTTTACTTATGATAGCTTTTGACCTTTTTCAAATTAATTTATGAAAATTCAGAGTATTATTATGAATTTCTAAAATAACTACAAGATCATTTTTACTCTCGACATTTTCAATAAAATTTAGAACAGTACCGTTTTGAGGGCCGGTGAATCCCGTGGCGTGCCCAGTTTTTTTCTAAAAAAATCGCTAATATGAATTTTTGAGATTTTACAAGTAAACACTGATCTAGTAGGCCCTGGATTTTGTAGGAATGAGACGGTTTTTGCTCCCAAAATATAGTTTATCAAGCTCTATGATTTAAAAGAAATTTCTTTAAAATCGCACCATAAATTAAGATTCTACAGGGTGTTTCAAGAACAAATGGGTCACACTGTATGTTATTACATTTTTAGATTGTCTGAGAAGAAAAAAATAAAATTTACTTTCACAGTTGGTGTTTAAATTGAGAAGTTTGTGACTTAAGAACAAATGAAAATCGCAATATTTGAAGCTCAAGGCCCTGTACAACGAAAACGGCTCAAGATAGAGAAAAATTGCTTACATGTCTCTATTCTTACGAAACATTTGTACTATCTTTGTTTTTTTTTAGCGATGCGCTTAGAAATCTCTGATTTTTCAAATTTTCTATTACCCTCTATAACCATTTCATCTATATCATACATAGGATAGTACATGAAAAGTAAGAATAGGGACATGTAAGCCGTTTTTCTCTATCTTGAGCCATTTTCGTTCTACAGGGCCTTGAAATTCAAAAATGACGATTTTCACTTGTTTATAACTCACAAAATTTAAACACTAACTGTAAAAACCAATCTTATTTTTTCTTCTAGGACAATCTTAAAAATGCAATAACATAGGCGCATTCCATTTAAAAAACCTAACTTTGATATGCCACTGTCATATGGGACACTTTGTATAGTCCAAAATAATTTTAAATGATGGCCATTGTGACCCTGCACTTTTTTGTTCAAAAAAAAATTCGAAATAGTTCATTGTTTGACACACAGAGACCGCTTCGAATGAGCTGGGACATCCTGTATTATGCGTTTTTTCATCCAGATCCAGAGTTTTTCAAAGCACGGAACTGATGACGATAGTGAATAGTCCAGTCATAGTAAGGGGATGAATTCAAAAGTCCCACAGAAAATACTCCTATAATTTTGTCGCTTGGTGCAAAGAGAACCAAAGTCACTATTTTCCAGTTTTTAGTTATTAACTGCATTAAATTAACCTAACAAATCCATGAATGTCTCCGTACGCCAATGTCATTATTAAATTATTTAAATCAATAATTGAAGAAAATATTGCAAATGTCTCTTTTATAACGCGTAGACCCTAGAAAATTATATCCAAACGTACCTACTATGTGTCGGAGGCATACTGTGTTCAATTATTAAAAATTGAAATTCGTGGTCAGTAAATAATCTACCTCAGAAGATTCCCTGCATTTATTTATTTTTTAATTTTAATTGATTTAATGTAACTATATCATGAAATTTTATTATAAGAATAATAACTAATTATTATGAAGTTTTGAAATTTGGGGCTCTAGTTCCAGATCTCGGAAGCAGCGAAGGAATTGCATCGTCCGTTCACGGCCTCTGCCTTCGGGCTGAGGCACATGGAGAGTTATTGTGGATTACCAGCGCATATCCTAACCCACCTCCAGCCCCAGTTTCTTCACCCGGGTCTCCAGCTCGGATCCGGAGGCGCCTTTCGTCCTCTAGCCGATCTGAAGGCTTTTCCCTCTCCGCCACCGGTCGCCGTTTCGGCTGCCTCGGCCTTCACCGCTCCGAAATGCTTGAAGGTAAGTTGTAATTTGATTTTATAAGAAAATTAATAGGTTCTGTTAAGTTTTGTCTCTCACCTCAGTTTTGAGTCCATCAGCTTAGTGAAGTTGACATCCCTAAGTGCGAATCTTTGTATAATTTAAAGGGCATTCTTTTGTCTACGTTTTGTCCACGTTTGTCCAACCAAAAAATTTTCGTTGGTCCACCCTTCAAAAAAGAGTTACGGGAAAATGAAAATAAAATGAGCAGATTTCATCAATTTTCAAACGGCATTCGCTTGTTCACGATTTTTCAACATTTGTTCAGCTAAAATTTCCGTTTCTCAACCCTCCAAAAAAAACTTATGACCCAATTAAACAAAAAATTGACAGCGGCACCACAAGTCAATTTTTATATAAATCAAATGGCATTCGTTTGTCCACGATTTGTCCCCGTATGTCCAAAAATATATTTTCTTTTGTCCGCCCTCTAAAAAAAGTTAAGAGCACATTTTAAAAATTGACAACAGCTCCAAATGCGTATTTTTATAAAATTTCACAATTTCAAACGAAAATTTCGAGTGGACAAACAACGTGGGAAAATCTTCGACAAACGAATGGCGTATGAATTTTACAAAAATTCGTATTAAGGGGTGCTTCAAAGATGACAATGAAGGTTAAAAGATGTAAAATTGAAACTTGGAGAATACGTGCACTTCATACAGGGTGAGTCCCCTAAGATGGAAAGCTCGATTACACCTACACTATTAAAGATATCGAAATGAACCAAAAAGTGCTGTAAATGGGAGGGTGAAGGTGAAGATGCAGTTTGTAAAATTATTTTCAGATACCTACACAGAATGGCCCAGTATCGCTGTACGCCATACAACTTTGTTATTTTAAATAGGACACCCTCTATATTATTACATCTTCAGATTACTTGAGAAAAGTAAAAAACAATAGTTTATACAGGGTTATTCACGGTATACGCCACGGAAGATTATGGCCGTGTCTCTGGATTTTAGGATCTTTTTATTTTTGGAGTGGATAGAGACCCAGCAGAGGTACGTTTTAAAATTATATTCATAATGTACAGGGTGTCCCAAAAGCATGAAACATATCAAAGTTATGTTTTTTTAAATAGAATGCTCCTATGTTATTGCATTTTTAGATTGTCTGAAAAGAAAAAATAAGATTGACTTTTACAGTTGGTGTTTAAATTCAAAAGTTTGTGAGTTATAAACAAGTGAAAATCGTCATTTTTCAAGTTCAAGGCCCTGTACAACGAAAACGACTGAAGATAGAGAAAAACGGCTTACATGTCCCTATTTTAACTTTTCATGTACTATCCTATGGTATAGAAACATTTAAACTTTCTTTGATTTTTTTATTTGTCGACGAGTGGAGAAATCTCAGAATTTTTCAAATTTTTTATCACCCTGTATAAACATTTAATCTACATCATTGGATAGTACATGAAAAATTAAAATAGGGACATGTAAGCCATTTTTCTCTATCTTAAGCCGTTTCCCTTGTACAGGGCCTTGAACTTGAAAAATGACGATTTTCACTTGTTTATAACTCAAAAACTTCTGAATTTAAACACCAACTGTAAAAGCCAATCTTATTTTTTCTTCTCAGACAATCTAAAAATGCAATAACATAGGAGCATTCCATTTAAAAAAACATAACTTTGATATGTTTCATGCTTTTGGGACATTCTGTACATTATGAATATAATTTTAAAACGTACCTCTGCCGGGTCTCTATCCACTCCAAAAATAATAAGATCCTAAAATCCAGAGACACGGCCATAATCTTCCGTGGCGTATACCGTGAATAACCCTGTATAGTTGAAGTTTGTAACGAGCAATTTATGAGTTATAAATATAAACAAATGAAATTCGCGATTTTCTATTTTCAAAGCAGCTTATCTTAAAAACACCTCAAGATAGAGTAAAACGGCTCACATACATGTTCCTATCTTAATGTTTCATTTGGTATCCTATCATGTAGTCGAAGTTTTTATACCGGGTGATAAAAATAATCAAATTTTTTGCCACTCTGTATAAAAATTTCATCCATCCAATAGGATACTGCTTGAAAAGATAGGGACATGTAAGCCGTTTTTCCATATCTCGAGCCGTTTTCAATTTAAGCTGCTTTGAAAATCGATGGTTAAGATGTGACACCTCGTACGTGGTATAAGATGTGATACCACGTACGAGGTGTCACATCTTAACCATCGAAATGTAAAATCGCGATTTTCATTTGTTTATAACTCATAAATCGCTCATTACAAACTTCAACTTTATAAACCATTATTTTTGACTTTTCTCAAGCAATATGCAAATGTAATAATATAGAGGGTCCTATTTAAAATAACAAAGTTGTATGGCGTACAGCGATATTGGGCCATTCTGTATATCTTAAAATAATTTTACAAACTGCACTTTACCCTCCCATTTACAACACTTTTTGGTTCATTTCGATATATTTAATGGTGTAGGTGTAATCGACCTTTCCATCTTAGGGGACTCACCCTGTATAAGACCACAAAATCTCATAACAAGTTTAATTATTTTTTTTATTGAGGCGAAATCAATAAAAAACTGTAATCTGCGTTTAGGGGGTCGAAAAAACGTTGATTTGTTTGAATAAAAGTGGTCTAAACACCGATTTTTAAAATTAAAATCGCAAAAAAATATACGGCATATACCTACTAAGAGTCTTATAATACTCCAAAGGCAATAAAATCAGCATATATTCACAATAAGCTATTATTGTTGATATACCTACAAGTCAATTTAAAAAAATTATTTTTCGAAAGCGAGCTGATGCTTTTTTCTGACAGTGCTTGGAACGCTGATTCGGAATTTATATGGTATTAGGGGTAGCAAAAGCTGGGATATGTCCCAAATCGAGCCAAAAAAATGGTCAACAGTCCTAAATTATTACATTAAAAAATTCATATCACCGAAAAGGTGGCTCCAATTGAAAAACGGACTTTGTTATCAGATTCGCCGTGGCTTAGAGTATTAGTAACCAGGATTTCATCCAAAAACGACGTCCAAACTGAAAAAAAAATTCAAAGGGGAACCCTTTGTTAAAGGCTTTGTGACTAATCTTTTGAAAAAACAACGAGATGTCAACTCTGGAGTCTTCTTGATTAATTTCTCGAATTTCTGAAATTTAGCCGGGTCTGTATATAGGTACCAGATGTACGAGAGCTTGTTTCGAAATTTCTTGTTTCGGTTTTTTTTTAACAAAAGTTTAAATCTACTTTTTCCCACTTTCAGGTAGAAACAGGTTCAGACCACTCGCATGGTCATCACGGTCACAGTCTCTTCTCCCCGGGAGCGGGAGAGGACCGCGAACGTGACCGGGAGCGACTTCTTGGACCTAGTCCTCGCACCACCGACTCCTGCTCACCAGCAAGTGCGTCCATGTCGCCTCAACCGACAGCCGCCGTCAAGGAGGAACTTCTCGATGCCCAGATGGCCGAGGACTCCGACCAGCAGCCTGCCAGCATCGAGCAGGAATCGTCCGGAGTGCACGAAGAACCACGAGGATTTAGAAGTAAGTTAATTGCTATTTATTTTGATTATGCTCTTAAGATGATGTGATACTAGGTACCTAGAGTTGATTATTAAATAAAATAATGGGACATTCCACGCCAAATCGAACTGTTTGAAAATTGTGATTATTGATTTCATCAATTTTTTGGCTGGCGAACAGCTATCGCGTTCGGCCGAGATCAAGAGCCTCAGTTCATTCTAGAGTCTGCTAGCAGGGTGACAACAGAATGACAGAACAGCTGAGGAAGATTCCATACGACTGCATTGCAGATTCTAACATGTTTCCATAAACCTCAGTTTACCATTTTGCACAAATTTAAACAAATCAGTTCGACTCTACCTCGTAATATTATAGTATTCCTTGATTTTTCTCATTTAGAAAAACGGTGAATGTGAAGTGATGGCTACTTTTATCATTCTATATAAGAAAGTGTATAATCAGAGTCGTTTACCTGTAGGTATCGTTAACCTTTGGCGAAAATTATTTTGATAAAGGAGAAAAACAATTTTCATCAATTTATAAGAAAATTATTTTGACTTGGTCTTTGCAAAGCCAACGCTGAAACGCAAAAAACTTAAAAGCGGCTGATAAGCGGCAATTGAAAGCTCACGTTATATTCCTATTTTTATATCAAAAAATTGCTTTTTTGGGAATATCTCATGACATAAAATTTCAGTTGTTTTTCTGTTTCCACCCCCTATAGCGGTCATATTAGAAGCTTAAAACTATTTGCCAATTAATTTTTACGGTCGAATTTTTTGCCTGAGGCTGTACGACGCTTAGTTTCTGAGATATTCCCGGTGACCATATGAATGACTCACCCGGTACTGTATAGGTTAAAGCAAGGAGCAAATTGGAAGAAAATATTTTCCCCTCAATTGGGGGCGAGGGGGGATACCTAGATGCCCCCCCCCCAGTAATTTTCTTATATATGGTAGATAATTTTTGAAATCGCTCGGGTAAATCTGGGCAAAAGGTCGTAGCCACTCATCGCAACGCGCTGGACCCCTACTTTTAAAATGACAAGACGGATTTTGAGAAGTATACTCGAACTAGGTATATAAAAACCTGCTTTTCTTCCACCTGGAGATACAATGCATTTTTGTTACCATCTCCCAAACTATTTCAACTGAGAAAGCAAAGACAATAAGAAAGTAAAAATGTTAAATCTGACATTATCTAGTCATAATTATTAGTCATAATTATTTATTGTTGTTACTTGGTTAGGACGTTTAGGTTCAGTACTAGTAATTTCAGAAACTATGGGATTTCTCTAGTGGGAAAATTTTATTCGGCATCTAATCGAACTGAAAAGTGAATTTAAAATTATAGATAGGTACACGTATCGCGGTGAAATTCATTGCAAATAATTAGTGGGATGAAATGATAAGGTCAAGATAAAAGCCCTCGGTTTTCGGGCGGTATGCGATTCAGGGCGCAATTGAATTACTCGGAAGTATTTTTATGGTTTAATAGTATCAATCGGATAATATATTACTTTCATTTGAAATCAGTTTCAGTCTTCGAGACGAGGGTCCGAAGGGCCAAAGAGCGAAGATGCCCTGTTTGATTAAAATCAAGGGAAATCGAATGCACTTTCTGCGAACCAACTTACTGTATAATTAATCCTCTAGGTCACGTCGAGCCACATAATTTCGTGGCTGGCGGGCTTACATAAGTAAATATTATCTAGGATTTTTAAAATAATACACTGCAAATTGCTCCAAGTTGTAGCGAAATGTTTAGGTTCGACTGGTTTAGATTTATTTGTTAGTCTAAGACCACTTGGTTTTGTTTATTCACCGCACCGACAATACCACGATGAAGATGATCCCCAACTGCTTTATTCTAAATAAACATATAATGTTCGGTTGTTCTTCCGTCGGCTTGTGTCCATCTGGATATCTGTCGTTAATTCTCAATTTCAGTTTGACACACTTACACATTTACAAATTATATAGGAAATGTAAAGCGAATGTCTTCCAACAAGAGGAAAATCGATCCCACCCATTTTCAGTTTAGATGGGGAATTTAATTATTTTAAGAAAGTTAGGTAGGTACTTATACAAATACTATTTAATTTGATCGCATAGTTCTTGTTTCATCAAATGCACACAAATGCACACTACCTATTTCGTAAAATATTCCGACTTCATAATACGCGACTAGGTATAATACAGCGATATTCTGCTTTAGCGAAATTTTCTTATGATTTATAACAATGAGAGGAAGTGGGTAGGTACTAGGTAACTTAAAAACTACCGAATTCGAAATTCGAGAAATATCTGAACATAAATAAAAATGAACGGTTTTAGTGAACTAACAATCGTAATAAAGTACCTAATAAACTTTTTTTTGCTAAATTTTTAGCTTTAAAGATGTTTTCTTGGATTAACAAGTTATTATCCGTGCAACCATATACAAAGTCCAGTCCATACATGTCCAGTCTCAAAGTCCAACATATAGGATTTACAACAAGATTTTTAGTTTTAAATATTTTGTAAAGGTAACTTATACAGGGTGTCCGGAAATTATGCGCAAAAAATTAAGGGGGTGAATCTACTTGATAAAATATCTATTGCCAAAAGTATCAAAATTTTTTTTTCGAAAACTCACAAATAATAAGAAAGTTATGAGCCTTCAAAGTTGATTTTTTTAAATCAATATTTTCTTATAACTTTTTTTCTAGTGTACGGATTTTCTTAAAATTTGACACACTTGCCACTGATGTTGCTTTACATCCTTGGTCCAAATTAGACTTGAATCCCTCGAAATCAAAAGGCCTTAACTGCCCTTGACCTTCAAAAAAGGCCTATAACTTTTTTCGTAATATTTTTTTCTGAGTTTTGAAGATGCACAATTGAAGAACATGAAGAAACATTAGGAAAAGGTCCTCTTTGCCTATCACGATAAAATGACCTGTTTCCGAGTAAAACTGTTTTAAAAATTTGCTTGCACTAAAATTGATCACCATAAATTATGATCATTCTGCAACAGGATCAAAGCATGCTTTGGAAACAGTTGCAGGGTTGCCTAGTTATGTACAAAACAGAGAAATTCGTATATAAATAGACTTGGAAATGATAAAATTTTAAATAAATAAAAATTTTTTTTTTAAATAAAATAAAATAATTTTAATAAAAGAAAATTGTTGTCAAAATTAAATCCAAAGCAAACGTCTCGTTTCCTAGGCAACCCTTCAGCTGTTTCCAAAGCATGCCTTGGTATTGTTGCAGAATGATCATCATAATTTATGGTGATCAATTTTAGTGCACGCAAATTTTTAAAACAGTTTTACTCGGAAACAGGTCATTTTATCGTGATAGACAAAGAGGACCTTTTCCGAATATTTCTTCATGTTCTTCAATTGTGCATCTTCAAAACTCAGAAAAGATTATTACGAAAAAAGTTATAGGCCTTTTTTGAAGTTCAAGGACAGTTAAGGCCTCTTGATTTCGAGGGATTCAAGTCTAATTTGGACCAAGGATGCAAAGCAACATCAGTGGCAAGTGTGTAAAATTTTAAGAAAATCCGTACACTAGAAAAAAAATTATAAAAAAATATTGATTGAAAAAAATCAACTTTGAAGGCTCATAACCTTCTTATTTGTGAGTTTTCGAAAAAAATTATAGATACTTTTGGCAATATTTCATCAAGTAGAATCACCCCCTTAATTCCTGCTTGCGCATAATTTCCGGACATGTACTTTTTTGAATTTTTTTATTTTTTATTTTTTGACAAATCAACTCAATTTTATGAGCTCTAACTTTGGCGAAAACTTTGCAAAAAATGTGAAAATTTTTATTTATTTATTTATTTATATTAACGTGTCTCGACTACTTTGGTCATTGACACAGGTACAACGGGTTGAACATACATATTGTAATTATACTTGGATTGTGCAGTATATGTACGGTGCAGTATATTTTGATTGCTAGTCTGTATCTAGATTTGTTGATACAGGTGTGATTCTTGCAGAAAGCTTATCACTGCTTCATACTGATCTGGAGACCCGAGGATCTCCTTTGGGCTTCTTCCCAAGCCAAATTTTTGGCGCGCGTCTTGGTATTTTGTGCATTCTAGGAGAATGTGTTCCACCGTGAGAGCGGCTTGATTACAATGTTGACAGGTGGGGGTGGTACTGGATGCCATTAAATGACCGTGTGTTGACGGGTATGACCGATTCTTAATCTTCGTATAATAATCTTATCTCTTCTGGTCATCTGTCCTAGTTTCGGAGGGTAAATTGTTGGTTGAATTGCCTTTAGCTTGGTGTTGGACCTATCCCATTCGGTTTGCCATTTGGATGTAGTCTCTTTCTTGAATTTCGCCTGGAGGTCTTTGGGGAGCTGGATGTTGCTAACTGGTAGATCTATTGATGTTGCCTCTTTGGCGGCTTGGTCAGCTAGTTCGTTGCCCGGTATTCCTGTATGCGATGGAACCCAGATTATGACAACGGAGATTCGTTTGATAGAAGGTAAGTGGATTTTCTCATGTATTCTTTGAACTATTGGGTGGTTATTATATATATGATTTATTGACTGTACTGCGCTTAGTGAGTCTGTACATATTGCTAATCGTTGGTTATCTTGAGTAGGGATTGTTAGGGCTTTTAGAATTGCATAAAGTTCGCCTGTAAATACGCTGCTTTCTGCTGATAGTTTGAACTTCCTCAGAGTTTCTTGCGAGGTGGTGACGGAGAAGCCAATTGAATCTGGGGTTTTTGAAGCGTCTGTATAGTAAACTGTATCGAACTGACTGGTGTTTATCAGGTTGAGAAAGTGTTGTTTATATGTTGGCTTGGGAGTTTCTGATTTCTTGAGTTGGTTGAGCGATGTGTCAATCCTTGGTAGAGTTCTTGTCCAGGGTGGGGTTTCAGGAATTGAGACTATAGTTGTCTCGGTCAGGGAGGTATTTCCTTGCAAGGTGGATAAGATATGGGGGATTGCTTGTGAGGGCGCATGGAGGTTTCGATGGGTGGGATTGATTAGTAGTTTGTAAGCGGGGTTCTTGGGATTTGCGGATAGTCTGGCAGCATACGAAAGGAGCAACTGTTCTCGACGTAGGTGAAGGGGAAGCACTCGACTCTCTAGATGGAGGCTTGGAACTGGGCTAGATTTAAAGGCGCCTAGGCAGATTCGTAGTGCATTGTTCTGGATTGTGTTCAACTTTTGCAGCACGGAATTTGCTGCAGAGTGGTAGATTATACTGCCGTAGTCTATCCGAGAAAGAATTAGGCTTCTGTAGATTCTGAGTAGGGCTTCTTAATCGGCGCCCCAGATATTGTGAGATAGGATTTTTAATATATTTAGACGGTTTAGGCAATTACCTCTTATTTGATCTATGTGTTTATTCCACGTGAGTTTGCTATCAAATGTAATCCCAAGTATCTTCAGGTGGCTTACTGATTCTAGTGGAACACCATTTAGTGTTATCTGGGGAGGCGAGGTGCTGCTGTATCTTCTGGAGAATTTTATTACTTTGGATTTGGAGGTTGAGAAAGTGAAACCGAATATATTTGCCCAATTTCTGATGTTATCCACTGCATTTTGTAGGAGGGAACAGGTGCTTCTTGTGTTTTTCCCATGGCAGTACAGCAACAGGTCGTCGGCGTAAAGAAAATATTTTATAGGTGGTTTAACGGAAGCGCATATATCATTAATGGCTAAGAGAAAGAGCGATGGGCTAAGGATTGATCCTTGTGGGACGCCGTTCTCCAGAGAATATGAGGTCGATGTGATCCCATTGGCTCTCACTTTGAACGATCTGTTGACAAGGAAGTTCTCAATAAAATAATAGATGTTTCCATTAAGGTTCGCTTCTTTCAGTTTGTTGAGTATGGTGGCTCTTGGTACAGAATCAAATGCGCTTTCCAGGTCGAAGGTGACTGCTATGATGTCCTGTTTTTCACTCATTGCACTTGCTATGTCTGATTGTAGTAGGACAAGGTTGTCGTGTGTGTATCTCATCGGTCTGAAGCCTGATTGAGCTTCATTGATGATGTTGTGACGTTCAAAATACCAGAGTTGTCTTTTGTTGATCATTTGTAAAATCACCCCCTTAATTCTTTGCGCATAATTTCCGGACTTTTTTGAATTTTCTTATTTTTTATTTTTTGACAAATCAACTCAATTTTATGAGCTCTAACTTTGGCGACAACTTTGCAAGAAATGTGAAAAATTAATTATAACAGATTATTTAAAAAAATTGCATCTCTTTTTTTCTATAGGCTTTCGAGGGTATGATATGTATATATAATATCGAATTTTAGAAAGATTTCATAGTAAAAATAGTTGTTTGACAATTGTGCCATTTGAACCAGATTTGTATTTAGAGACAAAGTATGTCGAGGCAAAACATAAATTTTCGAAAAATCTGATAACAAAAAATTTTAATTAAAAATAAATTATTGACCTTTCGTTATAACCGGAGCTAACTGCATGACCCTGAGTTTTTGAGACGCCCGTTTTACCCAAGTTTCTACCAGGTCTTTCTCATAAATAAAAATACTAAAGTTTTAGGAATCTTAAAGTCAGATTAATGAAAGCAAATATTCATTAACAGAGAATATTTTGACGCCTTTAGGTATATATTTATAGATTCAATTAAAACGAGAAAAGCTTACATGACGCTACATAAAGTATAAAACTCGGGAATTCAAATCCGGAGAATCCGGGATTGAGTTGAAACGTGTTAACATTTTTACATCACAAAAAGGTTGTCGAATTTAAAGAGGTATTCTGCATATTATGACCGCGCTGAAGGAGATGAGAGTTGAGTTATTCATCTGTCGGCGACTCGGCTTGGAAAGGGAGCCTAAACGGGGGCAGGCACGGGGACGGGGGCCAAGTCAAGCTCGCCGCCTCCGCGTGAACGAAACCGGGTAACGGATCATCGCCTAGATCTGAATTGTTAATATTATCAGGGTCGTATTCGGATAAAATAGCCCCAATCAGATATATCGCCCCATAAACCACGCATTGTTATGATATTATTTACTGCGCATTGATCCCCCTCTAAATCCTTCATTTATGAAGGTGTTTAACTTATTGAGAAAACCGTTTAACATTGTGTATATATATACAATATACACACATAACGATCTTTACGATAAAATGTTTCATGTGAATTGTTCTTTTTCTTTCATTGCGTCATCATTTCATAAAACAACTAATCAGAACTTTAGTTACAAGACTAGGTAACATTTACCAATAAAAAATAAAATCAAATTATTGTAACATACTTTTTTAATTTCTGTATTTTCCTCCTTTTTTATTTTGATGATAACAAGATAAATACCCTTAAAATTATTTGTACAAAAACCAGATTAATTTTTTCTCACGGATCCAATATAAGCGTTCTCGTCTCTGCTTCCTCCCCCATGCTGTATAAAAGTAGCTACCAGATTTATAAATAAAAAGCCCTCAGGTTTGGACGAGATTCCCTCCTTCTTTGTCAAGCATTTTATACCTGAATTTGCCCAGCCGCTATCAAAAATTTTCAACAACACCTTAGTGGCGTATTCCCGGATAAACTCAAGGCAGAAGGCAGCCCTAGTTGAAAACCTATTTTCAAGAAAGGCAACGTCGAAAACACAGAAAACTATAGACCAATTAGTCTACTATTCGACTTCTCGACTTTCTAGAAAAGACTGGAATCCTTTCCCGCTCCCAACACGGTTTCCTGAGAAACAGATCAACTAAGACGGCGTTGGCCCACCAGCTACCTGCAGGGAAGAACCCACAGCCCACAGCTCACTAGCTCTGATGGCTCTGATTCGCCCCGTTTCCTCCTTTCTTCGAGAGTGTTCTCGGCAAGCTTCTTCTCATCAGTTTAAAAGCAAACGACTTCCACTGGAAGGAACGCCTATATGAGAGAGAATAAACTAAAACTGAACTTAACAAAATCTAGTTGATAGATTTTTAATTCATGCCGTTCTCGTCTCCTCTCTTAAACCCCCCTCCCTCCCCCATCCCAACCGATATAGCTGAGATAGCTCCCACGGAGGTCCTGAAATTCTTGGACTTTCACATTATCAGACCAGGTTCAATCTATTTAGAGACCACCATCTCTCATCCACCGAAAGAACTTTCACGTACGCGTCCATAAAACTCCTAAACCATTTCAAGATAGACCCTGCAACTTTTGGATTCTCTCGCTTCAAGGCATATCTACCGAGATATCTCATCAACCTGGAATTCTATATATACAGGGTGAATTATAAAAAACGCCCCAAGCGATAACTCCGTTAATTTTGAAGATATGACAAAACTTTTTGAAACAAAGTGGCGTAGTTTATCATCATCTATATGTTGAGAAAAACGTCCGATCAACACAACTTCCTGTTTAACCGGAAGTAACATCAACTTCGGGTTTTTAAATAGAACACCCTGTAAAACTTTATATTTTTTAAATGTCTGAAGAAATCTAATACAGATGGTTTTCACCATTGGAATTTAGATTGAGCGGTTTATGAGTTATAAACAAGTGAAGATCGAAAATTTTCAACTTCAAAGCAGCGTAGAACTACAACGGCTCAAGATATCTAAAAACGGTTTACATGTCCCTGTCTTAACTTTTCATGTTTTATCCCACTATGTGGAGTAAATTTTAATACAGGGTGATGAAAATTATCCGATTTTTCATCAACCTGTATTAAAATTTAAACCACATAGTAGGATACAATGTCAAATGGGTTTTATTGACGTGAATAAGAAAAAACGAAATTAAATGCGAACTGTAATGATTTTGAAACATCTGCGACGTTTGTGTATCAAATCGTGGAACCCAGACCTGCTAATTCATGCATATGATAAGTTAACAAAACACTGCAGGATTTATCGTTTGTCACAAAAATGCATAGCTAACAAACCGCGACATTTGTTTTGCAAAAAGTTACCGTTGTCGTCCGATGACGGGTTTCTGCATTTCAATTAAAAATGTGCAAATATTATCTCGTCATTTATGCTTGAGGAAATTTCATAATTGATTGTGTAAGTAGTGGCGGCGGCGATGAGGGTGGGAAATAGCTAACAGAGGCGGCCGCAGTACTGTTAGGGCAAATAAAGGCATATTACAGTTTTTAAAGCGGGCAATATATAATAAGGCCCTGGACGACTTGGTAATCGGGGTTTTATTATCACCGACCGCAACAACCCCGGTGATTTCTGCTACTCTTCTCGCCTTATATATTACTTTGAAGTTTTTTTATTAAACGAGGGGAGCAGAGAGAAAATTAGTGTTACTTTGAGATGGTCCATCTCTAATCAGCAAGATTGGCGGTTAATTTGGTTTTTGAGGTACCTACCTACTCGACCTTCATATATGTTTAACAGACTTCAAATATTTATTTTTTTCTAACAATCACTCTAAAATGTCACAATCACAAATTCTTGGTAATACTTTAGGCAAACAATAAAAAGTTACCTACATTTTTTTAATGATAAAAATAGAATATTAGATATTAATAAAATGTAAAAAAAGACGATTAATAAATTCGCTTTTAACATTATATCAATATGGCTTCTGGGATAAGTATTTAATGAGTAATATCTTTGCTTCGAGAGCATTTAAATGTGTCGCATGGTTAGGGAATATTTTATTTTTGAAGTTTCCTCACAAAAAATAATCAAGATTGATCTGGTTTGGGGATATGTCTGGTCACTATATTATGTCCCTTCCAATCATCTGCATAAATAGTATCGGACTGATGGCGCTGCATAATGCGGAAAGGGTTCCATCTTGTTTGGAAAAAGATCATATCTAGGAAGAATGGCTTATTTTGGATTAGAACATAAGGTCTATCTGGGGATGAAGTCGTTTTGAAGTAAGTCCAAATATGTCAAAGAAATAGGTCCTATCCCGAATTCTTAGATCGAAAATATACTTTTTGGGGGTTTTGTTTGTGGAACTGTATCATCCTTTGCTAGCCTGTTGGATCTGTTTTTGACCACGAACCCTCAAATGTATACTATCACGGTGAAAGCCCCACTAGGTTCCTCAGATCATAAACTCGTCTCAACATCTTGTGTCCTACCAATTACTAGTGTTAAAGAAGCAAGTAAACCTCGTGTAGTCTGGCACTATAGATCTGCTAAATGGGGAGAACTCAGGGAATATTATCGAGATTTTCCATGGAGGAGTGTTTGTTTCGGTTCTAATGATCCATCTGTTTGTGCTAGGGAAGTTGCTCAAGTCATCCTAACAGGCATGGAAGCCTACATTCCCTTTTCAAAAAAACAGCCCTCAAACAGGAAACCTTGGTTCAACAAAAGATGCAAGGAAGCTGTCGCCTCCAAACAACTGGCTTTTCGCCAATGGCGAGAGAGCCCCAACGGCATAAACCATCACAATTTCATCCTTGCTCGAAACAGATGCAAAGAAATAATAGATCAAACCAAGGAAACTCACAACCAAAGAATTAGGAACAAACTTCTCTCCTGCCCTAACGGTTAGAAATCTTTTTGTTCGGTAACTAGGGCAGTCAGCCAGAACTTCACCAGATCCACGATTCCACCACTTACACGGACAGATGGGACTATCGCATCCACGGCTACAGAGAAGGCGAACTTGTTGGCGGGAGTGTTTTCTTCATACTCTTCCGTCGACTTTCATGGAAGAACTCCGCCAATGATCCCTTCCGTGGAGACCAAAATGTCAGACACTGTTTTCCGACAGCGGGTTATAAAGAGCATTATGTTAGCCTTAGACCCAAACAAAGCTTCTGGGCCCGATGACGTACCTGTTATCGTACTAAAAAAATGTGCCACTGAGCTGTCATCTCTTTTCTGCCGACTTTTCAACTTGTCGTATAAAAAGGGAATATTTCCTTCTTGTTGGAAATGTGCACGAATCTAACCTATTCCCAAGAAAGGCAAAAAGACTATACCAAGTAACTATCGACCAGTGGCACTGCTCTCAGTAATATCCAAGATTATGGAGAAAGCTATTAACCAACATTTTTTTAAATACTTGGAAGGAGCAAACATAATCAGCGACCGCCAATACGGACTCCGTAAACAGAGGTCAACTGGTGACCTCCTCACTTACGTCACCGAGCTGTGGAATGTCGCAATCGAGCACCATGGGGAGTCTCGAGGGGTTGCGCTTGATATTTCTAGAGCTTTCGACCGTGTTTGGCATGATGGACTGTTGGCAAAACTGCAGGCCTATGGCATGCCCGAGAAATTCTGCTTGTGGCTTGCGAGTTATCTCGGAGATCGTTCATTACAGGTGGCAGTCGATGGAGTTCTTTCTGAGACCTTTTCCATCAAAGCCGGTGTGCCTCAGGGATCCATTTTATCTCCGACTCTCTTTCTAATATTTATAAACGACTTGCTTGAAACAACAAAGAATCCAATATACAGTTTTGCCGACGACAGTACCCTCATATCTTCTTATACGTTAGATGCGCGAACATCTGCCATCGACGCACAGACTCGCAGGGAGCAAGAAGTTGCCATACTTACAATGACTTGCAAGACATTCTAACTTGGGGCGATAGAAACCAAGTCCAATTCAATGCTGGAAAAACCCAAGCAGTCATCTTCTCCAAAAAGACCAACGTTTTGGAGCCAGATATGATGATGGCGGGACACTCTCTTGCCCCAGCGTCATCTCTTCGTTTACTTGGAGTGAGCCTCGGAGCGAACATGTCTTGGCATGATCATGTTGCTGGTCTGGCAAAGAGTGCTTCTCAAAAACTTGGAACACTATTCCGCACGAAGAAATTTTGTACACCACAACAGCTTCTCCTCTTATACAAGGCTCAAATCCGACCATCCTTGGAGTACTGCTCACATGTTTGGAGCTCAGCTCCCAAACATACGCTGAGACTACTCGACTCTATTCAGAAAACAGCCATCCGCTTGATTGGGGACCCAGATTTGACAAAAAATTTAGACACTCTCGAACATCGAAGAAGAGTTGCTGACCTGAGTCTGTTTTACAGATATTTTAATGGAAGGTGTTCAAAAGACGTGGCCCGCTTGATCCCACCAAGAACAAGACCGGGAAGATATACACGTCGAGCCGCAGACGCTCATCCATATCAGGTTCAGCTCGTTACACCTCGTACCACCCTATTTCAGACTTCTTTTATGTACAGAACCGCATCACTTTGGAATAGCATTTCAAAGGGCGTGTTTCCCGAAGTATACAACTTACAGAGATTCAAGGCCAACGTGAATCGATATCTCCGCTCATGCACCGCTCCCAGAGCGTCATAGGGATTTCCCTGTAGTGCATGTGCATTTTCAATAAAAAAAAATCCAATGCATGGGGATTCACGATTTAGGCAACAGTTTTGTCCATTAACGTAAAAGGTAGCGTCGTTGGAAAAAAATCGTTTTTACGAGGTTGCTCGTTCTAAGGAAACTCAAGGACTAAATACACCTTATAATATTAGGAATCGTATAGTTAGTTTGAATATTTTTTGCAAAACATTGACCCTGACCTGTCCAAAGTATAGATGCAAGTTTTTTAATTGTGCAGATATACCCAAATAGGGTATATTTGGGTATATATTTTCCCTGGTTTTCGCAACATTTCCTGTCAACAAAGACGTTCTTTCGCAAAATTTTCTGTCATTAGCACCATTTAAAATTTGTACTTTTAAGACCGTACTTTTACTTTTCCCAAGGCTAGATAAATGGTAGTAAGTTCATCCCAATGATAATGGTGCGCACACACATTTACCTTTTTCAATCAGTTCTCAACGGTCTGGTTAGTAGTTTTAGGGCCAAATTCAGACAACAGTCTGTCGTTAGTAAGAATCAACCAACTCGGTCTCATTGTTACCGAGCTTTCCTATTCATAAGCACGATTATTGAAGTCTGTACCCACCGTTATGTCTCAATTCACCAATTTCTCGCGCCATGTTCTGAACAATTGCCGCCGGAGTGATCGGGGGTGTAGTCGTATGCCTCTGGGCCTCCGCATCATCCTCCAAACCATCCCGGGCGAAACAAGACAACTTGACGTTGTCTTGTTGCACGTTTTGCTGTCCCACAATCTGTTCACGTGACGAGAACGCTTCAATACCACAACCACAACAAGTACAAAGCCCAAAAAGTTTTACTTTTTATTGTAGAACTTTCACAAAGGCCACACACTTTGACAACAACCACCACATGCGTGTTTATCCCACTTCTGACTATTAGGGATTAATTTGACTAGCCGAATTCGCAAAGGAAACAAATAAAAGGTCCAAAAAGCTTTAATAAATCCAATAAGTATGTGAGTGTGTGTTCGGTACTAAGGCTGATGATCGAGTCCAAATAACACACACAGCTAGAAAATATCCTTAAAAATACTGCTCTCATCCAGTAGCTTGCTGAATCGCTTAAGTAACGAACGTGTATCCCCGTTCGCTAGAGAATTCACCAATCCAACGTTGTCACTTACATTGCCTCAGCTATGATGTGCATACAATTCGTATTATTTATTTGCTCTCCAATTATTGAACTTGTTGTAATTCAACCACCTTCATATCTTCAACCATTTTTGACATCCCTGTACTGACCATATTTATCTTGGACGCTGTATAATAGATGTAGGTAAGATATTTTTTTATTTTTTTTTTATTTTTTTTTATTAATCAGAAATCAGAATTACATAGTGAATCCTATAAGCTAATGTGATAACAGGGGACTTTATACTTAAGGTCCGCTTGTGACATGATGAGAATTCTTCCAGTGAAGTAATCTCCTACATCTTATCGCAGATCGGCTGGCCAGCGTCTTTTTAATCTTCTGTTGATATGTTCTTGTAAAAGTGGTTGGATAAGAGGGTTGCTATGTGCTTCAAGTCTGTCATGGTGTTTTCTGCTGTGTTCTTGTATGACGTCCTTAACAAAGGGTATGCCGAGGTCTTCGTGGACAGTTTGATTGGAAACGTACCAAGGTGCATTACCAAGGTGCATTAGTTATTGCTCTTAAAATCTTTGATTGTGTTCTTTGTAGAATAGAGACATTATTAGACTTGCTGGTACATCCCCATAATTCGACACCATATGTCCAAATAGGTTTAATGACTGTTTTGTATACCAGGATTTTGTTTTCAAGTGATAGTTTCGAAGTTCTTCCGAGAAGGCAGTATAAGTCTTTTAGACGTAGTTCGATTTGCTTCTTCTTCTTCACTAGGTGTTCTTTCCAGCTTAGTTTTGTATCCAAATGTAGTCCTAGATAGCGCACTGTATGTGTTTCTGGTATAACAATATTGTTGATGTAGACTGGAGGGCATTGTCCTTTTTTTAGCGTGAATGTAATGTGAGCTGACTTTGATTCATTAATTTTAGTTTTCCATGTGTCACACCATTCCTGTACCATATCTAGATGGTTTTGAAGGTTGTAAGATGCTATTGCTGGGTTTTCATGACTTGCAAGGATCACTGTGTCATCGGCAAAAGTACCGATTGTGGTATTTGGTGTAGTTGGTATATCTGAAGTATACAGCAAGTATAGCATGGGACCAAGCACGCTTCCTTGAGGAACACCCGACTTTATTGGAAAAATGTCAGAAGTTTCTCCATTGACTTTGGTTCTAAAATAACGATCGCTTAGGTAGGACTTAAAAAGTGCAAAAAATGATGGGAGCCCTATCTTGATCTTATAGAGGAGACCATCGTGCCATACTTTATCAAATGCTTGCCTTATATCTAGGAATACAGATGTGCAGTATTTTTTTTCTTCCAAGGATTTGTTTACAATATGAACGATCCTATGACACTGTTGGATAGTTGAGTGGTGCTGACGGAATCCAAATTGATGATCCGGTATGTTCTCGATTAGGGGATCCATTCTGTGGAGCACTAGTTTCTCTAGGGTCTTCGAGATGGTTGAAATGAGGCTAATGGGTCTGTACGAGGACACGTCATTTGAGTTTTTGCCTGGCTTAGGTATTAAGATTACTTCCGCCATTTTTAATTGTTTGGGCCAGTACTGAACTCTCATGATGGCGTTGAACAGGTACATCAGCATCTTAATACCTTTTTCTGGAAGCTCTTTCAACATTTTTGGTGTTACCTGGTCGGCGCCTGGTGATTTTTTGTTTTTTAGGAAAGATATTTCGGCTTTGACTTCCTTGTATTCAAATACTTCAAACGCTTCAGCAGGTGTTGTGTTATTACTTATGTGATCAAGTATTTCCTGGTTTGTTGGAGTATCATCAGGGGTAAAAGTGTCAGAAAGATGCTTTGCGAAAAGGTCAGCCTTTTCCTTATTACTTCGTGCCCAAGGTCCAGGAGTATAGGAGATAGCTTACGAATTGGCGGGTTTGCTTGAGTTGGTTTTTGCTTTGACTTTATAGGTCGCCAGATTGAGTTGTCGTAACGATTGAGGCTTAGAATGTAATCTTGGAATGATCTTTTTTCTGCTTCTCTTATCTTAGTCTTGAGCTTGTTGCCTAGCCGATTGTATAAGTTTCTGTCTGCTGGTGCATGACTGTTTTGCCATTTTTTCCTGGCTCTTCTTTTTTCGACTATAAGACTTTTGATTTCTAGTGGAATGTGCTTGGTTCCAATTTTGGCCCTTGACTGAGGTTGCTGAGGTGTAGCTTTGTGGGCTGACAGTTGAAGTGTCGCGAAAAAATTACTCGTAGCTTCTTCTATCTCCTCTGGAGTTTTGAGGCTTATATTTAGATTTAGGTGTTCGTTAATTACATTTTTGTACAGGTTCCAATCGGTTTTGTAGTTATGTAGTCTTGGTATTTTTTGTATGATCACAGGGGAGGTACTGACTGTCGCTATTACTGGGGTGTGATCAGAAAAAAGGTCATAATTCGGCTCAATATCTGTATAGAGACTTGAGATACCATTTGTTACAAAAAAATCTAGTAAGTCTGGTATTTTGTCTGGATCCGTTGGCCAGTAGGTTGAAGTACCAGCAGATAAATATGAGAAGTTTCTTTCACTGATCGTCTTAGCAAGTTCTCTGCCTTTAGTGGTTGTAAGTCGTGAGCCCCAACGGGTGTTTTTTGAGTTGTAGTCACCGCCCCCTGCGATGAATTTGGGACCAAGATTTTGAAATAGTGAATCGAAGTCTTCTTTTTTGAGGTTATGTCGTGGCGGACCATATACAGCGGAAACTGTTAGGTCATATGGCAAAGCTTTGATTTTGATTGCTGTGGCTTGTAGACAGTTTTTGGTATATCCCTGTAGTTCATAATGATCGATGGTAGCTTTGATCAAGATAGCACTTCCGGCGTGGGCAGTATTATCGGGGTGATTGGTGTGGTAAAATTTATATTGTGGTATTTTGAAGTGGGAATTTTTTGTGAGGTGCGTTTCACTAACCAGCATTATGTCTATTGAATGCTGATGGAGGAAATAAAAAAATGATTTCATCTTTGTGCTGGTTTATGCCGTTGGCATTCCATAGGGCTATTCTGAGGAACTTAGCGATTACTTTTTCCCTATCAGCGCTGAGAGCATGTTCAAAACCATGCTATTTTGATGTAGAAGTTGATTAAACATGTTTTTGAATTCGTCCAAAAATTTGGTAAGCAGCTCGCTAATGTTTTCATTGTTGCTCTCATTTTGAACATTTTTATTATTGCATTATTGCATACTGCATTTGCGTAGCTGAAACCAGGTTGTATCGAGCTTGGATGAGCAGTTGGTTGTTGATGGTTTCTATTAAATTTTGTTGATGTTTTGTTGGTGGGTGACAGGTTTATTATTGGAATAAGTTTTGTACATTCTGTGATAGTATTCGCATCCTCTGTAGTTCGCTGGGTGGTCCCCACTACATAGTGCGCACTTTGCTGGAGTATCTTTGCTTTTTTTGCAACTAGAAGTGCTATGGTGGTCACCACATTTAACACACATGAATGGTCTATTATTGCAGTAAGTCTTTGTGTGGCCGTATAGTTGGCATCTTGAACACTGAATAATATTTCTGCTTTTTCTGGGTGTTTCTATTTGTACTACACTATTTTGGATTTTATTTACTTTGTAGACGTCTTTGTTGTTTGGTCCCGGCTCAAAGTCAACAAAAAACATGTTTAAAGGTTCTTTGGTTTGTCGCTGTTTTGCATTAATTATGTTTCTAACTTTATGCCCCAGAGCGGAGAGTTCTTGTTTAATGTCTTCAGTGTCTACTGTATCATGTAAATGTTTTATAACTATTCTATGGGCTCTTTCTTCCTTCAGCTGATATGTGTGGTGGATGATATTATTTTCATTCATATATCTTACCAGTTTTCTATAGGTATCTGGGTTATTACAGTTTATCTTTACTGTGTTGTTGGCCATGCTTCTTGTGGTGTATTGTTCCACTTCAACCACATCTGTTAGTTTCTTTGTCATTTCTGGAAAATTGACTACTCCATATACGTAAATTGGGGGAGGTTTTGGTGCCTTGCTTTCAGAGTTGTTTGCGTTTGAGGGAAGGTCATTTGTTGGTGCTAGAGTACTATATCTGTTGCTTAGGGTTATATTTTCCTCTAAGGTTTTATTTAAAAAAGTTTTCCTCCTTTTTACACTTTTAACCACTTGCCAAGAATTTTCTTTGTTTGTATTTACTATTTCTTCGTCACTAGTGGAGTAATATCTCCCCAGGTGATTGTTTTGGTTTACGTGTTGAGATGGTTGCTCTTGAGTTTGATATAATTGTTGGAGTTCTTGTAGTTGCTGGTGGTTTTGTGTTTGCATGTACATTTGTTGTTGATCCAAGTTTGGTTGGGGGAAAGTATTGTTGAATGACTGAGATGACGTATTTGGTATTTGTGAGTTCATAATTAATTGATACTGTATGAGGCTTGGAGGTTGAAAGGTTAATGTAGTATTATCAGTAATTCCAGGTCCGTTTCCGGTAGGATACATTTTCACTTTAATTTTTAAAATATACTAGCACATATCACTTTTAGTCTGTATCACCCTGTATCAGCACTATTATCGTTTATGTATTGTAGGTAAGATATGAAATCGCAATGTTGAAGCCGTGCTAGAGTGAAATGACCTGAAACATCCAGACCATAATGGAAAGATCATTTAGATGCTTTATGACCGAGAAAAACTCACTAAATTAGTGTTGGAAAAAAAATAAATTTCTCATAAAGTCAATTTGAATTACAACCATGCATCGGCTTAACAAAGTAATTTTATTATATGTTTCTTAGTTCAAAATACAAATACAATACCTGCAGACGAAGTGATAACCCAGGCATAGTTATTGCCTGACTCGTAAAATCCTTATTCATTCTTACATGTCTTACAAATAAAGTGAAAGATAATAGCGAATAAAAATGGGAATGCCAGGTGATAAAATTTGTGGGTGTCCATCAACATGACGTGAAATTGAAGTCCACTAGTAAGCCATAAATTAATAAAGTTGAACAAAATAATCAATAAGAAGTGATTTTCTGTTCACCTTGCGACAACTACTGGAAAAATATGCTTGCACAAGTGTCATTTTACCCATGAGAAATCAATTTCGATTTTATTGTTATTATATTTACTCCGCACCTTTTATGCTACCGTTTCCTTTCTACATATCTCAAGATGTTTCTGTAATTGAATTACTTGCTCGTAAAATTTGATACGAGTAAAAACATAAAACGCGTTCGCTACGATTGCCCTAGCGAACCAATTCCAAGTGTCTGGCGCGGCGCGCTTCTGAATTGATGTAATAATTTAATACTGGTCTCCAATTCAACAAGATATACCTATCTTCATCTAACTTTATTGTTTCTCTGAAGCCTTAGGCCATAGGCCATTCTGCTATATTATTTTTAACCAATTAGATCACTAATTAAAAATTACTTTAAAAAAACTTTAAACACTTTCTATCTTATCCTGCTGCAAATATATTTATTAATCAAATTTGTTGCACACTCTGATCTGAAACATAATTTCAAGGGGACCTTGTATGTAGACACAGATGAGAGTTGTTAACTATTTACAAATGGAATAGGTATAACACCTGTTTTACAGTTCACTGCACAAAATCGCCCCTCTAGTTTTTAAAGTGACATGACCAGAGAAGAATTAGCACCAAAAGTCGGTGAACTGATGATCTTTTAGTTCAGGGGTGCAGAGATGCCTTCCCCTTTACATTCCTACACTCCAGGTATCCTTTTATGGGAATCTCCGCTTCTGGCTACTTAACGGTACGTGACATCAATTATTGCGAGGAGTCAGTGTGCTAGCCGGAGCCGGTGCCTACCCTAACTTCACTCTTACTCCCATTATTATTATCCTGCTTGGATTGTATATATCTGCATAGGTGCCGGATTAGTTTTCAACGATGTAGATTTTAGATCTAGAACTGGTTGTGAGGAACTATAAATCTACGAGCCACTGGTAGGGTAGAGAGGAGATGGTTTTGATTATTATAATCGGTTGGAATGGAATATTTGAATTTATTATTTGGTTGCTGAATATTTGGATTGAACTGGCAACATGGTAGGCTGTTCTCCCCGCTCTGGTTACAGTTGGGGTGTTAATCCTATTACTAGCATGTTTACCGATAATTTCAAGCGCGACCGTTATATGAACACAGCAATTTAATCGCATATTTCATCTTGTTTGTTACCAGTAATACCTTTTTTTTGTCGCGAAAATACCACATTAAATTCCGGTTCTATGTATGTTAAACATCCCAGATCCTAGATACATAGATACATAGAAAAGCTTTAGAAATCATTGAAAAACAAATAATTTCCTTCCCTTTACAGCAATAAGTATAAAATGAATTAACTGGTGATGTATGTTATACGAGTATGTATGATATCCAAAAAATGATCACGGGCAGTTAGTGCAGTGACCTGCAGTTGTTTTTGGTGGTTACGTTTTAGAGTTGACGGTGTGACAGCCGGAGTTGCGGAGACCTTAGTGCGCCAATCCGTCGAGCTGCCGCCAACACGTACAGCCTAATTGCACTCTGATGAGAACGTGCGCTTTACCCTTCATTTCACATTCCACTTTTGTCCCGCTGATGCTGATTTCTACCCGCCGAATGTCCACAATTAAATAACTTCCTATTTCCACTTTCCCTCAGGAGAATAGCAATAAACCTCAGCTTTTATCGTTTTAAATTTAAACCGTTTAAACACGTATGGTACAGTTTTAGATGTTAAATTGCTACACTTTCTCAACACCACATTTATCCAACTAATTATTGTATTTATCTGCAAAAGGCTTTAAATTATACAAACTTCCAGCATCTTGCTGGAGAAGATTCGTTTTCAATCGTAACGGGCTTAGAAATAAGAATACTACCTACATAATACGTATGTATGTATTCGGACCAACCGGAACGATATTAGTCCAATTAATATCTACTTCGTATATAAACAGTCAAACGAATAGTTTTCAAGTTTCAAAGTACGGCAGAAATATAAAAAACCTTCTTGCGCATCAATCGCATAAATAGTGTATTTTTATGCGATTCAATTATGAAAATTTTCGCCGCTTTTTAAATTGGATTTCTGAAATTTTCCATAGTCAGGTCATATTAGCGTAGTGCTTTACTGAGAAAATTTCATTTCATTTAGTTTGAAAACGTGCCTTAGAATGGATTTTTAAATTTAACAAAATAAAAAAAAAATTGGCAAATTAAAATTTTTTTCCTTTTCCTGTGTCCGCCACTGGCTAACTTTACTTAAAAAATACTATTCTTTATACTACCTTTAATAAATTCGCAAAAAGTGAAAGGGGAATTTTGAAAACCGAAAATTTGAAATTTTAGAGGAATAAACATCATGTGAAAGAATTCGAATATCTTCGCCATTTTTCTTATTTGCTTCTTGAAATTTTTCAGAGTTAGGGGTTATTCGTATAGTTGTCTACTGGAAAAACTTCAGCTCAATTTCTTCAAAAAAGGCTCATAAACGGTTATAGAAATTTAGCCATTTTTACCCTTTTCCTACCCACGCCACTGGCTTATTAATGAAAAATATGCAAATTTTACTGCATTAACTCAAATTTAAAATAATTTTCTTCCAATCGTGTTAATTTGGTTAAAATTTTTTTTCTAACTTGCTTATAGGTAGGTAGGTATAAGGGTTCAAAATCTGGCAATTTTTTCTAAAATTGAAAAGGCCGCCATTTTGAAACGGCTCGATTTTACTCAAATACAGTACCAGACGACTCCTTGCGGCTATCTTACTCATAAAAAAATTTCAGCCTCCTAGATTGAAAACTGCGACCAGAAACCGTGCCTCATAGACGGTTTTTGTTTTTAATTTGGACGGACACCCTGTAGAAGTAACGCAGCTTTAGGAAATTTTTTTACGAAAATCAAAATGTCATTTCGAAGTTTCACAAGGGTAAAAAATTTCGTTCACTAATCCTTAAATATGAAGCTACAGCAGCGGTTTTAAAATTTTAGAGAAATAAACATCATATGAAAAAAATATTAATATCTCCGCCATTTTTCTTATTTACTTCTTGAAACTTTTAAGGGTTAAAGAATATTAGTGTACTTGCCTACTGTGAAAATTTCAGTTCAATTTCTTCAAAAATGAACTCAAAAACGGTTATAGAAGTTTAGACATTTTTACCCTTTTCCTACCCACGCCACTGGCTTATTAATATAAATACTGCCAATTTTATTGCTTTAATTCAAATTTCAAATAGTTTTCTTCCAATCTTGTTAATTTTATTTTAAAGTTTTATTGCCATCTTTCTCATACAGGGACTCAAAAAATAGCAAATTTTCCAAAAATTCACATGACTGCCATTTTGAAACGGCTTGGCCAATTTTGCTCAAGTGCAATACCAGACCACTCATTGCGGATATCTTACTCCCACAAAAATTTCAGCCTCCTAGATTGAAAACTGCGACCTGAAATGATACCACAAGAACCGGATTTCTGGAATTTTGAAGGGACACCCTGTAGAAGTGACTCGACTTTTAGAAACTTTTTTAACGAAAATCTAACATCATTCCAAAGTTTTATAAGGATCCAAAATTTCGTTCACTAATCTTCAAAGATAAAGCTACAGGAGCGTTTTAAAAATCGAAATTTCGCGTTTTTGGAGAAATATATATATAAATATATATTTATTTGAGCTTAATAACTACCGACTGATTATTAGTTGGGATGTGAGAAAGAGGAAAGAAAAAAGGATCTCCTCTTCACCAGTTAAGAGCTATCGGTCTCAATATTGTTGGGCTAATAAAACAGCAAGATTTTATATGCTTGACTTATATTTCGGAACAATTTGTTCCTTCCTCAGAGTCTAAAATACAAAATTAAAGAAATTACAATTGAACACAATCATGAAATATAAGAGGTCCTTACCGCATTGATCTTAATATTAGGTAGGTCAGCGAGAAAACACAGAGAGCCCCCATAATACATGCTAAATCTAGCTCATGGTGATTTACTCTATATGAGAAATTTTTCCTTATTTTGGTGGATGTTCAAATCACTAATTAAAACTAGCACAGATTAAAAAAGATCTTGCTGTTTTATTAGCCCAACAATATTGAGACCGATAGCTCTTAACTGGTGAAGAGGAGATCCTTTTTTCTTTCGTTTTTCTCACATCCCAACTTATAAATATATATATATATATATATATCGTGGACAGGTGAATTTTGGAAAACCACTTTTTCGTGATCTGGGGGTCATGATCGGTGGACATTTGATGAGTTTGGGTGATTTTCGAAAAGTGATGTCGTCCTCAATAGTGTATTTTTTTATTAAAAAATACACTAAAAGATTATTATTTCGATATCTAACAGTTTCAACTTTTTTAACTTTTAACTTGATCACCATTAGGATCTCTTCAATCATAAAAGATACCGAGTCAGTTGAATTAGATAAAAGTTGCACTATTTTGTGCTGTAATAAGAATCTGAAACAACATTTGGGAAAAATTCAGTCGTTTCGAAAATAGTAATATTTTTTTAGCATTGATCTTGATTTTATCGCAATGCGAAAGCCTTTATTAACAGAAAAGCACAACGGAGACTGGCAGAGCTACCGAAATGGGCTAGCCACCCAAATTCTGTGAAGACATCACTTTCACCTTGCGGCCGGATTGCGCATAAAGCTATGACCAGAGGCATCAGGGAGGAGACCCAAATGTCATTAAAGAAACCCAATGGAAGCTTCACGGAGGGTGAGGAGAAAAGAACTCTATACAAATGAATGTTTCACATTGAAAGCGAAATGGCTTAATTTTCATTTTGTTTTTTTTCATGATTTTCCAGGATTTTAGTATGATTTTCGTCCAGCAAATAAGACACTGTGCCAGACGGCAGCAACTTGTGTCCTATGCTATATCATCTGCTTGTACAAACAATACCTCTTCAACAGCTCATTTTAATCGCGGTTGCAATTATTACATGCTTTGAATTTTATTTGAAGTTTGCTGATTTCTCTTGGTTATTCTATATAGGGCATTAGGACAGGAAATTTTTTGACAGTAATATCGGAAACTGCGGGTTGATTCTTAGTTTTTTAGCTTACCAAAGATAACATATCGGTTTCTATATTATTAGTAGCTTTGTACGACATATTCTGGTCCCAAAAGTCCCAAGATGTCCAGGGATGATAGAATACCTACCAGGTAGACACTTGGCTCCTGTCTAAATGAGAGTTAAAAGTCTGTTAGGTTGGGCGATACTGCTCAACAAAATCTTGGGAAGATGAAGCGATCCAAAATAAGACACCTAGAATAGTATTAAAAATGCTTTTAAATTCAAATGCATCTCCTTACAGTTTTGGTGAAATAACATTCAATATGAACTAGTAAAATAACGCTATAGATCTTCTATAGATGGCTAACAGTGACAATGAAATTTGTGTTGTTAAAGAAGCAGTAAAAAAATAGGTACCTATACCGAATCCTTTAAATGACTTAACTAATCCGCTTTCAGCTTCAACAACTTTGAAACGCAAGCAGACAAAGTTGAAATTAGATAAGTTATCCAAAGTTTAGTTTCTTGCGGGTGCATGAAGACAATTAAAAGGCGGTGGTAACAATCGAATCGCACACACGGTATTGCATTTGAAGCTAGTATAGAGTGTAAGTGAAGAGAATAACAAGTTAAATTGGTGCAATCAAGCACGGTCTCCCTGCAAACTGCACCCCTTGACGCCATTTACCATTGACCACAGACCGACGACCGGCGCCCGACGTCCGAGGATCAGACATCCAAATTGAAATGTCAGTGTCACTCTCACTATGCAGTGTCACGCAATGCGTTCTCGCTCCCGTTGCATTCAGTTGCAACATGCGAGCGGAGTATAAATCACACATATTTATGTTTATCTGTTCTCATTAACTAATCCGCTTTTAATGCCATTTGGTTCTTTGTTGGATTGTTTAGTCAACCGCTCTGCATCCCTAGATTGGTTATTCCATGATGAATTTGGCGTGTAAATAGGTACGAGAATTCTCCTAAAGGTATGACTGTCTTCAGCGATAAATTTTTCTTCGGAGGTGCATATATTCTTTTCTATTCTATTTTCTAGAATCATACCGCCATTATAGTGTATTTTTTTAAATTAAAAAATGCACTATTGAGGACGACATCACTTTTCGAAAATCACCCAAACTCATCAAATGTCCACCGATCCTGACCCCCAAAATAAGAAAAAGTTGTTTGAGATTCAAATCCAAGATTTGCAACATATCGCAAAATTTATAGCCAGTTATCTAAAGAGAACAATATTCAAATTCCATCATTTTGAATCCCAATATTTCGTATATTCGACGTACCGAAATTTAGTTCCGATATGACTCACAATTTCCACAGCAAACTGAGGAAGTGTTTACTGGAACTGTATAGTCGAATAATGTATCATGTATCTAAAGGGGAAAATAGGCATGGAAATGCCGGAGCTATAAGTATACCTAATTGAAGAAATTTTTCAAGGCTAAATAATAAAACTTAGGTTCCAAGTCAAATATCAAACGTACAGAGACCTGGGCTAAGTGATAAGATCTGAACCCCGAATAAAAGGAAAGGAAGCCTCTGTTGTGCAAGTATTCTGGCGTTGATATTGTTTGTTTGAACAACGAACTTGTTATTTAGAATTAACGCGTTTTCACACGGTTCAGTTTCGATGCGGATTGCCGGATGCGGTAACTCACCTGTAACACTTGTAAAATTATAATAAGGACTGAAAAAAAAGGAAGCATTATTTATGTGTTTGATTCTGTGATTTGTTTTATTTATGTTTTGTAATTGATATTAGAGTCAAGCTTAGGGTTTAGGACCATCCTGTATATCACCTCCTGGATAGTATAGCAATTGTTGTATTTTCTTTCTGTCTTGCTTTTCATTCAGTTTCTCTCTTGTTGGACAGTCCATGCTCACCTCCGTATTCAGATTTCTCTTTATCATTGTTATCTGCAAGAGATAATGGGAATTAATAATTTTTATACTAATTGGATATATTCATTTTTGGAGATTTTTCAATTCTCAGTAATTATTAACTAATTACTGCGGGCATAAGAAAACCAGAGCAGCTAGTGTTGGCCTTGTGTAACAATTTGTTCAATTGTACCTTCGGGGATTTAGTAGGCCCACACGAGAATTGGTTCATCGGTTATCCTTGGTTGTTTTAAGGATAGTTTAAGGGAACCATTCCTGTACAGGGATAGAAAAGCTGTTGTTTGTGTCTTCTTACACCACCTAAAGTGCCTAAACAAAACTCCCTAGGAACTAGGGGTAAGTTCGATTGAGCAAAATCTCCATTACAGACCACTGTCTAATATTCTCATTTGTTCTTGTAGAGTTTTTGTTTTCCCTTTTTGTTGAATTTTGGGGAGCTGTCTTACCTCATCTCGAGCTTCGGTGATACTACTCGGGACCGAACACCTGGTACCTGTCCAACCTCCTGGTATCGACCTCGTCTTCACAGAAGGGGCTACTCCTTGTCGGCAGATAGTTGGTCCGGGCCACATCAACTGCGCCCCAGGCCACCGCTTCCCTAGAAGTCTTGTTCGTAAGCGGTCCAGTCGTTCAAGGTAGGAACGTTCCAATTATTTAACCACCGTCAATTCTGCCACTAAAAGTACGACGTTAAAAACTATCCAGTCATACACGCACTACAGTCATTGGGGCCATACTAGCCTCGGGAAGAATTCCGACGTCAGTGATGAACTTGATTTTCCTAATGTTTGTTATTATTTATTAATTTATAAGTACTTACCGGTTATTCTATCATTTCAATTAGGCTGATATACCTAGGTAGGTAGATACCTACTCAATGTTGTAAACCATCGAGGTAGCGCTGCTCCGGAGGTATTAATAAACAACCGAATTTTATAGTATATAGTAGTTGTAATCATAGCGTTCATAGAGAATAAATTATCAAAATAGTGATAGGTAAATAAGGGAGAAATTTTATATCCTTTAACCTAATATAATAAAAGCTCTTGTTTTCTCTTCCTTGTTTTTTTTGTTTTGTTTGGCAGGACAGACGATATCGTGGCCTGCCGTAATCGGGGCTTTACCCTATATCACGTAAGAGTCTCTGAGCTCTAATTATTTTCTTTATTTTTATACTTAATTGTATGATTTTAAGTGACGTAGGTGAAAACCAAACGTTACATCTGGCGCCCAACGTAATAATTATTGCCCGTTTTTTTTTTCAAGTTTACTTTTTTTCTCAAAAATTCGGTGGACTGGATAGTACCTACCTACTTGATTTTTTTTTTTTTTGGTTGATGATAAACTTATATTTCATCTGCTTTGTGATTACTATATTTTGTTTGGTGTCTGTATATAATAATTGTTGGATTTTTTTTACATAGGTGTGTCTAGGTTACTAGTGATAGGTACCTCATATTTTTTTTTCTCTTTTTCTTTCCCTCTTCTAAGGAAGGGTGGGGGTATACAGGATTTTTTTTTAGATTTTGCTAATATATTAAATCCTAGAATCAAGGTAAAATTTATTGTAGTTTATGGGGAAGTGATAATAATAGTCCTGATAATTTAGTTTTTTTTTCCCCACGATTTTATCTGAAGAATTTGTGCTTGAATTGATAATGATTTAAATGCGAGTAATTAGGTTTAAATAAAGTTTGTTGTAAATATATCTTTATTTTGATTGGAATTTTGTGGGTAATTGTACATAGTGATAATAATATTATTTGATAATATATTTAATTAATAAATAAGTTAAATCCAGCGATAAATTAGGAAGATATTTAGAATAAAGATTAATTCTAACTGGGGAAATAAATTGCACTCCGATAAATAGATAATCTACCAATCCCTGTCATAAATATTTACTATAATTCAATAACTAGCAATTATTTACATATTTACATTATATACAAACTATTAACACGTTTAGTGTTGAGTTTTCTCGTTGGGATTTTATAACGTAACTTTTCGCTATGGAGGTAAATCGCTTGCTTGGTGATGAGTTGACATATGAACTGCTGGTAAGAGGTTGCGAATTAGGCGCTACCGTCGCTGAAAAACGAAATTTACTTCGACAAGCGCTTCAGTCGGAAAAGAATGGAGTACCATTCACCTCCGAATACAAATGTGACTCAGGTGGTGAGCTTGATATTTGCTCGGCAAAACTTGATGATCTCACGGGGTGCATCCAGGACTTCGATAATGAGAACTTTGATAATGACTATCGTAGAATCAAATCCAGATTGCTTCACATAGAAGGTCGACTTAGACGAATAGCTACGACAACACCGGTAGAAGAAAGGAAGAAGAGTAATTTATTCATGTTTTGTAATGGATTATTTGAAGCTTTGGAGGATGCGTTGAAGATAGCTCAACTCGGGACAAATAAATCTTCGGAGAGGTCCATCTTAGATGAGCCTAATCTCTTATTACCCTCGATTGTATCTAGGTCCTCTGGGAACCGTGGCGCAACACCGAATAATACGTCTAGCCATTCGTTTCAGGAAGAGCCCCATCTTCCAGTAGCAGACTTAATCGATTTGGGTCTAGCTCCAGAGGTGAATGTTAGTTCAACTTGTGTGGCAACAGTCTCTCACGACAACCACCATGGACCTAATGTAGCACAAAGAGAGTCCTGTGCCCGAGGTGCAGAGCAGATATCTCGACAGCTGAATCGAATGCATTTTCCTTCAGGGTCGGAGAATGCGGATGGGTGTCAAAATAGACGCGTTTCCTCCTCTGCATATCCACAAGAGAATCCTGTTGTCGAGTTTCCACCCTCTGATCGTCTTCAGTCTTCGTCAATTTTTCTGGAACCATATTCAGGAAGAATAGGAGTTCGCCCAGGTGGAGCCCACATAACTTATCGCGACTTTTGGAAATGGAAGTTGACCTTCGATGGTAGTGGAAGTGTGACATCATTTCTGGAAGACCTCGAAGAAATGGCAGAGGCTCGAGGAGTTTCCCCGAAGGAATTATTCCTTGCCGCGTCGGAATTCCTGAAAGGAGATGCCCTGCTGTGGTATCGACCTAGGAAGTACGAGTTCCGAGACTGGATGGATTTTAAAAGGAAACTAAGAGATGCCTTCTTACCGCCGGACTACGAAGCTAACCTGCTGGAAGATATAAGGAGGAGGACACAGGGACCGGATGAGAAACTGGTATTGTTCGTCTCTCGCATGCAGGGCATGTTTGGCAAGTTGGCAAGTCCGCCTTCTGAGGAAGAGCAGGTTCACTTCATCCGAAGAAATTTGCTCCCGTACTTGCACACGGCCCTGGCGCTGCAAGAAATTCAGACTATAGACGAGTTGTTGAAGTTAGGCAGAGTCATTGAAGAATCGCGATGGAGGGCAAAACAGTACTGTCCTCCCACCACCAATGCCAATTTGCTGCAGGAGCCTAGCTTAGCTTACCACCCTCTCAACTCCAACCGCCCTAGGAAATTAGCGGCGATACAGAAGAATCCGTCAAATCCCGAGACCCAAGTTCGTAACGCCAATCTCATCTGCTGGCGATGCAAACAAACTGGACACATGAGATCTTCCTGTCCGCAAGCGTCGACCTTGACATGCTATCGGTGTGGGACTAAGGGATACACCGTTCAAAATTGTCCGACCTGCTCGGGAAACGCCGAGCGAAGTCATCAGTAAGCCGGCTGAATGACTGTGGATCTGCTAAACCGGCTAACCCCAACATTCATTGTATATTGGAATATGTGATATCCCATGCTAAGGGAGACTGCCGCCCTTACGTGGAAGTTTCTGTTTTTGGCTGCAAAATGCTTGGTTTGTTGGACTCAGGTGCAACAACAACCTGCGTAGGACAGACTGGATATGATCTCCTTAGGAAGCTTGGTTTGAAACTTCAGCCCAGTTCGATCTCAGTTACTGTCGCCAATGGAGGCTCGTGCGCCAGTCTTGGCGTGATCAGTGCACCGATTCGTTTGTTGGACCAGGTTCACGTGATGGAAATGCTGGTAATACCTGAGCTACCGCAGACGTTGATTCTGGGAGCGGATTTTTGGGTTACCATGAATATTGTTCCTGATCTTCGAAACGACGTGTGGCATTTTGGTCGGGGAGAGATGAGCCCTTCCATTTGCGGAATTTTGGCTGAAGGACACCTAACACCTGTGCAGGAATCCGAGTTGACCAAGCTCTTAGAAGAAAAATTCCTCGAGATGGGAACCCATTTGGGTCACACTACCTTGGTCGAACATGAGATAGTGACGGATGCGAGACCTATTAAACAACGCTACTATCCCATGTCCCCGGTGAAGCAGAAGATAATTGATGAAGAGCTGACGAAGATGCTCGAGCTTGGTGTTGTGGAGCCTTCAAAGAGTCCATGGTCGTCACCATTGCTCTTAATACCCAAGAAGGATAACAGCTATAGGGTATGTGTCGATTATAGAGCATTGAACGCTGTCACGAAAAAGGACGCATATCCCATTCCTTATGTGTCAGCTATACTAGACCGCCTTAGAGGAGCAAAGTTTTTGAGTTCCATGGACATTCGGAGTGCCTATTGGCAGGTAGGAATGAAGGAGTCTAGTCGTGAATTTACCGCCTTCACAGTTCCTGGGAGGGGATTGTTCCAGTTCCGGCGAATGCCTTTCGGACTGACCAATGCCCCTGCCACCTGGTCTCGTCTTGTAGACACTGTTTTGGGTGCGGATCTAGAACCCCATGTGTTTGTTTATCTCGACGATGTCATAATCATCAGTCCAGATTTTAAAACCCACCTGGAAATCCTCGGCAAAGTTTTTGATCGCCTCACTGCCGCTGGACTCACTCTCAAGCGGGAGAAGTGCAATTTTTGTAGACCCTCCCTGAAATATCTGGGGTATGTCGTCGACTCAACCGGTCTTAGAGTAGACCCCGAGAAAGTGGAAGCCATCTTAAATATACCAGTCCCGTCAACAGCACCCCAGGTACGTTCATTCCTAGGAGTTTGTGGATGGTATAGAAGGTTCATACCTGACTTCTCTACGGTTGTGGCACCGTTGACAAGACTCACCCAGAAGTCCGTGCCTTTCTTATGGACAAAGTTGTGTGAGGAGGCCTTCCGAAGAATCAAGGACCATTTAGTATCGGCCCCAATCTTGACTTGTCCTGATTTTGAACGACCATTTGTCCTACAGACAGATGCCTCAGCCTTTGGCCTTGGAGCCGTGCTGTCGCAGAACTTCGAGGATGGAGAGAGAGTGATCTGTTACCTATCCAGATCTCTGACGAAACCGGAAAGACGTTACACCACGACCGAACGTGAGTGTTTAGCTGTATTATGGGCCGTGGAAAAGCTTCGTCACTATTTGGAAGGAGTTCACTTCACCATTATCACCGATCATTTCTCTTTGGTGTGGCTCGACCGCCAAAAGGATCCAACAGGACGTCTAGCACGATGGGCTATACGACTCCAACCCTTCGACTACACTATCGTGCATCGAAAAGGGAAGGACCATATTGTTCCGGACTTCCTATCGCGGAGCGTTCCTCAAGTTGAGTCCATTCACCTTCACGTAGGCTCTTTCGACACGGCTAAAGATCCTTGGTACCGAAGAATGGTCGAGAAGGTACAGGATAGTCCACGAAGGTATCCCCAGTTCCGAGTCGAAGGAGGAACACTCTACAAATACGTGAAGTCTCGACTACCAGAATTGGCCGTTGATGCAGAGAAATGGAAAGTTGTGGTGCCAAAGGACCACCGCAAGGACATTCTCCACACCTACCACGATGACGTAACTTCCGGTCATCTTGGATCATATAAGGTGTATTGGAAGCTGTACGAAAAGTACACTTGGCCGAAGATGCAGGCGGACGTTGCGAAGTATGTCCGCTCTTGTCAAGTCTGTGCGGCGAATAAGCCCGAACAAAAAGCACCTGCAGGCCTGATGGGAAGTAGACCGGTCGTCACGCAGCCATGGCAGACCATTAGTTTGGATTTTGTGGGCCCACTGCCAAGGTCAAGCAAAATGAACACCCATATGTTAGTGGTCAGTGACTATTTCAGTAAATATGTCCTCCTATTTCCGGTACGTTCCGCCACCTCCAAAGTGCTTTGCCGTTGTGTTGAAGAGGGTGTCTTCCTGGTTTATGGAGTCCCTAAAAACATTATTTGTGATAATGGAGTGCAAATGAAGAGTAGAGAGTTCCAGAAATTATGTAGTCAGTATCATGCGGATTTGATGTTTACCCCTCTGTATTATCCCAGAGCCAACCCGTGTGAAAGGGTCAATAAGACGGTGAAGACGATGATAGCCTGCTACGTTAAGGATAACCATCGGAAGTGGGATGACAATTTAGCGGCACTAGGTTGCGCTCTACGAACAGCTCGCAGCGAGGTTACGGGATACTCGCCGTTCTTTGTCAATTTTGGTCGGAACTATATCGGTGATGGCCAAGGGCATCAATCGGGGAGTGATACTGCTGAGACTCTCACCGTGGACTCGGAAGTGGAAAAGCGACGGGTAGGGTTTCAAAAGATGTATGAAGACATAGCGAAGCGTTTGAAAGCTGCAAATGAACGCTACCAGAAGACCTACAACCTACGCCGAAGACCTGTCCACTTTCAGCAAGGAGACCAGGTCTGGAGGAGGAGTAAGATACTCTCTGATGCCGCACAAGCCATCAACGCGAAGTTAGCTCCTAAGTATCAAGGGCCGTTCACCGTCAAGGAAAAGGTGGGCCGTTGGACCTATGAATTGAGCGATGACAATGGAAGATCAAAGGGAATTTGGAACGTGCAGGACTTGAAACCGTACATCACTAAAGAATTTGAACCAGGGTAAATTATCACCACCAACACTCGGGTCATCCCATTCTCCGAAAAATCTTCACCTGATGAAGTTTTTCCTCTGTCGAAGAGGAGGTGGGGTGTAACACTTGTAAAATTATAATAAGGACTGAAAAAAAAGGAAGCATTATTTATGTGTTTGATTCTGTGATTTGTTTTATTTATGTTTTGTAATTGATATTAGAGTCAAGCTTAGGGTTTAGGACCATCCTGTATATCACCTCCTGGATAGTATAGCAATTGTTGTATTTTCTTTCTGTCTTGCTTTTCATTCAGTTTCTCTCTTGTTGGACAGTCCATGCTCACCTCCGTATTCAGATTTCTCTTTATCATTGTTATCTGCAAGAGATAATGGGAATTAATAATTTTTATACTAATTGGATATATTCATTTTTGGAGATTTTTCAATTCTCAGTAATTATTAACTAATTACTGCGGGCATAAGAAACCAGAGCAGCTAGTGTTGGCCTTGTGTAACAATTTGTTCAATTGTACCTTCGGGGATTTAGTAGGCCCACACGAGAATTGGTTCATCGGTTATCCTTGGTTGTTTTAAGGATAGTTTAAGGGAACCATTCCTGTACAGGGATAGAAAAGCTGTTGTTTGTGTCTTCTTACACCACCTAAAGTGCCTAAACAAAACTCCCTAGGAACTAGGGGTAAGTTCGATTGAGCAAAATCTCCATTACAGACCACTGTCTAATATTCTCATTTGTTCTTGTAGAGTTTTTGTTTTCCCTTTTTGTTGAATTTTGGGGAGCTGTCTTACCTCATCTCGAGCTTCGGTGATACTACTCGGGACCGAACACCTGGTACCTGTCCAACCTCCTGGTATCGACCTCGTCTTCACAGAAGGGGCTACTCCTTGTCGGCAGATAGTTGGTCCGGGCCACATCAACTGCGCCCCAGGCCACCGCTTCCCTAGAAGTCTTGTTCGTAAGCGGTCCAGTCGTTCAAGGTAGGAACGTTCCAATTATTTAACCACCGTCAATTCTGCCACTAAAAGTACGACGTTAAAAACTATCCAGTCATACACGCACTACAGTCATTGGGGCCATACTAGCCTCGGGAAGAATTCCGACGTCAGTGATGAACTTGATTTTCCTAATGTTTGTTATTATTTATTAATTTATAAGTACTTACCGGTTATTCTATCATTTCAATTAGGCTGATATACCTAGGTAGGTAGATACCTACTCAATGTTGTAAACCATCGAGGTAGCGCTGCTCCGGAGGTATTAATAAACAACCGAATTTTATAGTATATAGTAGTTGTAATCATAGCGTTCATAGAGAATAAATTATCAAAATAGTGATAGGTAAATAAGGGAGAAATTTTATATCCTTTAACCTAATATAATAAAAGCTCTTGTTTTCTCTTCCTTGTTTTTTTTGTTTTGTTTGGCAGGACAGACGATATCGTGGCCTGCCGTAATCGGGGCTTTACCCTATATCACGTAAGAGTCTCTGAGCTCTAATTATTTTCTTTATTTTTATACTTAATTGTATGATTTTAAGTGACGTAGGTGAAAACCAAACGTTACACACCCCGAGACAATACGAGGTAATACGGAAGATGAAGTGTGAGTGAAGTTATCCACACCACTACCCAGAACTTACCTTTTTTTCACTTTACTTTCTTCATCTCCTGTCCATCTTTTTTCATAGAATTCTCACATACAGAACTGTGCCTCTAAAGTGGAGAGCGTAGGCGTGTTGTTGGATTGCTCAGCTTCTGTATTCTGTCCTACTGAGCGCAAAGGGGGTAACCCACAAAATGATGAAAAATGGGATAATGTCGCCTTAGGAATTCCAACGTGCATTTTAAAGTTTATTAAAATATAGTCTCCCTATATTTGCCTTGTAAATGGGCAAAATTTCATAAAAAGAAAACCATGTCTGTAGAAATGCTTTACGATATTGAGCGATTTATTGGTAACTTGATGTAAGAGGAAAAATCGATGATGGTAGCTACAACGTCTATGTCAGTTGCAGGAAACAACGGACTACCAGGGGTGGTTTTAAGTAGGTATATCTAAAAAAACTAGCTCATAAAAATTTTATTCTTCAGAGCACTTAATTGGAAAGTGAAACATATCACAAAATAGTAATTTTAAATCGGTCAATGTAACGAAAAACTTAGGAATTGTTGTAATTTTTCATTGTCCATTACAAAAAAAGATCTTGAAAGTTTCACAAAAAAAAAAATGAAATTTGAGATTAAGTCAACTTTGAAAAATATTTCCAAAAAATTGCCCTTTCATTTTTTTACAATTAAAAAAAGCTATTATCTCAGTAAATAAAAAAAAACCACTCTGCATATCTGATTATGACAAAATAAGTTTTCAAGCAAGCAGAGATTTATTAGCTCTCTTAATTTGTTCGACAAGCCTAAAATATTTTTTTCCATTATGATTAGGTATGATGGCGGTCACTGCATTTTTTGTAATAGATTTGCTGGAAAGGAATTATCTTGATTATTTGTTGTTGTATATTACTGATAATAATTGTGGTGTAATTCAAAGCTGGTCAAGCAATTTTAACAATTTCAAGTGCTTGGTGCGTGTTGACTTGGATTCGAACACCTGTTGCAATTTGAGTGGTGTGTTAGTTGACCAAGTCATCAAGTTGTGTTGGTGAATACGGGGGCCATAGATGTTCATCTGAATATAAATTGCATTCAAACGTTGAGAATCCGAGTTACAAGCAGCATTGTGTGTAAATACTGACTATGAATAACAGACAGTCGAGTATCAATATGTCTAATCGAATAGCATGCATAATTTATACATTTAAATATTGGCCAATTCTTCTTATATTACCCTATCATCGAGTCATCGGCTACTGCTGCAGTCTGTTCACCTGTACCTGTAACACGAAACAGATGTCCTTAAGTCGAACCATCTCGAAGATTGAAACAAAAAGAGATTCCAATACCAGTTCAATTTCTGCATAAGATTTCAAGAAACTGTTTTTGAGTTGATGGTTCGGAGTGCTAGTTAATATGATCATTGATCACAAATTAATTTTTTAAAGATAGAGTTTAAATTTTTCTTTACACTTATCATCGATTGTAGACATTCCACTTGAACAGCATGCTATAAACTGGAGGCAACATGCCTATATAGAAAGAGAATAGAATGTCGCCCACTATTTACATGTGGAAAAAGACACGTTGCAGTGTCTCACATTCTCGCGAGCTACTATAGCTAAGGCAAGGCGAAAACCGGCAATCGGCGAAGAGGAGACAACTTATTTATGTTTGGATTGTTTTCAAAATGCCGACGTTTTCCCACTACTGTGTGCATTTGTCGAATGAACGATTCATCTCGGGAGGAATGCCAGAAAACATTTCAAACGATTTGGAATTCTGTGTTGTCGGCGAATTGAAAAATCCAAATGCATGTTGCATTCCTGTGTCATTAGATTCATTGTAACTATAAGTTACTACCGCTCTTATATCTGCAACTGTCGATCTCCAATTTTTTACGCGAACTGACAACCTTCTCGTTTAAGCGATTTAATATTTATTTCATTTCACAGACACGATCGTCAGTAATAATAATGATAGGTAATAATTATAGCAATTGCATGATAATATATCATCACTTTTGACATACAAATAGTCAAAAACACCTGATCTTATTTTATAACTCGTATAGGTATTAGATTGAGCAACATATAGTGGGTAGCAGTTTGGAGTTCGGACGAACTCAAAGGCCTTTAGTCTTTTCAATAAGCCGCCGAGCTTCTGATTTCCTGTTTTACATACAAGAGAAAGCCAGGTTAGATCTATGCCTGGTATGTGAGGCCAGTCTCGCTAACTCTAATTGATTTATAGATAGGAATTGTGTGATTTGTCGTCGTTTCCACGGCAGTGCATTCGTCCTGAGCTTCATGGCCATATAACGTCTACCTGTCTCTCCCTTTTTCTCTCATGTTCATCATCGATGATATATAAAAGATATACAAAGCGTTACAGAAATAAACGTTTCAAATACATAATATATGTAAATGTGTGGGTACTTAAAATTAAAAACATATCAAAAATTAGTTTTTACTACTCCTTATAAGACAGCGCATTCATTGATTGTATATAACTTTAGCTAAGTATCGATGCACTACTTTTTCCTTTTTGAGCAATAATGCCAGTTCGATTGAATAAAAGGCCTCATTCTATATAGACACTATCAAAATAGTTATTTATGCAACAAGTGCATAAAGTGGTACTTTTTTTCACGACTGGGAAGATTGACCGCATGAGCCGCAAGCGAATGCGGCAATCCCAGAAGTGAAAAAAAGGCACTTTATGCATATGTTGCATACAAAATTTTATCTACGAGTGACTTAAATTAGAACGAAAATTTATTATTATAAAAAAAAAACTTTCCAATGCATTCATATCTTATATGTAAGCGTTTCTTTGAAGCTGTTAACGCTTTTTTCATCACGTCAGTTCATAAAGGTGACATATTGCTTAATATACACTTCTTTAGATTTTTGAGGTAGATACCTAACAGATTTTGTGCAGCCATATATGATGGAATAAGAATTTCTTCTAGTGCGGAAGATATTTCATTCATGATTAAATGTAAACATAAAATATATAAATTATATAGCCACATTTGATTGAAAAATAATTTCTTCTGGGGTAGAAGATATTTCATTCATTGAAGCATCTACAATGTTATCCATTTTAGGTATAAACGACGAAAAACACAAAATATTAATAATTGTACATAGATCTGGCGCTCTGCTAATAAACTGCGACGTTTCTCTAGTATAGGTGCATGGTAATTATAAATCGGGATACAATGTAATTCAGCGTTCAGCGTCTCGTGTTCAGTTGTTGTTGCTAGTTGCGAACGCCCCGACTGAGCCGCTCCGCTCTCCGCTCTCTACTTGCACTCGACGGTCGGCGAGCGTGCACTAACGTGACAGATTTAGCGTTAAATAATGAACCGCTACGGCACTTTATTACACCCAAACTACTTTATTTAACTCTTCAATATAATCATACATTTTATGAACTAAGAAACGTCTAAAAAAGTTCATTTTATGAATCACTCGTAGATAAAATATGTAAATATCAGTAAATAACAAAAAGCAACTATGTAGAATGCGATTTTTTTGATTTTTATTATTTCAACTGTAATTATATAACTTGATATATTATATACTTACCTAATTTATTAGTTGGGATACAATAAGGGTTTTCGGTCACGTTCAAGGTCTGGGCTAATTAAAACAGTATGATCATGTTTCGGAATACCTGCGATTTTCTGTTATGCAGCCTTAATTTAGATTAGTACGGTAGGTTTCTCACTGTTATAATGATTGTTCAATATGTTCATTGAAATATTTTCAGACTCTGAAGAAGGAGACAAAAATCTCCGAAATATAAGTCAGTACACATGATCATACTGTTTTAATTAGCCCAGACCTTGAACGTGACCGAAAACCCTTATTGTATCCCAACTAATAACTAATTCGGTAGTTATTAAGGAGAAATTGTGAAACTTATCTAATTTATATATCTAGCTTATACCTATTTTAACAGGCACCCGATAATTAAAAAAAAATTAATTATCAGGCATATCTCCCAACTTTTATTTTAAATAACTGTATCAACGTTTTACTTTACTTTCTGTGATTCTAAAGAGTTTTTTTCATTACAGTAGGATCCATATTTGGTGCCGGTTTCGGTGGAACTTACACTTTCACTGTACCAGGATTGCCATCTGCAGCCCACTCACTCAATAAGGCTGCTTTTCTATTCGACCATGGTAAGTCCGCATAATAAAGTCACGATTTTATGAAAAAATTTCCTGCATGAGCGAAAAAATGTTTCTTTTTTTAGATGAAGTAAGATTATGATTATGAACAGCGTTAGGGAATCTCGCATGTATGATATACCTATAGCTAGAGGATATAGGGAAGGATGTTGTAGCTCGTAGTAAATTGGTGCGAGAGGCTATTTGAGATTGAGTTGGTAAAATAGGGAAGAAGCTGTAACATATCCTTGAGCATCTCATCTCGGATGTATTAAAGGATATGCAATAAGGCGGCACTTGAACCGCAGGTTGCTATAGCGGTTTCGCCGCGGCGGCGACGGCAATTTCCACGTTAGTTCGCGACTCTTTCATCCCGTCCCGGCCACCGACGCCCGGCGTCCTTCTCCGACTCTGCGTGCGCGACTATCGTGATCCCTGTCGCGAAGATTGCTTGTAGATTGCGGCAATTTAGTGCAAAGTGGCCCGATAACGCCTAAGCTGACATATGGCTACACATGACGCCCTCTTGTTTTACAGATACCGACACCGGCGCTTATAAACAAACATCCAAACATCGCCGCATATCTTAAAAGGGGCCCTCGATTCCCTCATCTTATACCCTGTTATCCGCGTAATAGCCTGTTTAGCTACTTATTACCTTGCATTATATGTCTTATGCATTTTCTTATTATAGTGTGTTTCATCTTGGATGTTTCCAGAACGATTCCAGGTTAATATATCGGCTTTGTCTCACTCTTCTATACCAAATCTATGTCCGCCTTTTGTTTTGAACTCTACCTTACCCAGTAAAATAATCACAGTTAATGAGGTGACGTATCTTTCAGATATTATCGTTGCAAATTATCCATGTCGATATCATATAGGTCCACTGACATCATTCATGACATCACGTTTTGCGAACGTTATTGCTTTTCAATTATTCATTCAATTAAATTAACTTTAGATGTGAGCCGGCGGTGGCCTCGCTGTTTAGCGTGCAGACTGGTAAACTATTGGACTGCCTCGGACTGAGTTCGATTCTAAGTCTCGTTCTGGTTGAGGCTGGGTAATGAGCAAGTTCTCGAACCCATAATTACTGGAGTGGAGCGACTTTGTCTGAACCACAGAGTTAAGACCAATGTTCCCTCCTTTAAAAAATAACTTATGGTGTCTTAAAAACAATTCCAAATTGAGAAATTTGATTGCTATAGAACCAAAAAACTTCACCAGTAAGTATTTAAAATTTAAAGCCTACCAATGATCAAGTTGATTAGGTAAAATATTAAATATCTTGTAAAAATACATCCAATTACATCATAGTAATTATGGAATCTATTACGTTCATATTGTCCATCAAACTAATTCTTATGAACGAAGAACTTGGCACAATTTCTACTTTGAAATATTTCATCAGTCATTGCGGAGTCAAACACACTCCGGTAATTTTGGCTTCAGTAACTGAGCTCATTTAGCCATAGAATAATTTAAATTTACAAATAGATTCAAATAGACAAATACGAACATCTATGGCAAGACTGGAATTCGAGCTCAAAAACTCATACGGTGGCAGTTCCAACTACTTAGCGCTATCAGGAGACCACTGTATTGTAGGCTCACCTTGGTATCTGACTATCATGGTGTTAACCTCAAGAGTCCTTGCAAAAGATTGTTTCCGAGCCGAGCAGTCAATGGTCAAGTCAGGTTAAGACACCCGGCTATAGCGACTGGAGGGCAGGGGGTTCGATTACCACTTCAGCTGCTTGAAACTTTTTCTCCTGCATACAGAGTGTTTCGTACAAGAAGCGACACAAAGAAGAGACGTGTAGGGGAACAAAAATATGGTGGTTTAACGCAACTTACCTCTATACTAAGTTTTACCTTTGAGAAGTTTTTTTATCCCTTCTTTTTCTCCATATATACCGGCTATTTTAGTTTTGGAAGCTCCGGTCTTACACAGAGAAAAGAAATTGTTTGGTTGAAAGAAAAATTATTCAACTTAAACAAATTTGTTGTTTCAATAGAGAGAAATAAAAGTTTATTTGAATTTTTTCAATTATTTGTTTGAAATTTAAGAGGATAGACTTTGTTGAATCAAACAACATTAATGTTGCAATATTCAATAAAATTTATTTGAATCAAACAAATTCCGTTATTCAATCAAACATATATTGTTTTCAATAACAGGGAGAATTCTTTGATTTAATTTTTCGCTTGTTTATTTGAAATAAATTATTATTTGATTTTAAACTATAATTTATTGAACCAAATAATTTTACATTAAAAAATTTAAAGAAATATTTGTTTGGTTTTGTCAATATCCCCGTGGGTAAAAGGTTAGGTTAGGTAAAAAATAGATTATAATAATAAGGCATTAAACTTTTTATTGTCAAAAAACAGTAATAAGCTAACTACAAAACAACAGAGTCAACCTAATCATTCGTAATCATAAAATATTAATATTGCAACATTTGTACCTTAAGTAATATACGTTTTCTTCCCACGAGAACAATAATTTTCATTTTCATTGATGACGGATTTCAAGTTTCAGCTGGTCAGGACCATCAGACATCTCTGCAAATGATTTGGCTTCTTCTAATAATTCATAGAGGAGAAATCTCGTATTTTCATCTAAAACAGAACGATATTTTAAATTCCCTAATTCTTGTAGCAAGTTTGCAATATAATGGAAGAGATATTACACAAAAAAGCTACCAGGTACTTAGGTACTTACCTTCAACCTTTAACAAGTGCCGTGTGCATCAGATTGTATTTGGACAGAGATTCTCCAATATCCATTAGGTAGGTATATCCATCTATTAGGTATTACTGTTCCGTTGTTACAATACAACACACTGAACACACAAAACAGCAGCTAATATTTATACTTATTCGCCTATTCCAATAAATTATTATTCACTAATTATATTATTACTGAAAACAATGCGGGATTGATGAACAACTCCATACCACGCCATGATTTTACACCAACACCATCAGTCACCAACCCTGCTGGGGTAGTGTAGTCCTTCCAGTTGCCACCAGAGGAAACAGACGCTACATCACGTGATGTACAACAACAAATCTGTGACAAATCAAAAAAGTTAATACTTGATTCAAAGTTTTATTTATTTCTCTGTCAATGGGTGCAGTTAAATAAAACCAAACAATTCCTTATTTTCATTTTGATTGTTCGTTTATTTGGATTGATAATAATACTTCTTTCCTTCAAACAAATTCATGGTAAAATATTCTTCTTTCAATCAAAATTATTTTTATTTCAATGAAAAGCATACGTTCTTATTGCAATAGTGATATTATTTAGAACAAAATAAGATTTGTTTGAACGAAATAAACGATGCATAAAATCAAATTAATCTGACGTGTTTCTTTCTAGCTATAATTTATTCAAATTAAATAAATACTTAATAATTAGCAAATTTATTTGTTTGATTTGAAAAAAGTGTACCTGAACCAATTCAAACAAATAATTGAAAAAACTGAAATAAATGGGATTATTTAGGGTAAATAAATTAATTTTCAATCAAAAGAAAAATGTTTTAATCAAATAAATTGTATTCAAATAAATGAAAATAGTAATTTCAAATAAACTGTTTTCTCTGTGTAGGTAAGTCAGTCCTTCCAGTAGCTCTTTTTCCCACAATTCGGATCATGAGTTGCAGAATTTTATACTTTGGGCCTCTCGTGATGAGACCGAGACATTGCAAGTTTCTTTTCTACACCTCTCGTAGGATCTCTACGCCTTTTTCCATTCTCTTCAGAACCTCCACGCTGGTCACATGTTCTGCCGATGATATTCTCAACATCCTACAGTAGGACCAGATCTCGAAGACTTGTAGTTTCTCCAAGCTTCTACGTTTTTATGCGAAACATCCTGTATATTTATATCATGGATGAATTTTGGAAAACCGATTTGGGAGTCAGGATCGGCGGACATTTGATCATATGATTTTGGGTGATTTTTGAAGTAGTGGTGTCCTCAATAGTATTTTTTTATTAAACACATTAAAGTATTTAAAATAACTTACTTGTATGACGTACACCCGATATAGGATATATAAGGCCACGTTGTATTATATGAAAATAATTTTACAAATGCACTTTGGCCTCCCATTTGCAAAAACATGATTCATTTCGGCACAATTACCGTCATGGAGTAATCAAGTTTTTTCATACTAATAATGACTCACCCTGTATAAAACTTTTCATTTAAAAATTCATCTAACCAGCGAAATATAGCACTCTCATTGGTCATTGATCACACATTGAATCTTCTTTTTCTAAGTATAAGGAATTGGTGTGGATATTTAGAAATTCACAATCGATTCTGTAAAATTGATCCAGACAGAAGTACGAAGGGTGCGTATTTAGTTCAGTAGTGCTTATTAGAGGGATAAGTAACGACCGAAGATAAAAGGAGGGTATAAGTGTCGGAATCGGAATATGAAAGCGTGCGGCAGCCAGTCCAGTTAGGGTCGGGGGGAGCGTCAACACTGCATTAGAAACGGCGTGTCGCCTGTCTGCATCCTGCTGAAAGCACATCAGAGCGACGTGCTGCTCCCAGTCCACTTTCAAAGCAATAAGTAAACGAGAAAAAAATAGTCAACTTGGATCACTGCTTCGAAAAATTAATTCCTGATAACTATATTATATTCATGTCAATTCCCTGTCCTGAACATCATCGTGACCTATCGATGTAAATGACAAATGACATTTTTCAAAGGCGGTAAAATTTTTCTAGGTCAAGCGTTTCTACAAGCAACCAAACAGTTAAAAAATAGTAATAAGTAATAACATTGAGGTGCTTAGAAATCTGTTTCGATTTTCAGCGGATGAACCCAAAAGGGTGTTGGTACGATGTGGGGGCACCGTGTAAATCATGTTACAAGGCGAGACGAGGCCCGACCGGCAATCAGTAATGCGTGATAGGAGCTAATGTGTTCTCGTTATTTGATTAGCCACTTGCAGGCTGCTGGACAGCTGACTGACCTCTCAGGATTTGACAACCTCCGAGAGGGAGATTTATGTATTACTGCGAGGGTCGTCGCTTTCCAACTCCAACTTTTACACGGCGATGTGATGAGTTATAGTCACTAGACGGAAAAGCGTTTTATATATTTGATATGAGTAATACCTAGTAGAAATTGTTCAAGTAGTTAAAAAATAGTCCCATAATTAGAGATTGAACAATTCGTTATATGTTATTGAAGGATAAATAATTCTTGCAGACGTGATACAGATAATCCCATGCAGTGACAGGGCTTGATGAATTTTCATACAGTTTTGCCTATCTGTAAATTAAATCCAACATGGTCTAGCGGAGATTTTGCTAATAACAAGAGAATAGGTATATAATAAACGAACTTTGAAAGAATTCTAAAAATGGCAAGCCATGATACAAGAAATTAAGATAGCATGCAAACGAAGAAGAATCCATATTTTATAAAGAGATAAGATGAAGTAATGAAAGCACAACAATATGGAAAGCAAATAATGAATAAAAGACGAAGAAGAAGTTGCAAGCCGTTATCTCTATCTCGTATTTTTATTTTCCTTAAAACGAGACAATGGTCTGATAAGAGAGGAGTTGATGCGTTCGATGATATACCGCTTAACTCCACTTTAGGGGCGTTAACTGGAACGCCCCGAAGCGGTGAATTCTTTTTATGGTCAGAAATCTCTTTTTAGATCTCAGAAGAAATTAAATGTCGAGTTTTAATGTTCATTGGGTGGAAAAAGTTCATATCGTCTCAGTTCCCCTGCCGTGTGGCACCCGCTCGTTCAGTCCTCCGCCAAAAGAAGGGAATTTAATTAAGTAAAATTACACTGCTTGTACTTTAATTATGTTAGTATCAGAGTTTTTACGGCGGGCGCTGGATGGTGTCCCCTCTTATCGTTTACACTATTGCATCTACCCTTAGGCGAGGGCTGAAGGGAGTGAAGGGACGCCGGCAAGCTGCCGGCGCTTCAACTCGGCTCAGCGATCAAAAGGTGTCTTTGCTCGCAACTTTCAAAGCAAACTGCCATCTAGCTATCCAACTGTGACACTCTGATGTGACTCCACGACTCCCGTGACTCCCGATGCAAGCACGATTTTTAATTATCTTGGTTAATCCCATTTATCTGATTTTGCTTTTTTTAATTTTTATGTATTTTTTTTTTTCGATAGTCATAAAACGCAATAATTAAAGTCTTATTTCTAACTTAATAATACCTACTTGATTTCACGTTTTCGTATAAAACCGAGAGATTGCGGGGTGAAATTAGAAGAAGTATTATGAAAGTAAGAAATCTTAAAAAAAAAAAAAACGATAAATCTTTGAATTTTTGAACTCTTCTTCAAGTACGTCGCAAAAATGTAAATAAGAGAAATAAAATCATATCTTCTCGGTGACTTCCCAGTATTAGCAGTGGCAGGTTTGACTCTGTTTAGGACTTATAAGTAGATATCTGAACAGGCTTTTATAAAGTAAGCTGTTACTAGGAGAACGCGAGGGAAGAAACTTCCCTCTTAATTTTACTTTTATTTTCATTAACAACTTTTAATGAAATCAATAATTTTCAATGTAAATGACCAGACATTATCTTAAAAAACTTCAAATATTTCAAAAACGGTGATACTAATATTTCCTGATAACAGATGAGCTTGACACCAAAAGCTAATTCATTTATTGTTGCCTTGGGGTCGGGGACAACAAATTTATTATTCTGTAATTAAAAAGGGTTATTCGGATTTTAAAACTAAATAAAATTTTGAACATTTAGATAAGTAAAAATTCCGAAAATACAGCTACATATATACTTGAAAAGAGATACAAGATGCAGATACTTTTTAACGTAGCTTTTCAAGTTTAGATGTTTTGCATTCAATGAAAAATTATCTATAGATACAGATACAGAATTAAGATAGTATCTTGTATCTTAGATACAGAAAACTATCTTTTTTTTTTAATGATACTCCCAGCTCTTTAAGAAATACTTCTCTACTGAAATCTCATCCTGAACCACCCTGTATAAAGATAACAATGACCTCTACTAAACATAAAAATTAACGAAACAATTAGTAGGTATTAAACTTCTTTGGGCAACACTAGTGATATATATAAATATTGTTTTTAAAGATGAAAATTGTAAAGACAAGATATTTTTGAGAATTATCATCTGTGATTATTTCTTCCAAATATGTATCATGTTCTTGCGTGGATTTAGTTCTGCTATTGCAGACGTCAATTCTTTTCTTGTGCGTTTTCTTGTTTTTCATCTGTACTTATTCGTTTAATAATTGTCTTAGTTTCAAACACTCTTTCATGGTGCTTCTGTTAATATATCAGAATTATATATTTCTGCTAAGTATACTCTAAGTCGTTTTATGTTTTCTTCATCACAATAGAGAGAGGATAAGAAGTCATTATGAGTGACTTACGTTGCTTCTTTGAGGTAGTAGTACTTGGCAAAAATGTTGTGTTTCAGTTGTCATATTTTGGTGATGAAATAGGGTGGTTACATCACTGCGAAGCAGGTAATTCGTCACTAACACGGTTCAGGAATTTCTTCAAGTCATGTATCAGTGGTGCGAGAGGAGCAGATGTCTGTAAATCCTCGCAAAACTGTTATAGTACCATTCACTAGACGAAAAAGCTGGAAGACCTTATACCACCTACTCTTCAATTATATCATTTGCGGAGGAGGCTAAATATCTAGGTATCACACTTGATAGGAAGCTACTATGGAACTCCCATCTGGAAAAGATTATCCACAGAGCAAAGCTCTCCCTATGGAGTTGCAAAAAGACCTGTGGAAGAACTTGGGGCACTGATCCCAAGCAAATACACTGGATATATGTAACGATCATTAGGCCAATGATCGCATATGGCTATGTAGCTTGGTGGTCCAAAAGCTTACAAGCCTTGGCTAAAATGAAGCTGTCACAGAGACGAATGGGAGGGTAACTCAAACGACCTCCTTAAAGCAGACCTCACGTGGTTCACCGACGGTTCAAAGACCCCAACGGGAGTTGGATCTGGAGCGTACGACGCTGGGTCAAAAAAAGAATTTTTTGCAAACCTGGGTCAGTACGCAACAATATTTCAGGCAGAAATTTATGCCATTGTACTCAGCGCGCAGATGCTGGACGAAATGCACTGCACGCGGAAAACAATTAAAATCTTCTCAGATAGCCAAGCGGCCCTGAAAGCCCTTTGCTCCATTCGTTGCAACTCCAAACTAGTATGGAACTGTCAAACAGTACTAAATGAGATAACTAAAAACAATAACTTTGACTCTGGTCTGGATTCCAGGTCTCTCCGGCCTTGGAGAGAACGAAATAATAATAATAATAATAATAATATTAATAATAATAATAATAATAATAATAATAACATGTCTTTATTCCACAAAATACCGCATAGTAGAGAGGGTCTAACTTTCAAACCGCCTTGGACTCGAGAATTTTTTTTGATTTTTTTTTCATAAAGTTGGACCCCCTCTTCATTTTGGTGGCATTTTCAAAAATTTAATCGACGCCCTGGCGGAGAAATGTGCATGCGAAGACATCGGCAATGGGACACACACAAAATGAAGAGGGGGTCCAACTTTATAAAAAAAAAAAATAAAAAAAAATTCTCGAGTCCAAGGCGGATGGAGCCTTTTTTTTTGACAGACCCTCTCCACTAACATATAAAATAGATATCCAAGCAAAAGGAAAAAAATCAAATTAGCGGATAAGGCGAAGGCCAGATAGCATATCAAGAATTGATATGCCCCTGCTCTGCTTGACCTTGATTCAAATGCCAACAGCGTTTCTATCAAAAGTAAATAAATGTAAGAAAGATTCCAACGCGTTTTCGTATTATTCTAAGCAAAAAGAAAAACAAAATATTCATCCTGAACGTATACAATACACCAAATAATACAGATAATACAAATAAAAAGCAAAAACACAACTATGTGTAACAAAAGTGCCATCCAAAAGTGCGAGCGCCCGCCCAAAATGGGGCTGCAAATATTCAAACAAATACTACTTATGTAAGCTGTGCACACTGCCTCCCAAACAACTCCCCAGTGAATTTCCTTTATAAGTTTCCATCAGTCATGCACTTCAAAACGTCAGAGAGGGGACCATAAGTTTTCGCGATCCGATAGCTAAAACTAGCTTTAAAAGCTTCAGTTTTGTGAGCTGGAATTGATAGGGTACCCCTAAATCTGACATTGAGATTATACACATCCGACCTAAATGTGATCTTATTAAGTAGATATGGAGATTTTTTGTACAGCAAAATCCTGCGATAGAAACAGGATGCATGTAAGAGTCGCCTGTTGGTCATATTAAGCCATTTATTTTCATTTAATTTATACGTAATGCGCTGTCGACGATGAATTCCATATATCATAAATAAATAGCCGACTCTCTGGCTAGAATAGGAACCGAATCCAAATTCACAGGACCAGAATCGGTTGTTGACATATCCTCAAATACTGCCAAAACAACAAAAGACACCTGGGCGGAAAATAAGGTACTTCGGTACTGGCAAACTCTACCAGGATTAACTCACTCAAAGACCTTAATTGAGGGACCATCGAGAAACAGAGCTAAAAAGCTACTAGAGCTCAAAAGGACTGACCTAAGGGCCCTAATAGGCCTATACACAGGACACTGTAAAGTGAACCACCACTTACACAGGATGAATCTAGCGAATAACGCAGAATGTCGCCTGTGTCTGGAGGAGTGGAGGATGTAGAAACAGCAGAGCATGTTCTATGCAACTGCCCCGCCTTGGGAAGAACCAGGCACTCAACTTTTGGAAGAGTATTTCTCTCTCCAAGAGACCTGGATACATTCACACCATCTAAGGTCATTGGCTTTTTAAAAAGCAGTGGCCTGCTGGAATGGATGTAAAGCGCTTAGGTGTGAGCCACAATAGACCACTTGGTCGCAGTGGAGGTGTCACCAATCGACCCACTCATTATAGAACTAAACTAAACTAACTAACTAGTATCAATGAACACGACTTCGCATAATGGAATTCAGAAAGGGATACAGAAATACAGACGCCTCGATACGTTCATGCGTATTTAAAACAGCAGCCAACTATCGTCCACGTTTTTTACTACCCACTACGCCCACTTGAGAACTTGTTACGGCAGAGGTTAAATAGAGTCCGGTAATTTTTCAGGTGTAGGGTCATGCTTTTTGTTTCTAAGGCTACTGCAACTTGGGGATCATCCAAATATTGTAAACAGCTTAGGCGAGAAGTACTTACGAGAACATGGGGGAATATCTGGCTAAAGTTATTAACCTGGAAGAGGACATGGTGAACGAGAACGAGTACCAGACGGTTCTGAAGAATTCTGCAGACTAGGAAATTCGCAAGTAGCATTTTGTGAAACAGTGTGTTCCGCATTAATACAGACATAGCGTAAGCAGGAATTATTTCGGTATTCCAGGGTGCAATTCCAGTGGCTGTGAATCCAGTAACTTCATTCTCTACACTTACAGACCTACAGACTTGAAGCGAACCCCAAAAATTTTCTAAATCGGAGTAGACAGCTTTCTGATAGAATTTGCTTTGACGTAGTAGTTACAAGTAACATAATAGGTACTTTTAAGTTATTTTAAAAACGCTCAATGAAGACGCTCAATGTCAATGATTGGAAGATGGTAGGTTAGTCTTGAAATGCAGATGAGGATAACATTATTTTCTTCACAAAACTCCAATTCGTCAACAGAATTTTTATGGTGGGATGTCATCCGCCCAAAATAAATAAAACTGTTCCTGCTGGTTTTGCGAGGCCAAAAGTGATTTTTCAACCGATCCAAGTAAATTGACATATTAATTTACGTATGCCTATTTCTTGCCCATTATCAAATTTGACCCATTTGGCATTTATTCCAGGTATTCATTCTTTTTGTCCGCCTTTTTCTCCGGAAGTTTTACTTATTTTTCTTCTTCTTATTAGTGTATTTTTATAAAAAAATAACGTTATTATTGGGGATATCACATTACTTTGAAGAAAACCACCCCAAATTTTCGGTTTTATTTCTTTCGGTATATACGATATACTCTACATTTTGAGGGTTGAAACATTTTAAAATAATTTCTCTCAAGTCAATCGTTGCTTGTAAAATTGGCAAAAAAATCTTAAAAATATGTTATTTAATAATTGCTGTTGAGAAAATTTGAAAGGGTTACTACCCTTGCTTATAGGTTTTAAAATAATAGGGATGTGATAGATCTAGATTCCAGATCCATAAAGTGTGTTCAGGTTTCATATTATTCACATAATTTTATTTTTGTACTTTCGAGTTTTTAGTAATTGTAACAAATCTTTAATTATTGAAAAATAATTCATTCAAATAGGGAGTAAAATTACAACACTCTGTATACATTCAGACTTAAAGCGGCTAGCCCGTTGCATTTAAGTGAATATAGCATTGCGGTTGGAGGCTGGAGTTGGGAGTTCGGGAGGCGTCTTCTCCCGTCCCGAACGGACGCCCGGCGTCGGCGGGCGTCTTTCTACGCTCCGCCTTCGCCGCCTCCCAACCTAGACACCGACAACATCTATGATCCTCGACTTTCTCCAGACTTCCACGCGTCCGCCCTCATGTGTTTTACCCCGATATGGCTTCACTCCAATGGCTCAGCGATAACGTGCTGAAATATACAAGTTATCTGTCCGGAGAATGAAACGAATTCCTTGTCTGGGGTCTCGCTTTGTTCTTGTAAGTCTCAGCTTATACGATCTCGACTTGTACTTGCTCAAAATCTGAATAGGGGCTCATCTGAGGATTTTTTTTCTTTGTAGTGATCTGATCAGATAAATCGTTGCCAATATACGTGAGTTCAAATAACGTTGCAAACTCATTTGTTTCAGTAATGGTTACCCATCTGATCTGAAATTTTATTTTAGCCGCGAGAAGAGGATTTTAATTTTTTTTTTCACTTTAGGACCGCGATAAATCAATATTATCCCAGACATCGTTCTTATATCAACAAATCATCTCATGCATCAGTTACTTAGGACTTTTAATCACAGAATAATTAATCAGCCGGGGAAAAAATTGCTGTTAAATTTTGAGCCTGGGTTGCCCAATTTAATGATTGATGTGCAAGAACGTTTTTATACATTAGGCTAGGGTAATTGTAAATACACCCGCCATTTTTATAAAATGATTTCTAAATATTTTTTGTACCTTTAAAAAAATGCATATATAAATTTAGCAGTTTCACCCACTTTTACCTGAACAAACGAGAACAGTTTAATTTTTTGGCACTAAGCTTTTCCTAACTAATTTATTTGATTTCAAAGTCTTGTGTGCAATCTTGAATATGAAAATATTCAAAAGTAGCAATTTTTTCAAAATTCAAATGGTCGCAATTTTGCAACTACTTAACGATATTACTCAATTGCAACACCAGACCACTTATTCCCAGTCACATGACTCATGCTAAATGTGAAAGAACACTTTGTACGGACCACGTGACTTTAGAATCTTTTAAAACCAAAATAATGAGTTTTCCGCAAGTTCTATAACAGTTCGAAACCTTTTTCAAAACTTCCCACCCTGAATAACTTCGTCGGTAATTTTGTTTTGGGAAAAATCTCAAGAAAGTTCAATTTCTGCTTCTCGGGAGACACATTTTGACGTCGAACTCAACTTTGACATAATCTCCTACCCCCAGCAGCCCCCGTTCCAGAATTTAAATGGAAAGGGGGCGGGGGTCAAGATATATAAGGTGTACGAACGAGATCTGTAAGTGCGAGCAGACATCGTCACGTTACCCCAGGTGTGTTGTTGCACTCGGTTGCAATGTTTTGTTCTACTAAGGCCTTCACTCGGGCAAGCGCTAGCATAAATTATTCACGTATATTCACTGATAAACTTACGAGCTGACGTTTATCAGTGAATATATTATTAATATTTGAATGTTGGTATGCCAATCGATGAACTACCCGTAGTAGGTTCATCGTATTAACTTCTACAATTAGGCACAACACACTTTCTACCCTTTTTTGCTTATTACTTATTCAGAAAAAAATAAAATAGAGTAGCATAACATCCTGAACGTGTAAGAGCAAGAAGTCAGAGCCCAACTGCCGTGACTCTCTCATACACTGGACTATGATGGTTTTATGAAATCTATGACAGAATTGTCACGAACAAGCTGATTAATTATGAACTGAGGACTTAATGAAATAGTTGATTAAAGGAAAATAGAAATAATCTTCTTGCGAAAATAAAATTAACTTTGGTCCGTAACGTGAATCCAGGGTCTGTTATTAGGTACTTATAATTAGCAATTGATATTTATGCCCGACCTAAAGTAGATATTCTGTCAAAAGTAGAAGGCAGTAATTAGTTCTGTAGTAATATTGGAACAAAAAGCGCAAATAATAACAAGTATGGTCTTGAATTGGAACAGATAGTAATAATTAAAGCAATAGAAATAAGTAATCAGGTTAAGAAGGTGAAAATCTGCTTTGAAGGGGCAATAAGAACCAGAGCCAGAAAGTATAAATAATGAAACTCGAGCACTGATTAAATTAAAGGCGCAAAGGGGGCGACTGCTTGTCACTCTGATGCTGTTTTTAAGATACTTAAAGAATCTTTATAGGCACAAAGCGGTATTCGCGACGTATTTCAGCTAATGTAATTTTGAAGAAATTAAAACTTAACTGATAAACGAGGACTTATACCTTGATAAACGTTTATAATGAGTATTTTAAAGACGCGGTCTTGCTGAAGGTTTAATGATTCACCTTTAATTTTACTATAACTCTAGACGTACACTTATTTGAGAATCAAAATTATGAGGAAATTTATTTTCCCAAAAATAAAAAAATAAAAGCAAAATATGAATAATTTTCGAATACCGTCAAGAACATATTTTAATTATTAAATTATTTACGAGTAAATAAACTCGGATTGAAGAAGATATTAGTTATCATGACATCATTTTCATTTTAGATTTGCCATATGGTCAAACAGTTTACTGGCCCATCTAGTTGATCATATAATGAACCAGTGGAGTACGCACAAGAATCATTTTCGTCACGATGCAATTATTTTTCCATTCCTGTTAATTTTAGTTCATAAATAATTGACCATAATATGACAAAACACGGACAAATAAAAAAATATATCTACCCTATCTTGTATCTAGTCGCTATTATTAAAATCAGTGGAATGCAACAAGGATCAGTTTCGTCACCATTCATTTTTTTCTATTCCTGTTCGTTTAGGTTCATAAACGACTTACCATATGACGGAAGTCATTTAACCATGATAGCTTATCTACTGGCTATCCTCTTTATACCATACTAGCTTATCTACTCAATTAAAAAATAGTGAATCAGCGGAGTTCTGCAAAAAAAACATTTCATCACCAATGACTTCCCGTTAAATTTTTTCAATTTTTAAAGACTGTGCCAGATTCCCCCAAAATGAATTGCCCATATTGACGAAGCGCTGGTCAATAGCAAAGCACATGCTCTAAGTTACATTTTCTTCTTTACATCCTTTTTTCATCTGGGATTTTATGTTACACCCAATAGTGTGAAGATCTTTGTTTAACCTGCCATAATCAGAGTATATTCGTATTAAGAGCCTTTTCCACCAATTGATGGAAAGCTGATTCCGTGGGGTTTTCCCATTCTATCTGCATGATGGTCTAGATGAAGTGGTCTGTTTGCCAAGACGTCTTCAGTAAGAAAGAAGTCTTAGAGATTTAGCCCCTTCCTGTCCTGTTTTCTCAGGTTTAGGTATATAAATTACTTTTTTTTAAATTAAGTCCAGTTAGGGTCCAGGCTTTAATTAGGGTCCAGGCTTTAGGAATGTGTCGCAGTGCAAGACTGCCCCTGAAGATCAAACATAGCCTCTAGATCAAAAGTGTGGTCCTTTCTGCAGCATTATTGGGTAAAGTTCAAAGGAGTTGTTCGCCATTTGATTTTGTTTTCGTCTATCACAGATTTTACAACCTGCCAACTCTCCCTGTTCGTCTCCTTTGAGGGTCCCAGTTCTATACATTTAGCCAATCTTGTGCATATAAATCGGTGACTCCAGATCCTGGAAAATGGACCTTGAGTAGTTCCCTCATCCAGTGTTCCACAACCCTACTTGTTGTAAACTGTGTGCAGCTCACATTACGAGTTACTTTACATTTAGGTGTAGGGGTGACAACTTTAATGCAACCTCCATCATACAGCACACTTCGTATTCACTGCACGGCTAGGATTGCCATGTTTGGACACTAACTGTGCCTTTTGTGTAAATTGTCTCGTCTTAGTCCACCAGACAAGTGAGGCATGTATATCATAGGTCTTAGGTTATGAATATGTAAATATGTTATGCGGGGAATGTCAATATATAGAAAAATTTTGGGTGACAGATCCGATGTCTTGCCCATCACTCTACGACACTGCCAATACGCTATAAGAGCTTTTTCTGTTTCACTTTTAGTGTGCTTATTACAGTTTAGCTTCTTGTCAAAGACCACTCCAAGATATGTTTAACGACTTCCTAAACTATAAAACAAACATTGTGCGAAAATAAAATGAAGTGTACCATGTGATTAGTCTTGATTTTGATATAATTAAATTTGAGAAAATGAAGAAATTGCTATCTGCTGCTATTCTTCCGTCGACGAAAGAAAAATTACAATAAATATATTTTCGAAATATCGGCCAAAAACCGAAAATGGCGGATTTCGTATTTCGCAAGTCCGAACCGGTTAATTTGACAGCTGTCCAAATGTGACATTTTTGGGACACTTGAATGGACTTGAAATAGTGTTGTGAGTCGGACATCCATCCTGTTGGAACCAGGTTCTTCTAAACTCATCTTTGGTTAGAGTAGCTCGTAAAGCCGGCATAACCTGCTGGTTTCGCAAAAGCTCTATAGGTACCCCGGTTCGTTTAGGTTGCAGTCAAACAAAGAGGGACCTATAACCTATAAGTCGCTTTCCTGAAATGATTAATAATTTATAGTATACGTGCCCAATTAAGAAAGGTGAGTTAGATTAAATTAGCAATGACCCCACATCAAACGTTACTCCCAAATCTTGTCTGTAGACGTCTCTCTGCCACTTCGTTAGGGTTTCCACAGCCCAATAATGAATGTTGTGCTTATTAATAACTCCACAATTCGTAAACCTACTCTCATCGGACCAAAAGATATGATTTACCAAATCGGATTTTTTTTTCCTGATGAAGCAACATCTACTAATCGTGGTTAGGTAGTATTTCATTGTTTACTACAGTTGGAAACTTGGTTTTTCTCACTTTAAAGGTAAATTGGCACAATATGCACTAACTGGGCACCTGAGAACCCACATTGGAATCAGCATCCTTGATCAATAAACCGGTGGTGTGGAATTGTTGGAACCAATCGGTTACCCAAAATCTTGAATGATGCAGAGATTCAGTAAGAAGTAATTTGGTTGCAGCAAGATGGTGTGCCACCGCGCTTTGCTCTACGAGTCAGAAATGCTTGGCGATTAGATGTATTATTGGTCTCGGAAGCCCTGTCAATTGGCCAGCCAGGTCTCCTGATCTGACTCCCTTAGATTTTTGCTTGAGCGGATTAACCAGGTATGCACATTAGCAATACAACACCAGAAATAATTATTGCGTTCTCGAATCTACTCCTAAAATAGTAACCAAATGTTTAGAAGTCGATGGGGGTAATTCAGCATCTATTAAGGAACAACCGTCCTTAAATTTAAGTTCCTTTGTAATGCCAGTTTTTATTGTTACTTGTTTATGTAAAAAAAATTGGAGTTAGGCAACCATTAGAGAAAACACTTTTTTTTGCGTACCTCCTTAAGTAGTTTTCGACAGAGAATCGAATTTCTGATAAAAAAGGTACATATTTTCCAATTTGATATTTGAAAGTTGCTTTCTGCTATTTAGAATATGGAGTGGAGAGTCTCCCCACGTCTCTATTACATCACTAAATTTAAGGAAAAAAAATTGAGTAGTTTTTGAGATATTGCATTGTAACACTTGAAATCCTCAGTCTGTATTACCGGAAATAATGCGGCAGGAATTGAATTGAGAAATATAAGAAATATAAGCGAAAATATAAATGTAATTACAAAGACCGTGTTAATAAATAAGCGTGGAATAGGATTAATTAATTAATTAGGATTGTAAAGTCTGAGGATAAGATTTTATTTTTGATCCAGAAGTGAAGGACATCATTAGACTAGTCAACGTTATTGTAAAAACCTCCCACAAATATGAGGCCTATAGTGGGTAATAAGTAATAAAATAGAACACTGTTGTTTTTCACAATTCACCACTTCTGAAATTTATAATAAAAGAATTCAAGATACACTCATCACGATGTTTTTCTTCACACATAAAAAATCATAGATATAGGTTATACTTTATGAGAAAAGTGTGATATAAAAAAAGTAAGAGGGCAAAGCTAAACATAAAGCGACATAATATTTTCCAAATAATCAGTTTTTATAGTCGTGTCGAGGAAATGCTGGGGATCGTTTCGGGGTTTGGGAGAAAGCAATAATAATCCTGTTTAAATCATTGACATTTATTTGGACCAGCAAGGAGGCGTTTATTACTAGCATTCGAGGAAACCGCAATAGGAAACACACCGCGACTGCCTCCAGACTCCACTCCTATACCTGTCACTGCTGCCAACCTAATATTCCAGGACATAAATTTACAAAACATTAGAGAAATGACTTAACTGAAATGGAATGGAAGGATATATTAATATACAAAGTTCGTACCAGAAAAAGGCAACAGCAACTTTGCTGTGGTTTTATTCATCTGATTTTCACTTCTTATTTTTCTTGTTAAAATTTAGAAAGTATACCATATAAGTAAGAGCTTTTTTACTAATTAACTCAACTTTTAGAATTTTCAAATTATTTTACAATTTTTTGGTTTAATTAATTTACAATTTTCATTGGACAAAAAAAATATAAAATACCGCTTGAAACAACCCGTCATATTTTCGTCATTTTCAGTTTATTATATCAACATGTATTTTTGGGGGGTAACACAGTAGTTAATTTCGAAAAAAAACCTAAGCGCCGTAAGCATCGTTGGTTTTGAATTTTTTTATCTGAAATAATACCTGCGTTACCCCAAAAAAAATTAGCCACAATAGTAGACCTTCGGTCGTAATATATAGAGGTGTCACAATGGCCTAAGCACGATAAATCTAATCTAATCTAATCCACCACCAAAAATCCATGTTTAGTAATAAACATAAAATGGCGAAAATATGACTTGGGTTGTTTCTGAAAGAAGCGGTGCACTAATAGTTTTTTTTATTAGTTTAACGACAGCTATACATTTATGATAATCTTATAATACAAGACTCCTTCTATTTAAACTATAAATGGGCATCCACACGTTGGCCCAACTATTTGGCGAAACATTTGGCGAAACATTCACCGAATCATTCGCCGAATCATTCTGTACAAACTTGCCGTCCACACATTTGCGATTGCAGTTGGCCTCAGGCTTGGTTGAACTACAGGCGAACGACCATAGCGAATTGATAATGGAAGATAACGAGATTATTGCAGGTACAACGACAGTGGCGGCTCTGATCTATCTCACGGTAGCAAACGCCGTGGTTAAAAATAAAAAGCCTGAGTATTACAAAATAGTTTTGTTAAAAAATTCTTGACAGATAGATTTTTTATCATTTTTAAGCTTAATTAGAATGTTATTATACAGGGTGCTTCATTAATCAGTGCAGAAATTTCAACTGGAGAGTCCTTGCTGAATTTAAAGGTGGTTTGTCATAAAAAAAAAATCTTAAAGTCTCCCCTAAGAAGTAACAGCCCCTTAAAGTAGGGTAAAAAATTCACATTTATTGACTTTTTTCTGAAATGACTTGAAATAAAAAAAGACGGCTTGGTATTCGAACACTACTACCAGGAAGCCTCCATATACTTACATATAATTACATAATTTTATCCACCCTTTGTTCTCGGCAAAGGTGTGAACTCGGGTGTGAATCATATTACCCCTAAAAGTTTTTTTCCAGTACTTTTTTCCAAATAATTTTTTTTTAACTTTAAATTCACACTTTGGAGGGCCAGTTCACTTGAAAAAAAATTGTCTCTTAAAAATTTCACGGAAACTCAATACTTTTCCACTAAAGAAATAAATTAAGCGGACTTACATAAATTGTAAATTGTGATTTTACATACCTACATGTTTATAAAAATATGTAAATATGTAAAATATTTATAAAAACAAATAAACATTAAATAACACAAAAAAAGATAATAAACAATAAACAAATCATATTTAACTAAATTAACAATATTTTGTTTAAGACAGTGCTCAAAATGGGCACCATTTTCTTGGATACATGCCCTTCGAGATGCCCTTATTTTATTTCTTTAGTGGAAAAGTATTGAGTTTCCGGGAAATTTTTAAGAGACAAATTTCTTTTCAATTGAACTGGCCCTCCAAAGGGTGAGTTTAAAGATAAAAAATATATATTAGGAAAAAAGTACTGGAAAAAAACAACTTTTAGGGGTAGTATGATTCACACCCTTGCAGAGAACAAGGGTGCATAAAATTATGTAATTATGGAGGCTTCCTGTCCTGGTACCTAGTAGTGTTTGAATACCTAGCCGTCTTTTTTTTAATTTCAAGTCATTTCAGAAAAAAGTCGATAAATGTGAGTTTTTTACCCTACTTTAAGGGGATGTAACTTCTTAGGGGAGACTTTAAGATTTTTTTTATGACAAACCCCCTTAAAATTCAACAAGGAATCTCCAGTTGAATTTTATGCACTTATTAATGAAACACCCTGTATAGTGCCGTCTATGAGTCGGAAAAAACCCGAGATTTCCTAATTTTTAGACGCAAAGAAACAATCTTACCTCCCCCCCTGTTTTCGAGGGTGCTGAACACGATGGCGTAGGGCAAATAATTTATTTTTCAGGTCCCATATCATTGGTTCACTTTGATAAAGTTCGAGAAACTGGAATACTCTTTCGTCATTCCAGGTTGTCATTGTTGTTGTATTTATTTTAATTTCAGTTATTACCGTAAATACACTGTACTGTGCAGTGAATAGTCGAGCGAAAATGACAAGCTCGAACGGGCCAACGTGTGGGCAGCGCAAATAGAGCGAATTTGACAATAGCCGAATCTCTTTGAATTCGTGCATTTGCCGACAGCGAGGCGAACGTCGACAAACTTCGCTCAGTTGGCCGAATGTTTGGGCAATCGAGACGAACTTACCGTCCACACGTTCGTGTTGGAGCTGATTTGCCGGAGTTGGGCCAACGTGTGGAGCCGGCATAACACTCCTTAATTTTAGTTTCATAAAATGAAAAAACCTGCATTAATCATTGTCAAAATGTTGCTTTGCGTTAAAAAAACTTACATGAACTCTACTTGTCTCGCCATATATCTTCGTGACCCTAAATTCACTGAAATTATCCTTACAGAGGCGAACGAAATTCACAATAAGCTACTATATAGCATTATTAAGCCAATGAATAATAAGCAAGGACTTGCTCAACTTTTTTTTTCTTCTTTATGCCGCACAGGAAGATGACGTAAAAAGTTGTCAACTATGTATAAATCAAATGACTCCAGTGACAGTTTGATCAATATTTTACTCCATCTACTTTTTTATTAACAAGAAGAATAATGACTGCCGCCTTGGTGCCAAGAAAAATTACCAATAAAACTGATTCCCTTTGGTTAAAACATAAAAATTAATATTTAAGTACAGAAAACCTTAGCAGGTGGAAAGGTATACTTCCCATAAAATCCCAGTAGGACTTACAAAAAATCTCTTCAAAAATTCTGGTTGAACACGTGGAGAACCAATAATTTCGGATAATGACAGAGTCTTGAAGAACTCAGAAATACTGAGAGATACTGGTAGAAGGAACTCAACTCACGGGAAATCTTTGCCAATGACATATTACAAGAGTATAGGAGCTTATGATTTGGATCCTAATTAAATCATACGATCTAAATATTGTGTTCCAAAATATCTTGAAAGCCTGAAGTCTTGTCGTCAAGTCGGACTTCAGCATAACATAAAAAGAAAGTTTATATATGGATATATGTCTCAATCAAGTTTTATACGCAAGCTTAAATTCGAGCTTTTTGTCCTTATTATACAACCAAATATTATTGCCTAAGAATTAGCCGTCTCAGCGTTGCTGGAAAATTAAGAATTAGCTACTGAATATTCTTCCAGAAGAAGCGTCTGATCACCCTTGAACCAAGATAAGTTTTTTATTTTTATGTTTATTTTATTTGTTCTCATTTTATTTGCGTCCAAATTACTTTTATTTAATTTTTTACATCACCCTGGATATTTTCACTTGTTTTAGGAATGGTTTACGAGCCCAAACCTCCACACCACGGCCTGAGGTTTTGTGCTGAGCGAGGTGAGCAAATATTTGTAACTTTTCATTAAAATGGGGTTACAGAAGGGTAATATGGAAGGTCTCCTCCCCAAAATTTCAACCAATGAAATTCCACCATATCTGCTTGACCTTCCAATTCTGGCACCTGACTCATATTTTCGGTGAATTATTCTTATTACTTCTAACTGTACCTATTAGGTACCAGATTTTTCTAGTTGATGACTGAAGATACTGATCCAGGATATCAGAGCCAATAGGATATAAAATTGTCACTTTTAGAACGATTCTGCTTATACTGTCTTTAATACAGGGTGTTCGTAAATTAATGGGACACAGCTCAATTGCAGCTTTGTAACCTCAAATAAAAGCGAATATACGAAACATATCTCAGTATAAAAGTGTTTCCTCAAAAAGTTATGGCACCTTAAAGAAGAAAAATTTAAATTTCAAATTGTGTTTATTTTAGTATAACCACAGCTGAAAATTGATATATGTCGGTTTTAGAGGAAGTCGAACGATACTAGCGTCAGCATCTTGTAGCATATATACACTACACACATAATGACGACGTTGAGAATTAAAAAAAGGCATTTTTTTTTTGTTTTCTCTCCTAATTATGAATTGATCGGCTTACCATGTCGAGGGCGTTATCGCTACATTTTTTTTCGTGAGTGTCTTACAAAATTTTTTTATTAGCAAGTTTTTCGTCACTTTGGGTAAACTTTATGGAGAATACGTTATTTTTATATAAAAGAAAGTTGTATTTATTTCATGTCGATGAATGTATCGTTTTCAAGAAAAAACGCACTCTTGAGAAATTTAAAGACACCAAATTAAGCAGTGTATTATAGGCAATGTAAGTAAAGAGATCTCGTAAAATACTCGTTAAATGGACTGTTTAACAGGGAAAGTAAGTGCACTTTTATGAGCCTAATTCGAAACAGCTTTTGTTTTTTTGAAAATATTCATGGGTTTCTAGATATTTGACAAAAACAAAAGTTCGCGAATTTCTTTATACTGACATAGCACTCTTATTATTGGGATTAGAGCACAATAGTAAGAAAAAATATTTCCGACGATTTTAAAACCAATAAAACGGCGCTATAATTTTTTTATTTGTTGTATCATTTTCGAGTTATAACATAAACATGTGTTTTTCTAAGTGTATAAACCGTCCTAATTTCTTTATTTTTAGAAAAAACGATATCGAGTTTTATACAGGGTGCACCATGTATCCTTTTCTCTATATTGCTATCTCCTGAACGCTAAGAGATACGCAGGGTCGGTTAAATTAGAGAAAAGATGCGCAGTTTTGTGGCCATCTCGAATCCGTCAAAACATGCAAGATATCTGTGACCGTTCCTGAAATATCCTGAAAAAACTGAAAAATCGAGATTTCTTATTTTCGTCATATCTTTTTTATTATTGGAAATTAATAAATAATTTTTTGTAGGCTTACATAAGCCGTTAAGAGCTATCCATCTGACATTTCAAAAATTTTCAAGGCCTACTAGATCCAAGAGTTTTCACAGTCAACTTTCGTTTTTCTTATGGCCGCCATATTATTTTTTTATATCGTTCGATATGAAATAAATAATGGAAACCAAAAATTAATAAACTTCAAAAAAAAATTTAATTTTTATTCTTCTTTTTTCAAAGAAAAACCTAAAAAAAAATCGTCGAAAAACGTCAACATTTGTAAAATACGCCGAAATAGTGCTTGCCTTATGGTTTTTCAATTTATCTATGAAATTCGGTCTAAAAAGGTGTATTTTTTGTAAAGAAAAAAGAAGAATACATTTTATTTTTTTTATTTTTTTAAATTTAACAATTTTTAGTATTTATGATTTTTTTTTATACCGAACAACATAAAAAACAATATGGTGGCCATAAGAAAAACGAAAGTTGACTATGAAAATTCTGGGATTTAGTCGGCTTTGAAAATTTTTGAAATGTCAGATGAGTACCTCTTGACGACTTATGTAAGCCCACAAAAAATTATTCATTAATCTCCAACAATAAAAGAGATATGGAAAAAATAAGAAATCTCGATTTTTCAGTTTTTTCAGGATATTTCAGGAACGGTCACAGATTATGTCTCGACGGAATCGAGATGGCCACAAAATTGCTCTCCTTTGGACTTGTTTAACCGACCCTGTATATCTGTTAGCGTTAGGAGATAGCAATATAGATAAGGATATATGGTGCACCCTGTATTGTTGTATTTAGAAAAAAAATGCGTATTGAATGATGTCATAGCCAACTATGACTTGCATTAAAAAAAAACACAAGTTTATGTCATAGCTCGAAAATGATAAGGCAAATAAAAAAAAATGTAACGCCGTTTTATTGTTTATAAAATCGTCTAAAATGTTCCTTAACGATTTTTCTCTAATTCCAATAATAAGGCTGCTCTCTCAGTATAAAGAAATTCCCGGAATTTACTCTATGTTCAATATCTAGGAACCCATGGCGATTTAAAAAAAAAAAAAAACAAAAGCTGTTTCGATTTAAGCTCATAAAACTGCCCTAATTTCCCCATTTAACCTTTCCTCTAACTGCAGTAGTTTACGAGATCCCTGTACTAAACATTGAAAAAAACACACTCTGTGTAAAGAAGTCACTAGTTCTTTGAATATAAGAATAAGCCAGAAATGTCTGATTTTGTTTTCGAACCCATGCAGCAGAGTATGAAGTTACCCGAAGTTTTGCGTATATCTATTATATACGAGTACCAATCAATCAGAGAATCAATCAAAGTTCAGAATAGACACTGATGATGAAAGTGGATAAAGGTGATACGAAAAATCATCACTACTCTTTCTTTTTTCTCGAACACAGACTCGGTCCAAGGACTCGGTTTAGCAACCTTCACCCGGTGGCATCATCATCAAGGTAACGTCCAGATCTAGTCGTAGGGTTACAAAAGGCTGATCACATCTCGTACTTTATTTAATTATTCGTTTAGCCTCATTCCCTCTACGTTCTTAATCGTTCAGTGATCCTAACAAGAAAATTCGAATCTATCTTAGTAAACTCAACTTTGGGTATTTTCGTTTTAATCTAAGCCTTAATCGGACTACGGGAATTTAGCTGAGCCGAAAATTGTCTCCTCTTTATTCATGTCTCTATCATTGTCGTTCTGTTACGATCTAGTCATGCAGCGATCATTTTTCCAGTTAAGTTCCCAAGTTCTCGATTCAGAAACATCCAGGGACATCTTAAGAGTAGAGTCGGATTGGCGCAATTATAGAGTCAAATTAGGATTCGTTAGTCTCATCAGTCATTTATCAGAATCGATGTTTTTTGATGAAACAGGTAACTATAATATGACAATCAGCTGCAGTCACTATGCAGGTGTATCCAGTAAGAATGGTTTTTAAATTTGAAGTTTGTATTGTAATGAGTAATTTATGAGTTATAAACAAATTAAAACCGCAATTTTCCATTTTCAAAGCAGGCTTACATTGAAAACGGTTCAAGATATCTGAAATGGCCTACATATGTCCCTGTCTTGACTTTTCACGCGGGGTGTCTTATATTTGGATCAAATTGTTATACGTACAGGCTGACGAAAAATCTGATAAAATTCATGATAAATCTGGTAATTTTCTTCACCCTGTATTAAAATTTAAACATATGAAAAGTGAAGATAGGGACATGTAAGCCGTTTTTCTAATCTGAAGCCATTCTGAAGTAGTAAGGACGGTCCCAGATATCTTGTCTGTCTCGACGGATTCGAGATGGCCATAAAATAGAGCAGCTTTTCTCTGCTCTATGTGGACTTGGAACGTCGTTATCAAGTTCAATACAATTAAAATATGATCGGAGACTATTTTTGGGGTCTAATTAGAGAAAGTATTCGTGAGCATAAAAGAAAGAGTAACATTAGGGTTCACGGTTAAGATTTGGTTCATTATTTTGTGAACTAACAATAATTAACAATACAACTTTTTCCTGGCTACAAAAGAATTATTTTTTCAATTTTTTTTGTGGATAGATTGCTGGTACTGGTAAGAAGTATTAAACTGTACTATAACTAATTTACGAGTTCCTCCTAAGTTGTATTCAATTAAGTTTTACTGGTTATTTCAAGAGGGAAAAATCGAGATTGTAAAACTTGGCTTTTTCAGTCTTCCAGTCTCCCTTTAACGCGACTCTGCGTTCAGTATTATAAATAGGTATGCATTTGAGGTATGCAACATTTATTTGTAAAAGGGCCCTTTTATTCGAAAGAAGATATTACGGCGGCAAGCTGGATTGTGTATCGAATAGGTCTATATTTATCATTGGTCTGGAATGCGTATATAGCGTATAAAGCGTATAGCTAGCCGGATTATTACATGTTATAGGGGTTATTCCACATGAACGCACCTCTTTAACCGCTCTACAATGAAAACCTCAGCGATATATAACAACATTCATAATTAATTTTATGATTTAATAACACTAACACTAATACCAGCACCAACACCAACACCACGAATAACATGTCTAATTCTAACCACGACTGAAACCAAATTTTACTAGCTTCGCTTTGCTACTGATCGAATGACAAAATCTCTAAGAAATGATGGACGAGGATGATGATTTTATAACATCTAATCCTAATTCGTTCTTGAATGGGGATCCTATAAAAAAATGTGATAATTATTTTTTATATCGGTAGCTGCCCGTTTCAGGCTCTGGCGAGAACTAATCTTGCCACGGATCAAAGCAGGAAATTGTTGAACGAGCTCTTTTGAAAAGCGTGTAAAAGCGACAAGCTGTCACCGACATTGTATGGAATTTAGTGTCTCATAGTGTGTCCTCCTGATATTAAAATTTGTTGTGATTGATGAAACTTAGATAACAAGCGGCTAGAATAGGAAAACAGGGGAAGCTCTGGTCCGCCACAACCTTTTATTGTGGCTCGACCATTGTGGCTTCGTTACACGATGATGGCAGTTTTTACAGTGGAATGAAATTTATTAGCTTATTTTGCTGAGGGGGCTTCCTTGGTATCTCATTTCATTTTTCTCCGATAAATTATTCCTGCAAATGCTGTAACAAAACATTGCTAGGTATTGCTTGCTTTTTTTCCAAACGCCCTTGGTTTTGTTGAGGTTTTCCCTCTCTCGAAAAGAAATAATAACATGTTACACTGTTATTATAATAAAGTGTTGTTACACATTACTTCAAACCCCTAACTTGACGATGCATGGAAAATATATTTTTTTTAATTTTAATTATTTGTAGTTTTATCGCTTGATACGCAGAAAAATGGTCCACAACGAAATAAATTGCATGTGGTGAATTGTTTATTATACCTAATTGTTTTACAACGCCAGAAGTGCGAAAATGCACAACCACAATCTCTTTCCGCAGCCACCTGCTATAAGGCCCCGATTATTTTACATACTTGGAATGCTTCAATTTCTTATCTACTCTCTCGGCATTTATTATGCGTTATCTTGATTCTTTATTTTATTTGAAAAATAGCTTTTTTGCATTGCAGATTGTTTTTTTAAAGTTCCCATTTTCTCAGTTACCTATATAGCCGGAGGTGAAGAATTGTGTTCAAAACCAACCAAGAACGTGCTTGGGATCTTATTTTATTCAGGTCCGCATTAAACTATTTATTTATTTAACTATTTAAGCTAGAAAGTCGGTTAAATTAGCAAACTAGTAGTATTTTTTCTCCTGAATAAAATGGCGAAAGCAGAAAAACAATTGAACATCGCGTTTTCGAGATATTCAAAAAAATGTAATTTTTTAATGGAACACCCTGTATATTTTTAGATGGATCGGTTGGAATTTTTTTTTTAAAGGAAAAAGTCTTTAGGCACTATGATCCTAAAATAATAAATTCATTAATCATTCATTATTTTATTACTCACAAAGTAGGCTGCGACAATTATTATTGTAATTTAGTGTACCTACGTAATGTAAGGTAAAAAAATGATGTCGTCCTCAATAGTGTATTTTTCAATAAAAAAATACACTAAAAATAAGAGTTGTAACGTTGAAAAGGATTTAATTTTACATACACAAATAACAAAACTTGTTTGTGTTGTAAAATATTATTATTTTAGGATCATAGTGCATAGAGACTTTTCTTTAAAATTTTTTTTACAACCGATCCATCTGAAAATATACAGGGTGTTCCATTAAAAATTTTCTTTTTTTTTAATATCTCGAAAACGCGATGTTCAATTGTTTTTCTGCTTTCGCCATTTTATTCAGGAGAAAAAATACTACTAGTTTGCTAATTATACGGTGTAATGTCTTATATTTACAAAAATAACTCCTTCAACTAGAGGAAACGATGTAATTATATTTCGAGCAATTTCATCATAAACATATGGCAAACTTGGTATAGGCATCGATGTCTACCTATACATATATGATGATATAACTGGGAATAAAATCCCCAGCCAGCAATTCAAATAATTTTGGAGAAGTTGTATACTGTATGTACATACCTTCAATGAAGCTTCTGTTTTTAATAATTTTTTTCTCTGTCTTTTTAACTTTTTATTGAACATTCCAACTCCTCCATGATGAGTTTTTACCCGGTATGAGAGTCATCATCTGGTAATTACCAATTTTGAGATTAACAACTTCATCTTTGGTCAGAAAGTGCTATATAACCTGCACAACGTGTCTCCACAATCACTTCAAGTTTATTTCTGTGAGACTGGACACTCGAATGCATAATCCCTGCGCTTAGTAGGTGTCCCACTTTTCATTCAAGAGCTCCTCTACAGCTATCTCCGAGTTTTTTCTGTGAAAATAATTTTTGTTTACATGCAGCCAAATCTGCGGACTCAATAATTCTTTTGGCACAATTGCTATCTATATGATCATTAAGGATGAATTTTAACCAAGAACCTCATTTCTTTCGCATCTCACTTCCGCGAAACATTGTGATTTGATATAATATTCTGCAGGGTGTTAATGAATAGGTGTTACGAACTTAAAGGGAATGTAAGAAAATCAAAAATAGGTAAAAAATTTCTTGTAAACATGGGTCGTTGGAGCTTTAGTTTTCGAGATAAAGGGTGTTTTAAGTTCTTCGAAAAATTTAATATTTTTTGAGTATCAAAAAATTGGCTGATTAGAATGACTCTAAATTTATACAGTTGTTGTACTAATTGAAGTACCTAGGTATATACGTGATTCGATACTCCCATTGAAAAATACTTCAATTCAGTGGCAGAGTGGTGTGTTAATGTGTTGTTACCTTCTTGATTGAATAATTTCTAGGCCACTGACTTAAATGCAAATTTTTAGTTTTTGGTAGAGACCTCCGTTTTGTTTAGAGGCTCATCTTAGGTTTTTGTTGTAGTCACTGTTTTGAAGATATTCCACAATGTAGGCAATGTAACATAATGTAGACAATGCAAGCTTTTTGTAATCCAATATGGTTCAATAACGATCACAAAAATGATTAATTTATGGAAATACTTGTTAGCATTGTTTTTTATGATATTTTGCCTTGTGAAATCTTACATTGTGAAATATCTCGGAAACAGTGTGTTATGCCACAAAAACTTAAGATGACTTTTCTCCTCTAAACAACACTAGGTAGCTACTCATCTGCCAAAAATAACAAATTTGCATTAAAGTCAGTGGCGAAAAAATTATTTAATGAAAAACGTAAGATCAAATAATGTTTCACTGGGAGTATCAAATCATGTATGTATAACAATTAGTACAACAATTGTCAAAAATTTCGAGTTATTTTGATCAGCCAATTTTTAGAATTTCAAAAAAAATAATAAACTTTTCGAAGAAGTTTAAAGGAGTATCTCGAAAAGGAAAGCTCCAACAACCCATGTCTAAAGGAAATTTTTTGTCTATTTTTGTATTTCCTACATGCCATTTAATTTTGTAACACCTATTCATTACCCCTTGTATATCATCTTTACTTGTTTAGGGATGCAAACGTCATGAACACAGAGCAGCGTTTTGAGCTTTTTGAGTAGGTAGCGTTGAGTTTTTACCTTCTTCTACCTAGCTTCTAGAAATAATATAACTAACAAAATTGCCTCTATATATGTATACATTGTTGAAATTTTCGTCAGGGTCTTTAATTTATTTGTTTCTTATTTTATACTTTTGTCATAAAATAAGAAAGATTTTGAGGTCCCACCCTCCAATCCAAAATAGCGTATCGTTCAAAATATAGAATTATGAAATTTTCCCTTCGTTAAGATTTTCTTGAACTGTTTTGTTCCTTATTCTTTCTAGGATTTTGTTGAGATCTTGGGTATACAAGCAACTTGAATGATATGATGAAAAAAATTTGATACCTCAACCCCCAAATGGACTAGGTACCTACCTTTACTGTTCAAAAAGTAGAATCATGGTCTTTTTAATTTTTTTTCCTATGTTTTATACAGGGTCACAAATTAATGGGCCAAGCTCTTAGCCAGAGATTATTTGAGAAGGGGAGGGGAAAGGGGGTTGCAGGAGACGTTGACCCTGCAACTTTTTCCTCGCACGTCTCTTGCTCGAAAATATTGCTTTTTAGATCAAGCTTTCATTTCTATTTTTTTTCACTCTTTTAAAATTTTGATACTTTTAGTTTAAGAGATATTGCAAGTTATTTGACTATAAGCAAATGATCAAGTCACTGTTCTATAGGCTAGCCTGAACTTGACCTCATCCAAAAAATTATTTTCAAAAATTATAAGTTTGGGAGAGTAACGGGGTAATACGATGTATGCGCAACCAAAACTCTTGCCAAAATTACAGTCGATTATTATTATTTAGGATTTTTTTTTTATTCTAATGACATCGAATCTATCAATCGAAACATAGTCAAAAGAATATAAAAATTTTACCAAGAGTTAAAAAAATAAGAGAAACGATGAATCTAAAAAAATAATAATTTCGAACCACGCATAAAAGTTGAAGGGCCAACTTGTTCCATAACCCCGGTTCCCGCAGCTCGCGCTTCGATTATCTGTAAGCAAAATTTATCAAAAAGGGTGTCGCCATAGGAAATAAATTTGTGCAAAATATCAACTGAATATCTCGAAAAGCAAGGAAGATATTAATAAGAAACTTCTTCTAAAATTGGACTTTGACACCCTGTTCTATACTAATTTGACACACCCGTAGATTTTACTTAGACAATTCAAGTAAGTTGAATGAAAGAATACGTATACTAATTTTTGAAGTCTCCCTGTCTGTTTTAGCTAAGTTATTTGGCAAAACCGTCATAAAAAAAAAACTATTAATGAGCATGCCCACCTCTGACTTTCAAGAACCTCGTCACAGCGATCTGGAATTGACTTTATCAGGGATGTAATCAACTTGTAGGCTTTTATGTCAAAATTGACAGTATTGAAGGTGAGCTATAATGTAATAAGTAAGTAATTTTAAATCCGTGGTTAAATCATGAACAACGATGCACTGGGAAGATCTATCGTAGCAAGAAGACATCTTGATGTAATTCAAGTTGCTAGGGCTGTCATACTACTGCAAGAAGGCCACTCTCAGAGGTACGTAGCCCAGTTGCTTCAAACCAGTATCCGGTAATTCACAGATTGTGGATTAGGTTCCTGGAAGTTGTCATTATTCATAGAAGACCTTACCCCCAACGGTAAAGAATAACTATCCCCGATAAGATTGTCATTTGGTGAATTTATCCCTGTAACAAAAAACGCAAACGGCTTCACCGCTGAGACATCACCAGTTTGTTATTACTGCAGAATATATATATATAATCGACACAGACATTACGGAATAGGTTCCAGCGTGAAAGACAGCAAAGGTCACGAAGTGTAGCAGCTGTTGTTCCTCATTTAACTCAAGCGCATAGAAAAGTTAGGAGAAATTTTGGACACTGGCATAACAACTGGAATATGGAAGAATGGAGCAGAGTGCTCTTTACAGATGAATCCAGATTTTGTCTTCACAACAATGATGCTCGTATATGATCGTGCACGCAAGTTTTAAAGACGTCAAGCGGAATGAAATTTGAAAATGGAGCAGTACCGGGCGTTTACAAATCGGGCGGGTTCCCATTTCAGCAGCAAGATTGCTAGAATATTTCGCAATTTTTTTCGAAGAACAAAATCTTAAAGTAATGGGGTGGCTGACGAACAGTTCTGATCTTAACCCATTGGACATCTTTGGAGTACTTATTATGAAACGAAGATTGCTAGCTCGAGGACCAACAGAAAATCTTGAAGCATTGGCTATCTGCAATTCCATGCAAGAAGAATTTAACAATATTCATCAAGATTTGATTACTTCTCTGATAGAGTCAATACCCAGATCGTTGTGCCGAGGTGGACATAAGTAGGTACTCGTTATTAATTTTGTCTTAGGTATTTCTTAGTTTTTTTTTTTTTTTTGAATTATGAAGTTTATTTTTATAAATGATTATAAATGATTTTGTTTTGTTTTGCTTTTTCGTGATTCTCATTGACTTTTTTTTGTAAATATACAGTAAAATATAGCTAATCCGAATCATAACAGGAGAGATCGCATTAGCGTGACTCTACTGTATTGTTTTTTTTAAAGCTCAATACTAAAATTATACAGGAGAAGTTTCAGAAGGAATTCCATTGCAATAAAAAGTTATGATAATTTAAGTACCTTTTCTTCTGACCAGTTTATTTTAAGGAAAGAGGATAACATTTTTCTGGCGAGATTTAATTAAATTGAACCGAATTATCAAAAGTGTTTTTTTTTGATTTTTTTGTGGAAAAAATTTTGAGCATACATACTAAGTTAAAAGAACAGTGAGAATTATTTCATTCTGATGATTATCCTTGTTCAAGATCCGCAATAGAACATCCTGGCAAGGAATAAAAAAATATGAATAACTAAACATACTTTACGACTACTAGTCGAGCAGCTCGATTGCTAATTTTCGCCTATTCTAATTTACATCTCAATCGACTGAAAACAGAAGCAATTTTTAAAACATGAGTTGCAATCTAGAATGTAGATGTAGGCTTACACCTGTGGCAAGATTCACTAATACCATATTTTTATCCAATTCCCTACCGCGCCGAGCAATGCATTAAAGTTAAAATATTCTGGTCTCATTTCCCCTCTAAAGTGAGCTGCTCCCTTCCCATTATTACAATCGGATGACCCCTTTGCAGTGCAGTGCGGTGCAACGGCTCGATTTCCTTCTCCACATTCTCAGCTGTATATCTTCAGAAATATCCTTGGGGCTTGAATTACGAATTTGTTACGTGAAAAAAAATTGTTCCACACTGAGGTTAGTCCAATCTCTGATATTCCTCAGCCAAGATATTTTGTTCTTCCTACGCCCTTTCTCCCTTTTATTCTTCTCTGCATGCATGATTACGTGCAAGAAAGGAGTATTTATCATTACGGAGTATGGTGGCCCAGATATGCTGTTTTTCTTATTTTAATAATTTTCATTAGTTTTCTGCCATGTCCAATGCGTGTTAAGTTAACACTTCTTCGTTTGTGACTCTAGCATATACCTATACCCATCTGTAATGATATTTATACACAGGTACGCATATATACAGGTGTCCCAGAATAAAGGGGACACCTGTTATTGTGTTAATTATTATCTAGTCTGAATTTAACAGCATAGTAATTACCTCTGTGTAATTTGAACCAGAGACGTACGGTAGATATAGTGGTCCAACTTTTTTACCCCTCAATTTTTATGCCACAAATTTTAACATATTTTTCCAAGAGCTAGACATTTTTGGTACAAAAAAGGCATAAGGTTTGGTAGGTAAATTCTCAACAGTTTTTGAGATATTCACAATTGAATAGGTTAAAGTTCAGTAATATTTACGTAGAAAAATAAAAAAATAAATAAAACAAAAAAAGTTGAGCTCATATAGCGCTGACCGCTGGGATTCGTGGCTAAGATTTTTTCGTTGTCGGGGGATCTGCTGAAGACGAAGAAGCCCCACGTCAAGTCTGTAAATTTTTCCAAAAAGTTGAAAAATATTGAAGTAAACCTAGGTGAATAATTTTTTGTCCTTCTCGAATTTCTAAATTGTACATATCTCAAAAACTGTTGAGAATTTACATAACAAACCTTATCCACTTTTTGTACCAGAAATGTCTAGCTTTTGGAAAAATATGTCAAAACTAAAATTTATCTAATATCGTAAAAATTAGGGGGTGAGAAAGTTGGACCCCTATATCTACCCTACCTACGTCCCAAGTTCAAATTCGTTAATACTGAATTTAGAGGGTAGGTTCATCAAGACTTTTTGTCTTAAAATCAAGTAAATCTTCTACTTTAGAAGTTTGTCTCCTTTATTTTGGGACACCTATATAGGTATTAGACAGCTATACTCCAGTGTCTGAATTCATGCTGTCAAGCAAATTCCGTCCTGCAACAATAACTGCAGCAAGCAGGTGTCTGGGAGTTTCGGGGCATTTTTCAGGATAATCGTCCTGGACTATCGTGAAACGGTGTCCGGAGTTGGTGAGGGCTCCGGAGTCTCGGAGTTCAGGTGCGAGTCGATGCGGCAAGGCGGGCGTGGTTGTATGAAGCCACGCCGCGTTTGTTACACGCCTCCGATGCCCCCACTTCTCGCTTTCAAGTAAAAAATTACTTTGTAAAACATTTAACGTAATTATTGTCGGGTGACACTAACGGTCACGTTAAACTAACGACCGCTGGTGAAGCTTATGCTCGGTAATCGTCTGCGATCACGTGTTCGTCGGTTCTTCCTTATACACACAGGTTGGCCTTATAGAGGATATTTGTGTACCTACTTACAGTAGATTCTCGATTATCCGGTGAAAGCATTATCAGCAGGATTACGTCGTATCTATTACAAGTGAACGAATATCAAAAAATATTTAAATATAGATAAGAGGTATACTTATTTTAACTTTTTCAAATTTCAGTCAGTCAGACAGTCTCTGTATATTACCTACATTAAAAAAAATTAATTTTATTATCTACCAATTTTTTGAAAAAATAGATTTTTTTTTCAACGAATGTCATTAAAAACCATAACTTACACAATATAGGTATGGGCAATATGACTTTGTATTGATGAAATTTTAGGTGAAAATAATTTTCTTATTTTTTTCGAAAAGACAATAAAATTTTTGAATTTTTTTTTGTGTGCTACATTTTTTGTTAACTTGTTTTTTTTTAGACTAGATGACATGAAAAACAATATGGAAATAAGAAAAAAATATAAGATTTAATTGACTATCCTATGAAAACCCTTTTGGATCTAGGTATATAATATCTTAGCCGGCTTTGAAAATTTTCGAAATGTGAGCTGAGTAGCCCATGACGACTTATTATATGTAAGCCTATAAAAAATTATTTAATAATTTCCAATAATAAGAAAGATATGGCAAAAATAACAAATCTTGATGATCTTTCAGTTTTTCCAACATATTTCAGCAACAACTGACTGAAGCTGATGCCTAAATTTTGTTTCAAAATCTTAAAAAGTAATAAAATATAATGCAACTTCTTTCACTAGACTCGCGTAGCCTAGTGGTTCAGTCCGCTGCCTACCGAGCCTAAGGTCGCGAGTTCGGGACTCACCGGCTCGTGTTATTTTTCGGATGCATTTTCGAATGTATGTGAAAAATACAACAAGCGACCGAACGTTTAAATATTTAAATGGCATACTTGAGGCTGGGTGAATGAGTAAGATACTCGAAATCCCGTGTTACCGGAGTGGAGCGACTTTGTCTTACCTACATAGTTAAGACCGATGCTCCCTCCTTTTTAGAAAAAAAAAAAAAAAAACTTCTTTCACTCCATTCTTAATAATTGATTCTCTGATTCATGCACCATCTCAATGGTGAGAGAGATACAAAAAAAAACAACTCTGCATATCTGGCCGCAATTTCCAGTGGAAAAAATGTAAGTTACACTCTTACACTGGCCTGGCAATGTGTAAGACATTCCTGTCATGTCACTGTCTCGAAATCGATTTGACGAGACATAACCACAATTAGAGACATGTAAACCAAATAGGTACAAGAAATACGAATTACGCACCCACACCAAGTGCCAGCTCATCACCAAGTTACAAGCACTTCCCGCAAAGAATAAAATTACAATCCAATCAGGGGATGGGACATCTCAGACTCTTGAATGAGTACCCTGATGGCTTCAGGATAACAAAAAAGAATAATATGCTGGCCAAATAGCTAGTGAAAGCTAAAGGCCATAAACCTCGTTATAATGTAATGTATAATGAATATAAATTATATTATAAATATTATGAAATTTTTATTATTAATTTAAATAATAAATTAAATGTGAATATATAATGAATATCAGTTGAAATTAACAGGATAATATTAGTGACATCTCGAAAACGGTTTAGTTAAACCATAAAAAATTGATTAGAGAATTATTTTTTATTAATGTGTAGAAAAACTATGAAATATCTCATCAGGTAAAGACAAAAAAAAAGAGCTAGAAATTTAGACGAAAACCCATAAATTAACCGAAAGTAAAGTAGGTAATGCCTATACAGGCTGAGTCCAATTCGAGTTATACACATCATTGAAATCTCGGAAACTAGAATACATACCGACTTATAATTAAATTGGGACAAAGCTGCTAAATTTTAAAACTCAATATAATCTGAGAAAAAAATTAAGCGATCTCCGATAGTTTTGGAAATAAGTTAAAAAAACTGAAGTTTTTGGAATTTAAAATTCCCTTCTATTGTCCAATTTTTATAGGAAGGCGAAGGCTAGGCGCGAACTGCGCATCTTTCCAGCTTTGCTCACCGCCACTAAGCATTTACATGTTCCACGAACGGCGGAGGTACACTCTTATCAGCCATATTTGATTGTTTTTGTAACGTGGACACCGACTAACATTGTTGTTATTGGACGACAAATATTTAGGGACTCGGAGTAGTAATTTTCCGCGCAGGAAGAACTTATTCGCCTTCCTATAATAACTGGACTGTACCTACCTGGTTGGTTTATTAGAAAAGATATTAAAAAGCCGGAAACACATCTGGGCTCTTCTTATTTGTCATCAAACTATGTATGTAATAGGAAATGGTGCCCGTAGTTTATTTAATTCAGTTTTTTTCTTTTCTGAGATTTGTAAATTTCATAAAAAAAATTCAATATGGTTCTGGATTGAAATATAACAAATAAATTCATATTTTCTTGGCTATACTTTTGTAGAGAAAGTAAATTATTTATCATAAATTTATTCCAGAACCGTTCTGATTTATTTTAAGAAATTTCTAAATCTCAGAAAAGAAAAAAAAACTCAATACAATAAATTAAGGACACCATTTGCTTCCAAATTCCAGAAAAATATCCCGGTCAGAGCAAAGAAAATGTATTATTCGACTTTTCTCAAATTTGTGAAGTTCGATTTATGTAGGTTTCTACTTTTTTTGAAAAGTTTTCAATTTAAAAAATGCCGAATAAAAAAAAATTACAAAAGGTATTTAACAAAGCATTTCGGACTTTATGCCAAATAAAACACTATAACCAGAGAAAACTTTTCCTGTGAAAATGATTCTACTTGCATTATTATTTTATCTTTTATACATTATTTTTATGCATCCGTTCCCTTTATTTCTTTACCTATGTATGTATCAAGAACAAGAAAAATGGTTTCCCGTGCATATACGAAAAGAGGAGAGAAACAGAGCAGGCCAAAACTTAACTCTTCAGATAGGATTTTATACGGATATGGAATTTGATTGACACATATGAAGGATAGAGCTGGTATTGCGATGATAGGATCAGTCCGTCAAGAAATAATCGGCCGACTGATCCTTGTTGACATTCAAATTTCCTTCGTCTTTGAAAGCACAATATATAATAGAATAAAAGCATATTTCCATGAGTGACTGACGGCTAGAATAAGTGACCTTTTATATTGCATTCACAGGTGTCATAAGTGTAGGATATACCTACCTACATATAATACACGCGGGTGGTGACCTGCACTTATACACACCATATGGATTCCTGCCCTCCCGGTATATTTTAAGATGTGTTTGTGTTTTATGAATGTGAATATTATAAAAAAAAAAAAATACAGCATCCGCGTACATAGTGTTACTTATTTTTAAATACTATAGGTAACCTATTATAAAACCATGAAAATACTCGAGATGGAAAATTTGTATTTTAATAAATCATTTATGCTTTTTTTTTAAATGAGAATTCATGCAAGTCAAGATTGTACCTATTCTGTAGTATTGGCCACTGTAATTACGCTTTTACTGAAGGAATTCATCAAAAATAATCAAAAGCACGAAAACTTATATAGGAATTTCCGTTAACATAATTTACTTTACATGTAGCGAGGAGAAGATAGGTAATCTTATTTTCTAATGATGCAAAAAGAAACGAATATAAAGAGCCAGATGTGTAAAACTCAGGTATGGACTGTAGAAAATCCAAACACAATAGAAATCCAGAATCCAGTACCAACAATCCCAAAAGGAACGTTTGGTCTGTAAAGATTTTATTAGGTGATTAATTAGGTGATAGTAAGATCAAGAAACTTGATCCCATGGCAGATGAATGGTTCACCCTCACACTATGTACATATTTCTGAAGATCATGTTTTCCCAATATACAGTGTGTAACGCGCTTATGGAATAAAATTCACTAATCAGATGAGAAGAAACATTTTTGAAAAAAAAAGGTCACAAACCTCAACTTCAAATTTTTATTGGGCATCTTTTAAGTCTCAAGTTGAATTTTTACCCCCACCGTTCTCACCCCACCATTGTGGTCATTTTTTTTTTAAATAGGACACCCTGAACATTTTTGTATTTTCATATTTCCAGAGAAAACTATAGTAAGAATGGTTTTTACAGTGTTGCAGTTTAAATTGAGTAGGTATAGGTTATGAGTGAAAACAAGTGAAAATCGCTATTTTTCATTTTGAAAGCAATGTATACTGCGGAAACGGCTCAAACTATCGGAAAACGGCTTACATTGTCCCTATCTTAACTTTTCAGATAATTATCTTATTATGTGGTTTAAATATTAATACAGGGTGATATAAATTGTGTCCGATGTACACTGCTCTCAAAATAAAAAAAAATCGATTTTCATTTGCTTATAACTCAAAAACTAAATAATTTAAACCGCAACTTTAAAAAACCAGTATTTTCCCAGGAAATATGAGAATACAAAAATTGACAAGGTCGGGGGTGAATCCCCCATTACCACAATGTTGGGGGTGAATTGCCTTTTCACTTCAATTTTCCTTCTCTCGAGAAGGAAGTAGTTTCTGTTATGAAATATTCTCCCTTGCTAACACAGAAACATCTTTATAATGAATACCATACCACCGGCGTGTGGCACTGTACAATTCACCCGAAAAAATTTCTTAAATAAAAAATCCTACTAATAGATCCAATAGATAATCAAAACGGAATGATATTTTAACATAACCTATTTGCAAGTATACTACGACGTCTAATAATTATAAATATAATACGCATAAATATTATTCGTTTCGTATACCTACCTACTATTGCACAAAAGTAAGGAATTTTCACAAAATTGTACGCAAGGAAAATAGCAAGGGTATATATTCTCGAATCCAACTCCCAGGTTTGCGTATTAGTGCCAAAATGGACTTCGCAAGATCTTCAATGACCTTTTGAGTTTGCCCTATAATCACCAGATGTTTAATGAACCTTTAACAAGCTTGAATGATTGATCCAAACTCCCCTGCAGACTCTCTGTAGCAAATGTTTGCCAAAATATCGTCATTCGTTGTGAAGAGACAGTCCCCTTCTTCGAAATCCTGCAAATACGTCAAGATGTTAAAAATTTTGACTCAGAGGTTTGTGGAAAATCGATTTTTCTCATCTGAAAAGAGGTCACCCAATTTTGGATTGCTCGAAGCGTTTACAAAGTCATTGCAACCTCTTCATTTAAGGGGTTTAGTTTAGTTAGTTTAGTTATATAATGAGTGGGTCGATTAGTGACACCTCCACTGCGACCAAGCGGTCTATTGTGGCTCATACCTAAGTAATTTACATCCACTCTAGCAGGCCACTGCTTTTTAAAAAGCTAATGACCTTAGATGGTGTGAATGTATCCAGGTCTCTCGGAGAGAGAAGTACTTTTCCGAACGTTGAGTGCCTGGTTCTTCCCAAGGCGGGGCAGTTGCATAGTACATGCTCTGCTGTTTCTACATCCTCCAAACACAGGCGACATTCTGCGTTATCGGCTAGATTCATCCTGTGTAAGTGGTGGTTCACTTTGCAGTGTCCTGTGTATAGGCCTATTAGGGCCCTTAGGTCAGTCCTTTTGAGTTCCAGTAGCTTTTTAGCTCTGTTTCTCGAGGGTCCCTCAATGAAGGTCTTAGAGTGAGTTAATCCTGGTAGAGTTTGCCAGTACCGAAGTACCTTGTTTTCCGCCCAGGTGTCTATTGTTGTTTTGGCAGTATTTGAGGATATGCCAAGAGCAGGTTCCGGTCCTGTAAATTTGGATTCAGTTGCTCTTCTAGCCAGAGAGTCGGCTATTTCGTTCTCTCCAAGGCCGGAGTGACCTGGAATCCAGACCAGAGTCAAGTTATTGTTTTTAGCTACTTCATTGAGTGCTGCTTGACAGTTCCATACTAGTTTGGAATTGCAACGAATGGAGCAAAGGGCTTTTAGGGCCGCTTGGCTATCTGAGAAGATTTTAATTGTTTTCTGCGTGCAGTGCGTTTCAACCAGCATCTGCGCGCTGAGTACAATGGCATAAATTTCTGCCTGAAATATTGTTGCGTACTGACCCAGGTTTGCAAAGAATTCTCGTCTTGACCCAGCGTCGTACGCTCCGGATCCAACTCCCGTTGGAGTCTTTGAACCGTCGGTAAACCACGTGAGGTCTGCTTTGAGGAGGTCGTTTGAGTTACGCTCCCATTCGTCTCTGCTTGGAAAGAGGACGTTGTATGCAGTGCAGTGGTTTGTTGTGTATGGCATCATGTCTGAGGGCATACCCAGAAGACTGTGACTTTGAGTGTCGTCCAGTAGACTGGTCCGTTCCATGACACAAGCCATTTGTGTGCTTCGTGCTACCTGTAGTAGTCTGTAAGTTGTCCATCTGGCCTCTCTTTCCAAGTATATATGGAGTGGAGGAAGGTCCAGAAGTATTTCCATAGCCACCGACGGTGTGGTGCTCATTGCTCCACTGATTGCCAGGCATGCTTGTCTTTGCAGACTTGACAGCTTCATTTTGGCCAAGGCTTGTAAGCCTTTGGACCACCAAGCTACACAGCCATATGCGATCATTGGCCTAATGATCGTTACATATATCCAGTGTATGTGCTTGGGACCAGTGCCCCAAGTTCTTCCACAGATCTTTTTGCAACTCCATAGGGAGAGCTTTGCTCTGTGGATAATCTTTTCCAGATGGGAGTTCCATAGTAGCTTCCTATCAAGTGTGATACCTAGATATTTAGCCTCCTCCGCAAATGGTATAACTACTCCTTGAAGAGTAGGTGGTATAAGGTCTTCCAGCCTTTTTCGTCTAGTGAATGGTACTATAACAGTTTTGCGAGGATTTACAGACATCTGCTCCCTCTCGCACCACTGATACGTGACTTGAAGAACTTCCTGAAGGACATTGGATATTGTCCTCTCGGAGTTTCCTTTGATCATTATTACAAGGTCATCCGCATATGCTTGAACTTCAACTCTCCATAGGGAGAGGATCGCCAGCAGGTCGTCTACAAGAAGGGTCCATACATATTTAAGGGGTTCCTCGTAAGTTCTTTTTTGACCATTAAACTCCAATGAATGGGCCCATTGACTCCACATTCTTGAGCACTAGCCTCCGTGTTAGATCTCCTGCAGTCTCGTTTCACCTCCTCATGATGGTAAAAAAAAGTTAGTTTACATTTGCGATGGTGAAAAATTCATTTAAACTGTTAAAAAATAAAAATCTATATTAAAAATTTTTTTCGTTTTTTTACACATTAATTTTTTTTCGATTTTTATTGCTTTTCTTACGACATTCTGTTAAAAAAGAAAATTCCGAAAACAAAAAGAATAAATTTTTTTATTTTTTTATATGATGTAGGTATCCTTGACATAACGGCTACGCATGAAAGACTATAAAGTTGACTATGAAAACCCTGAGATCTAGTCGAATTTGAAAACTTTTGAAATGTCAAATCGATAGCTCATGATAACTTATGTAAGTCTACAAAAAATAAATTATTTATTTTCATTTATAAAAAAGAAATGAATTAAATGAGTACAATGTTCATTTTTCAGTTTTTTTAGGACATTTCAGCAACGACTGAAGTTGTCCTAAATTTTGTCTTTCATAATTTCTGGTCTACTTTGCCGATTTACCGATTCCTCTAGTTCTAATAGTTTCCGAGATCTCATACTAAAAATTTAAAAAACTCACCCAGTAGAAATGCGATTATTTTTTTTTTAACTTTACATAGACAAGCCACTATCATGTGTACACACATATAGGTACAACAAAACATATCGTAACGTACGTATATATGTACTGTTATGGTTCGCAGGGACTGTGCTTTCTCTACTCTTTTTTGAAAATTTATTTTCGTCTTTGATTCCCTCTTACCATAAACAAATTATTTATTTAGGGGGCCTTTCTTTTTTAAAAACTAATAAAAGTTTAGTCTGTATGAGACCTCTATTACTCAGAGTGAGTTCAAGTATTTTTTTTTTATAAATTTTTTTAAATTTTCATAACCTATAAACTTCTATTGAAACTCAATTTAAATTTGTTTGGGTTTTATTACAATAAGAAATTTTCCCAACAATAACACTTACAACAACTAACTTAAAAATAACTTAAAATTACTCACAGTTTGTTCCCTTATTCTATTCCCTTGATGAATCTTCTTCGTCACCGACTTTCTGTCTTATTTCTTGACAGAAGTCCTTCGTAGGTTAACGAAAGGAATAACCCACGGAATCAGCTGTTGAACAAAGCTTGAAGTCAACTCTAGTAGCCTTGCTGTTAGTGTGTCAGCAATTTTAATGTAGATCTCTGCACAGATATATCCAATTCGCTGCTACGTTTTTCTATCTTCTATGTCAAAATCGCAGAATCCAAATCGCTGCACGGCTGTACCCAAATCAAACTGCAATTGTCAGCTACCTCCTAGCCAAATTTCTGCACGGCTGTATCCAAATCAAATGCATAGTTGTCAGCTACCAGCTAACCAAATCTCTCCTTCTAACCTATATGTTTCTTCTAGTAGTCAGCTACGGCCTCTGTTCTTTTCCAAATTCTTGATGTTCGAAATTTTCTTGATGTTCACGATGTTTACGATGTTTGGTTATGATTTCGTGGTCTACACTGCTTAACTTGTGTTTTAGGAATCTCCACGGATAATCGTTGTTTTTCTATTTATAGTTTTTCTTGTAACTATGTAAATTCGATTGTTATCTGCTTGACAACATATTATTTCTCACTATGACAGCGGATAATTTTTGTATTTTCCTTCCAATCAACATCTATGCAATTCATTTCTCTTCTGGAGTACAACACACAAAATCCTCTTTGGACATGTTATGTTTTCCCCCTTCTAACAGCCAATTTCCATGCTACTAGAGTTGCTGTTCATTTCTTCCAAATTGTGACTTTTTATAATTTTATGCTTGACATTTCCCCATACACTCTAGCTAACTTATTCTAATTATTCTAATTATTTTACAAAAATTATTCTATGACATTTCACCTTATTATTACAATATTTGCTATTCTACTGTCCCAAACAAATCTAAATATTCTGTTCCAATAGAACTTCTCAAAAACTAAAGACTATTTTTCATGAAAGAAAAAAAAAATATTACTAGGTAAATAAGCGTAATGAACTTTTTATAACAGTACCTATATGTATTTACTTTCTACACATAAACAATTAGTTTGCATTTGGATTTTTGATAGTTATTCTTACTTAAATAAACAGTCTATAAAACTGGCCATAGCAAAGGACACGAAGTAGAAGAATCTGAACATTCTGAAGAAACGTCTTGATAAATTGGAAAAATAAGAAGTAGAAACCAAAAAGGTTGAAGAATGTTTTGACCAGATTTGGTAGTTTGTTATAAGTACCAATATAAATAAAGATATCGAGGCCGTAAAACATGCACATAACAATAGAGACATCATCGATCGAGTAAAAGTGATGTAACCTTATAAAAAAGCGATCAGAAGAAGGGGGGATAATTTGTCGCGATTAAATTGAATGCGTCTCGGTTGCCGATCTGGTTTGGGCTTGATTCGATCTTCAAACGACGACACCGGCAAACAGCCGAACCGACACGGACGGCGAGCTAAGCGACACCGAGACCCCCTTTTCACATGTTTGACACCGTATATACACCGTCACCGTTTCCACAAATCTAAAGGGCCATTTACACGATCCGACGACGCAGAAAGTCATCAGAACCCAGAAATAATTATTTTCCTTTGGGTTGTGCGAATTCAATACGATAAAATTGTGTGATAAGAGCGAATCCTTTCGTGAAATCAAATTCGTTTTTTTTTTTTTAATTTCATAAACTGCGTGAAAATTCTTATTCGAAAGATCTTTTGCCCATATCGACAGGGAGCAGCAACTCACGCTTTGTTCTGTTGTAATATAATAAACAAAAATTCAAAAGAATGTTACTGAAGGCATGTATCTACCTGCTAGCTATCAAGATGATGATTCACAGCCCGAGTCCTGTAAAAAAACAAAGAGTTAAGGCAGCAGTTGTTGTTACGCTGGAGCAGACGCAGTTGAGATGATGAGAGGTCGGTGTAAGAAATTAAAAAAATGTATTTTCTTATTAAAAAAAAAAACACTAAAAAGTGCCTAGAGTTACTTGATATTGTTCTTCGAAAAACAAAACGAAATATCTAGAAATCTGAGATTGGGGTACTTTTGGGGGTACTTCTAACTAATCTCTCTTCAAGACAAAAACTTAATTAGAACCTTGCCTAATTTTGGTAAAAGATCACATTAGATCTATACCTTACATAACAGACATATTATAGGTATTAAAAAATAAGTTCAGCAAAACGGCAAGAAGGAACTAAAATTTGGAGGAACATTTCTGTTTGTTGCTTCTCCGTCAATGAAAATGTTCCTCCAAACGTAAGCTTTTCTCCGAAATCGCTTTTTTTACGTTATTTTGACCGTGAGGTATACCTTTGACAATTTCTCAATTATCCAGCAAAGTACTTAGTTTATCTAATTTGAACTTGATTGGTTTTTAGCCAAGCATGGGTAACTATTTTCGTAATGTTTTCAAATTGAAAATGAAAATTTTCCCCCTTGATTTTGACTTTTTGGCGGTCACTCTATTTGTAGCTTGCAAATCATATACAGTGCATTTATTTTAAGTATTGCCATAGGGAATAGCATGTAAAAAAATACACCCTATGTTAACTTATGTTGTCTTGTACTTTGGAAGTCGTTTTTAATTTTCAATAATAGTACACGTCATCTACTTTACAATACGGCCTTTCAGAAAAGCCGATCATTGTTCAATTTTATGACACAGGCTGTCCCATTGAGGTGAAAAAACTGCAAGAAACGGTAAGAGATACGAAGTCGGTTAAATTACAAAAAAGAAGCGCTGTTTTGAGACGAGTATTTGGCATTTTTTTTTCTCAATATTCCCAGAATTTCCTGAAATATCCTGAAATAACTTGAAACATGCAGATTTATTATTTTAGCCATATCTTCTTTATTATTAAAAAAAAAATTATTATTTTTTTGTAGGTTTACATAAGCCGTAATGAGCTACTTATTTGACGTTTCAAAAATTTCCAAAGCCGACTAGATCTTGGGATTTCCAAAGTCAACTTTGGTTTTTCTTATTACCGCCATATTGTTTTTCATGCCATTCGCTATAGAAAAAATCAAGGAAACAAAAAATCCATTACATTGCAAATAAATTTGAAAAAAAAATTCTTCTTTTTCAAAAATATCGAAAATTTTTTTTTACCGAATGTCAAAAAGTGCATTTTTTAAGTGTTGCCATAGGTAATAATACCTATGTAAAAAATTACACCCTATATATATTAACTTATGTTGTACCCATTGTACTTTAGAAGTCGTTTTAAATTTTCAACAATAGTACATGCATGTCATGTAGGTACATACTTACTTTACGATACAACATGTCAAAAACCGGTCCTTTTTAAATTTTAATATTTAGTCCTCATTTGAATTATTAAACTTTAATAAAGGCAGAATAAACAAAGTGAGTTAAAATTATTAATTTATTAGAGAACATGTGAACATTTTTTATTCAAAAATAAAAAAAAAACAATAAAACCCAAATAACTAAGCAAACTAACAAAAATAATCTGAAATTATCAAATAAATCGCTCAAAAGGTTTTCGTTTTATTGTTTCAATTAATTTTTGTTAGTTTGCTTAGTTATTTGGGTTTTATTGTTTTTTTATTATTTTTGGATAAAAAATTTTCACATGTTCTCTAATAAATTAATAATTTTAACTCACTTTGTTTATTCTGACTCCTTTATTAAAGTTTAATAATTCAAATGAAGACTAAATATTAAAATTTAAAAAGGACCGGTTTTTGACATGTTGTATCGTAAAGTAAGTATGTACCTACATGACATGCATGTACTATTGTTGAAAATTTAAAACGACTTCTAAAGTACCTACAATGGGTACAACATAAGTTAATATAGGGTGTAATTTTTTACATATTATTACCTATGACAACACTTAAAAAATGCACTTTTTGACATTCGGTAAAAAAAAATTTTTCGATATTTTTGAAAAAGAAGAAAATTTTTTTTCAAATTTATTTGCAATGTAATGGATTTTTTGTTTCCTTGATTTTTTCTATAGCGAATGGCATGAAAAGCAATATGGCGGTAATAAGAAAAATCAAAGTAGACTTTGGAAATCCCAAGATCTAGTCGGCTTTGGAAATTTTTGAAACGTCAAATAAGTAGCTCATTACGGCTTATGTAAACCTACAAAAAATAATAATTTTTTTTTTAAATAATAAAGAAGATATTGCTAAAATAATAAATCTGCATGTTTCAAGTTTTTTCAGGATATTTCAGGAAATTCTGGGAATATTGAGAAAAAAAAATTGCCAAATACTCGTCTCAAAACAGCGCAACTTTTTTGTAATTTAACCGACTTCGTATCTCTTACCGTTTCTTGCAGTTTTTTCACCTCAATGGGACAGCCTGTATCATAAAATTGAACAACGACCGACTTTTCTGAAAGGTCCTATTGTAAAGTAGACGACATGTACTATTATTTAAAATTAAAAACGACTTTTAGAGTACAAGACAACATAAGTTAACATAGGGTGTATTTTTTTACATGCTATTCCCTATGGCCCTATGGCAACACTTAAAATAAATGCACTGTATATGAAGCGTGATGTTCAATTAAAATTCACGGTAAAGCTATTTGTACAAGGAAATGCTGGCACTTGAAAGCTTGGCCGCAAATTCTGGGTACTTCATTTACGATCGTCACGTTTTACTCGCTTATTGCCAGGTTGGTAAAGATATCTTCTAGAACCGAGTACAATAATTTTTTTTTAAAGAAGGGAAGACAAAGTCGCTCCACTCCAGTAATTATGGGATTCGAGAACTGGTTCATTCTACAATGATAGAAGTTTACCAATTAAATAGTGGAATAGACGACATATAGACAACCAGAGCGAGACTGAGAATCGAACTCAGTTTGAGGCAGTCCAACGGTTCAGCAGTCTGCACGCTAAACCACGAGGCCACCGCCGGCTCTGACAATAATAATAATTATTCTAGTTTCTAGTTACTAAAACTAAAGATACTAGGTATATAATCTCTAATACCAGAAGGTGTTAAATTTCTTGAATCCATAGTTTGTAGAACACGTTCGATTAATTTTTGAATCATTCCCTTATTATGATCACTCCTAAATTTATACTCAGCGCTTCAAAAACTTAATGGTGGCTAAATGCGATAAGAAAATAGATTGTCTGATTCAATCTGAGACTATTTAACTGGTGTATATTTCCCTTTATATAAGAGTATGGAGAAACAGAAACAGCGTGCAGACGAGCAGACGAGCAGAGAACAGAGCCGGTAAAAAGGCACTTATACAGTTGGTTTGTTAGGAGGGATGACATCAGGAAAGGAATGCGAAGGCCGGCGCGTCCCGAGTGCTTTCATATTGTTTTATATCGGTAATTTATTGTATTGCTTTGTTGTAGATGTCACGAATGAAATTTCATTGTGAAGGGAGGGTTTAAAACGAGCGACGAATGCTCCCGGGGCAGCGAGAACCTCGCAGAGTCCCGTGAAGCTGCTTCTACATGAATGGGTTTTACTCCGGGTGTATATTTGTTGCTAAATCTTGCAGTAATTGATTTGATGAGGGCACTTATATCCGGCTAATTCGCTATTAAAATGATTGTAGCCCGCACTTGCATTCGCTGCCGGCTGTCGATTACTCGAATGGCTCGAATGGCGCTCGCCCAGTGTGGTGCATATTAAATATCAGCGCGGGAACACGTGTTAAAGTAATTAAACTGAATGGGATTGGTGTATGCGGTCAGAATTAACTTATTATTAAAGGATTCGATATTTCATACGTTCACCCTATACGTTATATTATGATTTTTATTAACCAACTTCAACCACTGTTTTATGATATTCCTCTTGCACACCAGGTTGTTCGGATTTCCCTATCCCCTATTGGATAATTAAAGATTAAAGTAGTGGTAAACTTTTTGGACTTGAAATTTTTATGAACCGGGATCATCTTTTTAAATATCAAGCATCTCCCATGTGATAAAGAACATAAAAGACAAGACGATAAATCTTACTACGGGGTGTTTACTGTAACGTTGGCCAAACTTGAGAGGCTGATTCTTCAGACTAAAATAAACAAAAAAATTCCAATTAACGTGTGTCCGGAAATGCACCGTTTTTGAGATACAGGGTGTCGAAGAAATATACTTTTTCCAGTTTTTTTGAAGATATCTCGGGAACCGTATGAGATACGTTCAGCTCTTATACACACTTTGTGCTTATTTTCGCCGTAGAATAAAGCTTTAAAAAAATTCAGTGGCGTAGATTTAGGGTATTTTGATGGTTTTGACCCCCTAATTTCTAGGCCACTAAAATAAATGCGATTTTAAGCCACGCCTTTGAACCGTACATGTTTTCTACACCAAAAAGGTACTCTTTGTTAACGGCTCTAAAGTGGACCGTTTCCGAGAAAAATGTCATTTTATGAGAGAAAACAACAATTATAGGAATAAGATTTCACTTACTTTCAATTTTTCAAAATGCTGTTGAAAATCGTTGAAAAAGTGATGTTTTCTATCATAAAATGAAATTTTTCTCGGAAACGGTTAGGTACCCTTTAAAAGCTCTGAGTATCTAAAGATATTAGAAGCTTCTTGTATCTCAGATACCTTTGATACTTAGTATCTTTTTCTAAATGTATATCTTAAGACACTTGTTAGAAAGTATCTAGTTCTTGTATCTAGCTAGACACTTTTTTAAAGTATTGTAGTGTAACCTCTACCTTTTAAATAAGAATCCAGCGTCATGCGCATCCGCCGGTAATCTGACCCGCTTAATTAAAATGCCCTAGGTCGAAGGCCTAACTGAATGATTTATAAGAACCTCTTTGACATTTGAAATGTTAACCTGTTGAAATGTCTTGTTGAATTCCCGTCCTGAACTCTAACTTTTAATTTGAAGTTATCCCGCCCTTAAATACCTAATTGCAAATATTTAAAAAAATGGCCGACATTACTTACCCTGTGTGATCGTATGATCGTCTAGTTTTAGGAACCCCTGAACCTTATAGGTACGTTGTGTTGTAACCTCATTTTGTTGTTGATCTTTTATACACAGACATGAAATAAGAGGCGGGAGATTCGATATAAATGAAACAAAGGAGTTTTTAAACACACATACTTTATTTTTTCGTTCTTAACTATGCAGCCTTAACTAAGCATTTCCACTGATATCTAGGTCTTACTTAAGATAACCGAGGGAATTGGTCTTGTGAGAATACAAACTGCAATCACAGCTGTCTTAAAAATGCAACTGATGTGACATTATCACATGTCTAATTCTGCTATTAATATTCTGCTATAATTCTACTATAAATATTAGAAATGATTTTTTTCTGAATAAACTTAACTCTAATTTCTTGCATGATATTAAAATTTTTCCAATATGAGATGAACTCTATCTCCTGGCAGAAGTACATACCTGTACTTTAGTACCGTACAGAGTATTGTGGATAATTCTAACATTTGTGTTAAATTTCCTAGCCAGACCATACCTGTATTCTGTATTGATACCATCAGGGAACAGGGTTTGCTTCTACGGTGTTCTTCAACTTCTCCTTCAAGTTCAGAGGTCATAATAGACTTTTATAGGTCGTCCACTGTTTTGCCATCAGGAATAAAATATCGTCACCTTTCTTAAAGACGCTGTGTAGTCCTTTGAGTTATCTTTTCAGTCAACCTTTGAGTTATCAATGATAATAATAGTCATTCTTCATAGATAATTGCTCCTTGATGATATGTCATTACCATGTATTTCACCTGGGTATATTGTTGGATTCCCAAGTTGGATGAATAAAATTAACGGATAAATTCCACTATTTTATTAGAAAAACACCAACTTTACACATTAATTAAATCTGTAAGTCTTACTTTATTCTAACCGTAAACGTAACAAGAAGTAGAATAGTGACTGTCTATTGCTGTAACTGCTTAGATTCTTCTCCTCCTGGACTCATATAACATTTCTTATCATTCGAGAACTAATTACTTATTAATTTCTTATTTCAAGGGTCACTCGATGTTAAAGTCCAGAAAGGACGGAAAAATAGGATGACATCTTAATTGATAGTAAACATACACTTTGGATGATGTAAACAACTTTGTAACAGTAAACATAAGAATTATTCTAAACAAGGTGATTAACTAATTATGTTATTATATGACTAAAGTATTACTTATATTGATTAGTACCTTATTATTAAAAATACATAATTATTTATATTAATATTATATACGTGACTAATCATAAAAGTTCTAAGTATAATACATAAAATATTCACGAGAGTTCTAGGTATACAACACCTCTCCCCTTAAAACTAATGACAATAGAATAAAACTTGTCATTAGATTGGAGTCGTACTTTTTCTGCTTGTAGAACTTCTTAACTCGTAAGTTCTTCTTGGTTGATGTGTCGTACTCTTGGATTTCATAAACACTGTTTGTTCATCTTCTTCTGCAGGTGACTTCGTTCTGATTTCTACTAGTTCATGTTCATTGTCGAAGATTACAGTTTCCCTGGATCGATGATGATAGTCTGAAGCGAAATTACAGTTGACGAAATTTTTTATGAGTGGTGGTACCGTTACCCCATTGTTGTTTTTAGTGAAACAACATAGTCTTCGCAGAGTTTTTCCGCAGCCGAACCAATTGCAGCAGTTTCCACAAAGAATAATGAAGGTCAGGGCTCCCAATACTGACAATAAGATCGTATACCATTTATAATGATGTGCGTGTATTGGATTTTCTAGCTGAGCCGTGATTATTCGATCTAGTTCGTCTAACTTGTTGTCGGCGTACTTCAATTCAGATAAGTCCACATTTGTAAACTTGATCGGCTTGAGTTGAGGAGTCTGTAATCTGCTCGTATCCTTGATGATGCAACAGTCATCTTCGATTATGCTGATTCCAGGAATCACGTGGGAAATGTTGTGTTTCTCTTCATGGTTTCCTTCAAGGACGTACAAGTTGGTATATCCTTTGCATTCTTTGGATATTTCCAATAATCCGCTTCCAATGATGTCAACATCTTGAACGTAGTTGTTGCAGACCAAAGTGACGGTAGTTGGTTCTGGTACAACATAGAGCCATTGGTTGTTGTTCAGGTAATGCCATGTTTCAATAATTGCATAAATGGTTTTCGTGCGACAATTTGTAGGAATATTGTCGGAATGGGAGGTAAGTAAAGAAACCTCGCAGTGATGTTGTTCAGCTCTTCCGGTGACGTGTAATCCCTTACAGATGTACTGACTACTCGAAAACTCAATACATTTCGTCAAATCGTGCATAAGGACGAAATGGGTTTTGGAGATGGAAAGGAGTAGGAAGTTTTTCTGAGGTTGTATATAAGAATAGTAGGATAAATTTTTATGTTGGATTAGTAGGGGTATCATTTCATAAATGTTAAACCTATTTTTATTAACTAAAGGTATTTTAATAGCAAAAAAGATCAATCCTCTGGTGACAAAGATTTCTAGATCAACTATTTTGTAAATGACATGTAGGTGCTCATAGTCAGGTGTTACAGGTAATTCGAAATCGCCTTTGTAAATAGACATTTCGTCGAAGAGAATCCTTGGCGTTATTATTAGAGGTGAAAGGATTCCGTGTTTGCCTAAATTAACGGCTTCGATATATTCGTTACCATGAGCTAAAATTTGATTAGCAAGAGTAGCTAACGTAAGAGTATGTTGCGTTATCAGGGTTTCTAATTCAAGATTATTAATGGAGTTAGACGTTCCTGATATGAAAGAGTTTATAGTTTTTAAGTTTTCATTCAACCTAGCTTCATTCTGTTTTAATGACGTAACAGAGTTATTAAAGTTTTTGATGGTACTAGAAATTATTTGAATTTGTGACTTCAGCAGCGTTTGCGTTTGTTTATTGTCTTGAAAAAGTGATTCAATACTTTCGCTGTAGAATTTCGCATCTGAGGCACTAGGAGTTCCAAAAAGCCAATTTAGACCATATGATACACCATCAATTAGACCGCGTTTTCTACGATTGTCTTTCTTAGCGCCCGTTAAATGTTTCAGTGTGTCAATTTTTTGATTTATCGTTCGTAATTGACCGTTAAAAATTTTTAGAGTTTGATCACAATGAAACTGTACATGGTTACGCTGTGAATCATCCTTGAGACTTGTTCTGCATAATCCTAGCGATTTAGTATAATACCTTTCTAGTATGTATTGACCTTCTTCTAAATATGAAACATTGATGTGAGTTAGAAGGGTCAATTTTGAGGTCGATATTTGAGCAGTACCTAAGAAGTTATAAAATAGTCCGCTAGTTTGCGTAAGAGGCGTGATGTTGAATGGTTTGGTTCCAGAGATAACAAGGATAGGTGATAGGAAAAGAAAGGAAAGTGCGATTGAGTATATCATCGTTATCCTGAAACAAAGTAATGTTTCAATAAATTTGTATGGTAAATTTTTTTCTTATTTTTATTTAATTCAAGTTCAACTGTTTCGTTTGGAAATGTTCTTATTATTTTATAGGGTCCCTTAAAGTCAGGAGATAATTTTTTACAAGAACGTGGCTTGGTTTGATTGTCGTACATTAATACTAAATCATTAATTTTGAATTCTTGTTTTTTGATCTTCTTATCATAGAATTCCTTACTCTTTTGTTTTGACTGTAGAATATTTTCTCGTGCCAATTGAAACGATGAATTCAACCTAAATTTTAAAGATTTTATGTAATCATCGTAATTATAAGTGAATTCTGGTTCCCTAGTGATAGAGGAAGGTAGGTAGGCGGAGTGACCAAAAAGTAATTCATAAGGAGTATAATTGGTAGATTTATGTACGGAAGTGTTATAGCTAAACATCGCGAAATCTATGTATTCATCCCAGTCGGTCTGGTAGGAATTAATGTAATGTTTTAAGTAATCTTTTAAGGTTAGGTGGGATCTTTCTAGGCTACCATTTGATTGTGGATGATAAGGTGTGGAGGTCAAGTGCTTCGTTTTGAAGAGGTTTGTTAATTCTTTCATGAGATCTGACATAAAATCTGCACCTTGATCAGATAAAATCGATTTTGGAATACCGAAGTATACGAATAGTTTGACTAAGCTCTTAGCTACAGTTAAGGCTTCATGATTTGGGATAGAAACTGCCAAACTATATTTTGACAAATCGTCTTGTGCAGTAAGTATAAATTTATTTCCAAGTTCAGTCAGGGGCAATGGACCTACAATGTCGATAGCTAGTCTGTCAAAAGGTTTTTCAGATGTAGTAGTTATCTGCATCGGTTGTTTAGTAGGTCTAAAATTCGTCTTGTTAATTTGACAAGAATGACATGTCTTTACATGGGCTCTGATATCTGATTTCATCGAGGGCCAATAATACATTTTTCTTATTTTGGAATAAGTCCTATTGAATCCACTGTGACCAGCTAATTTGCCATTATGATTTTCTTCAAGAATTTTCTTTATTTCTTCTCGCGTTTTCGGAATGATTTTTTCTGAACTAAATATTTTTATATCATTTTTTGGAAAAACGAATTTTAACATTTCAAATATCATAGGTTGCCTTGATTTATTGATTGATTTCGGGTTAACGAAAGTGAAGCCGTCTGATTTTATTTCCTTTTTCAGGTGATTTAAACACTTAAATAGATTTTTATATTCAATTTTATCGAAAAACATATTCGTTGGATGTAGAAGATAGAGAGTTTGATTATTCTTGTTTTTCAATTTACTGAGTTCATCTATAGATGGTTTGATTTCGGAAACATCAAAATTTTCTTTAACGAATTCAGAATGAGCGTTGTTTTCATCTAAATCGCAAGACCATGGAATTACGATGTTACCTTTGATTTTATCGATGGGAGTGTTAATAAAATCATAATGAATTATGTCTTGATTTTGATAATGATACTTTATGAAGGCATTATAATTCGAAGAGTCCGTGAAATTTAGATTTATTTGGCTATTTACATTATCAATCGGAAGTCTGGAAAGTCCGTCTGCGTTAGAATTAACTCTACCGGCTTTATATTTTAAATCGTACTGATATTCACTAAGTCTAAGTCTCCAACGTACTAACTTCGATGAAGGATTTTGGCAATTGAACAACCATTGCAATGACTTATGATCGGAGTAAACCGTAAATTTTTGACCGAAAAGGTATGGTCTAAAATGTTCAACTGAATTAATCACTGCTAAAAGCTCTTTTTCAGTGGTCGAGTAATTTTGTTCAGCTTTATTTAGCGTTCTTGAATAATATGCGATAGGTAAATCTTTCCCATCTATTTCCTGAGCCAAAACACTTCCTATTCCAACATTAGAAGCATCACAGGTGAGAGAAAAAGGCTTATCGAAACTCGGATACTGTAGAATAGGAGTGGTGGTTAATTTTTCCTTTAAAGTTTGAAACGCTAATTCTTGATCTTGTGACCACTCAAAATGAGAGTCATTTTTCAAAAGCGAAGTTAGCGGTTTGGCGATAGTTGAATAGTTCGGAATAAATTTCCTATAGTATCCGGTCATTCCGAGAAAACTTTTTATCTCTTTTACGTTTTTTGGTTGTTGTAACCGGTTAATGCATTCGACTTTCTTAGGATTAGGAGAAACACCTTTATCCGAAATTACATGACCTAAATATTCCACAGATTTTTTTAGAAACTCACATTTATCAGGTTGAAGTTTCAAATTATGCTCTCTAAGTTTTGAGAAAATGTTTTTTAATTTTCTATTGTGGTCATTTAAATTCGAGCCGTAAATTACAACATCATCTACGTACACAAAACACTGATTACTTGTGAGACCTGAAAGAACGGAGTTCATCATTCTTTGGAATATGGCAGGTGCGTTTTTTAACCCAAAAGGCATTCGCGTGAATTCGTAATGACCTTGTGGTGTGCTGAAGGCAGTTTTAGGACCATCTTTCATATCCATAGGAATCTGATGAAATCCGCTACAAAGGTCAAGTGTAGAGAAATAAATGGCGTGACCAAGTTGGTCTAGTATATCTTCGATATTGGGCAACGGGTAAGCGTCACCTATAGTTTTCTCATTTATTTTTCTAAAATCAACAACTATTCTCCACTTTTTTGTACCTGATGCGTCTTGTTTTTTCGGTACAACCCATAGAGGACTACACCATGGACTTGTAGAAGGTTTAATAATGCCCTGATCAAGCATTTGTTCAATTTGTTTTTCAACTTCGTTTTTATGTACAGCAGGTAGTCTATAAGTTTTAGTTTGAGTTGGGATTTCATCTAGCGTAGGAATTGTTGCAGATGCTGCCTTAGTTTTCGTTAATTTATCAGTATTAAGATGAAATATGTCATTAAATTCGTGGCAAATTTTATAAATAGAATCGCGTTCTTCTTCGTTTAAATGTTCTAACCGAAGACTTTTGTTAAGGGTTAGCATACGATTATCAAAATTATTTGTATCAATATCTGGAGCGAGTTTAAAAATTGAACTTGTTTGAGGTAGTTCGTGGACTTGAAAGGAAGGTATTGGAATCGTTATTCTAGTATTAGATTTATTTATGACAGTTATGAGACTACTATTGTCATGAGAAATAGGAACAATTGCGTTCGGAAACATGAGTGACTCATGTGAGAAGTCGCTGGAAAAGATAATACCTTCTCTTAGTTTCTGTGGGTTAATTACCTTAATTGGCACAACGGTCTCTGTTCTAGGATTCAGGGAGATTGAATTAGCGATTTGCGATTGAAGAGTATTACGAAATAGTGGAATTGAAAAAGGAATACTCTGAATAGACATAGTAGATTTGGAATAATCGATTTTGCATCCCTGAGAACGAAAAAAGTCATCTCCAATGAGTCCGTCGAAAGGTATATTGGATTCTGAATTTATGACCTGGAATTTTGTTGGAAATTTGAAACCATGCAGGTCTAGATTTAGTGTAGTTTCACCTTGAGTGAGAATTGGAGCATTTGGAGATAATCCATTTAGAGTTATCTGAGTTCGATTAGTAATGTCGAAATGATTTAGACTAGATGATTTTATTAATGATATTGAGGCTCCTGTGTCGACTAGGAATTTTAATATTTTATCTTCTTGATTGGAATTTGAACATTCGAAAATTACGTAGGTAAGATCATTCGTTTGAAGATAAATATTGGAGATTGAAATAGAAGGACTAGGACTATAAGTTTTTAAAGAGTCAATTGTGCAAATTCTTGAGTTGCTTGATTCGTGAAATCGGGAGGTTCCCGGGTTGTCTCGGCCATTTGAAAATTTGCATTTTGAAAATTTACCTGTCTATTTGAATTAGTGTCTGACCGTGAATTAGATGAGTTTGAACCCGTTCGTTGAGTTTGTGAGTAATGATTATTAGTAGGATGAGAACCGTGCCTAGAATTATTATACTGTCTTTTTCGACATTCATCGATGGTATGACCAAGTTTTTTACAATATCTGCATTGTTTATTATCATGAGAGTTGCTAGTATTACCGTTAGTGTACGATTTCCTGTCAGAAGGTTGATTAAAATTAACAAAATGATTTTTGCCTGAATTATTATGATTAGGATTCTTATAATGATTTTGTTTTTGATGATGGTAATTATTGCTTTTAAAATTACGATGCGTTACCTTTTCTTCGGCCACCGCGGCTGAAAAAGCTTCGTTAATTGTCTTGAAATCTCTGTACCTCAGCATTTGCGAAATTTGAGGAAGTGAATGATAAACAAATCTATTGAGCGTCATGTCGTTGATCATTACTAGTCTACCTTTTAATAACGTTTCGTCAGTTTCGGTTGCGTGAATCGTAGCTAAAACACGTGAAGAGATATCCTCTAACCTCTGATAATATTGTGACACCGTTTCATGATGTCCTTGCCTGACATTATTTAAATCTTCTAACAATTGATCAAATGATTTTTTGTCTTGATATAAATTTATTAGAAGTTCGGATATTTCTTCCCATGTAGTTAAGTCGCAATGAATATCGATTTGTTCGCGAGCTTTTCCTGTTATTCTACTTTTAACGAATAGTAATAGTGGCAATATTTGATCTTGTTGAGCGAGTTCGAATACTGAGTCAACCTGTTTTATAAAGCTCCTAAGTTTAAATCTGTCACCATCGAATTTTTCAGGAATTAACTTAATGAGAAAATCTAATGAACATCTTTCTCGAGTAATATTTTCAGTAGTATCATTATTAGAGTGAATGGTTGAAGCCGTTTGACCATTCGTAGTAGAGGAACTAGTAGGATTATTTGGTGGAGTCATAATAACGTGGGTATAATAAATGCAGAATGGAAAAATATAAAGAATAGTTTGATATGGAAAGGCACAAAAATAATTTATAATATGAGTTACAGATTAGGGCAGTGGTATGGGTTTAGGATATTTATGCACACAATTTAGCAAAATGTAAAAGAATCAGAGTACCAGAATAATTAGTAAAGGACTTACGTTTGGTTTTCTTCGCTTCTCAGCTGGGCTGATACCAACGCTTCTTTTTAAGTTTCCAAATAACTTAAATTGTAGACGGAAGTCGCAGGTGGAAGAGAGATCCTGTTCGCAGCGCCAATTTTGTGTTGGATTCCCAAGTTGGATGAATAAAATTAACGGATAAATTCCACTATTTTATTAGAAAAACACCAACTTTACACATTAATTAAATCTGTAAGTCTTACTTTATTCTAACCGTAAACGTAACAAGAAGTAGAATAGTGACTGTCTATTGCTGTAACTGCTTAGATTCTTCTCCTCCTGGACTCATATAACATTTCTTATCATTCGAGAACTAATTACTTATTAATTTCTTATTTCAAGGGTCACTCGATGTTAAAGTCCAGAAAGGACGGAAAAATAGGATGACATCTTAATTGATAGTAAACATACACTTTGGATGATGTAAACAACTTTGTAACAGTAAACATAAGAATTATTCTAAACAAGGTGATTAACTAATTATGTTATTATATGACTAAAGTATTACTTATATTGATTAGTACCTTATTATTAAAAATACATAATTATTTATATTAATATTATATACGTGACTAATCATAAAAGTTCTAAGTATAATACATAAAATATTCACGAGAGTTCTAGGTATACAACAATATAATTACAAGGACATGTTATAAATGTTAATTATATTTTCTTCTATATATGATGAGTATTTCACTTTTTAGGTAATAATGCATCAAAAGTTTCCATAAATCAAAAATTTGTTTAAGATGTTTAATAATATTATGCACTTTGCATTAGCGCATGTCAAACTAATAAATCAAATTGTGATGACCAGTATTACAGCTGTCATTCAAAAACCAAAATCACAGACAAAAGGTACAAAAACATAGGAAGACATCATTGGAAAAATCAGGTTTCCTGATTTGCTGGCGCCAATGTTGCCAGCTGTAAATTTCTTCCCACCTCTATTTTTTATGTGTTTTTAGAATAATTTATTTGTATTTGGCCACCACTTTAACAGTCAACTTCTGCCTCAACTTTAACTTCAACATTTGCCTCAAAATAAAAATTTAATAATAATTTGTATTTGCGCACGGGAAATTAGAATTTGAAGTTGTCTTAGGGAAATTTCATTTCCAGGAAACTAGAGTATAGCTAGAAAAATATTTAAAGCACAAATATATTTCTTTTTCAATGCTTACGTCATTCATTTTTCGACATCCTGTATAATGTATTTTGAAAAATTTATAAGTTTAGACAGTGTTGTTGCATTTAATTAGCTGTATAGGAAATGTAGCATTTACCAAACCTTTCGATACTGATGACAACGAAATAACAATTTTGAAATTGATTTACGCAAAGCCGAATTTGCGTAAATGCACACTTTGCACGAATTTCTCAAACCTACATATTATTAAAAAAAAATTAAAAAATTATAAAATCTCGTATACCATTGACCCGTAAACCCCTGCTGGCGGAACACCTCATCCCAAAACAAATAGGTAGGATTTCGTTTATTAAATGTTAGGGTGAAATTGATGTGGAATTACGGCCAATATCTGTGGAAATCAATAAGAAAAACTTAATAACAGCAGGAATTTGGACATAAATATGATTGCGTGGGATAAGGGTGCGAATGATAAATGGAAATGACTTGTTGCTTTCCGCTTGCGTCGTGCTCTCGTTCCGTATCACTCACACATATGATGTTGCACACTGAATGATTTTATTAAATACCGAATACGCATTAGTAAATAAATCATACACCAAACTATATGTACCTATGCCCTTCACTACATACCAATAACTGCATCCATTCACTCTGATGGACATTATTAAAAATTACTCACTGGTTGAGAGTGTCGTTTTTGTTAACAGTTTGATTAACAATTGATATAATGTTACTTACCTGTACGTGTATTTCAATCTGCGTTCGATAATAATATTGGACTCATACTTTAATAATTTATTTATTTACTAATTTATTAATTTATTTGATATAATCTACTTCGTTATATTCTATTGAAACTATATGTATAGGTAACTTAAATTTATAAGTTCAATACTTACTATATCTATATACAAGTACGGTATATGCAGCCTGAACCGTGCGCGATTTAAAAAGTTTCGAAACTGGGTTTTAAATATATATGATCGTCGTAGTGCCTATATATAACCTAGAGCTATTTTGGACTACATTGCCTCATATGAGAGTGACATATCAAAGTTATCTCTTTTGAAATGGCATTGATATTAGGTTATTGCATTTTTAGATTGCCTGAGAAGGAAAAATTAGACTCGTTTTTACAGTTGTTGGAGTTTAAATTAGAAGTTTGTGAGTTATAAACAAGTGAAAATAGCAATGTTTGTATTCAAGGCCCTGTACAACGAAAATGGCTCAAGATAGAGGTAAAAGGCCTGAATTTTTTATGTTCTATTCCATGGTACAGAAACATATCAGAGAAATCTCAGATTTAAAGAAATCTTTTCTCACCCTGTATAAACATTTCATTTACATCATAGGATAATACACGAAAAGTTAAAATAGAGACATGTAAGCCGTTTTACGATATCTTGAGCCGTTTTTTGTTGTACAGTGCCTTAACTTCAAAAATGGCGATTTCACTTGTTTAATTATAACTCACAAACTTCTGAATTTAAACACCAACTGTAAAAGCCAATCTTATTTTCTCTTCTCAGGAAATCTAAAAATGCAATAACCTAAGATCATGCCATTTAAAAAAAGATAACTTTGATATGTCACTCTCATATGGGACATCCTGTATAGTTCAAAATAGCTTGAGGTTATAGACATTACGACCCTATATATACAACCTAGTTTAGAAACTTTTAGTACAAGTTTATTACAACTTTTGAATTTAAAAAGGGTGCAAAGAAAACAATTTTTTTCTCTTATCAAAAAGTAATCATCTCTCATTTTTGAAAGTTTGTCATATAAAGCTCACGAATCTTCTTGTATTTTTTATTATAATTTACGTGTAGTTTCAAGAAAAAATACATGAAGTAGTAAGAAAAGCAAATATTGTTGAGGTAAAATCATATGCAACTTTTACAGAATGTTAGACTGGAATGGGGATACATGATGCACGTGATCATTCGAGCCTATCTTGTCGAGAGACAGGGGAAATAGGAACAGGAATCCCGCAAAGGCTCCACTTCGCAGGCAAGTGCCGATCATCTAACCATCCTGGCAGAAAAATGAAAAGCTAAATCCGGTTATCATAGCAATTTCCACGGCGCTCCTTGGGCAAGTGAAGCGACTTGCTCGACGTGAAACGGGAAGCGTTATATATACAACCGCCTTTGCTTTTCACCCGAGCATTAAACATAGAGAGGGCTGGGAGGGAAAACCGCCACAAGACTTTCTGGATGCTAGTCTTTAGTACTTATTGCTCTCGTTCGTCGCGTATAAACCTAGCAGTCTCATGTCTATCTCTGCTACCGTATATTACTAGGAAAGAAGTTATAATATGTAACTTAAAATCCTGTTTGCGAGAGGTCGTGCTAGCCTTAATAAATGCAAAATTTAAATCAAGAACGATAATTTTACGTAATGACATGGAATGATTTGTGCCCGCAGTTACGATTTGATGCTTTATTTTTCGTTTGATTGAGCCATTAAATTTTTATTGAATTATACTTGAATTATGTTATTCTATAAGCTGGATGTATGTTTGTAAGAGCGCGCACCAGCTCTGATAAAGAGAAAGAATTCTAAAGAATTATCCCTTATGCCACAACCTTTATGAATAAAAGTTGAATAAATTGACTGACGACTTGATCCGCCAGAGTGAGGTGAAATTCGTCGAGTCGGGGTCCTGCTTTGCTCTTTTCATCCATTCTCATTCATACTGTTTAAAATGCCGACAAATATTTGAGTTTTTTGATCATGCCTTCGTTTAAGCATACGCTGAAGAGTTGAATTAGCATTCTTAAGAAATTTCGCCGCCTTTATACTTGGCTGAATATACATTTTGTATATTTCATTTCATCATATTTCTTGTCCAATTCTCGATTGTTGCAGCAGAAAGTAGCCAAATAAATTTGAATAAAGATTGAAGATGAAGTAGTGCTATTAGTTTAGAGTTAACTCTCATCTTGTGTTAGGAATGGTCGGGAATGGAAAATTAATTACTCTAAATTAACCCTTCCGTTAATTTTGAGGAGCTATAAATCTTAAACCTTCATTTGTGGTCCTCAATAGAGGCGTGTTATCCCATACATTCCCCAAGCACAGCTGTTGCCGTCTGGCGCTCAGGCCTGAAGGCTCTACACTTACAAGCAATCATGAGTCAGTTACTCCGAATAACCGAACTCAACCACCGATCCTACATTCAACAGACCTTCCCTCTTTTTCGCTTCACATCCTTCTCCCTTTTACAGTAAGTGCATACGAAGATCACCACTAATTAGGAACATTTATGTGGCACGTTTAATGTAAGAATGTATACAGGGTTAGAACTATTTAAAGGGCCACTACAGGGATATCCTAAACCATTGAAGATACGAGGTCGGTTAAATTAGAGAAAAGCTGCGCTATTTTGTGGCAATCTAGAATCCGTCAAAACATGCAAGATATCTGTGACCGTTCCTGAAATATCCTGAAAAAACTGAAAAATCGAGAAATCTTATTTTTGCCATATCTTTCTTGCTATTGGAAATTAATAAATAATTTTTCGTAGGCTTACATAAGCCGTTATGAGCTATTTATCTGACGTTTCAAAAATTTTCAAAGCCGACTAGATCCCAGAGCTTTCATAGTCAACTTTCGTTTTTCTTATGGCCGCCATATAATTTTTTTATGTCGTTCGATAAGAAAAAAATAATGGAACCAAAAATTAATAAATTTTAGAAAAAAAAATTGGAAGATTTTTATTCTTTTTTCAAAGAAAAAAAGAATATTTTTCGCTGAAATAAATCAATATGAAGTCATACTGCTTGCATTATAGTTTTTTAATTTCTCTATGATATTCGGTTTAAAAAGTTCTTTTTTTTTGAAAAAAAAGAACAAATTTTTTTTCCATTTATTTTTTGTAGTTTATTAATTTTTGGTTTTCATTATTTTTTTCATAACGAACGAAATAAAAAAACAATATGGAGGCCATAAGAAAAACGAAAGTTGACTATGAAAACTCTGGGATCTAGTCGGCTTTGAAAATTTTTGAAACGTCAGATGAATGGGTCATAACGGCTTATGTAAGCCTACGAAAAACTATTTATTAATTTCCGATGGTAAGAAAGATATGGCAAAAATAATAAAACTCGATTTTTCAGTTTTTTCAGGATATTTCAGGAACGGTCACAGATATCTTGCATGTTTTGACGGATTCGAGATGGCCACAAAATAGCGTAACTTTTCTCTAATTTAACCGACCTCGTATCTTCAATGGTTTAGGATATCCCTGTAGTGGCCCTTTAAATAGTTCTAACCCTGTATATAGCTCATAGCAGGACAAAGCAATGTTTTTTAGTTTTTTTTCGAGTTGCCTAATTACACCTAGTTTGCCTTGACTTAAAAAACAAAGTACAATAATTGTAAAGTAAGTTTTTGCTCCCCTACAACTTTTTACTTCCTGTTGATCCATAACAATCTGTAACCGGAATGAACGAAAGATGGAGAGTAGAGGAGAGAAGCAAAAAGCTCGGTCAGGTCAAAATGGTGCGAATGAGAGATGGAATATCGTATACGTGATCGATGAGCTGTTAAGGCGCTCACACACAGAATGCTAATCGGGAAGTGTATAAATTACAGAAAATTGGAGTAATACTCTCTCACTTAAAACACTTAAACTGAGTACGTTTAAACATTTTCAACATCGAAAATTGTTACCTTCCAAAAAAAGAGTGTTTGATATTCATTTGGGCGATTCTGTTCTTGAACAGGGAGTCGATTATAATGAAACACCTTTCTCTTTGTACTCATACTTACTTATTTTTATTTAAAGGATTTATTATAATAATTTTATACAAAAACAATTCTGGTCTTAACTCACTTTTACTCGACTACTTCCATTTCCACAAACTATTTTCATCAGAAAGATTATTAATTCTTCCACACACTATTTTCACTGTCATTAAATACCTACCAGAAATGCCAAGTGTGCCTTCATATAAGCACCCTTCTTGCCTATGATGGCATAGGTAAACAGGGTGAGTCAAATTCGAGCTACATCATTGGGAGATACGGACTCGGTTAAATTGAGGCAAAGGTGCTGAATTTAAAGCTCAATAAGAATCTGAAACAATAATATTTTCAGTAGTTGCTGAAATATCCTGGAAACACTGAAAAATCCAAATATCTTATTCTACATCTTCTTTTCTTTTGCATGTTTGATTGGCATATCCATGTTCTCTTCCGATCACTTTGGCCTGTGATTTTTTGCAGTAGTCCCTATGTTACACAGACCCTAAGGTAAAAACTAGGAGTTTTTTTAAAATTAAGATGATCATAATTTTACCTCAATTGGATGAAGAAAATTTGGTATTTAAAAGAAATTTGATATTGCAGCAGGATGTCTGCCTAGCGCATACTGCAATGAGTATCACAAACTGGCTTGATGATCGTTTTCCCGAAAAATGGATAGGTCGTAATGGGAGCAATACACTGGCCAGCATGTTCTTCGGATTTCACCGCAATGGATTACTTTCTGTGGGGGTATCTTGAACCAAGAGTGTATGTCACCGACTTGGAAGATAATATTGAATCTTAAAAAAAAAAATAAAGAAATAAATATTGTACAAGTGTCAGAAGTTTTCAAGTAGCCCAAGGGCCTCTGACGTGACCTCACGACTGTTGTGAAGCAGCCGGTCACGGCTGTTGTGAAGTTTTAACGTACCTCCCGGAGCACGACCGGTCACGGAAAATTTTTACCTGTATAATTGGTCACCCATCCAAGTAGGGACCAAATCAAACCATGCTGCACTTAGAGATCGTTTGACGGAAACTCTAACAGTTTGGCTATTGTGACCGATATTGAGATCTTAAAAAATAGAATCACTGATGCCATTGCTACTGTGACACCAGATATGATTCACAATGTTTATAATGAATTTCGCAACAGGATGGAGAAATGTGTCGACGTAGGAGGGTTTCATGTTAAGTAAAACTTTACTGTTTGTAATTTTTCTTTACTGTTCCTCGATGCACCAATATAAATATAAACAGCATAACTCACCCTGTATAATATAATCGAATTTTTTCAAGAATGTATTTTTATGACAAGTAAAAGAAATCATGATGAATAATTACTTCTTACGAAAAAATGAAAATAGATTTTTATAAGTACATATAGTGAATTCCATCCGTGGACACCCTGTATAAAAAGTTCTTATTTTGTAAACATATTCTCCACAATGTTATTATTATAATTTTAATTTGATTTGAAGTTATTCTAAATGGCCTGCTGAACGGAATGTAGCGAAATAAACCCCCTCTAAATCATGGCGGTAATTAATTTTCTTGTGTGTATATAGGTGCCTTTAGAGGGGGAATCGGTTGTGTAGATTCTGTAATATCCATGTGCATGTAACGACAACGGCGACAAACGAAAGAGGAACGGGGAGAGGTTGAGGTTTCAGCGAGATGTCAATCCTGTTAATGATACCGCAGAACCGCACCAAATTACCCTGCAGGGAAGGAAGAGAAGGCACGTGAGGTGTTGGAACAGTTGTTGAACCTGAGTGCAGGCCGCCGACGATTGCAGACCATTGTCATCGTTGCCAAGTTGGGTGGGTCTTACCTTTTTGATACCGTATTTAACTTTTCTTAAATTTTTACAATTTTTCTAAAATTAAATTTTATTCTATCAAATTTTTCATAAAACCAATACATTTTTAAAAATAAAATCTGGATAGGTCGGATTATGTCAGGCCAATTTGAGACCAGTCTGTCGGGTCAGTAGGGAGATGTCAAAAAAAATATAATTAAATAAGTTTGTTGGAGAAAAATCATAATTGAAAGCTTTATACCTAATTTTAGGGCAATCAAGAAATCATTGAATTCTGGCAACGCAGGTGTAGATTTAGGCAGAACCCTGATGTTGGCAGTTCGGCCGGCGTCGCGACGCCAACGTGGTCGAAGTAGGGGTTTACCGAGGACACATGGCGCGTATGAGAGTTAGTTTTCCCATTTGTAATACGACTAATGACAGACACACGCATCCATTTACATGGAACGGGACCTGAATCGGGATAACGAGAGTTACTCTGGCACCGCGTGCATCTCTCTGCATCCCTTTATTATAATCCCTCGCTTCTCTCATTTCTCTCACAACATTATGGAAATTTTTTACCAAAGATTGCTGGTCGAGTAAGTTGTACCGTGAAAAATTTATCACCCTGTAAACACTCATAAGGCTTGTACCTACCTATATATAGTTACGAGTCAGTGCTATCATCAGTTTGAAATCTTGGTAAATCCTTTACCGGATTTGTAAACGAGTCCAGACCTAAATGGCTTTATGTATGCCCTGACCATTTATCACTCCGTCCGAGCCCGGCAATCCTGCAAGTCAGAAAACCGACTTCCCGCTACATCACGTTTACCCCACACTTCCATAATATTATTCCAACCATTTGTTTAGGGTTGGATGCAATTTTTGGTTGCAAATATATTTTTCTCGTGATTTAAGTTGGCAATCCTTTAGCTGTTCCCGAATCTTGATTATCGTAATATTACTTGATAATCCGTAAAGAGAAAGCATATAAGAATCTTGTGGTATGTGGATATTAAATCGTTTGGCTATTAAATAGCTATCAACATGGAGATAAGTGTTGGCTATTATCTAGTATCTAAACTGTCAGCAGATGCGGCGTAAAGCCGCTGAGAGTTCGCGGAAAGTGGTAATCCCCGGTTAGGGGACCGCAGGGACGCGGTTTGTAAAGGATTTGTGAAATGTAATTGGTTCAGCTGGCACAGACACGTTGGAATCATCAATAGCTCATCAGATTGAGCGTCCAACCTGCAACCTGCTCGACCCCGCGTTATTCCCCCAGTGATCCCTGGTTATCCCGGTTATCCCCATCGTGCTGTGTCGTGCCTACGTTAAGACTTCTATTTTCTTATTCCTTCATAGTTTAACTCAACAGTTTTCCTACCCATCTCCACATCAATAATCGTTCAAGACAAGGTTGTCGATCAAGCTAACGTATCTCGATAAGTTAAGTAAACTGGAAAAATAATTATTCATCGATATTATGTCACATAAAATATTAATTTACAGTAAACATATCGAAGGTAATATGAAACGCTAACGCATGAAGTGCACTGATAACTATGAGAAATGTTATACGATTAACCTATAATATGATGCCTAACATGACATGCTTAAAACGGTTTGATGGAAGACTGTGGCAAAGATACTTGAACATTCTTCCAGAAGTTACACCATGTCTTGCAAGTTTTTTCAATTTTGATAAAATATAGCCTTATCTAACATTTGAACAAGAATAATGTTTTGTTTGTTATACATATAGTCTAGGTTTCGACATGAACATTTTCCAGTCAATAAAAAGTGTTAATTAGTATAACAAGAACCAATTCTAGGGGACTTCGAGGGTGGTATATAACATATTGCCATGAAGGTCAAGTCATGAGGAAATATTAACTTTATAAAAAGTCACACTTGCCCTGTGTACGCCGAGTGACAGCGCGGTAACCAATCCCACAAAATAAGAAGCTGACTCGATTTGGATATCCGATAATCCATTTGTTGATGCGTTGAATCGCAAAAAGATTGTGAATCCCCAGTTGCAATGCTGATCCCATGGGATTCGATTTTCAGGTACAATAATGTGTTGGCTCAATTATGCTTCCAAGTTCGTTGGTGCTTTTCAGAGTCTTAATTATGGAGGGACTCAGGGGTATGTCTTTCGGTCATCGTTTTTTTTTGTATACATACCTTCTGACACATGAATGGGCTCCTTAAATTGGGAATCTTGTAATACTTACAGAAGATAACATCCGTGATATTTTGACAAGGTTATTAGCGTATATGCCGGATCTAATGATTTCAAGAGATCCATCTTTATCTTATTATTGATCCGTTTGGAATATTTAAGTTAAAAAAAATTCTTGAAGAAAACTATCTGTGAGTTATCAAAATGAAAAGCACGAAAATAAAATTTAAAAGGGTAAATTTGAACTAATCAAATATCAAGATCATATAAAAAAATTCATGCAGGTGTTAAACGTGCATGATAATGTTAAGACCGTCGATGTCGAGCAGCCCCTACAGTAATGACTTGCCGTGAGGCTGCGGCGAAGTGATTTTCAAGTCCACGACTAATGTTCATCGTCCCTCGTCTCATCTCATCGATTACACCCGCTTACGTGCCTCCCGTTTCAACCCTCGACCTTCTACCCCCTAAAACTGATCTCGCCTCTCTTAGAAAGATCAGCTACATATGTATAAGTTATTCTTGTTTTTTTTTTTTAAGTCTTCTGGTTCCTAACTATGAAATTTTTTAAAGACGCAATGCTAGTCTATAACGTAGTTTGCTATAATATCAATGTTATATTATAAAACTTATGTTATCAGTTTTTGTGTAGTAAAAAAACGGAAAGAGAGAAAGAAGCATGTTCATAAAGAGCGGTATGACTGTAAGTGGCTTTTCCGGACAGGGGATAATCTTCGGGAAAAATGACATGGGATTTATAGGGCTAACAATGTCTGCAAGAGGGTGATACTCGCATGTCCGTTGTTGTTGCGTCCAGTTGAGATTGTCGGGTTTAGCGGGCAGCGTGACGAAACTACTAAACATCCCGATAACTTATGGCTACAATCAAATGACACGCCAGCGAATTTTCATTCACGTTCACATCTATAAATGCTCGTAGATACACTAGCAGTCAATATTACTGGAGTACGTTGTTGTGTGTTTGAACACGCATGATTTGTTGTTTATGTAGGCATTCATAAACTCGGAAAATTGTTTGGAAGATTTACAGCGAGATGAATTTTCAATGGCCTGTTATGGGATACTGTAAATATTCAGCATAACTTTCATTTTAACATACTTCTGCTCTTTAATTTAAATCATTTTGATTGGTTGGTTGCAGGATCACATCATCAATGCGTTAATTTTACATTGAACTTTAAAATAGCCTATTATAGAATGACCCTCCAGGACTCGCTCTATCTTTTAACCTTGGGAATTCAAGAAACTACTTCTAACTCGCTTACATATTTTTAAAATGAACTTTTGAGCAATAACAACCTTCGTTTCGCAAAATAATTTTTATTGTATGGTTGAAGACCTCGAAGAGAGGCTTCGGAGAAGATCGAAGAACAAAACGACTGGTGTGGAAAATGTTGCAATAGGGCGTTATTTTGTGTGAGCACATGCAAATTATTGAAATACGAATGGGAAAAACGTATCAGTTGTAGCGTAAAATCGTCAACTTTTTAAAAAAATGCGTACATATGTAAGACTCCGGTTCGGAATTAATTACCACTGATTGCATCTGTAAAGATGGTTTATTGAGTATTACAATTAATAATTAAACAATCAAATTTAACATACCTGTAAAGACGAAATCGAAAATATAAAACAATTCGAACGTGAATCAAAAAGAACATCTGTCTGTTTATAATAATAATCACAACTAATTCTTAAGTATCGACTGATGCTGGTGCGACGAGAATTAAATTAAAATCAAGAGACAAATGCACGAAGAAAACATTGATAACACTGATATCTGAAGTACAGTGACGTCGTACTTTACATCCCCACACCCAGAAACTATACCCTGGAGTAACAGAGAAAACTGGATAAAGTTTGGACACATGGAAATAATTAGATTCGGCTTTGCTAATACCCGAATCAACTTTGTAAATAGAATTCGAAAATCTTTCCAAAATTTGGAACGGACCAGATATGATCTCGTCTAACTTATTACGATTCAAGCTATTTAAATGCGATACGAAGACAAAGTCACCCACTGCAAAAGTGGGGAATTTACGAACTTTATCTATTCTAGTTTTATTAAGGTTATGGATTTTTTGAGAATTTTCAAAAGCTTTTTTTCTGTCCTCATCCAGGTTTCTTTGAACTTTACAGTTATCAGGTACAATTTGTATATCGATATTATTGAGTAAATAATTAGGGCTAAATTGAGTAGAAGTATGAATGGTATTATTATATTCTTCTACACATTTATCTGCTATGACGGACCATGGACGGTTCGAACGGGAGGAGTTTTCATTGATTCTGCATCTGATACGATTCACTAGGGTTTGATTTAACCTTTCATTCAACCCGTTAGAGAATGGACAGTCGACAGCAGTAAAAATTAAGTTTACATAATTTTTCTTCAAAAATAGTTTAAATTCTCCCGAATTAATTCCACTGTATTGATCGGTCAATTAGAGTACCTATTTTAATACCTTTATTCAGAAGTTTATTCATAAGTGTGATAAAATCACGAGCTTTTTGAGTTTTCGAAGTATGAATAAAAGCAAAACACGAGTAAAGTGGTCGACAAGTATGTGAAGATACTTTTTCGGAGAGTGATTTCCCCCAAAACCACCAACGGAATCTAAAGACATATACTCATATGGACGTGTGGCCGGGCCCAATTGAGAGAGGTAGCCATAAGTAAAAGGAATACGTGATTTGTTCTTTATGCAAGATACACAAAAATGACAAAAGTCAGTTATTAACTTTCTTAAATTTTTACAATAATAAAAAGACGATATTTTCAATTCAATTTGTTTTGGACCAATATGGCCGAATTTGTTATGAATTTGTTGTATTATATTCCCACAGAATTCTGGCGAAATTATTATTTTATGTTGGTTTATACGTTGAGTATAAAGAATATCGCCTTTTTCTATAACACGGATAGCGGATGGTAAATTATTTTTTATACCAGTTTGATCTTTAATTATTTCATTCAGTTGGATTAAGTTTACAATTTTGAGGTGATCCGTCAAAGTTGAGGAATCTAAAACAGGATTGCGAGACAAACAATCTGCTTCTGAGTTAGCGTTTCCTGGGACATATTTAACTCTAAAATTATATTGTGACAGATAAAACATCATATGTCTTAATTCTTCGTCTGTTTTAGAGTGAATATTAAGATTTTCTAAAGGTTTATGATCTGTGTGAACTTCAAAGTTCATATTTATAAGCCAGTAATGCCAGTACATTAAAGCTTCTTTTATGGCAAGGCATTCCAGAAACACTGCTTTTTTACGTTTCTGAAATTCATTTAATTTTTTTGAAAAATAAGCTACTGGTTTGCAGCTTCCGTCGTCCTGTCTTTGCTTCAAAATTGCTCCTATGCCAGTTACACTAGCATCAGTTTGGACAATAGTGTCTCTTCGAGGATGGTATTGAAGGCAAGTGTTGGTACTCCGCTAACATGTAATGATTGAAAACAAAATTTCCAGCATCGTCTTTATAGGCCTTCTCCAGTTCTGATGGAAGAATTACATTCACATTCCGAAACTGACCTCTTGATTTTATAGAGCTGACTGCAGATTTTACTGGTTGAAGATCGACCAGGTTCTTGTGAATAGCTAAACTTTGAAATTCATCGGGGAAACTGTACCAAATCTCTTCGTCAGCTGTTCTGATTCTTTTCAGTTTCAGAACAGTCGTTTTATCATCTGTAGAGCTGGCTTCAGCCACAATGAAAAGCTGGTGTTTTGACATCACAAAATATCATGCAAAAATTTGTTATATTTTCGATTTGTAAGACTCCGGTTCGGAATTAATTACAACTGATTGCATCTGTAAAGATGGTTTATTGAGTATTACAATTAATAATTAAACAATCAAATTTAACATACCTGTAAAGATGAAATCGAAAATATAAAACAATTCGAACGTGAATCAAAAAGAACATCTGTCTGTTTATAATAATAATCACAACTAATTCTTAAGTTGTGATGATGATGATGACCACTGATGATGATGCGACGAGAATTAAATTAAAATCAAGAGACAAATGCACGAAGAAAACATTGATAACACTGATATCTGAAGTACAGTGACGTCGTACTTTACACATATAAAAATTTTTCAAGCTTAAAGAATCATGATGTTTCATATTTGAACGATCGATCAGTTATATCTCCAGAAAGAAAAGTACGATAAAGTTTTTTTCAGGTTTTTCAGGAATTTCAGGAATTTCAATGGTAGGTATAGTTCTTAGCGAATCCTTGTGCGCGAATTTCCAATGCCCCATATAAAAAATTAATTTTAGCAAAATTATCATGGTAGGTACAAAATTACACGTCATGATGGTATGGAAAAATAATGCAAAATGCAAAGGGTTATAAACGTTGATTAGCGTGCAAAAAATCGGTTTTGAAGAAATAGAAACTATAAAAATCTTTACACGAAAAATGAATTTTCTCATCTATCGAAGAGGTGATAGCTACACAAGAAGCTTGAATTTCTAATGTACAATTTATTTAGAGTATGATATAGAAGAATTTTTCTTTAAAATCGTAGATTATTTTTTTTAAACACTGGTAGTGTCTTAGCCTTGACTGGTTAGAAAAATTAAGGTAAAAATTTATATTTATTACCTAGTCTCCTACAGGGCCTAAAGCTTCATCATTTGATTTCTTAAAAATTGGTCGAGTCAGATCTTCAAACATTGAAAAAAAAGATCCGAAACGTTGAGAAAGTTCGTCCTTCACAGATTTACCAAGAATGCGAAATTTATACGTTTTTATTTGTTTGTTGAAAACTACCTTGTGAAATAATTAGGTTTAAAAAATTGGTTTCTTTTATGTTTGAAACAGCTGAACCTATTATAAAAATCAGAAGCAAAAGTCAATTCTTGTGAAACCTTGATATAAGTAGACTTGTTTTCAAAATACTTTTTACGAAGATGCTTTTAAAGGTGAAAAAAGACAACTGGTCTATGAATTGAAAGCCAATAAAGCAAGGGAACGCGAACCTTATTGTCAAAGGGTAGAAGGATACGAGATACGATTGCTAACTTTTCTCGTCAACAAAAACCAAAATTAACCGACACTTCGCGAAAACACCCTGTATAAGTAGAGCGGGAGTTGTAAAGTTGCTATTCGTTGGAACTACTCAGGGAGTAAAATCTTAGTTAAGTCGTAAAAATAAACTGCTTTGTCGTGAAAGATATTACAATACTACATTGTGTAAACATATAGAAACTTCTGAAGAATACCTTTTTTTATATAGTTGTTTTATTTGTAAATCTTAAGGCAACAATAAAAAAGTGATGAAAATATGAGCAGCCATTCGAACATTTATTAACGCTCATGAATTTTTTATTAAAAATAACCGAAAGGGTTTGAGGCTGATCCGCTGATCTAGCGAAGTCGTGAAACATGAGCCATCAGGAGGGGAAGACGTCGTAGACCGAGAGGTAAGGGGGAGGCTTAATAGGCAAACTTAATTCATTTCAGAACAACTCTACAACCATCGGTGTCTTCGTTCATTGTCGCTCGTAGCATCAGTGCAAAACTTCTTTATGAAACTTACGCTCAATCTCGGTGGTTAACCTTTGATCTCGAGCAATATCGTGCAGATATTATTTGTTATAATAACTTGGTTGTAAGTGGTTAGAAACACCAGGAGACAATTACTACTAAAAAGGAATTAACTAATTAAATTTGTATCATATCAAATTTGGATATGTGTTGGCATTTTCCTTTTAAATGCTGAAGCTTTTTGTAGTACATGTAATTACCTATGGGTTGAAAATCATCATCCATTCTAAGCTTTGATGATGAGCGATTCATTATATATACGTTATAGTTCAGATTTGTCTACCTCGGTATTATTACATCAGAATTCAAGATTCAAGTGAAATTGTCAAGGAATTATTGATAAAACTCTCGATTTATAATTGAATATTAATCGCTCGCCAGAGAAACCAATTATAGTTGATCGATAATTCCGAATTTTAATTATATAGATATTTAAAAAACACTTGCAATAGAAGTGGAAATCTGAAAAAATAATTATCCAGACGCTAATGAAAAAATTTACATTTTTATTTCGGGCGAATTCAGTCCCTCTGTCTTTTTCATCTGTCAGAATAAGAATTTTTTAGCTTGAGTTTTAAAACAAGAATTCTCTCATCAGCATTAGCGGAGGAACAAAAGCAAAGAACATAATTTTTCATTCTAGTTATCGGTTTTTAAAATACAATCATGACAAGTATATGTATATGTATGACATTTAAATAATCCTTAACTCAAAATACAATAATGAATAAATATTAAGTACGAGCACTCTTAAACTTCTGAATTCCATATATACTTAAAGATAAATATTTAAGAGAAGAATGCGTTCTTGAGACTACTCTATGCCTACATAATATTAGGTACATGAGATATATCATCTTTACACCAGAATTATTGTTTACTAGAAATTGCTTCACTAATTTTATTGTTCCGCAAGTTATATTATTTGTAACGAAGAAACCTGAGCGAAAAGGCAGAAGCTCATCAAATTCAGCGATAAGTTATTACAGTATTTTTCACACCAGCTAATTAGTTACGAGACAGTCAACTATATTGCATGAAGTAAAAATGTCATTATTTGACTGTGACCTGGGTGATTCTTGACAATTTCAAACAAAACGTTTCGCTTATAGTTCTGAAAAATGTTAGTAAGTGAATTGAGCAGATAGAAATTTAATGCGATTAATTTCATAAGTATTCTTCGCAGCTTTATCTCGAAATCGTTACACATGTAGTTACAATATTAATATTCTACAGCCGTTCGTTATTTTTTTTTTAAGACAAAAGTCACCTCTTTTTTATAATAACAACTGATAAATCTCTCGCATCGGCCTTATCGCTTCATTACAAATTTTGTACGTGTTCTAATATGTCCAGTAAAATTGGACGAAAAATGTGATGATTTATGCATTCAAAGCGGGAAAGACGGAATTTTGTGTGGGTGTTCCCTTGTGGAAAAGCCGCATGTCATTTTGATTTTAAGGGATGAATTTACTTGTGGAACCCGCTGCAACGGGTGCCGGCAATTTTTAAAGGTTATATTCTTAAAACAAATAACGAATGTTATAAGGTATTATTTATTAGAAAAAGGATTCTGCTGCAACAGAATCAATGAAGTATTATATCTAAAATAATTATTATGAATATACGCTGCAACGGGTAGAATAAAAACAATAATCTACATACTATGAGATTTATTAAAAACATTGACGAGAGTAAATTTTGTTAAGGTGAAAGGGTTTAGCTGCAATAAAATTCAATAAAAATGACGCTGTATACAAGTTTGCTGCAACAGAGAAGATATAAAGGAACCAACTTTGAATGAAGAGCTTATATTGGCGTTGAGTGATCTGAATTTTTGGATCGTTGGACATCATTTTTACGAAAGGGCATTAGTCGAGAAGAACGTGAGGTTCTCCAGAAAAAATATCCATTTCCTAAAAACTGCCCAGCATCAACTCCCCCTGAACTCAACGAAGAAATGACAACGATCTTTTCTAAGGCTATTTTGAAACAAGATATTGAAATGGATCGCACCTAGGTAGGATGATAAGGAAATTATTTCCATCGCCCTCGTTAAAGCAGCCCAACCCGAAATAGCAAACAGTGCAGGAATAGGTACGTAAGTACCTGAAGGTAAAATTGTTAGGAAATTAAAACGCAGCCACCCGCCGTTACATCAAGTAAACGATCCCTGCCAGCACATTAAATACTCAGAAAAATAGAATCGCTCTAGCTGGTCACATTTCAGTCCTACGAGAAAGCGGCAACGGCGAGGGCAAACCATTGCCAGATGTCTTTATAAAAGCGACTCGCGCCGATTGAAAGGATGAGCTGACCTACATACAAGACCGTGTGGAAAGATTTGTGAATCAAACAATAACCCCTTGCAAAGACAATAGTAAGTCACTAGGTATTCCACCAACGATATGGAAAATTACACCAATCGATAAAGCGAAAAAATAAATGAAGGTAGCCGGAAATACATCGCGATCCCGAAATAGCAAGCAGGTGGAAATGCGAGATGAAAGTTAAGCCGGTGTAATTATAATAGTTAGGAACAATGGAAAGGTAAAACCAAGTTAGATTAAAAAACCAAATTGATCATTATAAGGTCGTTTTTCCGAATCTCTTCTAACCAGATTTTATACACACCTGAATCTTATGTGACAAACGCTATTATTATGTTTCTCATCATACTATCTACGCTCTTTGGGGTGATAGGCCGACGTACTCGTGTTACTGGCGGACCGGTGGCTGGTACCGATACAAAAGATTAAGTAATTTGTCTGTAAACAAGCCTAAACACGAATGATAAACAAAAGTCCAGCATTTTCAATCATTAACTAGATTAATGGTTAAAGAGTCGTGGTCTGTAGTATGGTCAGCTAATAATCACGTTGAGGAACAAAGATTTTCGAGAGAAAGAACGGAGCCAACATGCTCTGAGTAATAAATTAAGGTGTGTAGAAAAATCTACAATAATACAGTTGATTAAGGTTTCAATCTGAAAAGCACTCGAATGACGAGTAAGGTAATATATGTGACGTAAAAGTCGCCTTACGGGGCAGCATCGACAGGTGCAATAAAAGGCTATAACAGTGACAAATGCCTAATGGCAAGGTAACATATGTGACATAAAGGTCGCCTGACGAGGCAGCATCGACGGGTGCAATAAAAGGTAGAACAAGACAAATAACAACAAGGTATACAAAGTGATAACTAAATACAGTATCACCCAGGTTATGAATGAAATAAACGGAGGTGAAATAATTCACACTCCTAGGTAAATCAACTGTGAAAATAAAATCATTAAATAAAAGAGAATCGGAAGGAACGATTTTATAAGAGATACGAAATCAAAATTCAGGAGAAGTGGCAACCCTGTACTCGAATGAGCCTCGCAAGGCAAGACGATCTTAAGCGGTCCGAATCCCCGTATCCAAACACGAAAGGTAGCTCGGTAACCGAACTTGTCACCAGCCGTCTAGGCGCGAGATTCAACACAGTCCGACACAACGGGCGACTCCGCTAGCCATACAGGGCGATCCTCCCGGCTGTGCCATAGGTACGAGGTCTACACATAATTAATTGTAGTCGGTGAAATAACACACGATAAATTATTACGAGAAATTGAATAGGTAAACACACAGACATTCCCGCCATATCCCGGGTAGTCTGTAACCACAATGGTTGACTTCTTTCATTAATTTAAGCTGATGCTTGAAATGAAATCAAAGAAAATAGGAAAAGGAAATTAGGCAAAGAAAATCGTTGAATAGTGAATCAGACAGACATGCCCGCAATATACCGGGTATAGTCTGTAAACGAAACAAAAGCAAAACGAAATAATAAGAAAGCACAGGTGTGCAAAAGAGTGCAATCCGAAATGGATTGGAGTTTGAAAAATGCATGAAAGGGATTCATCATTCGCTTTCCATTGTTTTGTACTCTCTATGCAAAATCACAGCCCCTCTCGCCCTTCACCATTTTACGCTCCTTGCAAACGAATTCTCTCGCTCATCATTCGCTTTTAGACATCTGATAGGAAGGTAACCGTCAGCAACAAGTCTCAGTAATTTCCCCGCTTTTCCGAAAGAAATCCCAATCCACCGAGATACAATGAGTCATAGTAGGTTCTTTTGCGCATCCGTTTCGGCCGTAGTAATCCTGGCATACCTCAATCAACGAGCAGGGGTAACTACGTAAACACAACGAGAGAAACACAGCGGTCCTATTAGGAGAAATTCGGAAAACTAGACGATCACAGTGGCTTTTCGCCACAGACCATGAGGCCCGGGTCCTTATCGTTACAATATTATCTTACTAACTTGCAGTAACAACTCATGTTGGTACATGAATGTGAATGTGAAATAAATATGACAATGTAAGTTGGTTGGTCTAATAATAAAACAAACCATCATCGATGAATGATCCTAAAGAGATTAACTATACAATTTCTTTACTATTTAGATTATCAGACAGAACATAATATCTAATACCGATAACAGAATTATTATTGTCCCAAAAGGTTGTGATTGTTCTGCAAATGAATTTCGTTATAGATAAAGCAGGAACGTGTATTTAGAGCGTAATGTATTTAGAATAATTTATTAAGCCGTGATAATTAGAGTTATAATAATAATAATTTATATGACTTAATGACTATGCTACCGAATTGCACCCACATGTCACTTGTTTGTTTTGTGTAGATTGTATTATAATAATGAAAATATAATGTTTGATAAACATAAGGTCGATCAGCACATGCCATTCGTTATGCAAAGATATTTTGTGTGCAAACATCATTGATTGGAAATCGGTATTTTATGTTCCTATTTTCATTTCATTTTCTTTATCACCGATTTCCATTCCTTTATTTGTATTACTTTCCTCCCACAACAAAAGCTACAATAGAATGACGAATTTTCAACTTGCTTATTGTTTATTGGCTGCTTCTACATTTCTACATGTTTTATTTTGGCATTCTACAAAATCATGTTTATAATATGGCGTGTTGTAAGAAACAAAAAGTTTTTACATACAAAAGCTAAGATATTATAATCCTATCTGACACTTGCTACATCAAACAATATATAAATTAAACTAACAATTATTAATGACCTATTGCGAACATTACTATACACACTTTCACTACTTTCAGTAATCCTCAATTTTATTCACTGAAAATGAGTTTTTCTGTGACACTCTGATATAAAATTTTGCAGTTATCGTTAAAAGTATTAACACATTTCTGTTTGTAATAGCAGAAACCAAGAGTATGTTCTACAAAATGTACAAAAAATCCAAGATTTTTTGTACATTAATACATGACTATTATTTCGATATCAAAAATCAAAACCCACTTTTACTTAAAATATTTAGAACTCGATCTACCGGAGAGATTTTTCTCAGCGTTTGACAGCATACTACAAAAACAACACTTATAGCATTCATAAGAAGAATGAAGATTCCAGAAATCGAGATCATTCGCTTGGGCGGAGTTGATTTACAATGGAAGGAAGAAGTTAAATTTCTAAGAGTAACACTAGACAAAAAACTACTGTGGAACCAGCACGTAGATAAAACTGTAAGTAAAGCAATAACTTTACTCATGGCATGCAAAATAAAGGCACTAAAGGCAGGTGGAACCTGAGGTTGTAACCCATCAATTTTTTGCTGGATGTACACCTATCATCATCTATATAGAGGTACTACAAGAGAACCAAGCTAGTAAGAGTAAGAAAACAATCGAGAAGATCCAGAGGCTCGCATGTCTTTGCATCACAGGAGCAATGACAATTTCGGCGTTGGAGGTAATTTTGGATTTCACATCACCTAGAGAGAAGAGCCGTAATCGGGAGTGGACAGAGGAACCATTAAGGACCAACAAGTGGTTGCGAGAAGCTCTTGACACAATAATGCAACCGAAAACCAAGTGGAAGCGGTTGATTGATTTGTCACAAACCGTAATAGTAAACAAACGGTCACTGCCAAAATGATTTATTTAGATTTAGCATTTACCCTGAATGCAAATAATCACCATGTGTTTCGTCCAGCCTAGACTATAACGTGTCTTCTCTACCGAACCGACAGTCGACACTATAAAACATGTATAGATCGGAATCTCTGGTCCCTGGTTAGAAATTCGGAATATTGAAATCGCTCCTCGCCCACTCGGCTGTTGACCTAAGGGACAGAATAGGGGCCAAGTAAATACATCAGGCAAAGTTGCTATTATACCTATCTCGCTCCAGCACATAGGCAAAGGCATCTTACTCTTTAACCCTATTAAAGCCAACGAGGTCAAATGCTGCCTTTGGGCCAAGGCCCAGATCCTCGCACTATCTTCCCGGGAATTATAAAAAAAACTACCTATATAAGTAAAGTATCTGTCTTGTAGAAATGTGTGGATTATCTTCAACTTCAAGTAGTACATTCAATCTTTTATCATCTTAGGCCGACCTTGCCGAGGTAAGTTTTTCACGCTTCCAGTTTCAGTAAATTTTGAAACTATCCTACTTACTGCAGACGTACTAATAGGCGGCCTATATGGATGCTCTTGATTGAATAAACCAGAAGCTTCTGTTTGAGATCTTAATCGATTTCTCAATCAAATAACCATCATCAAAACTTCAATTCTTTCTTTTTCAGGTAAACAAGATCATAATAAGGTAACATGATTATTTCGATTCGGATAATTTTTTTGTTAGATAAGGGTTTTTAAGATAAAAAGAACGACGAACAACCTTTTTAGTTTGATCGCCTTGTTTTTTTTTCCACTTGAAGTTATTTTAATTGATAAGAATTCTGCTTGCTTACATTTCGACTTCTTTTGTTTTCTTAACAAAACACCCTGTATCTTATCAGCGAATAGAAGTAAACCCCTGGAATCGTTATATTCACGAAGAAGAGGAGAATCCATTTTTGAAAAAGAAGTGGGGGTTGCTATTGAAAAAAAAATATAACATCACAGCTCAAAAATGTGATTTGATAAAAAAATATTTTTTGTTGATAAATGCCTTTTTTTTAAATAAAATCTGATTTTTATATTTAGAAAAAATTATAGGTCCCATCAATCGGCGTTGGATTTTTTTAGGATTCTTGATGCAGAAGTGGGGATTTTCACTGCTCATGTTCTAATATTCTGAGAATTGATCCATTTTAACAAGTGAAGCCAGTCTTCATCAATAAATCCATCGTTTTGGAAGTTTTCGGAGAACCACTGACAAAATTTCACGCTGTTTGGCTTATCATTGGGAAGCACTTTGATAAGCTTATAATCTCTAAGAACGAAATGCAGATCGGTTTTGAGAATCTGTCGACAGGCATCGTGCAGATCAACTTGAAGTTACGAATTGATGTGGTTTGTTGATCTCCATCATCACATTTCGCAGAATTTCGATGTTTATTGCTTCTGTTCTTATAGTTAGTCTTTTGCTGTCGCTCATTCTGTGTTCACTCCTAGTATCCCTGCAAAAATCTATGAGACGATGCAAATTTTTCGAAAAGCCTCAGTGGTTGGTTTGGAAATTCTTCCTGCTAATCTTGAAATGCAGCACAAAAAGAGTAAATCCACTGTCCATCAACTTTTTGCCCGTTTCTCAAGTATATTTTCAATAAACAATTTTACTGATTCTGTTTTAATATGAGAGCTAGCTTAATCAATATTTTGAAAATTTTTATTTCATCAACATATCACAAATTAAAAGTTTCACAATAATATAAGGTCTTTATTTAAACCAGTCACAACACAAATTCACAAATAAAAACAAATGAACACTAACCTCTAAATCTAAATAATCAGCTGTTGTCCTTATTTACCCACACTGACATTACTAAGACAACAACCATATGCTCTTCACTCTGATTTCACTTCACTAGTCACAATCACTTCACTCTGTTCTCTACTCTATGTCTTCTAATTGTCAACTAAATCTTCATCATTCTTTACTCTATGGTACTTCAGCCTTCAACTTCCAATCTACAACTAAACCACTTTTACGGCGGCACGCTCTTAAAATACATCTGCCATTGAAGTCTTCTAGGATCTCTGGTGTAGCTCTAGGCACAGCCACGCGATCTCGAACATGCGCAGAACGCAGAAGCATTCTGGCATTTAGTAGAATGTGACATTCCTGTCATGAAAAGCTAGAAATGTCGCGAAATAGATGACTCATCATAATTGTAGAGAAGATAAAGAAAAACAGATACGAATCCAGAATATTTCGCCAATGTTTCTTCGTCACAATACGTTAAGGTTTGAGAGTTGAGACATATAATATTATTATTATTACTTCTAGGGTAGGTTCAAAGCCCTTGTACTGAAGCTTGCGCTTATTGTACCCCTTTGGATAATTATCTCATCGGTCCCATCTCCCGAAAGTATTTCAGTATGAGTCCAATGGGTGCTTGTTCTATTTCTTTTGGTTCTGCCATTTCGGTCCCAAATACTAGAAGTCTAGTTCCCTCTAGTGCTGGGCATTCACACATAAGGTGGTATGGGGTTTCCTCCCCCTCTCCGCACCTCCTGCAATCCGGGATATTTTTCACTCCTATTATTGAGAGGTGTCATTAGTGGGCAGTGTCCTGTTAAAAGTCCAATTGCCCATCTCAGCTGGTGCTTACTCAGCTTTTTCGCCTAGTCGCTTGAACAGCACCCCAGTTAGGTTTAGGTAAGGTCTGCATTGAAGTTGCTCTATTTTCTCCCTTAGGTTTTCTCCCATGAGGAAAATTAGTTCCAAAAGGAGACAAGAAGGAGACATGAGACATATAAGTAATAGGAGCTTTCTTGACAGGTTCGTTCCATAAGAAGTTATTCCTTAAGCATCATCCAAATAAGATGTACACATTATACATATTTACCTATATGAACCTATAATATCAGACCTCCATAATATTTCCACTTGCGTCGATTTATACATACCTATAAACAAACTCCAGAGAAGTTCAATCTTACCGTAGTAGTAGTCTTGTAAGGGTATTCATGTAAGAGCTTGCAGACTTGTGAAAATCGAATTCGAGGCTTATTGCAGAGGAATTATGAAGGAAATAGTTATAAGCATAGTTAGGGATGTTATAATCGATGCGATTCGGGAAAGAGTAAATCAGTGGAAGAAACTAAAGCCCCTTGGGAGGAGCCAAAAGGGGAAGTGAACGGAAATCGGGCAGACAATGGATTTTACCGGATAGTAGTTAGTTAGTAGTGTTAGTGTCTTTAGTGTTTCGGTTGGAACGTAGGTTGCATGAAGCTGGTAGCTTTCGGTGTAAATTTCAGAGCGATGTGATGACTTAAGCTTATTTCATCCCCTTTTAGCCGGTGCTGATTTACGTTTCGGGTACACACGGGCACGGTTCTAGCCGGGCAATTAACAAGGTTAGCCCGGCTAATCCCATGAATGATGTCTGCGTCTGACGGATCGCTGGGAGTCTGGCCGGGAACTGGGACTGGAAACTGGAACTGTATCGGACCCAAGTACGACATGACTCAATAATACTAGAGGGGAAAATACTCTCTGTAACAGTAGTAACTGTTAGCTTGTAACAGTTCTATACATATTACGGCAATCATTAATATGAGCTATTGGCTAATTATTACTATTAAACGAAATTATAGTTTGTTGAATCAAAACTTTAGAAACTTTAGGAGGAATTAGTGCAGTAGAATTGGTCTAAAACCAAAATTAGCACATAATTTTGTGTCAAAAAGTCATCAAAAAACTACCATTTCTGAAATTGGCAGAATTAGTATTCACGTAGTCATGGAGTGAGAAAGCTTTTCTTATAGCTAATCGTAAATACGAATATTTGACTGTAATAAATGGTCTTTTTTTCTTTAAATAACAATTTTCGCTTGTGCTTCTAAACCCATTCGCAAAATATGTAAATATTTTTGGCACATCGACTTGAAAAAGCTTGCAATTTTTGTTATTTCAATAAGAGGCTGTGTTTGATAATGCCTCTACTTTCCCATGCGAAAAACAGACTTTTCAAGTTTTCTAACAGTAACAATTATTAGGGTTCCTCTGAGGAACGCCTCGTATAACAGTCACGGGGTAACTAGGGATGATTATCCCTTTCATGATTGCCTAGCAAGCACGAGAGCGAGAGTGTCGAGCGCTCTGACCCGCAGGTGCATCTCATGCGGGCCTTATGCTTCGCGTCTCGAACCCCTCCCAAATCCCGCCGCCTCCTGCCCTGCCGCCCCCTATTCGCACTACCCTCCAGCCCACACAAATCAGCCAATCTGCCCCGCTAGCTATTAACATGACAAATGCTAATATATTTCATGGCTTTCAACGGATTTTACAGATCAAACTCGCGTATTTTTACCTTGCTTTGCTGTTCTTTGTTTATCTTTCTTTTCTCCTAAGAGCGATCCTGTTGTCGGTTGAGCCGAATTCATTTATACAGGGTGTCAAAATGATTACACTCATAAATTCACGTGTAGACAGGTGTTTTAACTTGCATTGCTATAATAGAACTAAAAATTCGTAAACTATAAGACTGAATTCTGGGGATGGGATTAATAATTTTTAATAGTATTTTTTATTTGCTTTCATTTTAAGAATTTTGGGTTGAATTGGTGGGGGATCAGATTTTCGTATATAGCGTGAAAGTTTTAGCACTTGTGGAAGTAGTTAAATGTGTGTATTTTGTATAGATATATAGACATAAGAAGGGGGTAGAAAAAGGGTGGTCATGTAACAGATACGGTAGTAAGTAAGGCTAAGGAGGAGAGAGGGTGACGGGGTGTATGTGAACAGGCGAGTGTGGGTAACAGTTATGTTGATGCAGACGAAATGGAGCGCACTCCATTGCTTCCTCCGACCACCAAAACCACACTTGGAGATCGCGTCGACCCGGAAATAATCGCGGCAGACTTTATGTAACGATCTTTCAAGTTTTCAATAGATTTATTTTACTATTTGCGTTTATTTTTCTCATATGCATACATATTACCAGTATATTCACATTCTTATTGTATGTTTTGTATCAGTGAGAGTGTTTCCTTTTGAAACTGTTTACTTCCTTTTATAACGCCTGTTACTGGCTGAAAAACAAGCAAATAATACAAAATATTACAAAGTATTAATAAACCAAGTCTATATTCCCTTTATTTCTTCAAAAAATATAAATTTCCGAATATTTTTCGTTTTTTTTTCTTTCTGAAAGTCGATGGAAAAATATACTTTTCTTTAAAGAAAATGCGAACAATTTTTCTTCAAGTACCGCCCTGGTTACTAGATTTAGAATTCTGGCAATAGGCTATACGGTAAATCAGTAAATATGACAGCTTTTGAAACGGGTTTCAATGAATTTTGAGAAACATTAGAAAGAATTTATGAGGAAAAACTGAAAATTGGAGTTTAAGCAGTTTTATCTCTAATTTTATAGCATTTTTTCTTTACGAATCCGAATCCGATGCCGCTCTCCAGAAAGTCGATAAAAAATCTCCTTTTTTGTCAAACTAAAATTAAAGGCTAAACATAGAAAATGTATCTTCGTACATGTGTTGTCAAAAAAAGTCATATAGATTTAGATTTGCCTCGATGCCCCCTACCTGGCATTTAATCACGTCGCATTATAGTCATGCGCATCACCCTGTGCACCTACTTCTTTTCCAAATTTTGAAACTTTGTTAGGAATTTAATTTATTCGTTTCACTTTTTTGTTTGTTTTATTGTGGTTTATTATTGTTATAAGTATTATTTATGAATGTCTATGACTTTGTCTTTTGTTTGACTCTTTGACTGTGATGCTGACATTTTTTTTGTCAATATTATGATTATAAAAATAAATAAATCAATAATTAAATATACATATGTAAATACAGAAATAAATAAATAAATATTGAGGAATTGTCGTAAGGGAGAAAATAAATTGTACAGGGTGCTTCATAACTTATTAGGGAACCTGAAGGAGGTACGGAATTTTTTTTTAAATAAATGTTTCGGATAATGCGATACCTTTTTTTTTTAACTATTTTTCAAAAGGCCCACGACTTATATGTATACATAAGTGTTATGACGCTAAGTTACTTTTTTAAATACAATGGCTTATGTGTTTTCCAATTATAAAAATACTGAGATATATAAAAAATACAATAATCAATGTCATATGGGTCTCCGGTCTCATGTTCCAGATTTTTTGGTCCTCTTCAGCGAAAAAAAGTTCAACTTTGGAGCACTATTCGTAGACAGCTATATTTGACATTTCTAAAATCCTTTTTCAACAAAAATTCCAAATTAGTCTTCTTTACATTTTTGAGACTAACAATGTTAAATTTTCAATCACAAAGCATAAAGTTTTCCGTCACAAAGCAGTGTTGCTCGTTTTTCAAAGTACTAATACATACTTAATTTTTATTAAATAGCAGGTCCTGTTATTACGTCGGCTCATCTGAAACTTTAAACGGAAAATTCAATGACATGTTATGAATTTATCTTTTAAAGTATTTTCCAGTCAGCAAGGTAATGTAGCTATAGTACCTGTCATTTGAAAAAAAAAACATGAAAGAAAGCAAAATCGTGTAATTTGTGATACAAAATTTAACACCTTCAGTCTTAAATTAAAAAAAATTTAAGAAAAAAATTCAAGAAGAATTATTTGAAAACTTTTTGCTGAAAATGGCGTCAAAAATGTGAAATGTACATGGTGCTTGGAAGTTGAGCTATTTTTTTTTTGCTGAAAAGGGAAAAGGACCAATAAATTTGAAGCATCAGGTCGAACCAGAGAAAGCAGTTTAAGATTTAAAATTTGAAGGTGACTAGGTACCTAAACAGCAAAACTATAAATATTATTTATATTATGAGTTATAATGTTATTAGGTTATTATGAAGATAGACAAGAAATGAAGGTAGATACCTAGGTAATGATTAAAAATGAATGGACAGTTTTCCTATACAACCTGTATAGCACTATTCTGATATATCACCAGTGCTAAATTACCAACGATTTAATAAAGAATTCTAGTTGAAGTTGGGGCTTGTAAGTCGTATCGGCGTATACTAGGGGGAGTAAAGCAGCTTTTTATTATTGTCTTGCGTCCGGTAAGGTCTGGAAGGTCGTACGAGATAAATTGCAACAAATCCACGAACGGTGTTATTGTGACACTAATAACCTGGTAAGATGTAGAGGCTCGTAAGCAAGACGTACGCTCTCGAATATGCCTCCACAGCCATAGCAGCATCGCAGGAGGGGGCATTTTATGAAGATATTAATTTTCAAATTGTCAAGTAGTATCACAGTTATTACGCTTACAAAGTAATAACTGGCTGTAAGATTAGGAAAAGGCTGTTAAGAAAAGGAGGGCCTAAATTAATTAATTAATTCTCTATATACACTAAGTGGCCAAGATAAGCGCATATTCAAGGAAACTCGTTTGAAATGGTTTTCTCTTGAGAAGAAGCCGGCGATGAAAGGAACTTCGAGTGTAAAGTTCCACGGTTATGAGGATGACGCTTATTGCTACCGGCTCTATGTCTGAAAGGGGTGCTTGCATATTTTCTCGTCGTTGTAAAAATCTCTCTTAGAGATGGTCAATGGTCATGTAAAACAGCATAGATTTTTTATTTAATCTTTTCGTGTCCTTAAAGAGTTTAGTTGTAATTTTTACTTATTATAGGTACATATTATGTATTATTGTACCTACCATTTAGAAAAACAATGACAAGAACCTGGTTAGAGACGAATTAAAAAAAAAAAAAAAAATGTCGTCATTACTGAGCTAAGGAACTATGTATAATTGTTTTTACATCAATAGTAAATCAAGTTATATAAAATTGACCTGTTTCGAATCTTTCATCTTCCAGTCACACTTCTATAAATTCGGGAGGTGGCAAGTTTTGAAATGAACTCACGGTACATATAAGGAAGCAATATTACAAGAAGATTTATGTAAAAAATAAGCAACGTGCTGTTCTAATTGTAAATACGATTGAGTGTCTCTGGAACTAATTTATGGCGGTGGTGTTTTCTAGTCGAGGATGAGATAAAAGAACATGTTACATTAATAAAGCTCAGGCAGGAGGAAATGTCCACATGATACGACATAGTTGGATTCACTTTCCGATCACGATGTTCCTCGCACTACAAAACACGATATTAACAAAGTTAGGACCGAGGGCTGATGGATCAAATCATTAATATCAAATCTAGTCAAAACTTCCATTTCTCTCTCACTTTATATCTCTTCGTCTCACTTATACTAGTGTGTATCAGTCTTGTGTCTTCGTCATTAGGTGAGATGTAATTTTTGCATAATTTCCAGACACTAATCATCATAAAAAGAAGAAGGACCCTTCAAGCTGTCCAGTGTGTGGATTGACTATCTCAGCGGAGGACTTGGAGACTCACTTCATGCATGAATTGGAGAGGCTCTATAAGATCAATGGGTCCGGTGCTCTGGCGAATAAAAGAAGGAAAGCTGAGATGGGTCGGCCGTCAGCTTTACCTGGAGATTCAGGTCCGGAAGGGAGATGGGAGGTTAGTGGAGATAATTTTTAGCTTATAATAAGATTTTAATGGGTAAAACCATAATTTAAAAAACAATGAATTTTTCTCAATTTTAAATGATATTGAATTTTGAATTATTATGAATTAATATTTTGAATTGATATTTCAATTCTAAATGATAAATTGATATCTCTGTCATAAATAATGAGATACACATAAAATATTTCGACGTTTTACATGAAAAAAAAACACTCCAAAGAGGTCTTATGTTAAGTGAGTCAAACTATTGATTTGAAGAAATCAAAACACTTTCACCTTGCATGAAAACGACTTTGTTCGGGATCTAGAAGACTAGTTAGGTATACAGAAAAATCGATTACGGTTTTTAAGCCAGTTAAAACAAAAAAAAAACCTATCCAGAATATCAGAAAACGGTTTAAGTGTAACTTGCCTTAACTTATTTCATATAGTTTACATGGTGTTTTAGTGATATAGGGTTAAATATAAAGGGGTAGTTCCCCTCATAAATATTACTTAAAAATGAATTTCAGCTCCAATTGACGCTTTATCAAAAAGATACAGGGTGTCAAAATTAAAAATAAAACATAAAAATTTTTGGTTAAGTAACTCATTTAAATTTAAACCGCTTTTGGTGAAACTTGCCACGAACAATAAACGAACTAAGAACCTTTAATTTAATTATTTCCGATTTTGTGAATGTCTTCCAGTGGCGTAGAATAAAATAATAGAAATACTTCTTTGTTCTAAAATGCATGAATAACGGTTTTGCAATTGCAGAAAAGTGTAAAAAAAGTCAGTGGTCTGAAAGATAGGGAGGGAAAAGTGGCTCTAGCCCTTTAGCTTTATTTACGCCATTGGAAAACGTTATAAAGGAACCCTTTTTTAGAAAACTTTTTTATTATCCATCTTAGGAAAAAAGTTATTTCGCATAAAAAGTTTTGCTTGATCTGAAATCTAAAATGAAATAGGTACCTAGTCAGATATCAAATTTTTGCAGTCGTATACAGTGTGTATCACAGGCATGGTACACCCCCTTTTTCTCTTTATTTTTGAAATTTTGAAAATTTATTTGAGATCATTTTTTGAAATTTGGTACTATTTTAAATGCCAAATTTGTTTTTATTGAATTTTTTATTTCTCAATTATAGTGTGCCATGACTTCAGTTGTGTTCGTTACAGATGCAAAATGGGTACACCAAAATGTCCCTTATTAAGAGTAGGTACTAGTAGATGGTACCTCGGTACCAATATGGTACCATTTGAAAAAAATGAATCCAGCTCAAAAAATAATTCCGGTGCGCATAATTTATCCATAAATCACTTAATTTAGTACTTTTAACAAAAATTCGATTTTTCTAGCATTAGATGATCCAATTGGAGTAAAACGAAATAGTCATGGCACATTATAATTGAGAAATAAAAAATTAAATAAAGACAAATTTGACATTTAAATATAATAATCCAGAATATAAGAATCCAAAAATATAATAATATATAGGGTGTCCCGCTTAAAAATAAAAAGTTGGTAACATTTCCGGAAAAACCGGATGTGGGAAAAAATCAAATTTTCTGCTAAAAAGTTCGCTCTATCGAGAATATGCGACGTATCAAATTTCAAAAAATTATCTCAATAAAAAAGAAAAAAAAGGGGGTGTACCATGCCTGTGACACACACTGCATACGATGTTTGTCCTAGAATATGAATCTTGCCAAAAAGTAAAGTAACCTTTATTTTAGACAATATCAAAAATTGTTAATAAAAAAAAATCAAGACTCGCATTGGACTGCGAAAATTTTATGTCTGACTATTTCATTTTAGATTTCAGACAAAACACAGCTTTTTCTGGAGAATAACTTTTTTTTCCGAAGGGTCGCGGTGGGGTTTGTATATTTGTGAGATGTACTCTGAATTGTAATTCCGTGGATGTATCTCGCTATGTTGCAGAGTCGGACTTTGAGGCTGCTGGAGCTTATCTGGTGGACCATAATGTGTACGTCTATTCAATCTATAGAACCCCAGATAGTAATTATGATGAGTCGGTGACTAGATTGTCTTCTCTCCTGGATACGGTGAACCTCGTGAGGGACGCGGTTATTGTGGCGGGTGATTTTAATGTGCATTTCAGCACCACCGGCTGCAAGACTAGCGATCGACGAGCTATTGACCTGTGTAGCGTTATGGCGTCTTATGGTCTTAAGCAGACAGTCTTTTTCAATACAAGACTGAACTCATGTCTCGACAATGTGTTCACCAATGTCGGTGAGGGACTATGTTCTACTTATCCGGTAGATACGTCACACTTAACGGATCACCTTGGGATACAGTTTCTCTGTCCTTGTTCGGAGCAAGCCTCTGCCCCGCGGGTCCGAGTATGCTGGAGACCAATCACTGACCTCGGTCTCTTTTATTACTACAACACTGTTGAGCAGATTGACTGGAGTTTCGTAGCCGATGGTCAGATTGACATTGAGAGCAAATTTGATATGTTTATCGACCTTCTATCGCAGGCACTGGAAAGCTGTTTACCTCAGAAAACCAAGATATTAAACAGAAACCAGAAATGCGACTCTACTGGGTGGTTCGACGCCACTCTGGTGAGTATGCGGGAGAGGCTGAGAACCTTGACAGCACTGAGCCGGGAAAACCCAATCCTGGTTCCAAAACCTACCCTATCAGATTATAGGAAGCGGTATCGTAGAGAGGTTTCCAATTGTAGGAAGAAAGCCAATGATGATTTGATTGGTAGGGCAGCCAACAAACAGTCCGCCATGTGGAAGATCATTTCCGGTAATAAGCCTAAGCCCTTTCATACACCCAGTGATAAATTGAATGCTGAACAATTTAATGAGTTTTTTGTTTCGGTGGCGGATAAGATAGCAGGTGGGTTACATTCTGGCAGCAAGACTTATGGAGAGTACTTGAGGGCCGCTGATACTGTTGCACCTTTGGAACATTTTGCTTTCAAACATGTAACATTCAATCAAGTGAGAATGATCTTGGATAATATTAAGAATAGCAACTCAAAAGACTGCTACGGTTTCAATACCAAAATTATTAAAACAATTAAAAATCTAATAATTTATCCGTTAACTAATCTCATTAACCAATCAATAACGGTTGGTGTATTCCCTTCGATGTTAAAAATTGCGAAGGTTACTCCCATCTTTAAGAACAAAGGTTCTGTTGACAATTGTGATGACTACCGCCCCATATCGATACTTCCCGTACTCTCTAAGGTGTTTGAGGCTGTTCTAAAGGATCAGATGATGGACTATTTTGAGGATGGGTTGTTTCTTCCTTGCCAGTTTGGATTTCGTACTAGAAAGTCCACAACACTTGCTATAGATCATCTGGTGAAGCAGGTAACTGAAAATTTTGAAGAGGGGCTTGACACATACGCCTCATTTTATGACCTTACCAAGGCCTTTGATTGCATGTCTCACGGTATCCTCTTGGAGAAGCTCGAGCTCTATGGGTTCTCGACGGATGCTGTGAGGCTGTTGGAGAGTTATCTGTATGATAGGCTTCAATATGTGGACTTTAAAGGTTGCTCATCTGTACCCAGAAACGTTCAGCGTGGGGTCCCACAAGGCTCTGTGCTCGGACCAATTCTGTTTTTGGTGTATGTGAACGACATAGTCGGGTTCCATCCGAATGTTGGTCTGATACTCTTCGCTGACGATACTACTACATATCTAAGTTACAGCCCACCAACAGATATTAGAGATGCTGTGTGTACTGTGCAGTCGAGGGCTACTGACTGGTTTTCTACAAATGAACTAAGCTTAAATGTATGTAAAACCCAAAATCTGAACTTCAGCCTTCGGAATATCACACCCCAGCTTCCAACATCTAAATCTGTCAAATTTCTGGGGGTGTATTTGGACCCTAAGCTTACATGGGGAGAGCACACAGGTCACTTAGTGGCCAGACTGGCTAGTATCGTTTATCTGATGCGTAACCTTGTCAGGGTAGTCTCACGGGAGGTCCTGATGGCAGCATATCATGGCTACTTTGCATCAGTCATGACATATGCATTGTTATCCTGGGGTCATTCGGCTCATGCTGCGGAGGTCTTTGGTGTCCAGAGGAGGTGTGTCCGTGTGATGGCTGGTCTCGGTTATCGTGACTGTTGTCGGCGGGCATTTGCTAGCCTTCGAATACTGACTTTGCCATCAGCATATATACTATTATGTCTTATATACATTAAGCGAAATTATAACCTGTTTACTCAGCATAGCGACGTGCATAGCTACCCAACAAGGGGCAATCTGAATGTACTGCCGGACTATTTTCGGCTTGGGAGGGCCAGAACCGGTACATCATACTATTGCATAAAATTCTACAATGTTCTACCAGCTCACATTAGAACTCTAGATGAGAAAACCTTCAAGAAAAGGATTAAAAACTACTTGACATCTAAAGCCTTCTATAGCTTTGAGGAATACCTTTCTTCAACCTTCACTCATGTAAATGATATCTGACTATTGGGCTGGGCTCTGACTGAGGATCGACAATTAATGTGTTTTCAGTTTATTGTCTTGCCTTTTAAGCCGTGTTTTATTTGTTTTTTTTTGACGTGTTTGTAATCAAACTGTGTAATTGATGTTTTTCTCTTTACTATCGAGCTATATTACTGTGGTTCGAAATAATGTACCAATAATTTTTACTTTGATTTGACTTGTGTAAACACTTAAATGTGTATTCACACCAATAAATTATTATTATTATTATTTTCCGAAAATGAATAGAATGGATATATAAGTTTCCCATAATATGATCCCAACTTACGACGTAGACATACTGTAGATATATATTTTAGTGTATTTTTATTTTTAATTGAAGATTATATCGCCACCCTGAATTAATTTCCGATATCTTTGGAAATGAAAGATGCTATTTTCATTTATTTATAACTCATAAATTACTCATTACAAACTTAAATGTAACCCAATTAACTCCATTAACTCAATAACTCAATATAAAAATTTACCTCATTTAAAATAACAATTAAAAATGATGACGTTGACGAGTTCCGGTATATGTATAAGCACAAACGGTGGACAATCAAAAAATATTATTTTATTTACTTATTTATTTTTTTTTCGCAAAAAATTGGAATCCGCATCTAAAGATGAAAGTAGCAAATGAAAACGGCTTTTAGTTTCGAAATTGCCATGTTTCAGTGAATCTGAATCCATCGCGAATTTTTATCCCAATTGTAAAATTTAATAACATTTTTCGTCAAGTTGTTTGATTTTTGTAAAAATCAAAAGGCGTACGATTTGACTCTTCATAAATTATCGGTAATAATAAGCTTTCGACGTAGACATTGAAAATTAATGTATAGAATGAACCTGAAGTCAGCAATGATTTTGAAAAAATCGACACTTAAAACTACGAGAATATAAATTTTTCTTGGACATCTCGATAAAAATTTTCTGAATTAAATAATTTTTTAGCTGGACATAGAGACAAAATTATAGTCACAATCGGCAGAAAATAATAAATTTTTTTAAGAATACATGCATGCATGCCTCGTCAGGAGAGGAAAAATCCTTCTTCAGAGGGAATATCTCGAGAATAGGAGTTTTTGAGTGGTTATGCCCATGGAGATACTACCGATCCCCAAGTTACATAAAATTTACCGGGAGCCAATATTTTAAGGACCAATAAGGATTGTAAGAGCTGATAATTTTTGAATCAGATCTCGTTATTTTAGATCTAGGATATAAGTATAAAAAACCTTCTTGCGCATCAATCGCAGAAATAGTGTATTTTTATGCGATTCAATTATGAAAATTTTTGCCGCCTTTTAAATTGGCTTTCTGAATTTTTCCATAGTCAGGTCGAATTTTCGTAGAGGTTTACTGATGTGAAAATTCATTTCATTTCGTTTGAAAGCGTGCCATAAAATAGATTTTTACACGTCATAATAAACCAAAAAAAAATTTACAAAATTGAACAATTTCGTCCCTTTTCCTATACCCGCCACTGACTAACTTTAAAAAGTTACAGGCGAGTTCTGAAAATCGAACATTTGAAATTTTAGAGAAATAAACATCATGTAAAAAAATCGAATAACTCCGCCATTTCTCTTATTTGCTTCTTGAAATTTTGGAGAGTTAAAGTTTATTAGTGTAGTTGTCTACTCTGAAAATTTCAGGTAAATTCCCTCAAAAATGTGCTCATAATCAGTTAAAGAAATTTAGCCATTTTTACCATTTTCTTACCCACGCCACTAGCTTATTATTAAAAATAATTAAAATTTTATTGCATTAATTCAAATTTCAAATCATTTTAATCCAATCTTCTTAATACAGATGTGTAGGAGTTTTTATTTTCTGCAATTGGGGTTGGCAGGAGCAGGCATATCTGCATGGGTGATCGCGCCCGAGCCGAGCGCGATGAAAACGGTGCGCTGGTGCTGGTGGGTACACGACGCATCGCTGATGGGCTTTTCCTCATTTTTATATTATTCTAATAATGAACATTCAATCGTTAAGTTATTAGACAAGCCTTTAGTTGCCATTCTCATTATTTTGTTAGGCGAAAACCATGCCACATGGACCGGATTTTTCGAAATTTTAAAGGACACCCTGTAGAAGTAACGCGACTTTTGAAAATTTTTTTCAACGAAAATTTAACGTCATCCCAAAGTTTCACAAGAGTAAAAAATTTCTTTCACTAATCTTGAAAGATGAAGCTACTAGAAGGTTTTTAAAATTTTAGAGAAATTAACATCATGTAAAATAAATTCGAATATCTCCGCCATTTCTTTTATTTGATCTTTGAAATTTTTAAAGATTAAAGAGTATTAGTATAGTTGTCTACTGTAAAAAATTTAGTTCAATTCCTTCAAAAATGTGCTCAAAAACGGTTATAGAAATTTACCCATTTTTACCCTTTTCCTACCCACGCCACTGGCTTATTAATAGAAATAATGCAAATTTTATTGCATTAACTCAAATTTTAAATAATTTTTTTCCAATCCTGTTAATTTTATTTAAAAGTTATTTTACCATCTTGCTCATACAGGGGTTCAAAATATAGTAAATTTTCCGAAAATTCAAATGGTCGCCATTTTGGAACGTCTTTACCTATTTTACTCAAATACAGTACCAGACGACTACTTGAGGTTATCTTACTACCAGAAAAATTTCAGCGCTCTAGATTGAAAACTTCGACCAGAACCTGTGCCTCACGGACGGTTTTTTTTTTTAAATTCGGAGGGACATTCTGTAGAAGTAACGCAACTCTAGGAAAATGTTTTTTACGAAAATTAAACGTCAGCCCTGAGGTTTATGAGAGTAAAAAATTTCGTTCATTAATCTTGAAAGATGAAGCTACAGGAGCGTGTTTAAAATTTTAGAGAAATAAACATCATGTAAAAAAAAAATCGAATATCTCCGCCATTTTTTTTAGTTACTTCGTGAAATTCTCAAGGGTTGAAGCCTATTAGTATAGTTGTCTACTGTAAAAATTTCAGTTTAATTACTTTATAAATGTGCTCATAAATTGTTGGAGAAATTTAGCCATTTTTACCCTTTTCTACCCACGTCACTGGCTTATTAATAAAAAAAATGCAAATTTTATTACACTAAATTAAATTTCAAGTCATTTACTTCCAATCTTGTAAATTTGATATAAAACTCTTCTTCTATCTAGCTTATACAGGGGTTCAAAAAATAGTCCTTTTTCCAAAAATTAAAATGGCAGCCATTTTGAAACGGCTCGGCCGATTTTGCTCAAGTGCAATACCAGACCACTCCTTGTGGACATCTTACTCTCACAAAAATTTCAGCCTCCTAGATTGAAAACTGCGGCCAGAAACCGTGCCTCAAAGTCCGGATTTGGGGAACTTTGAAAGGACACCCTGTAGAAGTAACGTGACTTTTGGAATTTTTTTCAACGAAAATCTAAAGTCATTCCCAAGCTTTACAAGAATCCAAAATTTCGTTCACTAATCTTGAAAGATAAAGCTACAGGAGCGTTTTTAAAATCGAAAAATCGTGATTTTGGAGAAATATATATATAAATATATATATATATATATAAATATATATATATCGTGGGCAGGTGAATTTTGGAAAACCACTTTTTCGTGACCTGGGGGTCATGATCGGTGGACATTTGATGAGTTTGGGTAATTTTCGAAAAGTGATGTCGTCCTCAATAGTGTATTTTTTTATTAAAAAATACACTAAAATGCTTCTGTCTAAGAAAAATAACTATTTTACACTTTACTGACCACTAATTAATATACCTGGAGTATATTTTGGTTTAAAATTCAGTTGTTGGAAAAAATTTCGAAGTGATAGCCAGCGACATCTATCCGGAAGAGAACGAATTGCAGCAGTTTGATTTCAACCTTGTCGCTACCGTTACTGCATATTCTGTGCGCCAGCACAGCAGCGTAGAAGGCATCTTTTCCGTATGAATAAAACAGGGTCACATAAGTAACGGATCAATGTATCAGATGGCAGCAGCTATTATACCGTGTTGAGGGGAAACAAAATCAATGATAGGGTACGGACTTTAAAAATTTAAAAACAAGCGGTCGGTTGTGGAACTGTCTTATTTATTTTTATCTCCGCGGTGTCGATTGTCGGGGTAGGTATCACCTCTCACAGATTATGATTTATGGCAAATAAAAATAAAAAACTTTCTACAGAATTTTCTTTGTATTAAAAATTAATGATACTCAATTTTTTGGCTCTCTCAAAAGATTTGTTAAGTAATTAGTACCTACCTTATGTTGACTAGGTGACCTTCGCCGCCGCAAGACGTTGGCGTCTCCAGGCCAGGGATGGGCGTGTAAACAATTAAATATATACAATTAAATTGTTTACACAGCCAATTTTCATGTAAAGAACGTAAAGAATGTAAACAATGGAACAAATAATTTTACTATGGAATAAGGTTATGGAAGCTTGGATTTGAAAATTTATTACCTACTAGTCGTCCACGGTCACTGATTTTTGATTAAATAAGTTATTCATAAATTAACAAATAAACAGATTGACTGGTTCACATTTTTATAATAATTAAGTTCATTTGGCGGCTATTGAACCTCATTTTACTTCTTCTTCTTTCTTCTACTTTGCCTATGCCTACTAATAAAACTATACTATCTTCTCAATCTTGCGCATTGAACAAAATACCTTAAACTATAATAATATATGAAACTTAGCTCAAAAAGCGGCGACAAAATGAAGTGCCATCTAGCGTTTCGGGTCGGACCTAACGACGATTTAAACAATTACTTTCGAGACATTTGGTGTGTAATTTTTCGAAAAATTTTCGCCGTACCCCTGAGACCCCCTGTTGGACTCTAATGCCAAAATTATTGAAATATTATTCTGTCAAATATTTAACAACACCATAAAAATACCACAATTTTCATTCGACTCTACTTGCCCCCCATTTTCGTATCAAACATAAAGAATCACTGCATGGCTATAATATTAATATTTAATATTAATTTGTAAAACATTTAAATAAATTCATCCTTCGAAACATAGTCGACCTTTCCCAACATTCAATTCTAGCCTTATAAGAAGGGAGGGGGAGGACGGCAAATTTAGGGTCAACACCAGGTTGCAGTAATCCAAATCCACGCTATACGCAACTGGGAGCCCCTAACTAATTATCCGCCCCGGGTTTCATTATACTCTTGATCCGCCACTACCTTGTAGTCTCCCGTTAATTAGTTGATCCTGTAGCTAACCATGTATATGCCTTTTTTTAAATATTAAAATTCATTACAGACCTTTCAAAGGATCAAAACTAACAGACAAGGAAGACTTCGACTTAAAATACGAAAAAGAAAATTAGACGATGGTTGTCCAATTTGTATAGGAAAACTACAACGGTCTCAAGATGAAATCAGCATGCATTTAGAACAATGTAGAAAGGTGAGTGCTCCATCGCGTTTTACATTAATGACCAAATTAACACACTTTTTTTGATTTTTTGATTTTTTAGGGAGTCCAAGATGAAGAAGAAACAGTAGACATTGAAGGTGACATAGAACTCGAAGAATGGACAGAAAATCGCGGCAGGATGCAAACGTTATTATCATCAGCGCCTTCCAGTACAGAAGCTGTAATAATCAGCGAAGAAATGGAAAGTGACGACCTCATTGTTGACGGTGATGAACCAGAAGACTCGCCTTTTGGTCCTTCGCAGTATACCAATGCTGATTCTTTGGCAAAATCATCAAATCGGGATAAATATAAAGATAAAGGTTGGCTTAGTAATAATTCCTCCTACTCGATTTCGCTATGAATACTTCGCAGCCACCAAGATTTATAATGGATTTTATTTACGTTTACAGAAAGTCAATCCCAGGTCGCTACGGTGAACTCGAGTGGCGACGTGGTGGTGGGGAAGGGCGAAACCGGAGGTGGCGGCGGAGGTGGTTTACAATGTGACAGCAACGTTAGTACTTCCGATGCAGAGCCTAGCAGCCGAGCGCAAATGATTGAGGAACTGAGGAGCCGTATCAGGCAGTTGGAGGCAGAAGGTCCAACTGGTTCGGAAACCGCCACCACAACAACGGAGGCTGAAGACTATAAATGTCTTATCTGCTTGGTAATGACTAAGAATGGTGTTGATGACTTTGTTATTAAATTTGGATTTAATTAATAGGAACATTATAAGAAGCCCGTGATTTCAACTGTTTGCTGGCATGTACATTGCGAAGAATGTTGGCTGCACACTTTGGTAAGTACCTAAGAATTATTGCTATTCATCATAAAAATAAGAACAACTTATGGCTGTGTAGTGCTGTGTGGTCATCTGCATTTGACACTGTAGTGGTTGTAGCGTAGAAATAATTTTATCTTTCTTTATTTATTAAAATATTTTCTTTATTTTAGGGAAGCAAAAAGGTTTGCCCACAATGCAGTATGATAACTTCACCGTCGGATCTTCGACGCATTTTTATGTAATTCCAAAGAGAAGTTTTAATAATTTCTAAATAATAAACAAATGCACCTTATTTAACGAACGAGCACTGCTGCAGTTATTGTTTGCCTACAAATGGGTATAGATTAGAAGAAAACTATGTAACAACATACATTCAGTATCGTATTTTCAAATTATTAAAGTCATTTTCAACACAATAAAGTTTCTGGGAAACGACTGAAAGGAGCTGCAATTACAATCTGCAATAGATACTGGAATGGTCAGAGTCTTAAAACACAATTAAGGGAATAATTTTGAATTAGGCAAAAATTTAATAGAGGAAAAGCTGGAGCTCCTGAAGTACACGTTAAAACACACCTCAAATTTTGGTTCCTCGTAAGTCTAATATAACTGAAGGAATTGGTCCCAAATAAAGCTGCTGGAGCTAAAAGCTTCTGCTAATTATGATGTCATAGCAGACTTGATAAGTTGTAATAACTTCGTTCCTGGCGTTTTGTTGCTAATTTCACCGCGGAGTTCGAATGTATTTTTTCCACAATATCACTACTATTATAGTAAATGCGCAATAATAATTGTAAATTGATCTTGATCTTAAATAGATTCTTTATAATGATAATTTTTTCTCTAAACCTCAATCGTTAATGAAATGTGCTAAACATGATTACATTTTCTGCATTAGGAGAACAATCTTTAAACGAGAACCTCATCCATCAAAGAACGATTTTGAACAAAAGAGATTTTGTAATTTTAACCTTTACTAAACTTTTGGGACAAGAGTTTCATCCATTTCTCATTTCTTCAGATGAACTTGGGGATACTCGAGCTGAAAATTTTAATAATAGGAAAAAACGCAAAAAAAAAATTAATCACGATTTTCGGAAGGGATGCCACATTCTCAACGTTTTAATACTTTGAATGGAGTCAAATTTTATTATTGTAGATGGTGGAGGGGGGGGGGGGGGTCTCGCTCATCAAAGTGTGGGAGTAGGTACATTTCTCAATAAATCGGTTGGTTAAAATTCAAGTCAGCTGTTGTGGAGGTGTAAGACCAATCTTAATGATTTGTACTTGTTAATATTAGAGCTCTACCATTGCATGAAAGATAATTTAGAAAATTCTCTCCTGCAGACGCAACATTCTTGTTTAAAAGATCCAAAGTTTAATTTTTTAGGATTCACCCTCATGTTTTATCATTCTGCTTGTCAATCCTGACCACTGAAGTCGTTAGTCAATCTTCGGAACTTCCTCTGATTTTGTTCTAGTTCTGCTGTCTGTGGACTGGGTGTGGTACGTTCTTATAGATTTTTTCGGTTCCTTTTTGATTATTTTATTGAGGTCTTGGTTAGCATTATATAGCCATATCCATTAAAAATTATTTTTACATCAAGTTATAATTTTATAAAAATGGTTAGTGACACAATTGAAAGAAGAGCAAAGTGTACTGCTGAAGAAAACAGCCCCCAATAATAATGTAACGATGTGTGTTAAAATTTGTTTGGAAAAACATTGATGATGAGTGAATTAATTTTTTTTTTGTTATTTGACACGTTGCCATTGCCCTCTCGCCCTTCTTTTTTCTCCAGGATAATTCGTTGGTGATTATAATTCTAATTGTGTATTTGGGGTTAGGGTGACCCATTAGTAGTCGAAAATTTTGCGGCTTTCAAGAGTATTGAAGAAAAATTCAGTACCGCCTCTATAAAGGGAGTTCCAGCTTTTCAGCAATTATCAATGTTTATATATATTTCTAAGTGTATAAAAATTAGGGTCCCATTTAGTTTTAAAGTTAGAAAGAAGCACGTTTACTCTATCACGTTTTGGTCAAAGCAGAATTTTATTTTATACCAGAGCAACTTTCTAGTCTTAATTAAGTATCTAGTCAGACAATTTATGAGCTTCAAGAATGATCTAACATAATTAGAGATTTTAATTTACTACCTGCCAGTATAATTTTTATTTTTTTAAAACCTAATCGTTTCCTGATTTAGCGTTTGTATTTTGTTTGCGATAAGAGTAGATGAGAATTTTGAGAAAATGTGATATATATATAGAATGTGTTGGAAATGATTTATTAAAAAATCAAATAATTGACCATAACTGTCATTGCCAAATTTCTATTATTGTTATCTTATCCTATCTTATTTGTTGCTATATACCTATTAATTATTATTTATATGTTTATTATATAAGTTATATATAAATATTTTATTGTATTATATTATTGTAAAATAAATTCCTTTATATTTTACGTTGTACTATAACTACTATTGTATTATATTTTTGTGTATTTTTGTAGATAATCTATAAAATGCAAATATTAATTAAATCAATGTCTAGAAATTCATCGTGAGTTTATTTATAAAAAGAGAAAAGATGGGTGATTACTGATTACCATGTGCCAGGAACCTCAATATTCTCCTCCATCCTGAAATCTTTGATAAAAAATAAACAAAAATTTATCCTTCCGCACTCAAGCGATAATGGAAGCGATTAGCATAATTTTCCGAGAAAAGCACACCAGACGATCTATTTCTGTTCTTGATTTTTCTTTCAAGATTCTTCTTTACTGCATGAACTCATCTTATCCCGTTAAAATAGATAAAAAAAACGAACCTCATTATAAATTCTGTTCATTTGCTCGCGAAGTGGTGGAGCTGAAAATTCATATTATTTTGTACCCTATAGTGCCATCTGGGAGGTTGTAATTAAACTAAATAATAGCATCGATCCTATCCCTATCCATAACACAAGTGCTCTGAAAAAGGTTACTGTTCCCTATTACGATTAAACACGTAAATAGGTAGGTAGATGTCGCATTGATGATGAGAATACACTTATGATTCAGAAAAAGCTTCTTAAATATTTAGTGGGAGGTTTTTTAAAATCTTGCCACTGTAAAAATATCATAAACCTTTTTTTTAAATTCTGTTAGCGGTACTTATGTCCACGTTATGGAAATTATTTACTCGTAAATGTATTTCATGCGAAGAGAAATGTTGCCTTGTCAAAAAATTTGAATTAATTAAAATAAATTAGGCTTACAACGCAAGTACATCCTCGTCGGGATTACAGATACCTTTAGGGTAAACGCCATGGAGTCTCTCAGAAAGTTATGACAGAGACTTCACGTCCTATATTATTATTCATATATTTTATTATATTTTTTTCTCTGAATTATAAAATGAATCTGAGCTATATTCAAATGAAAATCGGGGTTAGTAAAGTAGATGTAAAAGTTGAAAAGCATAATTTTTATAGGCATTGTAAAAATGTTAAATGTAGATATTATAACGAGACTGCTCTGGAAAAATTCTAGTAATTGCTTCTTTAACCTTTAACATTCTTGTCCACGATTTGCTTGTTTGTTTACATTCTTTTTTTTATACTGAGTTAGTCAATGACATGTTCGCGACAGTTCCAGTCACATGTCATGTGACACATTGACGGACAGACGTTAGTTCTATGGATTTCTGGAGTGGGCTCGCCGAACAATCCGACATTTCCAGAATCCACGAATCGACGGCCGGTACGCCGGTGCAACGTTCGAGAAGGTACCTACTGTTTCGCTGCCCCGTCGGGGGAACTATATAAGAGCAGCCTCGCGGCTGCGTGGGACAGTTTTAGTTTGGACGTGGAGTGAATCTGAAGAAGTGAAGACAGAGCAGTAGTAACTAGTGGAAGCTGAACAGAGCAGTAGTGAAGTGAAGTAAGGAAGCCAGTAGTGACAGTATAGCGAATTATAAAGAAGCTGTGTTTAGTGTGTTTGATTATTTAGAATTAGAATTAGAGGATATAACTTGGATTAATCAATAAAGTAATTTGCAAGACTTTTAAGTGGTGGATTTATTATTGAGAAACCCGTAACAATATATTAACGGAGTGTTAATAGTCATTTTGGGAGGTATTAGTTGAAACCATTATATGAAAAAATTTACTAAGCTCATACGTGTTATTTTTGTAAAATTATTTATTTTTAAAATTTCATGGAAAAGTATAAATTGCAGAGAAAATGAACCATATAACTTTCAGCGCCTTCGAGAAGTTCACCACCGCAATAACGAAAATAATTAAATAATAGTAAAATGAATAGGATAATAATAGTTGAAAAATAAATGTAATAAAAGCATTAACGAAATAATGAAACGTGTTATAAAGGAACAGAATGCCAGCCATTTTGATATCGCAAATCATTCAAAAAATTATTATTACTTATCTAAGGCTGAATGAGTGGTGAAGTGCTTAGCTACTATGCGTTCCGATGTTAATAAAATAAAAAGGAAAGGACTGGTACTTTGTTCTTTGAGTTATAAAGAGGGTCTGATTTCACCCACACTGCCTACCACTCCTAAACGTTGTTTCAGCGCCGTCCTATTTTGTACTGCATATTTTAGTGAAATTGTACAACTTTGACTGAAAACGTACAACTACAAAAATAATACTCTGGCGCATGCGCATAAAGCCCTCGCGCGTGGTAAAGTAATGTTTTTTTTGTCAAATGATTGGCGCCAATATTATGAATTATTTTCTAGTATTAATTTCTTGTATTTCTTGCCTTTGTGAAACTTATTTTTTTGTAATTTTTGCCATGAGAGGAACAATCAATACCTGAAATTGGAGGATAAATTAAGTAAATAAGTGGATTTTTTTCCAAAGTTCTGACATTTTGAATGACTTTTCCCAAGTATTTACGTTATTTTTACAAAATTGTGAAAATGTACAACATTTGGGCTAATTTTTCTATTGTCGTACTAACGTACAACAAAACTCCCCAGGCAGCAAGGAATGTTCACTATGTTCCCTAAATGTTCACCGAACATTAAACATTGCTCTAATGTTAAACAGACTTTCCGAATATTCAGGCAACGTTCAGATTCTAATGTTCGTTTTCAGACGTTGAATAAACATTCAAAATGCAATGTTTAATTAACATTCATAATTTCATACAATGTTTTAGATGAAATGTTTATTGCACGCAATTACATACAGGTACACTGACATCAGGTAAATAACATATACCAAAAAAAATTGGAAAATTACATGCTGAAACGAAAATATTTGGCTTAAAAATTGTTAAAAATCAGAATTGTATTTATTATAATTATTACAAGGAGGTGTTGCGCGCGCAGCTCTCTTGTCTATTTCATTCCCAGTATTCTCTTGTCTTGTGTCCAATATGTCCGCTATTCTTGGCATTTCATCTTGTTTTTCTAAACTATGAATATATACCTATGTATAGGTATAAAAGTCACAATAAATTATCAGCAAGCAAAGTATTTTATGCTTGTCTGGTCGGAGATAAGATGGTCGGAGACAAAAAAGAAGGTGCAGAGAGTGATGCAAACTAGTCTAATTCTTCATCCCAGGTATTATAGGTAGGTAGGTATTATGATGTAGACAGGAAGAAGAAAAACAACACGGAAGAGCAAAAATGTGACCTTATAATAATAATAATAATAATTTATTGTTCACTGATGGATTGATAAATGGAATACATACCTACATAATAAGTATTATTTTTTTCAGCTTTTCAGCTCCATAATAGGTAATACAATTCTTAGTGATGATCAGTTTGATAAAAAAAAAACATTCACTCAACATTTAAAACTAATATTCATTGAATGTTTACAAATCTGTCGTTTTTCACATTGGCTAAATGTTCATTTTTAAATGTTCAGTAAACATTCATTCATGAATGTTCACTAAAGCTTAAATCTGAACATTCACTGAACATTTAAAACTTATATTCATTGAATGTTTACGAATCTGTCGTTTCTAATAACATTGGCTGAATGTTCATTTTTAACATTCAGTGAATGTTCGATTGCTGCCTGGGTCCCGAATGTACAACATTCGGTACAATTATACAACATTGAACAACGCTGCACGAAGCTTTGAAAGCTTCGTATATCACGATCAGCAGTGAAAGGGACTCGAACGGAGTTGAAAAATAGGTATTTCCTAATAGTGCCCCCGATGTCGCGCAATGCAGCCTACACTGTACAGAGTGTTCAATCAGGTCAGTGAACAAGAAGTGCAGTCAGGTCTTACAAAGGATGTCAAAAACGTCAAAAACGTGGCAAGCTGAATTTTGGAAAAGCACTTTTTCGTGATCTGTGAGTCAGGATCGATGGACATTTTTTGATGATTTTGGTTGATTTTCGTAAAGTGGTGTATTAATTTATTAAAAATTCACTAATAAAGTAATCTGTGTGAAAATTAATAAGAGAAACAGCAAACAGCTAATTATTCTAGACTTTGAGGTTATTGTTTTAAGTTAGTCGTGCATCGAATAAAGAATTTTGTAAGACTTTAATTTGATTTTAATAAAGTGTGAGGAGACTATAGTAACAATATATTACATTTATGAATATACATATACCTAGTCTAAAATTCATGCACCTACTTGTACTAATATTGAAGTTGTGCCTTTAATACAGCTGTCTAAACAGACGGTAGGTTAGATAGTAGCATTCACTGACGTCCGTAACGTGTTCGTTTGTTTTGGGTAAATGGGTTACATCGACATTGAGAAACGTTTGAACAAACTTTCTAGAAGTAGGAAAACTTAGGTAGGTATAGGAAAACATTATCTTACAAACTACTCGTGATAATATGAAAGGGAATACTGGTAGGAAAGTTGGTTGAAGTACTTATTAGTTTTAACGTAGTTGTAAGTTGTACCTACGCACAAACTCACACACATTCAGAGCTTTCGGTTACTCTCGTCTGCTATGTTAATAAACGAAAACTAGTTGCTGACCAGAAATCGAAGTCGATTTCACAGCCAAATGAAAAGAACTTACCGACTTCCGTCGGTTCGATTTAATTTCCTCAGAACATTTCCTCTTGTATATTTCCCTTAGGAGTAATGAAACACTTATATAACTCCCCCAAATCACACTTGATTTTATGATTTTCTGCTGAGAAGAGATTTTCTAGATGCCAGATTGAATTTATATCAAATTTCATATTCATTCGCAATTGTTAAGTTGTAGATTTAAATTCATTTCAAATTTTCTCATTTTTCCATCTGATCTTTAGGTGCGATTGAAGGACCTGATCATCAGGTTACGAATAATAGACATGAATAAGAAGTATTTGTGGCCTCAGTAAGTAATTTTAGATCTCCTAAGTTCAACTGTTTTATCGAGTGTAATCCATTTTATTGCAGCTCTTTGTAATGAGATCAGGCTCATTGCGAGGCAAAAAATTGCTTGAATTGGTGAGATCATGGATGCAGGTAATCTTCCATAAAAGGGTCACGAGAGGAAGATTAATGCTTTTTTTTTAAACTTACAAAACCTATTTCTAATCGAGATCTCGCTCTACAACTATACACCGGGTGTGCGGACTTAAAGAGAATACTTTGTAAGTATGAATAATACTTGAATGAATTGCTTGAATAATACGCACGGCTATGACTTGCCGTGACCAGATTTTCTCATTTTGTTTATTGGTAATTCTAAATACGCGGATAAGCTTATAATAATAATAATAGTAACAATAAATGAAGGCACTAGCCTGCTTTGGTACATTAATAAACTCAAACTAGTTGCATAGATCCAGCTTGTGAGGCAATACACTCAGGATATAAAAATGGACTTTAGCATTGTGAAATGTGCGAAGTTGTCAATGATACAAGGCAAAATAACAGACAAGGAAATTTTGTGCTTACCAAGGAAACATAATCAAGGAGTTAAAATTCTAAGAAACGTATAAAAATATCTGGGAGTGGACGAGTCAAGGAAAATATAAAATGAAAAACCAAATAAGGCAAAAACAAAGTCTGTGTCTATTGTATGTGCGTATAGCTTTGTTGTCCTGAACTGGAAGGAATCGAAAGTGAAGAAGAAAGACCATAACGAGGAAGATATTGACAACATCAGGACCGACCGCCCAAAAGCTGGTTTTATAGGCTTTACGTGCCTAGGAACAAAGGCGGGAGAGGTCTTCTGCAGATTGAAGACACGTACAAGGCTGCCATTCTGGGACCGGCCGTTTATATTAGGGAGAAGAGCGGAGACAAGTGTGTAAAACGGATCAGAATTGAAGATATGAAAAAGACAGTATCAAAAAGAAAACAGCCCAAGAATAACTAAAGATCAGCTCTAACGTAAACTTAGGGAGGAAACTAAAGAACGCTGTAAGCGAAATGAAATTCACGGGCAATAATATCGTGACATGGAGAAACCCTGGGTGGACAGACAGAAGATTGTTGCTTGGTTAAGAAGTGGCAATATAAAGAGTGGAAAAGAGTCGACCATTGTTGCTCTAATACAAAACCAATCTGTTTCTACAAAATACCATTCAAAGCCGCATCTTAAATCAGAACGTTGATGAAAAGTGCAGGATATGCAGGGAATACAGTTAAACTATCCACCACACAACGTCTGGGTGCCCTGTGCTAGCAAAAAATAAGACATAAGCAGAAATGAGAAGATTTGCTACAGATTGCACTACAATATATTCCGTTTTACGGGGCTGATTTACGAGATCTCGACAACCCAAAAACGGTACCACCACAAACCGACAACAGTAGAAGACGTTGTAAAAGTTTGGCTAATTTGGATGTTTGGCTAATTAAACCAAATAACAATGTACAACTATTGTTGATTACGAACAAAATCGTTCGGAGCGAATCTAGTAAAAGAACTAAAAAAGTTGAACGTAATTACACGAGGTAAACCTGGCAAAAAAAATCCTGAGCTTGAAGAAAATAAAAGCTACAACAAGCTTGTTTGATATCACGTCTGCAAAAGTTTTAAAGTATAAGGAAATCTCTCTTGAGAAACTAATAGTTATTTTCGTTTACGACCTTTAATATTTAATTAAAATTTTCCTGCATTTAAGCTCAGAGCATAAATAAATATTTTATTTTATATTTTAAAACGTGTAGTCTAATTAACATGTCATATTGAGACAGCGTAAAAGATGTGGAATATTTATCGAATCTTTAAAAAGTTTTAAAGGTATTTCAAACTGAAACTCAAGCTAACTTAATTAGTAAAAGGTACAGGATATAAAATAATATGTACACATTCGAGGTACGTCGACTTGCAGCTGCGAAAACATAATTTACCCGTTATTAGACATCCACTTTTCCCGCTGGGTAATCGAATTACTATACATATCTCTATACTTTTGACTTAATTTAATGAGGTTGTGCTATATTTATGTTTATTACCATATTTTAGATAATAAAGCATTTCTTAATATAGTGAAAAAGAGGCCTCTTTCCATTCTGCTTAAACATTACTTAAGATGGCAGACAAGTAAAAATTCGTCTGCCACTAGAATTAAAAAAGGAAAATTTTATTTAATTAATTGTTGTATTGTAATGCTCATGTAAATGAATAAAATGTAGTGACACTAGTTAACACTTAAGAAACAAACTGTAATAATTTATATTTCCATAACACCCGTTGCTGTATAAGTTGAGTTGATTCTATCTCCACTCTGAAGTGTTAAAAAAAATTCCTAGAGACAAGAGAAATGTTCTCTGTAGATCACTGTTACCTTGCCGACTTTAAAATATAAACCTTACATTGGAATCCCTGATGAAGAGAAAAAGTTGTTCCCAGAAGCTTGAATATACAATAAAGGTTATACTTACTATATTAGCCTGAATAATTGATTGACAACGTCCCCAAGAAGCAGTTATTATCTTTGTACCTAATTCAACATTCTATTGTCATACTTTAGTCATTTAATTATTCTTGACCGACTGAGTTAAACAATAGGAGTGTTGATTTTCTTTATTTGCTCAAGCTTTCGATAGCTACATTTGCATCTTCTTCAGAAGCCAACTACAAATCAGAGAAAAACTCATGAGTGTCTTTATGTAACGAATTTTTGATTATTTACAGATTTGAGGTTCTGTCTTGGATGTTATTATTTCACATTCATATTTTTGTATTTTACACACATGAGTTATGTGGAAAACCGAGCACTCTGAGGCATTTCTATGATTGTTACATTCATTGGCAGTCTAATATTTGTGGTCAAACGCACTTTTAAATGTGATTTGTATAGATAAATAATTGTAAGGTTTAGATGTGGAGCCGGATATGGTAATGGTGGGACACTCTCTTCTTCCATCGTCTTCTTCATCGTTTGCTTGGCGTGAGTCTGGGAGCGAACATGTCTTGGCATGATCATGTTGCGGGTTTGGCGAAGAGCGCTTCTCAAAAAGTTGTAACACTCTTCACCACAACATTTGGTAGAAATCAATGGAGAAGTGAAAGTAGGACACTATCAGATTGTTGCATTGTTGATAAACATAACACAATATATAGATATGAAATGGATATTGTAAGCAACAATAACGATGATAAAATTACTGACCACGCGATCTTAGACATAAACATAGGCATTGAGAATAAAAATAAAAACAAGATAGTGCAAAATAAGCAAAAAGAAATAATTAGCTAGTATAGGAAAAAAATGTATACGAAAGTAGGTTTGATTTAATGTAGATTTAATTAAGTATTACTTAAATAATACTATAATATTATTATAGTATTATAGTTATAAAGAATGTAATATTCTTCAAAAATAAACATTATTATTATTATTATAACAGCTTCTCCTCTTATACAAGGCTCAAATCCGACCATCCTTGGAGTACTGCTCACATGTTTGGAGCTCAGCTCCTAAACATACTCTGAGATTGACTTGACTCCATTCAGAAAAGAGCCACCCACTTGATTGGGGACCCAGATTTGACAAAAAATTTAGACACTCTCGAACATCGAAGAAAAATAGCTGACCTGAGCCTGGTTTATAGATATTTTTATGGGAAGTGTTCACGTTTGAGACGTGACCCGTTTGATCCCGGAACGAGGATGGGCAGAAATACACGTCGAGCCTCAGTAGCTCATCCCTTTCAGGTTCGGCTTGTTATACCTCGCACCACCTTATTATTATTATTACTTCTAGGGTAGGTTCAAAGCCCTTGTACTGAAGCTTGCGCTTATTGTACCCCTTTGGATAATTATCTCATCGGTCCCGTCTCTCGAAAGTATTTCAGTACGAGTCCAATGGGTGCTTGTTCTATTTATTTTGTTTCTGCCATTTCGGTCCCAAATACTAGACGTCTAGTTCCCTCTAGTGCTGGGCATTCACACATTAGGTGGTATGGGGTTTCCTCCCCCTCCCCGCATCTCCTGCAATCTGGGTTATTTTTCACTCCTATTATTGAGAGGTGTTCTTCATTAGCGGGCAGTGTCCTGTTAGAAGTCCAATTGCCCATCTCAGCTGGTGCTTACTCAGCTTTTCCACCACCTTATTTCATACCTTATTTCAGAACGCCATAATAGGGATTCAATAAAAAAATATATAAAAAAAAATTAAAAATTAAAAAAGATGCGTCCAAATTTCAAAATTAATTTTTTCAAATAAGTTTGAAATATGGGAAATGAACGAACGTAAAAGTTTGAGGATAACATTATAACAATATGAGTAATCATAAAATATGCTTTTTATGTTGTTGCGAGCGTCATCGAGGTTACATTAATATAGAGATATAGGAATATAAAAAAAACAATGAATATGACGCCAGTCAACACGTACGATAACATGAAAACTGCTGATATCAACATTGTTACCAATCATTGTTATATTGCATTCATCCATATATTTATCTGCTTATTTACTATTATTTCTCCGGCTATGCTGGACACACAATTATGTAACCCTGTTACCCCATTTTCCTTCTTTTCACCATATCAAACTGTGATAATTTAATTTAAGTTCCTTTAAATACTTATGATCTCAACCTTGTATAATATGTAATATATTGAGCGGGTTAATAAAGATATTTAAAAAAAAAAAAAAGGAATATAAAAACGCTACCAGTAGATAGATTAGGAAGAGAATAAACCTAAATAGTAAGCAAATAAGTAATTGGATCTATTTTTAAATTACATTTGAAGTAATAAATCTTTAGTTATAATAACGTAACCACCACCTGGTGGAGTCAGTTCCCGAGGTGTGCATAACCGCGTGGCGGAAGGAGGCCCGGTAAAGGCACCCCGTGTTTACTTTGTATTAATTAAAAATCTCTACGCATATTATCAGGCTGCACCCAAGGGGGATTATTTTTATTAATTATTAATGGAGCTTGCTTGTTTGTTGTTTTCAATGTAAATCGTCGCTTACTCTTTTATCTCTTATTGCTATTGCTAGCTGCTATTTTGCTTTCATAGGGATCTCACAGGGAATCTTTTAAGCAGCTTCATCTAACACATCACACAACACATTTCGTTTGTAGAAAATATTGCATGAGCAAAAATAATTGTTTCGGCAGAATTGAGCAATAAATTAATAAAAATAGATGAATATAATAATAATAATAATAATAATAGTTTTCATTCCACTGCCGGTGCATTTTACTTCTTTTCTCTGTAGATAAGATGAGTGTGCAAATCGCACATTTTTATTCAAATGCTTTTCGCTTCCAGTGGGCAGTGTTGCATAATCGCATAATTTTCCTCTATACCATTCGCATGTTCAGTTTATAAATGCAGTTGCTCAAAATGAGAGTTAAATTGTAATCTAATTAAAATGACTGTTTTATCGTTGCCTGATAAAACAGTTATGCGTTTTCTTCACAGGTTAGTTAGAACTAGTTAGGAGGTAATTAAAGCCTACTTCCCAAGTAAAACTATACGAACACCTCTGAATGAAAATTTTGACTTCGCTGATTGCTGTGAAAATTATGACAAGTGACACGCACGATAGTTGTCACTTTGTCTACTATAACCGTTAAATTTGACATTTACTTTGCAAAAAATTACAAATTATGGAAATAGTTTTTAACATCTTGAAAAATGTCACAGAAAAACGTTGCTTGGTAACGTTCTAGTAAAAAAAAATCTTCGAAAAGGAGCATTTCTGAGTTTTCAAAAATTAAAAAATTTGTTTTTATAAGAAAACGGTATTTAGATCAGTTCAATAAATTTTGAAAAAAATTTTTATACAGGGTGGGTACATAGTGAAAAATATAATATCAAACAACTTCTTCCTACCTATAACATTTTTACAAAATTTTAAAAATTAATGCAATACTTTGTAATTTTTTTACAAAAAATGTAAAATTTTACAGTTATAACACACAGGTGACAGGTGTTTTTTGGTGTGAAAATTTTCCTTGACCGAGAAGGAAAATATCATATGATATGACATATCCACGGTGTAAGATAACTAAGGTGTTGGAACAAGACTCCCCAGTGCGACCCGATATCGTCACCACTCGTCACGTTACATCGGTTTTACCCATTTGTTTTGTTGCTCTCGCTCGCAATGGTTAGTTCTGCCGTACTCTTCTCTCGGACAAGCGCACAAGCGCTAGCATAAATGATTCACGCATATTCGCTGATAAACGCGTGCTCTTATGTTCTAATTTTATTAATATTTAAATGTTAAAATGTGACTCGATGAAATACCCGTTATAGTTTCATCGCATCAACTTTTACAATTAGGCAAATCACAGTTTCTACCCATTTTTGCTTATCGCTTCTTCAGAAAAAAATAAAATTGAGTAGCATGACACCCTGATAATGGCAATTTGCATGTGTAAGAGCAAGAGGTCAGAGCCCAGCTGGCAAGACTCTCTCATACACTGAGGTTCAGGTTTTCGTCGCGCGCTTTACTGTTGAAATACGTGCTTCGTTCACTCACCTATATATCTTACACCGTGGACATATCATATGATGCGTTTCCCCAATTTACTACCAGAACATTTTTATATTTTTTTGTTTCTTCTTAAATTTAAATGTCAAAATCAAAAAATATATGTTTGATTTGGACTAGTGATTTATTATGAGTCCAGTCCACCTAGCGTGGAAGTTCGTTATAAATGGGATCGATTGAGGTTACTACGACATTTCAAACGCGTCCACTAAGTAACTCTGTCCCTAATTTATGCAACAAGAAACTCGTCCCTAATTTATACAACTCGAGGTATCATCTTAATGGTTCCAAGTAATTCTACAGATTTTTATTATATAAGCAGTAAAAATACAGACTGGAATTTCAAATAATTCTCGAGCTTTCAGAAAGGATTTTCTTCGGGTTGTTTCGTGAATATTGGGTCCTGTAGATTTAAATATTTTCGGTAAAAAAATATTTAAATGTTATTATTTAATTATAACTCGAATTTAAAATTGATGAATTTTAAAGGAACTGAACTGGCCGTAATATATAAAATGGCCTAATTAATTTTTTTTCCAATAAAGGAATACAAATTGTTCGCTAGTTCTTGCAAAACAAAAGCCGGTATTCTTTATTTAATTAAAAACGGGCAAAATATTGCAAGTTATTGAAGTCGACACTGTGTCCGTGCTCGTAGGCTCGACTAATTAAAGCATTCCTGTTCTAGACTGACTGATAAATTCAGCTAATGCTGAAAGAAAAATACCTTCGAATTCCCTTATTTGCCCTTCACCTTTCACTATAGCCCTTTAGGTTTGACCTATCAACGCGAATTATTACATGCCCCCTTGAAAATTATTGCAACTAAGGAATTCCAAGAACTGGGAATTCTGGAATTAATGGGTTATCGTCAATTTCTTTTTATTTTTAGGGTCAATCGGAATGGATGTTTATGGAACCCTTATAGGAAAACACATTCGCTCAGAAGTGAATCTTAGATAAAAGAGAGATGTTATGACAAAGAAAATTTCTATAAATACAATTAAGGCTTCAGGAAAGTGCTAGTTTATTAAAAGACATAAAATACATTTCCTGCTGTATTATTTAAAAAAAAGGTGTAGTTTCTAATTATCTGTCGTATTACCGAAATGTTTTGTTCACCAAACACAATAAATTAAAGAATAACATATCCATAGAAAACTGTTTTTTTAATTAATTTAAAGAAAATATTATGAATGCGTTGTATGCTTTTCCCGACTCCTATATTACCTCTCAAGTTTACTTTGTCTTAGAACCAACGGCTGAATGGCCCTGCATACTGTGACCACTTAAAGTTACTGTATTTTTGAAATGACTTACAAAAATTTAAACACAAAGATCAACATGGCTCAAGGTTGAGCATCCAACGACCTACAACTGATAAAAACAATACAACGGCTGAATCTCAAATATATGTCAACAGGAGAGCCAACCTATTGACATACAGACTTAATTACAAATCTATACTTGCTAGAATTTGACAGAACCATGTATTCTATTATTATAACTCTGAGTACCAACATAATCTGGAAAACTCCAAGCCTAAAAATTTTGCATGAAGAAATCTAACTTAGGGAGTTATCAAAAATACATCAACGACAATATTCATCTAGCTCAGACTGCAGGCCGCAGTAGAGGTCGAAAAAGTTGTAAATATAACACGAGACTCATACATGAAGCTGCATGGTAAGCTACACCAACAAGTGGCATAGAGACTTCCGAAAAAACGCCACGTACACCTGTACATAGAACAACTTGTTGCAGAAAAACGCAAAGCTCATGGTAAATGGCAAAAAATCCTCATCAGTGAACAGGCTAACACACCAACTCACTAATGCCTTGAAGGAAAACCGAAACAAAAATTTGAACAACTCCTCGGACAACTCCATTGGGGAAGCCACAAAAAAGTTCAAGCAACCTTATGTTCCAACGTCACTACTTCGGAAAATAGACAGATGGGGAAGAAATAACGAAGGCAAATCAACAACTTTGCAAAATATTTAACTCAAGTATTTACTTTCTTGTCGTCTAGTTACGCGTTAGCAGATAAAATATTGGAATATCTAAGCGCTCTTGAACAGTCATCAATACTGCACAGACCATTCACTACAGCAGGGGTGTGGAGAGAGATTAAACCGATGAACTCATATAAAGCACAGGGATATGATCTTGTCAAAAAAGATTCCTAAAACAATTACCGAGACCTGCAGCAGTACTCCTGGTAGTTACTATGCCAATAATTATGCCAATTATATGACAATTATTAGGCTGTTACCCGTATTAACTAAAATTTTGATTTTGTTGGAGTTGGAATTAGATAGGCTCCTGTTCCAAAGGTTCTCGGCTCCTCAGGTAACCTAAGAAAATTGAGGCTTCAATCTTGGGATCACCAGGGCGTTCTGCGCGCAAACATGCATCTGCCCTGGGACTTTACGATCGTTCTGTGAGGCGAATTCTTCACGATGACCTTCATTACCATCCTCACAAGTTGGGGATTGTGCAGGAACTCACCAAACGCGACTGCAATTCTCGGAGGAACGCACGCGAGGATGTGGATGTTGTTCTGTCTGGAATAATTATCATGATTGTGGTGGAACCCATAAGAATTAGGTGCCAACTTCTAAGTTATTTCATTAAACTCGTGGAACGTTTCTGTTGGTGCTCACTTTTGTCCGTATCCAGTGATACAGTAGTGAAAGTATACCTACTCCCAGACATTCCTGGCAGATAAAATTTTTGTTAATAGTTTTCCCGAAACTTATAGTCTTCAATAAGACTTTTTTTGCAGGTTTAGCATTGCTTAGAATATCATGTAGATCAGTGCTTAGAATATCATGTAGATCAGTTTCCAGAGTTACCGAATAAGGATTTGCTATTTTGAAAAGTTCCGAAGCAACCGATTTCATGAAAGAGATCTGTGAAGGTCGACTTATCTGTCGTAATATACCGATACCCTAGCCAGCTAGACTTAGCAAGCTTAAATGTGACTTTCCTGCTATGCATTTAAATCGAGGACTCGATATTTTGTGTGAGACGGTTACCGAAGTCAAGTCAAGTAATCGAAAGGAAAAGTTCGTCGAGATAATACGCGATACATCCGGCGAATTGTTACAGAGTGCCTTTAGTGGAGTGAGAAACCGTGTATTAAAATGTGTCCAGGAGAATTCTCAAATGAATTAATTAATTGATTTCATTTATGTGCTTTATGAAAAATGTCGATAAAGTGAGTACCTACTTTATTAAGGTTCTTCAATATCTTGACAACTGTCCTAACCTAACAAAATCAAGAGCTGTCAGTTGTAAAGAGTGAATTAAGTTATGACAAACCTCTTTGTGTCAGGACCTACTCCAAAACGGATTTGTTTTCGATCACCCGTTGTTAACTGCTTAGACAATCTTGATCCAAAAATTAAAACACGGCATGGAAACAAATAAGTCTTGAAAAGTGAATTCCATTGATTACTAATACGTGCTTCAAAGTCGATTAAATGAATATTTTACATTACCTTAGAATTGCAGCCAATTCACAGAAACAGCAAGTTCAAATGAACTTACCTGAGTAGTAGTAGCGTACAAGACGTCCCCATCTCTGTATACAATTTTTAACTCTTCTCATTTATATAGAAACTAAGCCTAAGATGTATCTGTGATTTATAGTTCCGTAGAGATAAAGCAAGGAAGGCAGGAAGGAATAAATAAGTACATGTAAGCTGACCTGACCTGGCCTGACTAGAGCCTGGACTACGCCACTGTAATCCGCGAAATAATGGCAACTGGCTGGTTCAATCTTGATAGTTGCATGGCGATGGCGAGTAATAAAGCCGTTCGGGCTTATATCTATTGGATATTGGATGTAGAAAAGCGTAAGGAGCAAGTCTCTCTTGTCTCTCTTCTCTAGTTTAGTTGGTGACCTTTTACTGCGCTGTTCCTTCTTTTGGGGGACAACATCGGATACAAAAAACTAGGTACGTGTTCTTTGTGTTATAATAACAGTATAGGAAACTGTATTTGAGTATATTTTTGTACAATGGCACATATGAATATAACGACAAATATGGTAATAACAATTTTTCATGTTCAAGGTAGTCCATTACTCACGTCTAGGAATAAAATAGAAGTCAACTTCCCGGATAAAAAATTGAAATTTGGAGGATATGTATTTTAAAAATAAAATGCTACAAAATGATGTAATTAGTTCATTCTCATTAGGTGAAAAAATAAATGCAATAATTATTAATCACTAAATGCATGAGCGACTAAGAACTTCCATGAATCTAATTTAAATTTTTTTTGTTTTTAAATTTTTTAGTCACTACCTTTGTATATTGAATAATATAATAGTCGTGACCAACTCCATAAAGAATCTAATTTGGAAGGACCTGTGAACTTGAATTTTCACTTAATTGTAGTTAAATATATAGTTAAATATAAAATAAATATAGTTAAATAATTATTGTCAGTGTTGGCTGATTCAATGCCTCTCAGGGATGGGCGTGTAAACAATTAAATGTAAACAATTCAATTCTTTACATGTAAATTGTTTACACACCCAATTTTCATAAAAGGAACTTAAAGAATTTAAACAATGTAAAAAATTAATTTTACTATGAAATAAAGTTATGAAAGCTTAGATTTGAAAATTTATTACCCACTAGTCGTCCACGGTCACTGATTTTTTGAATAAAATTATTCATAATTCATAATAAATATTATTATTCTGAATGAATTAATATTATTCATAATATTCTTTCTTCGGCTTTGCCTATGCCTATTAATAAAACTAAAGTATCTTCTGAAATGGATCGCACCTAGGTAGGATGATAAGGAAAACATTTTCATCCGCCCTCATTAAATCAGCCCAAATCGAAAAAGCAAACAGGGAAAGCATTAGGTACGTAAATACCTAAAGGTAAAATTGTTAGGAAATTAAATACAGCTACGCGCCGTTACATCAATAGAAACGATTCCTGCCAGCACATTAAATATTCATAAAATAGAAGCGCTCTAGCTAGTGGAGTTCCAGCACTTTTAACAACATCGAAGAGACGGCGAAGCTAGGGTAGAAGTTGACCAGATGGTAGGGCATTGTGTCGAGACACTATCGGTCCGCGTGACGGAGAATAATAGGTGACCTACATACAAGAACGGGTGGAAAGATACAGATCGGGTGAAATCATGAATCAAACAATAACTTCATGCAAGGATAATAGTAACTCGTTAGGTATCATACCTACGAGAAGGAAAATTACACCAATCGATAAAACGAATAAATAAATGGCAACAGCCGAAAATTCGCTGCGTTCCCGAAACTGCAAGTAGGTAGGAACGCAAAATGAAGGTGGAACCGGTGTAATTATCATAGATAGGAACAATGGAAAGGTGCAGAACGCGTCGGCCGATTTGAAGGAAAATTTTGGTAGTTCAGGTTTAGGACAATTCAGTAAGGTAGCCGCGAGGTCAAAGCGCTAAGTCTCGTAATTAGGGAAATACGACAAGAAATAAATCACGGTATAGGGCAGTGCCAATAAGGTGCATTGTTGCGTGGTGTTTAGAAAGCGGACCACCGCTTCTATAAAAGCAGACGTCTTAGAGCAAACCCACACAGATTGAGATCAGCTTTCGAGCAGGTCGAATCTGACTTCCTAACCCTTTAGACGGTACCCAGAGATGGCTTTAGCGGACTCCGGGCTACCTAATCCTATCTAAACCTGAAAATTCGAATCCAGAGATGGCATATAGCGGACTCCGGTCGAATTTCCTTATCTACCTTGGAAAAATTCCAGTTGAAAACCCGAAACGGACAAATATCGTTTCACGCCAATTTCAAATCACAATTTTAAATTTCCTCAAGAAAATTCGATTCCAGAGACGGCTTATAGCGGACTCCGGTCAAATTTCCCTTATCTACCTTGGAAAAATTCCAGTTGAAAACCCGAAACGAGCAAATATCGTTTCCCGCCAATTTCTAATCACAATTCTAATAAAATTCGAATCCAGAGATGGCTTTAGTGGACTCCGGTCGAATTTCCGTTACCTATCCCGGGAAATCCCAGTGAAACATACTCCATTCTCGTCTCGAAATCAATATTCGCAGTTGGCAAAACTTCTTCGAACTAATTCACTAGTAGATGGCAAAGCGCCTATCCTGAAGGAATTTCCTTCACAAATTAGGGAAAATCCATTGAGAAAATAGTTAGGGAAGATCTCTCTTCGAAACAAAATCCACATCGATAAATAATTAAACCGATTCGCAACATCCACGTATGCAGGTCCCATTTTAAATCAGGCAAAATAATCAGCTAGGTATTAGGCGGCACCACAGTAGGTACCTAATAGATCACGTCAGTGGATATTAGGGAAGAGGAATACTTCAACAAACAATTACAAATTCACTTATAGGAAATCGAGATAGAGCTAGGAGAGAAAATAGACCCAGGTCCGGAATTAATAACCTGTGAATAAAACGGCCCATGATCAGAAATAATTCAATCATCCTATTTTTCGAGGAGTGCAGATGTAGGATCACGCAAATGTTAGGCAGGAAGCAGTCCCTTTAAATTATACGATGTTAGAAAGTGAAAGGAATTCCTCGCCATTATATGACACCATAAATGAAGATCACATAGCAGAGCACCCTCCGATATAGTATAGGTCTAAATAGAACAAGGCAGCGTTGTCAGATGTAGCATCTGCTACTTCGCAAACATTATCAGGAAATACTGATTCCATTACTACACTCGATTAGGATTCATAATAGGTACTCGATTGGCCCACGTTGGGGAAGGCATTCACCTCGATGTCCAGGTGAAGACCTCCGTTGTACCAGTACAAGAGCATGACTCTTTAAAGTGAAAATCGTAGAACGCAACGGGGCGAAAAGCACCCGCAGTTGTAGGTATAGGCAATTCAGCAAATAGGAATTCAAAGCAACCAAAAACAAATTAGTCTCGAGTATGTGAAAAGCCATTCAAAATCAATCAAAAACAAAACTCCTTTAGCACATCATACGAATGTCAACTCCAATCAAAATTTAAAAACAAACTTCGCAGAAAATTGCTATAAAATGTTATTGCCAGTCTGGACTGAGTTATCTGCTTTCTAAACAGGTGTTAGGGGTAAAAACCTGGACCACGGTGAAATCGATGGTTGGTCTCGATTATAGAACCCACCGGCTCCAATATAGGTATTCATAAAAATTCCAGCATTCAATTATTACCCAGGCAAGCCCACGGGAACCCTGAGGAATAATTATAGAATAGCGACCTAGTTTTGTCAATTGGTCATCACATTTAAAATAGCAAAACAAAACTGCGAATTGCAGAGAATGTCATATTCGAAATGATAAGGTATATTGACTCATCGCCCCGATAGGTCAGGTAGAACAAAAAGGTAGCCGCAGGGCAAATAGGTATTGACGGTCCAAAAGAGGCCAAATAAAGGTAGCCCAGTGAGGCAAAACGACAACACAACAAATAAACGAAATGAGTTAAAACATCTATCATGAGTATGACGTCAATTCAGGAAAACCGCTTTCAAAAGAAAAGCCATTGGAAAGAAATTCGTATAATGTTTAAAGAGGAGGTAGAAATCAAACAAACATGGCAACACTGCTCTCGACATTCAGGCCAAGCTAGAAACTCGACTAACACACAAGTGGTCATAAAAGTAGGGTGGAGTGTGCCTGTGTATCAGGTTAAAGCCCACAACAATAAACGCTCATAAAAATTCCCAAACGAAAGGAAGAGCGAGTCAACGAGTGAAGCTCATTAAAATACAAAATGAGAATTCAATAATCATCGAATAGGTAATAGACAGACATTTCCGCCATATCTCGGATCGTTTGTAACCAAAGTGGTTGTATTCTTTAATTAATTCAAGCAGTTGCTTGAAATGAAATCAAAGAAGCTAGAAAAAGGAAATTAGGCAAAGAAATTCGTCGAATAGGAAATCAGACATTTCCGCAATATACCGGATAGTCTGTAACCGAAATAAAAGCAAAACGAAATAATAAGACATTTCCGCAATATACCGGATAGTCTGTAACCGAAATAAAAGCGAAACGAAATAATAAGACATTCCCGCAATATACCGGGTCGTCTGTAAACGAAACAAAAGCAAAGAGAAATAATAAGAAAGCACAGGTGTGCAAAAGAGTGGAATCCGAAATGGATTAGAGTTTGAAACATGCATGAAAGGGATCTCTCTTCGCTTTCCAGTTTTTTGTACTCCCTACGCAAAATCACAACCCATCTCGCCATTCACCATTTTATGCCCTTGCAAACGAATTCTCTCGCTCATCACTCGCTTTTAGACACCTGATAGGAAATCCACAGTTAACAACAAGTCTCCGTTAATTTCCCCGCTTTTCCGAATGAAATTCGAATCCGCCGAAATAGAAAAAAAATCGCAGTAGGTTCTTTTGCGCATCCGTTTCGGCCATAGTAATCCTGGCATACCTCAATCAAAGAGCAGGGGTGACTACGGTAAAAACAACGGTAAAACACAACGTAGGAAAACACAGCGGTCCTATTAGGGGAAACCCAGAGGTAAATAGACGATCACACGGTGGCTTTTCGCGAAAGACCAACGGACCAGGGTTCGTTCAGTTACACTTCCGAATCTTGTGCATTAACCAAAAAACCTTCTTGCGCATCAATCGCAGAAATAGTGTATTTTTATGCGATTCAATAATAAATATTTTCTTCCTATTTTTTTTTTTATAATGAATATAATGAAAAAATAATCCGATTTTTTGGGGGGGAAAAGCGGAAAACCACCTACCTACCAAAAAAAAAGAATAGCCCTCTCGTGGTTTCGAACCCGCATCAACAGTTTACTATTTAGGCAAGGACACCCTTGCCTAACTAACTCAGTCAAGGGGCCTTTCAAATTTGTAGCGATGATCGAGTAGGTATATGTAGTACGTCCAATACTTCATCCTACACATTTTATTTTTTAAACTGGTCGTATCTTTGTTATTAAAAAACCAATTTGAATACTTTTTTCACCTGCATGTAGGTGATTTAATTGTTGTTGCGTTTGCTCTTCTAATTTTCAGAACCATTCATAATTGAATGTGGAAAAAAATAAAAAAGAAATTGCGAACCATTTCATCGATTTAATAAGTGCAAGCTAATTTTGCACAAGCGAAAAACTTTTTTGTTTTTCGTTTAAAGTGCTACATTAATCGAGGCGAATTGAAGCTAAGACATCAAATTATATGTTAAAGCAAAAAAAAATTGAAAATTTCGGTTCAACTTCTTCAAAAATGGACTCATAAACGGTTATAGAATTGACACATTTTCACCCTTTTTCCTACCCACGACACTGGCTTATTAATGGAAAATATGCTAATTTTATTGCATTAACTCAAATTTCCAATAATTTTCTTCAAATCCTGTTAATTTTATTTCAAAGTTTTTTTGCCATCTTGCTCATACAGGGATTCAAAAATAGTCAATTTTCCAAAAAATTAAAATAGCCGCCATTTTGAAACGGCTCGGCCGATTTTGCTCAAGTGCAATACCAGACCACTCCTTGTGGATATCTTACTCCCACAAAAATTTCAGCCTCCTAGATTCAAAACTGCGACCTGAAATGAGATGACAAAAACCGGGTTCATGGAATTTTGAAGGGACACCCTGTAGAAGTGATGGGACTTTTGGAAAGTTTTTCAACGAAAATCTAAAGTCATTCCTCAGCTTTACAAGAATCCAAAATTTCGTTCACTAATCTTGAAAGATAAAGCTACAGGAGCGTTTTGAAAATCGAAATTTCGCTATTTTGGAGAAATATATATATATATATATATATATAAATATATAAATATATATATATATATATCGTGGGCAGGTGAATTTTGGAAAACTACTTTTTCGTGATCTGGGGGTCATGATCGATGGACATTTGATGAGTTTGGGTGATTTTCGCAAAGTGATGTCGTCCTCAATAGTGTATTTTTTGTTAAAAAATACACTAATACCAAACCTCAATAAACCAAACTTATGTACATTTGACATGTGAAATTTTTCACAGGTGGCTTGCTTTTAAATTTTAGGGATAGGGCTTTTTTGAACCCTTGTATAAGCAAGATATAAAAAAAAACTATTTACAAGGATTGAAAGAAAATTATTTCAGTTTGAGCTAATGCAATGAAATTAGCATTATTTCTATTAATAAGCCAGTTGCGTGGGTAGAAAACGGGTAAAAATTGATAAAATTCTATAACCGTTATTACCGTCAATGAGCACATTTTCTCAGGAATGGAACTGGAAAATTTACAGTAGACAACTATACCTACTAATAGCCTTTAACCTTCAAAAATTTCAAGAAAATGGCGAAGATTTGCGAATTTTTTTTACATGATGTTTATTTCTTTAAGATTTTAATTCTCGATTTTCAAAACTCCCCTGACACTTTTTTCGAATTGAAAGGTAGTGGAAAGATGGTATTTTTAAAGTAAAGTTAGCCAGTGGCGTGCATAGGAAAAGGGGCTAAGTTGTCAAATTTTGCAAAATTATTTGGTTTTGTTAAATTTATAAATATCCCCTGAAAATATTCATAATTGAAGCGCATCATATAAATACACTATCTATGCGATTGATGCGCAAGAATGTTTTTTGTTTTATACAGATACATATTCATAATTTTAGAAGCACAAGTGGAAAAACATCTTCTTGAACCGTCGTATTAACCAGATTGTTTGGGGGTGTTTTGATAATCACAATCGACTATGCCATTCGTGTGACGTAACTGTCAAAGCTTGAGCTTTCTCTGTTAGGTGAAGCTGTGTATGTATTTATCGAATACAAACCGCCGATCCAATTAGAATTCTGCCTGGTGATTGCGCGAAACGTTTTGCATTTTCAATTGCCCTGTTAGCAGCATTGTTATGATAATTTGACGTACGCTACATACTATTAGAGTAAGAAAAAAACTAGCTCCAAATTACAGATAAATTAAATTACAGGTTTCACGAACTTATGTGCAAAGTTCGGAGTGAATTTTGCACGAATCTCCTCAAAAATGTTACAAGTTTTTATATCATTTTTACCTTGTCAGTACAATCGATTTTCTATTTTGATTTTTTTATTGGCGCAAAATATCCCGAGGTAACACCAGGAACTTTTTGGTAGATTTTGATTTGCTATTATATTATGCTATCAAGAATTGATAACATGTATTGTTTGAAAAAAAAAATTCAGAAAAACAAATGTTGAAAAAAAAATTCACAACAGCATCTATTTTTTCGATCATAGCTTAGCAAAACTAATATGACGAGGCGAATTAGTATTAGTAGTTTTTGGAATAATGGTTAAAGTGGTGAATTTTTGTGTACTAGTGCAGGGTCTGCCGCAACTTGCTCCTAAACTCCAATCACAGTAACCTCGGTTATCATCTGAGGTTCACAGTGGGGGTATCGTTATTTATTCGCTACTGTTTCTTGAAATTTTGTGACCAAGTTCAACACGTATTTTTTGCTTATCTAAGTGTTTATCGGGATGCTCTTGATTAAAAAAATTTGCATACGAATACCACACTGCGTCATTTTTGAAAAACAAAGCGATAATTTGAACTCTCCCCGCAATAGAGTAAACCATTTTTACAACCAATAATCAATGAGATGCCATTAAGAACCAATGAGACAAATGGGATCTGTTGGGGTGGTCAAAATTTTAAGTAAATTTTTTTGTGTAATCTTTTTTTTAAGAGGGAGCATCGGTCTTAACTATGTAGGTAAGACAAAGTCGCGTCACTCCAGTATTGATGGGATTCGAGAACTAGCTCATTGTATCCATTTTCAAGTATATCAATAAATAGTAGAAGAGACGATACAAACAACCAGAGCGAGACTCGGAATCGAACTCAGTCCGAGGCAAATCCACGGCTTAGTAGGCTGTACCTCTTACCGCCAAGCCACCGCCGGCTCATCTTTCCGTAATTCCAATAAGAGAAAGAAACCCACATCCTAATGAAAAACATTTGCACTAAATAAGGCTTCGTAAAAATACACTATATGAGAAAGTGAGATATCGTTGCGAAGAGAACTCATGTACCTTTCAAATGATGGATCTGTTCCATATGATGATAAGAGAAGCGGGAACCACCCCTGCCAAATGGGTGAACTAGTATGGTTAAATTTGTTACCGAAAGATGTTACTCTCAATAAAAAATTGACCTTTTTTGGCGTTTTTCTCATACATCAGCAGTTTTCTAATTATTAGGCCTGTTACTTATAATTTAGATGGCCCATCTTGTGTAATTATCTTTAAAATGTAGTGACTCTGCTATGATAAATCGGATGGATTCTTAGTTGCTTTTAAATGTTTTCATTTGTCTGCAAATAAGTAGGTGTTGAAATAATATATCTCTACTAAAATCAAAAAGTTTTGAAAAAGATAATTTGCTGTATTGATAGAAAGAAAGGAAACTTATTGCAGCTTAAATATTTATGTTATTCTTATACGTTAATACCATCAAGGAGAGCGACAATTTTTTTAATCAAAGAAAACTTTTCATATTTCTGAAATGGACGTACTTAAAATATTATCCAACATTATCGAGAACACTTTCCCTAATGTCGTACAGTTTAAATTTCCATCTAATGTCTGAAATTAAAAACTTGAGGCAAAAGAAACATTTCATTTTTAACTTCCAGGACTTCATCAGGACTGGTGTAGGAAAATCAAGGAACTGGAATTACTTTTTTTGGCTGTTACAATTTCTAAAGCGGAATTTTCTTAGTGTAAAATGTTAAATTACTAGCGATGATGTCTGGAGTGGTCGTAATTTTCGACAATTTATTACCTTTGAAAATGGTTATAAAATTTAATTAGGAAAACAATAATTTCCGTCCTTATGGCTCAATGTTATATCACTTGGAAATATGATTTTAAAAGTCGGATGACTTTTTTTATTAAATTCACCACGTTTTCATTTAACCTTAAAAATTAGATTACCGACGCCCGTGACCGAACAAAAATACCTTATACGCCATAATCAGCGACTGAAGGGAGTTTATGTTTCCGTTACGCTATCGAACTGTACAACGTAGTACCCGTGAAAATTTTCATCAAATTTATCACCATTCATTCTTCTATAGAACATTAAATGAAATGATCTCAATTTCACAAAAATCGTCACATCATAAAAATCCTGGGAGGTCTTTTCACGCTTCTATATTGAATATAATATATTATCGGAAACATCGAAACCCCGAGGGTAAATGCATATCCATTTTTATCGATGGTCGGAAATCGTTCCAATCTTACTTATTTCATTTTATAAATAAATCGTACTCTTTCATTGCTGTATAGAGTTTTTTACACAGAGTAGCTTTTCAAACCGGGCCTAATATAATATCAATATCTTTAAAAAGCGGAAAATAAATCCAGATATATATATATAGATAAATTATAGGCACATTCGAGTAGCATAGAGGGCTCTGTAACGTATCCAATGTAATTAATTTTGTAGATATGTAAAAACTGAACAAATTTACGACTTTAAAAAATAATTTGAAAATAAAATCAAAATCTATTACTACTTCGGTCTTATAACCAGCATCTCTTATCCTATAGCACCCTATATAACTCATAAACGCTCAAGTTGTCAAAAATGTCACCTTGATTATCAGCAGTAGACCATATGTAACATGAATTTTTAAGCATGTGTGACATTTTTTTTTTGTCTTAGGAAATATTAATTTAAGTTTTAAATAGAGAAGACCACTTGTATAAAAACTCCTTGACGTTATGTCACTTATTTTATTTTCTCTCTATGTTTTTATTTCATTCATTACACTTGTTATATGGTTCATTTAACTCACCTCTGTACTAGGATCGTCATTAGTGTTATCTGAAAAAGATAATTGGGATTAATAATTATAATTTTCTATTCATTTTTGAAGATTTTTAAATACTCAATTAAAACCTTTTTACGGTTGCCATAATAACAATTTTTTCCAAATTGTACTTTCGGGGATTTTAGTAGGCCCCACGTTGGGCGCCATTTGTACCGTTGATTTTCACGTGGACGTTACTTGATATGTGATATCACCAACCGAGTGTTGGTGAAATCAAAATAACAAAAGACAAATAATAAAAATAAATTAATTAGAGCTCAGAGACTATGAAGTAATATAAGTAACTTCAGTTTTCAGGTATTCCATCAATGCAAAAAATATTTCTCATTATTACTACAAATAACACTCCCAAAAGATATTTACGATGTTTAAGTATCTTGAAAACGAAGCATATTTGCGGACCCATATTTAAATGCACTTTTAATTAGATTTCGAGAGGAGATTTTTTTCAATAAGTACGTCAGTATAGTGATCACAACAGATTGTTTTTTTTTTATTTGAGGTAAAGTTATAAATAAATTCTCAACAATTGACATAAATCCATCTTATAAAAAATCTAAAAGACAACTTTGAGAAGGAAAAAGTTCATTAATAGCCTTGCAATAAGGGTCTATCATTATTGTCTACCATACGAACCACCGAGCACGAGCACGACTGGTCCAATCGAGCCTCGCGAACATCACTGGCTCTTTGATTCTTTCATTTCCTTTCCAGTCGACTTCTTTGAGTGAAGTTTCGAAACTATATCTTGGCTTTCTCGATCGCGCCTTTTATCCAACGCTACAGCAATAAACCTGTTTACAGGTGGCGAGAATGGCAATTATTCGGAGAATCTAATCATAGTATCCCTGAACTCAGCCTTAGTAATACTCATGTGTTATTTATGAAGTTATAATTGTTTGACTTGGTAATTTATTCAATATTGGTTTCAGCAATTATTGTGGAAACTCAAATTCAACTACGATATGCTTTATTAATTAATATATTTCCTAATAACATTTAGATCTCCTGGCTCCCCCACAGATCTCTGTAGATGGCAGGGTAAACCCATACCATGGTGCGTCGAGCTACGCATCCCCACTTCAGAAAAATGAGAAATTATGTGCTGATGATGCGTCAATAATTATGTGCTCGTTTATGTATACAATCTTGCTCGAGTTCACTCTTTTGGGAAACACAAACTTACAACAAAAAAATAAAAAAATAAATTAAAAACAAAAATTTCCCATAATATGGTGTGAACTTTTTGGCGGACACTGAGTGTCCCAGCTAATTAGAGTTGGTCTCTGTAGACCAAACGATGGATTTTTTCAAAGTTTTTTTGCAAATTCAAGTACAAAATCACAATGGCCATTATTTGAAATTATTTTGGACCATACATACAGGGTGTTACAAAAAAGGAGATCAAGCTCTTGGTCACAGATTGTTGGGCCAAAAATAATGACACTTTCCTTATGCCATTTTTCACATAGGCGTCCCATTTTCAAGATACAGGGTGTCAAACTTTAAATAATATAAAAGTTTTTTATCAATAACTCCGTTGTTTTTTAAGATACTCACTTGAAAATTTGCACAGCCTTCTTTCTTATGCAGACACACATTTTTAGGAAAAAAAATCAAAGAAAATCCAAGCGCGAGCGCACGAAAGGGGGTTTATGGCAGACCTTGGCCCCCCAACATTTTTCTGCGTACACCTATGGCTCTGATGTATGTTTCTTTTGATTGAGCGTTTATTTGTTTTACTATCCTCACTCCTATATCATTTTGATTTAGGCCTTCGTTTACGAGATATATCAACATGTTTGGGTGTGTGTCATTGATCAACTTACTGATATTTAAATTTCCCAATTTCTTTTTTATTTTCAATAATTAAACATGGCGGTGTATTAAATTACCTTTTCTCACTACCACCTCGGTAAGTTGACGTTTCATTGTTAAAAAGTCGACTGTAATGGTAAGTGAAACAAATGTAGAATAATACAATAAAAACTGTAACTAAGGGCAGAAAAGACAACTTACCGCTTAAGGTCACTTGGCGTAGGGGGATAGCGACAATGGGGAAGTGCGTCTCCAACAATCAAAATTAACAAATTGGTGGTAAACCTAGCAACGCCAGAATATAAATTCATAGTTTGAAACGTCATCGATAAACGTCACAATTTTTACAAGCTATTTTTCGTAATTTTTTTACTTTATTTTGTGTTTTGTAGTTGTGGTAGTGAGAAAAACGTAATGCGTTCCGCGTTTGCAAGTCTCTTTTTTATTTTCGTTGGTCTTTTAAGGACCTGCATGAGCTTCGCTTCGGTCCTCAAACGATCACCTCAGATAAAAAAGTTCACTTACCCATCTTGGAACGCAAATAGCTATTTCTACAATATCTTATGTTAAAAAGCTTACAACTAAAAACAACGAAATAAAAATAATAAAAGTTTAAACTAAACACATTAATTGAATATTGAAGATGATTAATTTAAATTAAATGTTCAACATGTCTGCCATCTTCGTGAATGCACATTCGGGCTCTTTTGAGGAGAGAGAACCGAATATGCTGAAAAATTTGTGGTTTTAGCCTAAATAGCTGCCCGCCTTCTACAATTCGTTGACGCAAATGTTGTTCACTTAATATTGGAACCTTGCACACGAAATCTTTCATAAACCCCCAAAAACAAAAATCTAACGGATTGAAGTCGGGGGAACGAGCTGGCCAATGAACAGGTGCATCCTGTCCCCTGCCAATCCAGCGGTTAGGAAAGATTAAATGTAAATAGTCCCGAACATTTAGACCGTAATGCGGCGGAGCACCGTCAAGCTGAAGCCACATATTCTGTCGAACCGCTAGAGGCACATCATCAAGTAACTCTATGAAAGTACCTTGTAAGAATAAATAAAACTCAGCAGCATTTAAACGGGGTGGCAGAAAAGTCGGACCTAAAAGAAAATTATCAACTATTCCCGCCCTAAAATCTGTTGTCCCGTCTAAGTAAGTCTTAAATAAATTACAGTCAGCATTTTAATCCGAATTTACCTATTATACTTTGACTATTAGACGAACAAGTTATGCAGAAACATATCCGAATCAACCACCACCGAATCACCGCTCTAAAAAGAAATTGAGAAATTTAAATATCAGTAAGTTGATCAATGACACACACCCAAACATGTTGATATATCTCGTAAACGAAGGCCTAAATCAAAATGATATAAGAGTGAGGATAGTAAAACAAATAAACGCTCAATCAAAAAAAACCATACATCAGAGGCATAGGCGTACGCAGAAAAATGTTGGGGGGCCAAGGTCTGCCATAAACCCCCTTTCGTGCGCTCGCGCTTGGATTTTCTTTGATTTTTTTTCCTAAAAATGTGTGTCTGTATAAGAAAGAAGGCTGTGCAAATTTTCAAGTGAGTATCTTAAAAAACAACGGAGTTATTGATAAAAAACTTTTTTTTATTTAAAGTTTGACACCCTGTTTCTTGAAAATGGGACGCCTATGTGAAAATGGCATAAGGAAAGTGTCATTATTTTTGACCCAACAATCTGTGGCCAAGAGCTTGACCTCCTTTTTTGTAACACCCTGTATAGTGTCCCATATGACAGTGGCATATCAAAGTTATGTTTTTTTCTTCATATGAAATGCTCTTATGTTATTGCATTTTTAGCTTATCTGAAAGGAAAAAATAAGATTGGCTTTTGAAGTTGGGATTTAAATTGAGAAATTGAGAGAGAAATCTGAAAAAAATTAGAGAAAAGTACAAATATTTCTGCACCGTAGGATAGTACATAAAAAGTTAAAATAGGGACATATTAGCCGTTTTCCTCTATCTTGAGCCGTTTTCGTTGTACAGGGCCTTGACTTGAAAAATGACGATTTTCACTTGTTTATAGCCTACAGACATATCAATTTAAACTCCAACTGTAGAAACTAATCTTATTTTTTCAGACAAACTAAAATGCAATAACATAAAAGCATTTAATTTTAAAAAGACATAGCTTTGATATGTGACTCTCATATGGGACACACTGTATAGTCCAAAATAATTTAAAATTACTGACAATGTCATCCTATATTTGAATTTGAAAAAAAAAATTGAAACAATCCAGAGTACGACTCGCTTATGCTGGGACACCTTGTATACAGGGTGTCGCTAAAATGTACCAACAATGTTCTACCACAGATTCCCGTGTAAAAAATATGCTGATTTAACCAAAATTATCTATGCCCAAAAAGCTATCCTTTCCAAGATACGGTCCTTAAAATGGGACCAACAAATACACATATTCCAGGATAAATCAAAAATTGATTGACTGAGAAGACTGAGAAGACACAGTTTTAGAAACATTGACATATAGGGTGTTCTTGTTTTTGATGTCACGTCTCACTTTTCACTTCAGAACTTTTTTATCCGCACGTCACTGATTAATTCCGTATTTTTTATCCAAAGGTATTTTTATTTTATCATCATTTTATCATCAAGGATCATTTTATACCAAAATAGTTTAGGTTAAATCGGCATATTTTAAGGCCAGGAATTTGTGGTGGAACGTTGTTGTTGAAGTTATTAAAAAAAGAGATTTTCACAAATGAGACGTTTTTAGTAGTGTATTGAAATGGATCGCACCTAGGTAGGATGATAAGGGAAATATTTCCGTCGCCCTCATTAAATCAGCCCAAATCGAAAAAGCAAACAGTGCAAGCATTAGGTACGTAAATACCTAAAGGTAAAATTGTTAGGAAATTAAATGCAGCCACCCGCCGTTACATCAAGTAAACGATTCCCGTCAGCTCATTAAATATTCATAAAATAGAAGCGCTCTAGCTAGTGGAGTTCCAGCACTTTTAACAACATCGAAGAGACGGCCACCGCAAGGGTAGATAAATATTGCCAGATGCCTCTATGAATACACCCCGCGCCGATTGAAAGGTTGAGCTGACCTAGAAACAGACCGGGTGAAGGAATGTGAAATCATGATTCAGACAATAAGCCTTTGCAGAGACAATGGTAACTCGTTAGGTATCATACCTACGATAATGAAAATTACACCAATCGATAGGACGAATTAATAAACTGCAATAGCCGAAAATTCGCTGCGGTCCCGAAAATGCAAGTAGGTGAAAATGCAAAATGAAAGTTAAGCCGGTGCAATTATAATAGCTAGACACAATGGAAAGGTGCAGAACGCGTCGGCCGATTTGAAGGAAAATTTAGGTAGTTCAGGTTTAGGACAATTCAGTAAGGTAGCCGCGAGGTCAAAGTCTCGTAATTAGGAAATATGATTAAGGAATAAATCACGACATGAGGCAGTGTCAATAAGGTGCATTGTTGAACTCCAGCCGAATTGTCCTTCCTAATCCCAGGAAAAACCCCTTGAGAAATTAATTAGGGCAGATATCATTGCAATCACATTTTCAACAACGTAAAACAATCAACCCGATTTGCAATGTTCACGAGCGCAGATCCCATTTTAAATCAAGTAAAATAATCAGCTAGGTATTAGGCGGCATCACCAGGAAGTAGTAGGTACCTACGCAATTACGTCAATAAATAGAAATAAACCAAGTTAGTCAGGAAACAGGAATATTTCAACAAATAATTACAAATCCACGTATAGGAAATCAAGATAGAGCTAGGAGCGAAAATAGACCCAGATCAGGAATTAATAACCTGTGAACAAAACGGCTCATGAGAGAAATAATTCAATCATTCTGTTTTTCGAGGAGTGCAGATGTAGGATCACGCAAATGTTAGGCAGGAAGTAGTCCCTTTAAATAATACGATTTAGAAAGTGAAAACGAGCCATTCTTCCCATTGTGTGGCGCTATATGACAGGAAATCGCAACAGTAGGTTGCACTCTCTGATAGAACCAAGCAAGCTAAGGCAGGGTTGTCAGATGTAGCATCTGCCACTCGCATACATTATTAGGAAATACCAATTCCATTACAACACACAATTAGGAGTTATAATAGGTACTCGATTACGTTGGGGGAGGCATTCACCTCGATGTCCAGGTGAAGACCTCCGTTGTACCAGTACAAGAGCATGACTCTTTAAAGTGGAAATCGTGGAGCGCAACAGGGCAAAAAGCACCCTCAGAGCAGGACAGAGTAACGCAAACCAAAGCAAAGTTGTCAGGTGTAATAACCGTCCTCACATATCAGGAAATCCTATAACCAAAATAAAGTTAGGATCATGAATTGCAATTCACAAATAAAAAATCCAAAGCAAATCAAAATTAATCTCGAGTATGGGAAAGCCAAGCAAGAAAGTCAAGAAACCAAAGTATCATTATAAGGTCGTTTTTCCGAATCTCTTCTAACCAGATTTTATACACACCTGAATCTTATGTGACAAACGCTATTATTATGTTTCTCATCATACTATCTACGCTCTTTGGGGTGATAGGCCGACGTACTCGTGTTACTGGCAGACCGGTGTGCTGGTACCGATACAAAAGATTAAGTAATTTGTCTGTAAACAAGCCTAAACACGAATGATAAACAAAAGTCCAGCATTTTCAATCATTAACTAGATTAATGGTTAAAGAGTCGTGGTCTGTAGTATGGTCAGCTAATAATCACGTTGAGGAACAAAGATCTTCGAAAGAGAGAACGGAGCCAACATGCTCTGGGTAATGAATCAAGGTGTGTAGAAAAATCTACAACAATACAGTTGATTAAGGTTTAAATCTGAAAAGCACTCGAATGACGAGTAAGGAAAATCACAAGGTAAAACAGTGACAAATGCCAAAGGGCAAGGTAATATAATTATGTGACATAAAGGTCGCCTTACGGGGCAGCATCGACAGGTGCAATAAAAGGTATAACAGTGACAAATGCCTAAGGGCAAGGTAACATATGTGACATAAAGGTCGCCTGACGAGGCAGCATCGACGGATGCAATAAAAGGTAGAACAAGAAAAATAACAACAAGGTATACAAAGTGATAACTAAATACAGTATCACCAAGGTTATGAATTAAATAAACGGAGGTGAAATAATTCACTCTCCCAGGTAAATCAACTGTGAAAATAAAATCATTAAATAAAAGAGAATCGGAAGGAACGATTTTATAAAAGATACGAAATCAAAATTCAGGAGAAGTGGCAACCCTGTACTCGAATAAACCTCGAAATCAAAGAAAATAGAAAAAGGAAATTAGGCAAGGAAAATCGTTGAGTAGGCAACAAGACAGACATTCCCGCCATATCCCGGGTAGTCTGTAACCAACGTGGTTGCATTCTTTAATTAATTCAAGCTGTTGCTTGAAATGAAATCAAAGAGACTAGAAAAAGGAAATTAGGCAAAGAAAATCGTCGACTAGGTAATCAGATAGACATTCCCGCAATATACCGGGTAGTCTGTAAACGAAACAAAAGCAAAAAGAAATAATAAGAAAGCACAGGTGTGCAAAAGAGTGGAATCCGAAATGGATTGGAGTTTGAAAAATGCATGAAAGGGATTCATCATTCGTTTTCCATTGTTTTGTACTCTCTATGCAAAATCACAGCCCCTCTCGCACTTCACCATTTTACGCCCTTGCAAACGAATTCTCTCGCTCATCATTCGCTTTTAGACATATGACAGGAAGTCCACAGTTAACAACAAGTCTCAGTAAATTTCCTCGTTCTTCTGTGTGAAATTCCAATCAACCGAGATCCAATGAGTCATAGTAGGTTCTTTTGCGCATCCGTTTCGGCCATAGTAATCCTGGCATACCTCAATCAAAGAGCAGGGGTGACTACGGTAAAGACAACGGTAAACACAACGTAGGAAAACACAGCGGTCCTATTAGGGGAAACCCAGAGGTAAATAGACGATCACAGTGGCTTTTCGCCACAGAGCAACGGGCACGGGTCATTATCGTTACAGTATGGTCATCATAAAAAGTTAATTATGGGAAAACGATGCAAGATACGAAACTTTTATAAAAACGCATAAAGTTTAGTAAAACCTTTAAGCCTTTGTCCATTCAGTCATTTAAATCTTCGAACCCGGATATCTCTCTTGGTAAACCAGATACAAAAAAATTGTGCAGACAAAAGTTGTTCAGGGCAATGGAGGTCATCTGACTGTATTAATGACTTTATGACCTTGGGATCCAATTTGAAGGTGAAGGTTGTTTTTTTTAAACAGGACAGCCTGTATATTATTATTATCTCACATTTCCTGAGAAAGTCCAATAAGAATGGTTTTCACAGTTGCAGCCTCACATGAGTATGTTATGGAGTTATAAACAAGTGAAAATCGCCGTTTTTCATTTTGAAAGCAGTGTACATCGGAAATTACTCTAAATATCAGAAAACGACTACATGCCCCTATCTTAGCTTTTTATGTGATAAATTTAAACCACATACTTAGTGGGATGTAACATGAAAAGTTAAGATAGGACATGTAAGCCGTTTTCCGATATTTTGAGCCTTTTCCGATGCACAGTGCTTTCGAAATGAAAAAAACCTACCAATCGCATAGATAGTGCATTTTTATGCGATTCAATTATGAATATTTTCACCGTTTTTTCAAATGGATTTCTTAAATTTTCCATAGTCAGTTCATATAAGCGGAGTGGTTTACTGTGAAAATTTAACAATTTTATTCGTTCTCATATGCCAGCCACTGGCTATTGTTGTTATCTGTTTATTTTTGTTAAGCTAGACGTCTAGTCATTTAGGAGAGCTCACAATTTTGTGGTGATAGGCCTGTAAGATAGAAAGCCGTTTATTGTTTTAAAAGAAGTACGAAGTACGTTTATCGTTAGAAAACGGGATTAGTATTTATATATTTATTTCCATTCTAAATTTAAATATATTCTACGTACCCACATATATAAGAAACAAAATAGGTATAAATGTAGTTTTACGGTCACTTATTTCCAATTTGTTCGCAGTAAAGTCCAAACGAAATAATTTATGGAGTTAATTAGCACCGCATTACCGCATTAATAATAATGCAGTAAACATATAGCTTAATTTCATTGGTGTTTTGACAATCGACATCAAAGCATATAATTAACCGGTTGTTGTATTTGGTCAAAGCTACCTTGCTTAAGTTTAATTAAACATGAAGCTGCATAATTAATTACAGAAGGAAGATTTTACCATACTGGCTACTCAAAACTTTATTAAACCCTAAAATGGTTATTTTTACTTGATATAATAGAAAGAACAAACGACTTACCTGAAGGATGTTCGTTCTTTATTATACGAGATGAGTCTTTTCCAAATATGAACACATTAGTATAACACATTTCCGGTGTGTCCGGGACTTCACAGTTGAAAGTAGATACTTGAATTATAAACAAATCCGCTCACGGCTTCTCCGACACATGCTGCTTCAGAACACGGCTTGTGTCCGCGTAATTGTTAATCACTAAAGGGGGAAAGACCGGGACGGGAGGGTTCGAAGTATTTGGAAAAGACTCATCTCGTATAATAAAGAACGAACATCCTTCAGGTAAGTCGTTTGTTCTTTCTATTATACATCGAGCTCGTCTTTTCCAAATATGAACACATTAGTATTTGTTTAAAGAGCGGGTGATTAACAATCCGAAGAGATTAACAACATTATTAAGAACAATTGAATAGGTATATTACCTATGAGTAGCATAAAGAATCGATAAACAATCGATAAGAGAAAACCAATATAAGTAACTAGAATTTTGATAATTGAGAATGAGTGACATAAGAAAGTAGGAACGTAATACTCGTTGAAACGGAAATAATCGAATAGTCATAGACTACTAGGGCCAGTAGGTACACGTCAGGAGGTGATTATTTCCGAGTAAAAAGGGGCACTGGCAATGCTTGGAACTGGGTTGGAAATTTGGCCTGTTACAGGACCTAGCCACTTCGCAGATCAACCGACAGGCTTCGGGATGGCATTGAGGACAACTCCAGCACGGCTTGCCGCTGAAGTCGCTGCATGATGGTAGCTATGGCTTTTGAAAAGTTCGCCACCAATGCCCTTTAAACCAGCGTCTGAGCGTTCAGTGTCAAGATCACGCAGGATTTTTTTTTTTTTTTTTTGATACTAATTGCGTTCCAGCAGCAGTTTTCCTGATGAGGTCCATCCACTCTGTTGAAACCCAGTTGCAGTTTGTGTGAGTTGACTTAAGCGAAGTGTAATTCCTCCAAGCGAAGTGTAATTCCTCCGGTGTCAGACCTCCAACCTGGTGCTAGGCTCGGATGTGAGTTAGAATGCGAGCGAGGGATCCCAGGTGGGTGAGTACCGGGGATATGTAGGGCGTATTTTTAAAAATCCCCCTCTTCACAAGACTTATATATGATGAGAGCGGGCAGACCAAAGATAATTCATACAATGGGAGGAATTCTGCGGCGTGAAGAGGGTGCTCAGGAAGGCATTATGAAATGCGTTATAGTGAGATGCTATTATGTGGGTTCTCTTGGCAGGATGAATGCCGTAGATAGTCCGAGAGTACCCCGAGTACTGTTTCAAGGTGTTTTGAACATAACCGGGATGGCCGTTTTTGGGCACCTCTTTCCGGAGAAAGGATTGCCGGGTAATAGGCGACTAAGAGGGGAAATTTCCCACAGGTGGATGACTTTTCCAGGAGACAAGAGCAGATTTTTCCGGAAAGTGGATAACCACTTACTGATAGCTAGGGAGCTAGGATAGCTTCTCTGTAAGAATTTTCAAGGATAGCCTATGCACTTGCAGTCAGACTACTGCACTTCTGGTTTCTTATGTGGTTGAAAGCGGACGCGTAGGGGATAGTTGGTTCCACCTTCAAGCATCTGGATTCCCGGTTGGCGTTCATGCTGTTGGTGGAGCTGATGTAAGGGCTGTCAACATAAGTTGATTCAGTATTAGGTATTGAAAGTCTCTGCTAAGGTGAGATTTTTTTTTTGTATTTCACTCCACCCATTTTGTTGATATAGGAAATGGCTATTATCAAGCCGTAAGGAAGGTTAGAGAGCAGTAAATCGATGAGTTATGTGAGTTGTTTCGTAACTCTATAAAACTATACAGGTTTTCGTAGGAAAGAACTAGCTCTTTCCTCGGGTAATAAGAAACCCAGAAGGTCTACCGCAAACGGGGCATCCTGTATACATTGGAATTCCGTTGATTAATAATTAGCAATAAATAATCATCTAAGTGATTGACGCAACTGATGTCGAGAGAACATAACTGACCTAGAGCCAGTTTTAGGATCCCAAAGTGAAATATAATTCCCGGTCTCGGTGCAGAGACCGAAGGGTGCGGCATGTGTATAAGCATGCTGCGTTGGGAAACTCGAAGTTCGAGTATTTCCTGAATGACGCGTGAATACGAATCATGATTGTAAGAAGCGTTCATGAGATCTATTTCCGTTAGGAAACAATTAACGGAAGGACCATGCCGAAGAAAGTGGTCCGCCAGGTGAGCCGTCGCATTGATGGCAACACTTATGCCCGGTTGCACGAGCCTCGATTTTAAAACGCCCTGTATTATCAGAATATTGGTCTGATAGGGTTGGAACCAAACTCTACTCCCTTGTAGAAGAGTTAATTACCAACAAAAAGTAAAATATCCTTGAATATATTCACCAGAGTTTCAAAATTTGAAAGTTAAAATCGGCAAAATGCAAATTTTAAAATTAAATTTAAAATGCAAATAATTATGCATGCCAGGAAGGAATCTAGGTTGCGTGCGTGGAAAAGCACCGAGAGATCTAGCCAAAACTTGGCTCAGGTGGTTGAAGTGCAAAAATGGTTAAAACGTACAAAGACGGTTGTTTAAAACTAAGGCCTAAAACTTATACCACTTGCACAGAGACGGCTGGCAAAAACTTATTCATGCCGGGAAGGAATAGGTTACGAGGTTACGTGCAAAGGAATAGCACCAAGACATCTGGCGAAAACTTGGCCCAGGAAGAAATGTTAAAGTGCAAAAAAGGGTTAAAACGTGTACCAGTTTGCACAAAGACGACTGGCCAAAACTAAGGCCTAAAACTTATACTACTTGCACAGAGACGGCTGGCAAAAACTATGTCATGCCGGGAAGGAATAAGTTACGTGCAAGGAATAGCACCAAGACATCTGGCCAAAACTTGGTCCAGGAAGAATTGGTTAAAGCGCAAAAAAGAGTTAAAACTTGTACCACTTTGCACAAAGACGGCTGGCTAAAACTAAAGCCTATTTGTATTTGTATTGTATTTTTGAGGGTGATTAAGTTACTGAGACCTAAAAGATCTATTGTATCCCCTCTACTTTGCTTCGCCTGGTGTGGAATCCCTTTAGTGAAGCACCCTCTCCAAGTCCGTTTCCGTGAGAAACTTCAGGATTTTGAGAGGATCAAGGTCGGGTAAGTTCCCTGCCTCTAGCTGGTGAACTAAAGCCTAAACTTAGACAACTTAGACCACTTGTACAGAGATGGCCGGCAAAAAACTTATGTCATGCCTGGAAGGAATAGGTTATGTGCAAGGAATAGCACCGAGACCGCTGGCCAGAAACTTGGCCCACAAAGAAATTGTTGAAGTGCAAAAAATGGTTCTAACTTGTACCACTTGCGCAGAGACGGCTGGTTAAAACTTATGCCACGCCAGAAAGGAATAGTTAACAGACAAGGAATTGCCCAGAGACAGCTGGCTAAAACTTATGCCAGGAAGAAGGGCAAAACTTGCACCAAAGCGCCTGGCTGAAACTTATGCCAAGAGGGAAAAAGGGTAAAACTTGCACGACAGGCTGAGTGCAAGTACATACCTGAAAGATCAGGAACCGATGTAGAACGGTCGTCAGCCGATAGGTGGTGTTTTTCCAGATGGCACAGTTTCCGTTTGAGGCGTTCTAGTCTGGTCCGCTCCATGTTCGGTGGAAAGACTTATATCATTTGCAGGCTGGCTAAAACTTATGCCAGGAAAGAAGAATCCACGGGACATCTGGCTGAAACTTATGCCAGGAAGAAAGGTGGAAGTGCAGCAAAATGGTTAAAACTTATACCACGATGCACCGGTGCCTGGCTGAAACTGTACCACTAAGCACCGGTGCCTGGTTGAAACTTCTGCCAGGATCAGTTCAAGACATCTGGCTGAAACTTATGCCAGTGTGTGGAAGTGCAACAAAAAAGGTTAAAACTTACCACTATGCACCAAGGCGGCTGGCTAAAACTTATGCCAGGAACGAAGAATCCACGTGGCATCTGGCTGAAACTTATGCCAGGAAGGAAACGTTGAAGGTGCAACAAAATGGTTAAAACTTATACCACTATGCACCGCTGTCTGGCTGATACTTCCTCCAGGATGAGTTCGAGACATCTGGCTGAAACTTATGCCAGGGTGTGAAAGTGCACCAAAATGGTTAAAACTTGTACCACAATGCACCGATGCGTCTGGCTGAAACTTATGCCAGGAAGGAAGAATCCACGTCACATCTGGCTGAAACTTATGCCAGGAAGAAAGGGTGGAGGTGCAACAAAAAATGGTTAAAGCTTATACCACTATGCACCGGTGCCTGGCTGAAACTTATGCCAGGAGGAGTTCGAGTAGGATCAGAATGGTCAGAATCCGATGTGGAACTATATCGTCAGCGGAGAGAAGGTCTTTTTCCATGGGGCACAGTTTCCATGGTCTCGCATACACTATATACTTACGTCGTATTACCGTAATACGTATTTACGGCGGGATTATACGCACTGGCGGGAGCACGACCGTCGCGGACGACACAAGAAAGTGTTCTGAAGCAGCATGTGTCGGAGAAGCCGTGAGCGGATTTGTTTATAATTCAAGTATCTACTTTCAACTGTGAAGTCCCGGACACACCGGAAATGTGTTATACTAATGTGTTCATATTTGGAAAAGACGAGCTCGATGTATAATAGGTATTATACAGGATGATTCACTTTCTTGTTTTCTCTACTACCTGGAAACTCTGACTATATAGGAAAAAAGAAATACTATATCCTAGGCTTCTTAAAGCCGTTAGTATACGAATGAATATGTTGTTGTCAGTCTGCTCCGAGCAGCCATTTAGGGAAACCAAACATATAAATTCTTCACACCATGGTGGAAATATCTGTGATCACGGCGGTGAACGAGTGCAGGAAGTATTTATGTTGGGATCGAAAAGAGGGATGGCCTTCACTTGAATAGAGCCAGAGATGTCATGTGTTGAATGTAGTGCAGCTACTAAACATCGAAGCAATATTCTCGACAAGTTCCTATTTGGCAGACGTAGAGAGCTGACAAATTGTACGAGTCACTCTTAGGTGAGATTTAGGTTTTGAAGCAATTCCTATCAGATCGAATTACACCTTATGCAGGGCTAGGCAATTCATAAGGATAGGGTGGAACTAAAATAGAAATTTTAAGGGTTTCTTGTGGAATTATTTGGAAGCTATCTCTGTAGTAGAGCTCAAAATTTGTTGAAGTTTCTGGCTTCAAGTCTGACTTCAATAGGACTCAGGGGGCTACCCATAACAACTTCATCCTTTTGTTAATAGAAGTCACCATTCCACTGAAAATAGGTGGTGGTGAGTACATGATGGAAGAGAGAGGTGATGTCCCTTAGAAAGATGCACTGAATGTGTCGAAGGGTCTTGTCGATGAGCACCACGGTGAACAGGGAAACGACATCAAAACTGAAGAGAATATCACTGGAATGGGTTGATGTTTTTCTCGAAGTGACCCGAGTTTTTAATATGGGATTCTGTAGATTCAACGTGTGGCTGCAGCAGGTTGGTTAGAAATTTGACCAGAGAATATGTCGGGGAATCAATGGCACTGACAGTAAGTTTAGTTTGAAAATAATTACAAGCATAAATAATAAAAAAAATAATTTACTGATTGAGTCTGGGACTACCCAAGCAGCACACTTTAGTTTAAAAAACGTTTTTATTCATGTATTACCGTACGTATAGATACGGTCGATGATCTACGTGCGCACGAACGTTCGAATGTCCGCCCGTTAAACGTATATAACATTGGAAAGAATAAAGGTCTATTTGTACTATCTGAATAAATAAGGTAAAAACGTATTAAATAGTGATAGTTTTAAAGGTTTAAAAGAAACGTTTTCTACATATTAAAAACAATCCACTTATAAACGTATTTATAAGAACGTATTTTTTGACATTGAAAATAAATAACGTATTCTCTACGTATGTTTGACTCCCGATTTTACGCGTTCATTGACACCAAATGTTATACGCATCTAAAGGACATATATTTTACCTTCACTTTTGAATAAATTTTAAACGTATGTTGACACCCAATGGTATACGTATTTTTACACTCAATGCTATACGTATTTAAATGACGTATTTTTACCTGCACTTTTGAACTAATTTAAAACGTATGTGGACACCCAATCGTATACGTATGTCGACACCTAATCGTTTACGTATGTTGACACTCGATGCTATACGTATTTAAATGACGTATTTTTACCTTCACTTTTGAATTAATTTTAAACGTATGTGGACACGCAATCATATACGTATGTTGACACTCGATGCTATACGTATCTTAAAGACGTATATTTACCTTCACTTTTGAATTAATTTTAAACGTATGTGGACACGCAATCATATACGTATGTTGACACTCAATGCTATACGTATCTTAAAGACGTATATTTGGCGTTTACTTTTTAATTAAATGTAAACGTATGTTGACACGCAATCGTATACGTATATTAACACCCAATTGTATACGTATGTTCTTAGGATGTATATTATCTTTAATCCACTCTATGGTAAATATTTTTGTAATCCTTTCATGTACTGAAAAATCCACAAAAAAAATCTTGAAAGAAACCAATTACCTAATACAGTACCCAGTCAAAAATTTATTTTTGGTATAGGTACCTAATTTAGAATCATTATTAGCAAAAAATATAATTGAAAAAACTTATACTTACCTTATTATATTGATTTTCAATATAGGTCCAAATTAATCTTCATCAGTAATCAATAAATATATCATTTTTTAACAGGATTATTAAGGTTTATGGTTTGATATATTTATTATTTGAATCTGACTCGTATCATTTGCTGCTATAACTCTGAGTACCTATAATACTCTATAATACCTACTTAAAAAACGAGATAAATTTGAACCTATGAATTCAATATGTCCTTCTGCCTATTATAACAAGGTGTATAAAAGTTTTATAGTAACTATAGAAAAATTAAATTTTGCAAATTGGAAATTACAAATGACTAGGGCATCAGAAAAAAAACACCTAATAAACTGTAAGTTTTTATTAGGAAAATGCAGCCTTAACTTGAAAAAAACATTGAACATTAATAGTTGTATGTCTTCAAATAATTAAAATTATTGTTAAAGATATTAATTTTGTGAGAATGAATCTACCACACAAGCAAATATTTTTTTCTGTTAGGTATTTATAAGTTCGCTCACTATCTAATAACATATAAAGCATAAATTCAATATTCGAGAAAACAAAATTAATATTTGGTAACACTCTATACTGTTGTATACATATAATATTAATTATTTCTTACTCCTCCTTTTACTATTTTTGTGTCTTTTTATTGAATCAGTGTCTCTACTTTGCAAACTTCAGCCAATCTTTCAGTTCTTTTACAAAATTTCGTATGTCGGTGCATGGTAAAAGTTTAAAAGCTGCTCTCTTCTCGAATAGGACGGTTTTACAGCCTCTAAAATTAGTCTAGATTATTATTTTGCACATTATAGGTACCAGTTATTAGTTTTGTGTATATGTAATTATAAATTAATGTAAGTAATTATAATAATTATAAATGTGTATGAGTATTATTATACTTACATCATTCTTGTCTCTTTCACTGGGCGTTTATCTCGACCTGATCTGCTATTGAGAATACATTCAGTGGACAATTTGCAAATTTTTCCCTGCTGTTTTGAAGGGTAGAAAAGGTCACCACTAAAATGTATTTTGCACGTAACTTTTTCTCACACCTGTATCGCCATTTTTAAATCCATCAATCCCAGAAATCGTATCTCAGCTCAGATACGCACCTACCTACCTATGAAAATGTTAAAATAGGTATTTATTATTATTGATTGAAAACTTTGTTAGGTAAGTACTTACTTTGCACGTAACGTAATTCCATCACTCACTTTACTTTGGTGTTATAACTCGTGTTATAATAACTTTATCATGTCAATCAGTCAATCACACGCTAAATCAGCATCAACATCTAGACTAGAACTGGAACTGAGACTGAGACGGAGAGCGTACTGACTGGGTGGGAAGTGATATTTTCATTTTCATTTAAATTTTTTGTATTCTCACGGAAACAAATAGGTACAGACTGCAGACCATGCACCTGCAGATGTAGGGTTGCGGATGGCGGAGTAGGAGACGAAAACAGGTTCTCTGTCCCGTACCCCTTGACTGGAAGTCTGGTCGTTGAATACATACCAATACCAAACGTAGAAAAAGAAACAATTTCAATAACATAAATAAACGTTGTACTTGAACTGAACTTTAACGAATACTATATACAAATGGTTTATGTGGTCTACGTAATATACGTGTTTATAATAAATAAACGTTTTTAGTCTCGACGTTTTTTTTGAGTAGCTTTTCTGCTAATGGGAAACGTTGAATACATACAAATACCAAACGTCGAAAAAGAAACAATTTCAATAACATAAATAAACGTTGTACTTGAACTGAACTTTAACGAATATTAAATACAAATGGTTTATGTGGTCTACGTAATATACGTGTTTATAATAAATAAACGTTTTTAGTCTCGACGTTTTTTTTTGAGTAGCTTTTCTACTAATGGGAAACGTTGAATACATACCAATACCAAACGTAGAAAAAGAAACAATTTCAATAACATAAATAAACGTTGTACTTGAACTGAACTTTAACGAATATTAAATACAAATGGTTTATGTGGTCTACGTAATATACGTGTTTATAATAAATAAACGTATTTAGTCTCGACGTTTTTTTTTGAGTAGCTTTTCTACTAATGGGAAACGTTGAATGCATACCAATACCAAACGTAGAAAAAGAAACAATTTCAATAACATAAATAAACGTTGTACTTGAACTGAACTTTAACGAATATTAAATACAAATGGTTTATGTGGTCTACGTAATATACGTGTTTATAATAAATAAACGTTTTTAGTCTCGACGTTTTTTTTTGAGTAGCTTTTCTACTAATGGGAAACGTTGAATACATACCAATACCAAACGTCGAAAAAGAAACAATTTCAATAACATAAATAAACGTTGTACTTGAACTGAACTTTAACGAATACTATATACAAATGGTTTATGTGGTCTACGTAATATACGTGTTTATAATAAATAAACGTTTTTAGTCTCGACGTTTTTTTTGAGTAGCTTTTCTGCTAATGGGAAACGTTGAATACATACAAATACCAAACGTCGAAAAAGAAACAATTTCAATAACATAAATAAACGTTGTACTTGAACTGAACTTTAACGAATATTAAATACAAATGGTTTATGTGGTCTACGTAATATACGTGTTTATAATAAATAAACGTTTTTAGTCTCGACGTTTTTTTTTGAGTAGCTTTTCTACTAATGGGAAACGTTGAATACATACCAATACCAAACGTAGAAAAAGAAACAATTTCAATAACATAAATAAACGTTGTACTTGAACTGAACTTTAACGAATATTAAATACAAATGGTTTATGTGGTCTACGTAATATACGTGTTTATAATAAATAAACGTTTTTAGTCTCGACGTTTTTTTTTGAGTAGCTTTTCTACTAATGGGAAACGTTGAATGCATACCAATACCAAACGTAGAAAAAGAAACAATTTCAATAACATAAATAAACGTTGTACTTGAACTGAACTTTAACGAATATTAAATACAAATGGTTTATGTGGTCTACGTAATATACGTGTTTATAATAAATAAACGTTTTTAGTCTCGACGTTTTTTTTGAGTAGCTTTTCTGCTAATGGGAAACGTTGAATACATACAAATACCAAACGTCGAAAAAGAAACAATTTCAATAACATAAATAAACGTTGTACTTGAACTGAACTTTAACGAATATTAAATACAAATGGTTTATGTGGTCTACGTAATATACGTGTTTATAATAAATAAACGTTTTTAGTCTCGACGTTTTTTTTTGAGTAGCTTTTCTACTAATGGGAAACGTTGAATACATACCAATACCAAACGTAGAAAAAGAAACAATTTCAATAACATAAATAAACGTTGTACTTGAACTGAACTTTAACGAATATTAAATACAAATGGTTTATGTGGTCTACGTAATATACGTGTTTATAATAAATAAACGTATTTAGTCTCGACGTTTTTTTTTGAGTAGCTTTTCTACTAATGGGAAACGTTGAATGCATACCAATACCAAACGTAGAAAAAGAAACAATTTCAATAACATAAATAAACGTTGTACTTGAACTGAACTTTAACGAATATTAAATACAAATGGTTTATGTGGTCTACGTAATATACGTGTTTATAATAAATAAACGTTTTTAGTCTCGACGTTTTTTTTTGAGTAGCTTTTCTACTAATGGGAAACGTTGAATACATACCAATACCAAACGTCGAAAAAGAAACAATTTCAATAACATAAATAAACGTTGTACTTGAACTGAACTTTAACGAATACTATATACAAATGGTTTATGTGGTCTACGTAATATACGTGTTTATAATAAATAAACGTTTTTAGTCTCGACGTTTTTTTTGAGTAGCTTTTCTGCTAATGGGAAACGTTGAATACATACAAATACCAAACGTCGAAAAAGAAACAATTTCGATAACATAAATAAACGTTGTACTTGAACTGAACTTTAACGAATATTAAATACAAATGGTTTATGTGGTCTACGTAATATACGTGTTTATAATAAATAAACGTTTTTAGTCTCGACGTTTTTTTTTGAGTAGCTTTTCTACTAATGGGAAACGTTGAATACATACCAATACCAAACGTAGAAAAAGAAACAATTTCAATAACATAAATAAACGTTGTACTTGAACTGAACTTTAACGAATATTAAATACAAATGGTTTATGTGGTCTACGTAATATACGTGTTTATAATAAATAAACGTTTTTAGTCTCGACGTTTTTTTTTGAGTAGCTTTTCTACTAATGGGAAACGTTGAATGCATACCAATACCAAACGTAGAAAAAGAAACAATTTCAATAACATAAATAAACGTTGTACTTGAACTGAACTTTAACGAATATTAAATACAAATGGTTTATGTGGTCTACGTAATATACGTGTTTATAATAAATAAACGTTTTTAGTCTCGACGTTTTTTTTTAGTAGCTTTTCTACTAATGGGAAACGTTGAATACATACCAATACCAAACGTCGAAAAAGAAACAATTTCAATAACATAAATAAACGTTGTACTTGAACTGAACTTTAACGAATATTAAATACAAATGGTTTATGTGGTCTACGTAATATACGTGTTTATAATAAATAAACGTTTTTAGTCTCGACGTTTTTTTTTGAGTAGCTTTTCTACTAATGGGAAACGTTGAATACATACCAATACCAAACGTAGAAAAAGAAACAATTTCAATAACATAAATAAACGTTGTACTTGAACTGAACTTTAACGAATATTAAATACAAATGGTTTATGTGGTCTACGTAATATACGTGTTTATAATAAATAAACGTTTTTAGTCTCGACGTTTTTTTTTGAGTAGCTTTTCTACTAATGGGAAACGTTGAATGCATACCAATACCAAACGTAGAAAAAGAAACAATTTCAATAACATAAATAAACGTTGTACTTGAACTGAACTTTAACGAATATTAAATACAAATGGTTTATGTGGTCTACGTAATATACGTGTTTATAATAAATAAACGTTTTTAGTCTCGACGTTTTTTTTTAGTAGCTTTTCTACTAATGGGAAACGTTGAATACATACCAATACCAAACGTCGAAAAAGAAACAATTTCAATAACATAAATAAACGTTGTACTTGAACTGAACTTTAACGAATACTATATACAAATGGTTTATGTGGTCTACGTAATATACGTGTTTATAATAAATAAACGTTTTTAGTCTCGACGTGTTTTTTGAGTAGCTTTTCTATTAATGGGAAACGTTGAATACATACCAATACCAAACGTCGAAAAAAATAACATAAATGAACGTTTAGGAGACTCGCGTAGCCTAGTGGTTAAGTCCGCTGCCTACCGAGCCTAAGGTCGCGAGTTCGGGACTCACCGGCTCGTGTTATTTTTCGGATGCATTTTCGAATGTATGTGAAAAATACAACAAGCGACCGAACGTTTAAATTTATAAAAGGCATACTTGAGGCTGGGTGAATGAGTAAGATACTCGAAATCCCGTGTTACGGGAGTGGAGCGACTTTGTCTTACCTACATAGTTAAGACCGATGCTCCCTCCTTTTAAAAAAAAAAAAAATAATAAATGAACGTTGTACTTAAACGGAAATTTAACGAATATTATATACAAATGGTTTAGATAGCCTACGCAATATACGTATTACCAGGGTTAAATTCTTACTGTAACTTATACGTATTCATATCTCCTAATATTTAACGTATAAGGTATATTACCAACGTCTATTTTGATAGATAAGATACGTATAGTTTAAAAAGCGTGACTAATATACGTTTGGAAATTAAACTGAAACCAAATTTAAACCAATTTTACGCATAATAAACGTTTAATACACCAAGCTGTGCTGCCTGGGTACTTTATGGACGAACCTCTCAAGGTAAATCTGATACAGTATTATATGATAATTTGTACGCAACGGAATTCAAAATAAAAAGCGGTAGGAATAAGATTTTTTTGAAATTTTACAAGCTTTTTTCTTTAAACGATACTTAAATAATACTAAAATAAATCAATTTCTCTGCACTTTGACAGCCTGGTGGAAAATTATTTTCTAGCTCTATAGTTAGGTAATTTAAATTGTTTCAGAGCAGCGAATTTTGTAATAATTTTAAAAGACATCACCGTAAAGTTCAGAATAAATTACTAAAATTTTCTTCCCTAAAATGTATTATCGACTTAATAAAAATATTTGAAAAGCCCAGAAGCCTTAAGAAGCATTACAACTCAGCAACCTGACAAAGAAATCTCTTCGCTGGTGCGGAAATTAATTAATTTCTCTCAGTTATTTGAACAAGGATTTAACGTTATTATAAGGCTAATTTGAAACAAAAAATGTGGTCGTATTAAATAGGGAAATTCTGTTTACATTGTTCTTATTTTTGTTATAAATGTGTTAAAATTGGTAAAAATACCAGATATATAAGCGAATTTTCCTCTTAATAAATAATTTTACTAGATACCGGACTTACCTACGTATCTGTACGAGAAAAGAACCAGGATACTAATTATCTGATTCTTTTTTAATTGCTGTTGAAAGAGGAAATCGAAGAATCGTAAGAGCTAATTGAGGAAGTTTTTAGTGTTTGATTGCTTTGGTGAGATTCCTAAAAATTTGGAGAGCTTCTCTCGTATAAATTATTCCCATTATTTTTTCATCATTGATCCATTCAACTCTTCCAAACGATGTTTGGCGATGATTATTGAAAATTTAATGCAGAATGTTAATTTAAAATATAAAATTTAATTTTTTTAATAAAACATGAAATATTGATTTGTATGTTTATAAAAATAATAACAAAAATCTTTGTTTTACGAATTTGGTAAGTATACATGCCTTATATTTTTTTATAAAAAAATAATATCACGTTTAGAACCTTTAATTTAAAATTAACGCAAGATCGGTTGTTTTAATTTTATAAGTGTTGCTGTAGGGTTTATTATTACACTTTAGGATATTTTGTAATTCCCTTTATTTTTTAATCCCCAAAAAAATGTTTGTTGAAAAAAAACCCTTTAATAAAGCTTAATTAACAAAATAGGACGAATCTTATTATATTAAAATTACAATAATTATAGTGTATAAAAATAGCGGTTTTGTTTCTACTTGGCCAATGGCGTAGGCAGGAAAAAGCTCTCTGTCAATTTAATGACATATGTTTTCTAAGGAAGTGAACTGACATTTTTGCAGTAGACAGCCATAATAATACACTTTGACTTCAAAACCAATTTCAGGAAGCACATTTTAAAACGACAAAAACACCATAATCCATACATTAATTTATAATATGCTTTAGAACAAGCCTACGCCACTGATATAGGTACAATTCAGGTACCTATATCACAGTATCCAGTCACTATTCAGTGCGGCGGTATTATCTACATCAAACATCAATGGTTCAGTTTCTAGAAATACTCCAAAATGCCAAGTGCAGCTATTTAAGATCCGACATCGCAAGGCGAAATGAGAATTAGTATTTCAAATCTGAAATGACAAACTTCCAGTCATACGTAAAGTTCAGTTTCAAAAGTTCCAGAATTATATCCCAGTAGTATGCACAATGTACCTACACTTCTGCATTCAGATTACCAAGTATAAGATCTACAGCCCAAAACGATAACCAATTATTTCAGCTCAGGCATTTAATATTTCTGAGTGGTTGATACTATCTGAATATAGGGTATGTACTTCATGAAATAATGTTGGATTGGAATCTTACTGGAATATTAGTAATTATATTGAGGGCCGTTAAGTAAGGAGCTACGAAAAACTAATGTTCAACAGACAATAGGGGCACCTGATCATTCTTCGTTAAGTTATTGAACAGGGTGACTTAATTTCGATGTTTTAAAAGCGTTTCTCCATAAGAGATACAGAAAAATGAACGCCAATCTTCGATCTTTTATTTTTAGAAAACGTCAATGGTGAAAACTAAAATTGGCTATCGTCTTTTGTTTGCAAAAACTCGATTTTTCGATTTTTAGTTTTTCCGTTCTCTCCCACTTATATGGTAAGGAGAGTTAAAAGGAAATAATTTACAGATTTTTAAAAAGAATAAAGACATAAAGTAATTTTTTTATTATGGAAGTCATAGTTGACTTTGACATCATTAGAAACACAGTTTTTGCCATCAGAATGACATGCAGGGTGACCGCGAGAGTCGCGAAAAAGTTCAATAACTTTTTATTGATGTATCGATTTGATTTTTTGCTAAAAGGTATAAGGGAGCGCAAAGTTCAGTTTGTGAAACTTTTTCACTTTTCACAACTTTAAAAATTCGTCGCCAGTTTCTGTAGTGTAGACATCTAATTTATATTACATTAATTTACATTACATTATAATAATAAATTTAGGCTTATGTAATTTGGAATTACGAATTAATTATTTTTGAATTATTATTTAGGGAAAATTCCAGATTAGACTCGGCATTATTAAAGGCCTTTGTGTCCCCTACCTATGCTGCTTCTTGATCTCAATCAAGTAAAAATTTATTTTGATAACAAATCATGTAATTATTAAAAACAATAAAATTAAAATTCAACCTTCTATAGGATTAGAAATAAAATTCCAGCATCGCATTATTCTGCCTCAGAGGTCATAAAATATTGAATATTCAAATAATAAGATTATATAAATTCAAATTAAGTATAGGGAATGTGTAGGTTTACTTATTTTCCAAAAGCATAAAGTTTGGCTATTGACTTAATTTATTTATGTATTTTTTTACACTCAAGTTGACAACTATTATTTATTTAAACATGAACAGCTAATATTTATTTGTAAGCACAGATTTTATTTATTTAACGTATTTACCAATACAAGAACTTGTTCATTATATCAAACGCGTCTATTTATACCAATACTCCACACTTGCATGCGCTTCTCGATTAATAATAATTAGTGTCCATAGAATATGTCGGTGTTCGAGCGGAGTCCTCCACACGTGAACTCGTCTAATTTCGATAGAACATCGCAAGCGACAGAGTTCCAATAGACACTATTTCGTTGGAGTCATTGCTAGAGAATACTTCTGGTTTTTTCTCGATTATTCAATTCGAGGGAAACACAAACCATGTATTATTATGATATAAGTATACCGCCGCGGGCAAATGAGTAAGTGACTTGAAAAGCAACACCACATCATTTGTGCATGCCCTACAATATCTTAAATGTTTTTGCAACAGTCTACGACACAAATGTTGGTTCCATAAATTCACATAGCAACAATGCTTAAACATTAACGATAGATGTCTATCTTAACAATGGTCAATCTTTGTGCGTGTGAATGGTGGCGCGAGAATAATGCTCAGTCCAAATGAAATAAACTTTAGCTAAAACACTCCTAAATAAAAATAATTTTGGTAAAAATATAATTAAACTACTTTTAATTCTTGCTTCTATAATCAATATAACATTTACTTTATGGTGCTTTGAACAATTTCCAAATTCTAATTTTAATTCGACGATATTTTCTTCTTAATTTAAAAAACTGAGTCTGTACGAGAATAATTTACGTTAATTGAATTAGTTTATTATTATTTTTTTAATTAAAATTAACCTACAAGGTCCTGCCACCTTGTTCACTTTTTTTGGAAAATCAATCAGCTCAGAATGTAGAAAATTCTAACTAACTTTCTCTACTTCCCCAACGGTTGGTCACTAAGATAATTTAGTAAAAATATGAGATCAATTGCCGAGTCAGATGATGAGTTATTTGGGCTTGGCGGAGAACCGGATGCCAAATCTTCTGCAGTTTCAACCCTTCCTCATTACTGTACGTCGCGTCAACACCACTACATCCGTTTGAATCGTGAAACACTTGAAATCTATTGGCATCCGAACAATTTCAAAAAAAAGGAGGAATAATCAATCCTTTCAACGGCAAACAGTCCGCAGATGCACATACAAATGGATATTATTCATTAATATTGAAAATTGTAAACGCAATGGAATAAGAGTATAGTTCGAGAGAATTTTGTATACAGGTGTCCCCGCTCATTCGAGCCGGTCTCTGTGGGTCAAGCGATTGATTTTTTCAATTTTTTTTTTGGAAAATTCAGGATTACAATGACCACAAAATGCTTTAGATGAAAGAAAGTTTTCAAGTCGTATCGTAAAAAGTTTTTAAGGCATAAATTTACAACTATCATCAATTTTATTGAAAAATTTTACAGCAAAATATCTTGCGCCTGTAAAAGAAAAATCGTGAGACGATGAAAATAATGGGACATTTTATGCTTACATCTGGTCAGATATGCATGTCACTCATTTCCGTGAAACTTATGTATATTGCTCTTTACATAACATACCGTGTGTCCCCGGATAGGTGAAACGACTCTTATAAAAGACAAAAAAATTTTGATTTTAATTTTCATTTTTTGGGATTCAGCCCTGCTTGGTTAAAGAGTAATTTCTAACAAAATTTTAGTTTTGAAAAATCAAGCATGCCTTGGAAATTTAAAAATAACATTTTTTCTGTGGCGTAAAGTGCCTTTTATGTGACAAATACGAAAAAATGTTATTTGAAAAAGTTGTTAAGAATCAACATTTAGGTCTGTATACCAAATTTCAAAATCATAGGCCAACTTTGATCTTTTACATTTACTTTTATGTTTATTTCACAAATCAAAGAATTTTATTTGTAACAAAGACTGATATTGACAGATTGCTACTGCTATGGATACAATTTGTTTTTTCCATGGCAGTCTTTGTTACAAAATGAAATTCTTTGATTTGTGAAATAAAACATAAAAATAAATGAAAAAATAAAAGTTGACCTATGATCTTGAAATTTGGTATAAAGACCTGAATGTTGATTCTGAACAACTTTTTCAAATAACATTTTGTCGTATTTGCCCCATAAAAGGCACTTTACTCACCAGAAAAACCGGTTTCTTGGAAATTTCCAAGGCATGCTTGATTTTTCAAAACTAAAATTTTGTTAGAAATTACTCTTTAGCCAAGCAGGGCTGAACCCCAAAAAATTAAAATTAAAATCAAAAAAATTTTGTCTTTTATAAGAGTCGTTTCACCTATCCGGGGACACACGGTATGCACTGAAAAATATAGTGATGGAAAAGTTAGAATTTTAAGCCTGATGAACGAGTTCCTACAATCATATTCCCGTAAACCAACACCTCCATAAACCTCATTGCCCGTCTTTGAAGGAAAAAATGCGGTGTCGTATAAATGAGTGACTCCAGATCAGAAGCGCATAATTTAGATGCGTTTGAAATAGAGCATGGTATGCCATAAGCGGTATAGACAATGAGATCGAATTAAGTAAATTTCTGAGAACAAAAATTGAAGAACTTAACTTTCTGCACACCATGTAACCGCGCGACTTGAAACGCAAATCATCGTCAAAGCGTCAACGGCAATCACGCCTCAAAGAAAAGATAACCTCTGTAGACCTACCAACATTTAGCTGAATCTATTTGAGACAAACCCATTTTTGACCGATTCCGTGGCTCTAATACTGGATTCAACAGCCTTCTTCAAATCACTTCTGGAACTCGTCAGAGTAGTCTCATCATTCATCAGCAAAAAACAAAATTTTAGCAACATCTACAACCTCTGGTAGGTCATTTATAAAAACCAACAATAAGAGTGGTCGAAACACCGACCCCTGGGGTACACCAAAATTTTAAAGGCAAGAATTCGGATTGGCCACCATTCGCACGCACAGCCTGGAATCTGCCGGTAAGAAACGATGTTATCAATCGTACTCTCGACGGATTAAGATTAAACATGTAAAGATCACGTGATTATATGATGTGGTCAACACAATGGAAAGCCTTGGTTAGGTCAAGAAACGCAGCAAAAGTTAAATCACCCCTCTCAAAACCATCCAAGATGGCATTTATCAACTCTATCATAGCTCCACTTCGTAAAGTCCACCCGAATTCCGGAAGTTTCCCTTTATCAATGGGCATATGTTTCGTGGGCAGAAGAACTTGGGTAACCTAAATTTTCCATAATTCTAGTCAGAATTGACGCTGGAAGCGTTTTCAATTTCAAAGAAAACATACCTACACAAGGTAATAATTAACTTTCGTGAAACTTTTATATATAGAAAGAAAGTTGAAGACGATGTACAAAATTCGGTTAGATTTATAGATTCTAGAATAGTGGAGCAGGTTCGGTAATATGATTTCCCAGATGGGTTGATTAGTATTTAATATCGGTGGTAATTTGGTCAACGGGCAATCTGGGCATGAGAGATGAAGGGATAGACTGCGTGTCTCCAATTCTCCGAGTTGGCCGCTCGTGCCCGATGCAGGCATCAGGCATGCTACTCTGCTGCCACCGCCAGATCTCGCTCCTAATCTGCCGCCGTTGCCTGGCTGCCGCCGCCGACGCCGCCGACGCCGCCGCCGCCTGCTCTCAGTCGCCGTTCGCACTTCTCGCCGTGCACTCGCTCGAACCGCCGACATGAGCCATTCCCGCGTGCATTCCATACCATCAGCTTCCGACCAACAAAGAGCTTCCGGGTGACATAGTCACTTCAATCCGGTATTCATGGTAGTTTTGAATAATTGTCTCAGTAACTTCCAATTATGTTCAGTGTCCGTTATATTGACATATTATTATATCTAACAATATTTTTCAACTGTGTTTTATCGCAAAATAAACCATTAGATGTTAGAACTAATATAATACGTCACAGTCGTTCCAAAAGTCGTTTACCTAGAGAAAGAAGACATGAATATTACTGGAATCAGAACTTTCAGTTCGTTGGTGCTGGTAACGTCCCTGGATTCCCCTTTAATGAATTTCTTCTAGCTACTCCAACAAATGCATTAGGTATTAATCAAATAACAAGAAACGAGCTATCCAATATATCACAAATAAACCACAATGAACCATTCAAAGAATCCATCAAAGCAACCGAACATAACTCGCCGTCTAACAGACAAATAATTGTAGCTTCCAGTTTCCAGAATCCGAAACACAACAATAGCACATGGCAACAACAAGTCGGTATTGTGGGAGAATGGTTAGGAGAGGCCTCACATCTAAGCTCTGAAAATTTTGACAGCGGAAAGGCTCGATTATCCGATACCTACCTCGAGACCAAAGACGAGGTTCACACTGAGTTAGCATCATTACCTCCTGACGTACAAGAAGGGGATCCTCAAGATGACAACACATTCAAGGGTACCAGACGAGAGTCTTCGTACGAGAAGTCGGTCAGTGAGAATGCGAAAAACGGATACGTAGACATTGTAACCAGATTTCTAAGAATAGTTGAGTCTCAACATTTGCTAGGTGAGAATTGTACCGCCGGCACAGACCTAAATTTGGGAGAAGGAGTTGTAGATCGTTACGCCCAAGAAAGGTTTCGTGTCGAAGCAGACGTGGCAGTGAACAGGGCCAACATGCTTACTCGTTTGTGGAAATACACGGAGCCCAGTCTGGTTCTGTCTGAATATTTATTGCACGCGTCCGTGTTTTCAATGGTAGAGTTCGATGATGACATATTTGCTGCTGGTAATTGTTACGATCAGTACCAGTACAAGAATTATTGGTTGTTTTGTCCGTACGCATATCGTCTGCCTGAAGGTACGATACTCGTGAAGGATCTTGCTGTGGAGTATAAATATCTCAGCAACACATCGGAATGGTTCTACATTGCCAGGAAAAATGCTGAAAATGTCATCAGAAACTATAACCAGTTTAGTAGAGGTAAGCGAAATATACATATTTATCATTTTTTGAAGATGTAATACCACCTAGGAGTCGTTAATTAATTTTGAGTCTCTCCGTAAATTAATATTATAGCGGGTATCTTATGTATCTTTCTGCTTGGTTATTTGCGTGTTCTGAATTAATTTTTAAATAAGATAAGAGAAATTATTACAATAATGTATTCTTTTGGGGATACTTCTATAGAGAGACAGAGTTGTTCCTTACAGTGTAAAATTATATTCAAGAGCCGTCCGAATTTTTTGAAATGCCATAAGATAACTGAGTCGCTATATTGTAAGGTGACTGGTGAATGATTGATATCTACACATTATAATTTTGACAAACAATGTCATGTTTTTTACTGACTACGTAACATGTAAACACGCAGCTTTATCCGTAAGATTAGGCGACAAAGGAAAAGAGGAATAAATAAATATAAATGTATCCATCATCCCACCAGTAAGCTTAATATAGCAACGCAGTATATAGAAATTTGAGGAGAGAATTCGATGTAGGTAGGTACCTACCTATCTATATATGTGAGCTTGGGACTGCAAATCAATCTCTATCGTATATTGTATAGGTAGGTTTGATTTTTCTTTGCAAACAGTAAATATAACACGCAGATACATGAAAACCATATGTTTTTTTTGATGCCAGAATGATAATAAAATATTCCCTTGAATTCAACTGAAACGTTCTGGCCTCAAGCTCGTATAACAATGGTTGCTACACGTAAAAGGATTTTCATAGGACTATTAGGACACGTCGTCTGAAAAAGTTTAGTTACCTGCTTTAAAACTCACAATAATACACAAGTTAAAAACAAATAATTCCATGATTAACTTATTCAATTTAGACTTTTTGATTTCACTTCAAAGAAACAACCTGTGGGCCTATTCACTGGTATAAATTAATCGAGCACCAGCTGAGGTGGCCTATTATTATACACGCAGTTCATTGTAAGCACTCATGCAGCATTCTGGGGGAGTTTTTGTTAAAGTTCCTTGCCATTGCTTCAGAAATGAACTTCGAATAAAAAGGACTTCGCAATCTAAGTTTCCCGAAATCAGTTAATTATAAGACTCTTTTGAGTGGAGGTGTTAGACAATTTCTATGAAGCAGTTTTATTCCAGAATAGATGTTCTTTCTCAAATCATAATAGATTTCGATCTAAGAAAAATAATCAGTGAGAATGTTCCGTTATTTCACGCAAGCTTTTGTAATCTTAAATGTCGCTTTGTGAGAGGAGAATAATTGTAACAGCAAAAGTTGTAAATTATTCTCAACTCTTAAGACTGTGATAAAAAACTAATTTAATTTCCACGGTATTTCAAATTTTTGTATGCATACCCACGTATTAAATTTAATTGAAATCGATTCAGGAGTTTCCGGAAAGGATTTTAGGCTATTCAAGACGGACTGATTTGTATTGACAGGCAGAGGCTTTTCTCTTTTCTTTTCATTTGATTCTATGAGATTATACAATTTTCGAGGTTCGATATAACTTTACTTGAACAATTTTTACCCAGCGAAGTCTGGGAGCGTTGAAATATATCCCATATGAAATATGGAGTGTTTCGAAAATGACACAGGCACATTTGGGATTTCATTTGGGGAGCTGAAATAAATCGAAAAACAAGAAACACTTACTATAATATTCCCCGTGAGAATTGAAAAAATGATATAAAACCACTTTTTTTTTTCTTTAACCTAAATTGGAAAAACTTATGTCTCCAACAAAATCGAGAAACGTTGAAACTTTCGTAAGAGAAATCAACCATAAAACACAACCAGTGCCTGCAAATTGTACAGCATAGTGTTTCAAACTACACAGGCTATACCGGGTGTCTCACGATGAGCGTGCGTTAGCCGTATATGGGAAACTGAGCATGACAGAAATTTGAAAATTTGTATACAGGGGTTTTACAAAAAAATGAATCCATGGAAAATATTTTCAAAATGGCGGCACTTCCGGTTATACCGGAAATTGACTTGACGTGTCTTATTTTAAATGGGACACCCTGTATATTATTCCATTTTCCAGTTGCCTGAAAAAATGCAATAAAAATGGCGTTTACAGTTCAAAATTGTACCGAGTGGTTTATAAGTTATGAGTGGTGAAATTGCTGTAACAGGGTGATGACAAATCTGATAAAATTAATGAAAAATCTGATAATTTTCATCAGCCTGTATAATAATTTCATCCACACGATATGATACTACGTGAAAAATTAGGAAAGGGACATGTAGCCGTTTTCCGATATCTTTAGCCGTTCTCGTTGTAAGCTGCTTTGAATGTGGAAAATTCCGATTTTCATTTGTTTATAACTCATAAACCACTCGGTACAATTTTGAACTGTAAACGCCATTTTTATTGCATTTTTTCAGGCAATTCGAAAATGCAATAATATACAGGGTGTCCTATTTAAAATAAGACACGTCAAGTCAATTTCCGGTATAACCGGAAGTGCCGCAATTTTGAAAATATTTTCCATCGATTAATTTTTTTGTAAAACTCCTGTATACAAATTTTCAAATTTCTGTCATGCCAAGTTTCCCATATACGGCTAACGCACGCTCATCGTGAGACACCCTGTATAAGGTCATATCTGCACATGTTAAATTACTAAAGGCTTAAGTGATAGTCGCGTAAGTTACCCATAATAACGCGTGTAAAATGTCGTATCTGTAAAATGTTAGCAAAAAAAGGAACACAAAAATTTAGAATAAAAAATCGTGTGAAGTCACATAGAATAATTTAGTGGCTCAAAAAATTTAAAAAGAATTAAAAAAAAAGTTTATTTTCTGAGTAGGTAAATTAAATAAGTTTTCTTGGTATTCAAATAAACCTGTTTCGATGCCGAAATTATGGTTTGTTTTCAATGAATAACTTATAATTAAATGCTTTCTCAAATTTTCAACCTAAAATCCCATTTTTTTGTCACTAGGAAAATTTTTTTAGTGAGAAAAGCTTCTTTCTGTATGAACCAACACTGGTTATTGGAGTACATTTAAACTCAGGAACAATAGAAGCACTTATAGAAAACCCCTCAACAATTTTTCCTCTTTGGACCTTCGATACCTGTTGCAAAACACCATATCCCATATTTTTGGCCAAAACTTCATGCAATTTTCTGCGAATAATGTCTCCTACAGAACCGCTTACGCTCGCTGTGTTATCTTTGAGCTCATCAATTATTTGAAGAGTATCCCTAAGGTGAGGCTTTTTGTTTAGAATTTTTCCTGACCTGACCTGACCTGGCTAACAAAACTGTAATTTTCCTATTATCAAAATGCAAGATTCCGTTCAACTATTGGTCTATTTAATACTGTTTGGCATTCTCTAATTGCTTCGGAGGCGGACTCTAGGAACTTCAACAAAACATTTTTATAAGACTCGTCTTTTATAAGTTGTCTGCATGATAGCAGACAGCCTCTAACCATGTACCCCACGTTGTGACAATAATTGGTTCGGGAGGAAGAGGTATTCTGATAATCTGTCCCGAAATGTTTGAAGTCTCAGTGGAGATTTTAAAAACACTTCTTGCCGCTTTTGATTTAATATGTTTGTGATATACTACAGGCCTCGCTCGTATACGGGTATACATATTCAGTCAGTTCAACACCACCGTCTGTGTTTTTCTTGATGTAATTTGAAACTTTAAACCGCGCTCGACAGGGAAAGCATAAAAATTTTATTCTCTTTAGAAAATCGTGAAATTCGATCTAGTTAGCGTGAGATCGTGTAAAATTGCCCGGAAATGATTATAAAAAGCACGAAAAAAAGCATAACAAAATTTTGTAGAGGGTTCTATTTGTACTAATTTGCTTACTAATTTGCTAATTAGTTAGAAATCCGCGCTCTAATTGCCACCATATTATTCGAGATATGAATAACGTATTTAATCAGACCCGGTCGTAAATCTGAAGTAAATGGTAGTTGGAAAAAAGTAAGCTAAAACGTATTATCCAACAAACCATTTTTGAATATAAGAAAATTCGCGGAAATCAAACTTTGAGAAATGGCGATTTGCGACTTATTCTATACTCTTAATTTATAAGACATATATTTGTTACGAAATTCACACTTGAAAAAAATCTCGAAATTCTGACTGAATATTATTCCGAATAATGAAGAATTTCAGCTCTAAATCAACCAACTGCCACTTTGTCTAGCTGTACGCGACAGATATACCGTGAAGTATAATACATCCACACCGATATACCGTGAAGCTGCAGAAGTGCAGAACATGACATTACCAGGAATATTTCCTCGTTATTGCCTGATTTTCCTCATCACATCCTTAAAAAGCCTCCACAAGTTTTCTAGACTAGAGTGAACAGACTCTCTACTACACTCGATCTACTTGTTATTCAGTCGTCTCGGTTGTATCTTCAAAACTATTATGTGTTGATTAAAAATATAATAAGCTAATAAAGTATTATTTTGAAAATTAGGTATACTAATCTAAAAAAGTAACTAAATGAAGAATATAATATAAGAAATTGATAAACAAAAAACTTAGAGGATAATAATTACTCTTCGAAGTTCGTTCAACATTTTTTTGAAAATTCTAACCTGGCAAATTATCAGTTTCTATAAAATTATTTAAGACAGAATATTATGTTACTAGGTGTAGAAGGCTGTCATTTTGTGTTGAGCTTCTGCCGAGGCGAAGCCAAGGCCATGCATTTGAGTGAAACACAAAATGATCCTTCTACTCCGAGTAACATATATACAATTCTTCCCGCAAGCTTGGCATTTTGAAAGGAAGCGAACATAACATTTTCAACTTCAAAACACTTATATCACCAAAATCAGCAGGTTGCATATTCAATTATAACAAACTTCACTCAAATCTGAATTAAAATGGCTTTTGACGTTTCCCCGCAATCTATAACGTGTAACGACGCTCGTTCTTGGCTCTATACATAAACATACGTTTCATCTCATAGAATGTGAATCGCTGACACGAGTTAGAAACATAGAAGACACGGTTAACTCTAATATCCTATGAAATAGCCAAGAAATCGGTGAATACTAACTATATTAGTCATAAGGACCACAGATCCAAGAGCCAAGATATTCTGTCATAGTGCCAAGAGTGAGATTCTCGCAGCGACGTGGTGCTGTAGACGCATGTTATAATTTATTGTAGAGTTCTAATTTTTCCATAGCTTGTTAAAGCTATGCAAACTTAGTAACATTATAATTAGGATCCTTCTACAAAGTATGAACAGTATCATAATTGCGGTATTTTAGAACGCTTGCGGAAAAAATTATTTTCCAATAAATTTGTTGGAAGAAACTGCTTGTCAAAATAAAATTCTCAGCATAGCAAGAATCAGTATTTCGGTTCTTATTATTTTGGATAAGTAGGTTTTCTGTTATATCACACTTTCGGCTTTTCTCTCGAAACAATGACTAAAAACTTGCTTTGCTTTCTTTGGTTCTTAATTCACCTGCGATATGCTTTTTACATTTTATTTTTGATGCACCTACAGTTGGTTTCTCTGGTAGCGGAATTTCCATTAAAACAAACTTGCGTAGGCACATACTCGGTTTTTTTAAACTAAAAAAATTGTTACCCTTTAACAGAACATTTCATTTAAATCCAAAAACAATATTTTGTTATATTGTCGTTTCTACACTTTTCATAAGTTCACACCTTACATACTGTTGAAAAATTTCTTCCGAAAAAAGAGCTTGAAAATTAAATGTGTAGCAGTCTATGATAGGGGTGTAATAAAAAGAAATTCCAAGTTTCCAATAAATTAGTATTTCTCCTTTATGATAATTTGTCATTTCAAATGTATCACTTTAGTAATGCATAAGGATTAAAAATGACGATCAGTAGTGGACTTCCGGACCGGGGCGTGACGCGCGCGAATTGGGACTCAACAATCTTTTCCTCTCAAAAAATAAATTTGTTTTCATTTTATAGCCGAATCATGTAGCCGAAGGGTTTATTACATTATTTACATAAATATGTATAACCAACATAAAATTACCTTGGTATTATAACCATGATTAGTACGCAAAACATTATTTTTTTAATTTTATTGCTGGAGTGTTTCATAAAGAAGCTCTAAAAAGAAGTAAGGGTACATTCTTGAATAATTTTATTTTTGACTATTTTATAAAAAAAGTTTTAAGGGAGGACCTCTGGATACAATCAGATTACAATTTGAAGTAACTATTTAAACATCAGCAATTTTTTAAGTACATTGACAATTTTATATTCGTAATTTTCAACGTTAGTTCCATGTTTTACTCTTTTTGCAAATCTTAGTAGAAATGTGCATGAAGAATGCACAGTATGGTGTTATATGAGATGTTCTATGAGCTCTAAGATGTTACAACCTTATTAAAAAGAATATTTGTATATATTTGCATAAAAAGTAGACATATATAAAAATGCTAGTTAACATGACAATAATTATTTTGAGTTATTTTGATTATTTGTTTGACACGTAGTGTGAAAGTTCTGAATAAAAACAACTGAGGAATATTCAGATATTGTGTATCTATATACAGAGTTATTTACGGTATACGGAGTATTATTGCAGTTTTAGATTATCTGAGCAGAAAAAATAAGAACGGTTTTCAATTGATGTTTAATTTGAGAAGTTTTTGAGCTATACACAAGTGAAAATTTCAATTTTCTAAGTTCAGGGCCCTGTGCGTAGAACGAAAACGGTTCAAAGTAAAGGAAAAACGGCTTCCATGTCCCCATCTTCACTTTTTATGTAGGTACTATCCTGTGATGAAGGTGTAATGTTTATGCAAGATGATAAAAAATCTGAGACTTTTCAGCGCGTCGCTAAATAAAAAAAAACAACAGAAATAGTACAAATGTTTCTGTACCATAGAGTATATTTATTTATTTATTTATTTTTATTTATTTATTGAAAGATCAACGGGCAAAGCTCTTTACATTACAACAATAATTACAAATGCAGAAAGAAGGCAAAGCAACAAAAATAAACCTATAAATTACATAAATTAACATATTAGCTGTTACACAGGCAGGAAAAAAAAAGAAAAATTCAGTGATATCTCATAATGAGATTTGCAATGTTTCTCTTAAAGCTATAGAGAGTATCAGATAGTCTGAGTTCAGTCGGTAACTTATACCACTCACCTCTCAATCTATTAGCGGTAGCATAATGCACATAATTTCTCAGGGAACACACCTCCGCAAGCTCACGAGCTGTTCGAAAAGAATATGGTAGATCTCTTGATCCACATAGACCAACCACATCCGAACAAGAAATTAAACCTAACTTAACCCTCTTAACAAAACAAAGATCATCTCTGATGATGTGCAACGACTTAATAGATCCCAAACCAAAAGATCGAGCCAACTCAGAGTAGCTGTGGTCGGTAAAACCCATTGGAGAACCCGGCTTAAACGCTAAGTACCTTATAAACTATAAGCTTAATTATAAATACTTATAAGCTAAGTACCTTAAACTAAGTACCTTATAAACTTATGCTGGACTGAATCCAGCTTCTTAATGTGAACATCATCATGGGGCGACCAAATAATACCACCATACAATAAAATTGGCAAAACCAATGATTAATACAAACTTATAATAGCCTCAATATTAGTAAATTCCTTGATGGATCTCTTTAAGAAACCCAGTATTTTAAATGCTTTAGAAGTCACAGTGCTAATGTGTAAAGTGAAAACAAACTTACTCTCAAAAATCACACCAAGGTCCCTGATATGATCCACCCGTTCAAGCTCCCTGTTAAATATACTGTAACCTCCACCCCACTTGGACTGGTGATCTCTAGAATTTTCCCTCCCCTTTTTTTCTTGGTAGGACCCTTTTTGTTGTGTGTGACGTCTTGTAGCACCCAGTGGTTCGTAAAGATGGGGTCGCAGAGATTTTGTTGAGAATGGGAAATAAAACAACGTAATTTCAAAAACACCTGATTTACTGCCATTTCCTAATTTAATTATTTACAATTCAAAAATGATTATGAAATTCTATGTTATTTATTTACAATTTTATTTAATTATTTATTCAATTTATTTAATTCATTTCTTCAAGATTTAAAATTCTAATTTTATGTTGGTACAATAACCTGTTACCTGCAGTTCAAATACAACACAGTCGATTTATGATTTGCTTGTTTTGTGGTTTTGTGTGTGTGAATTGGGTCTGGTGCCTGGAGCTGGTTTATGGGCCTATTGTTGCCCTTTACAATTGGTTGCACCATGCACTCTCACCTTCTTACCCCCTGGTGTTGGAACGTTCTTCGTTGCAGAAGCGAGGTTGTCAGCTTGTGACAGTTGTAGGATATCAGAGTGTTATTTTTTTATCTTCCCGAGCTAATAAGATGCAGCAAGGCGTTATAGCCAGGTGCTTCGATCTTTGCCTGTTTGAAGACTGGAAGGCGGTTTAATCCGCGCTTCCCGATGTGTTTCGATTGGTATCCTTACGACAGGATGGGTGGCGGTGGCTAATTAGATGGCTGTTTAGTAATTCAAATACAGAGGCAAGACCGCGAATCTCCCGGACCTGTTTCTGTACTGAGATAACGATTCTTGACCGAAAAGCCAATACACAGACCTTTCTCAGCCCTAAGAGAATGCCATACACGTACGTATTTTCTTGCATACCCTGCTGGCCATGGGACAAGACGGACTCCGCTCAGTATATTTTCCCCTATCATAATGTGTGTGTGTAGAGAGAAAAAATGCATCAGCTTCGTTGTAGTCCTGTTATCGGTACAAGGTCAATTTCGAACTTATGATTTTCGGTACAATTTCATCGCGAAATTGTTTGATTGTCTTGTTTCTATATTGCCTCACTCGACAGTACATCTAAAAAATTCCCAATCAAATTACTAGCTCGTGATAATAAAAAGTACCCTGATTTCCTTGATTTCTCGAATGCCCAAATTTTGTGGATTTCGTGGTTTTGAAAATGAATTGAATATTTTTCAATTCATTTGAATTTTTCTGAATTTGATTTGATTTCTTTCTTTGTGAATTTTGAGACTTTTGGATTTTCTAAAATTTTAAAAACCCTTCCTTTATTTAAAAGTTGTCGTGAAAATTGCGGAGACTTTTTCTTATGAATCAAAGAATAATTTAAAAGTCGGGGTTAAGTATTTGAACTGCTGATATTGTCGTACGTCTGGCTCCTCAAGAACGCAGTCTGGATACCTGAGACAAAACGAGAAAATTTTCAGAGTAAGTAAACTTATAAAGATCAATCTAAGCTTTTTATTTACAAAATTTGAAATTGTGGAAATTTACTTCACCTGTAGTATTGGTGGCCCCTTGGGCTAACAGGGCGACAGGTTCCGGTTCCTCTAGGGCATCGTCGTAGTAGAGGTGGCTAGGCGCTGCAATTGGACTCGGGTCGGCTATGGCGGGCGGCATGGCAACAGCGTGCTCGATTCCAGCTGGACGGCCTCGTCTTGACTTTCGGACAATAGTGACAACTGGCGGTATTTTCAACTTGCGCACTTTCTGCGTAACTGACTTGCGGGGCACGGGCTGCGGCTTTAGGGGTTTTCGTGGCATTTTTAGAGCGAGGTAACATTTCTGGGCAATTTCTTCAACCAGAAAGGGTTAAGACAAGACAGGATTTATTCTCGGCTATTTCTTCAACGAGTAGGTTAGGTAATATTTCCGGGCAATTTCTTCAACCAGAAAGGGTTAAGACAAGACAGGATTTATTCTCGGCTATTTCTTCAACGAGTAGGTTAGGTAATATTTCCGGGCAATTTCTTCAACCAGAAAGGGTTAAGACAAGACAGGATTTATTCTCGGCTATTTCTTCAACGAGTAGGTTAGGTAATATTTCTGGGCAATTTCTTCAACCAGAAAGGGTTAAGACAAGACAGGATTTATTCTCGGCTATTTCTTCAACGAGTAGGTTAGGTAAAGGAGTAGTCTACGCTCAGGAAGCTGAATCAAGACTGACTACCCGCGCTGAAATCTCTGCCTGTATTTATAGTAGACGGTCAACCCTTGTCTTCGTGGTCTATTGTGTCTATTTAGGTCAGCGCTTTCACCCGTTCGTTCCTTTATCCAATGACTCGTTATGGTAGATTTCCCTGCTTTCCTCTTATGTGAACTAAATGGTGGATATGTCATCTGATGAAACTGCTTTTCCTTTACTTGGGACAATTTTCGTCGTGTTCCTATCACTTGTATTAATGAAGTTCCCTTGTATCTTATTTAATTTCCGGTCATCTGTTTAGGCGATATTTAGTTTAAATCTTTGAATATTTTCACCTCACTTTTCTTCTGATAATCTTTCTTCACGTGATTTTAGATAATAGGTACTACCTTGTTGTGGAGTTTTAGAGAAAAATTATTCACCCGGGGGCGTTAGGTTTCAATACTATAATTAAAATTTGATCCAATCTTGGAGCCCCTACCAAAAGAAATAAATTTGCATTTATCACCATTTAATTTCAATCTATTAAGGTCCGCCCAATATGCAATAACATCAAGATGTTTTTGTAACAACACTTGATCATAAATTGTATTTATTTTTTATAAAAATTTTTAATATCGTCCGCAAAGACAAGAATATTTGCTACTTTTAATTGATCAGAGACATCATTGATAAATAAGATGAACAATAGAGGTCCCAAGTGGGAACCCTGGGGCACACCAGAGGTCGCAAAAAAGGGGCTGGACAAATTACCCTTAATTCTAACACGCAACTCACGATTTGACAAATACGAACGGAGCCATTCAATCGTATGATTATTAATGCCAAGATTAAACAATTTGTACAAAAGCAAGTCATGATTTACACTGTCAAAGGCTTTACTAAAGTCCAGGTAGGTATATAATACTATCAACCTGAGAAAATTCATTGACAGCCGAAACAATATATTCACTGTATAAGATGAGGTTAGTCGTTGTAGACCTACCCCCAACAAACCCATGTTGAGTTCGAGAAATAATATGAATGCACTTGTCAGTCAACTTTTTAGTCATGATGACATCAAAAATTTTTGCAACCGAACCAATAATGGAAATAGGTCTATAATTCTGTATATCCTGCCTATTACCAGATTTGAAAATCGGGGTAATGAATGACTTTTTCCAAATATCAGGCATATGCTTTTCCCGTAAAGACTGATTAACTAGGTAACATAGAGGTTTGTCAAGGGCAGAAATACACCCCTTCAAGAACCTGGCAGGTATAACATAAAAAATTTAAGATAGGGACATGTAGCCATTTATATTGTCCAATATTCGGAACCGCGTTTCCATTGTACGCTTACATGAACCTAGAAAATTGCGATTTTCACTTGTTTATAACTCATAAACTACTCAACCTAAACTCCAATTGTAAAAACCATTCTTTTTTTTCTCAGAAAATCTAAAAATACAACAATTTAGGAGCATGCTATTAAAAAAAAAAACTTTTCTATGTGTCATATTATTGGGACACTGTACATTATGAATGCAATTTTCAAATGTTCCACTAACGGGCCCGTATTATTTTCAAAAACAAAATTTTCCTAAAACCAAGCGACATAGTCCGTCCCTTATACCGTCAAAAATCCCGTATATGGCTTTTTGGATATAAGAATAGATAAAATTAAAAAATATCCACTAAGACTCGATATCTTCTTCAGAAATGGACACAGAAATCTGTCCGTTAACCTAATGAGCCTTTATAAAAACCGCTGTATATCTTTAACAATACATATGATAACAGAAATCAAAGACTTATTATCGAAAAAATTGTAAAAGCAACATTTTATTACGCATTTAATTATGATGAGTGAGACACTTTCTTGTTTGGTATTGCAATTTTTCTGACATTACAGTTTATGAAAAATGCTTCATTTTTGTTCGCGTTTTCATTGTTTATTACTCATATCTTATGGCGTGGAATTATTCTGATATTTACATACGTCAAGCGCAAAGTCACTTAACACAAAGTGAAGCTTCATAAGTGTAGGAATGGAATAACATCAGTCCCTCGAAAGTGCAGAATAAAATAACATCAGTATTTCACTGCCAGGGCGTGTATTTTTCCAATCAGATATGTAAGAGCAGATTGAAAAAACATCTGCTTCATACCTTTTCATCTCCACGATATTTCAAGACCACTGGGAAACGAGGTGTGTCAATAAAATGAAACGTAAATTTATTCAGTCTTGTTTTTCGATTTATTTGTGCATCATAAATAAATCGGGGAATTACAAAGCGTCAATTCTGAGACACCCATATCCGAAGTATTATGGTGTAGTAATAAAATTTAATTACAAAATAATTAGACTTTATGAAAACACATCAACTGCGTTGGTTGTATATGAAAGGCAAGCTCTGTAATAACCAGGAACCTTTGATAAAATATCGACAGGCGCTCTTCGGTCCTTAACTGGAGCAGCGTCCATAACTCCAAAGTGAAGTTCCCTCCCCGAAATTCTCTCTCACCTTTGGGACTCCTTCAACCGTTCATCTGGATCGCTTATCAGTTCATCCAAGTAACTTCGTTGGTCTAAAATACTAAATGTCCGGGTAAGATAAGGTGTGCGTGTTGTTTCGTGTTTATGTCGCTTTATTACTTTAAAGTCGATCGGGAATTGCGGGAGGAAAATTGACAAATGAAAAGACTCTTTGATAATAATAGGTAGAGGTATTGTTATTTTTAAATTATCCGGAAATAATGAGAAACAGAGACAGCCACGTCTTTTTTTAAGCTCTTCATATTATTGTTTGTTAATGTTATTCAGAAAAGTATGAGGCTTGTGTATTTTATATAGATATATAAGGAACAAACTGTTACTCGCCGACATAAAGTAGAGTGGGCTCAGGCTCATTTTTTATGAGGGGCTACAAAGGTGTTTTTTGTAAAGTGATTCTTGAATTATTGATCCTCTGGCTAGCCTTTGAGATGAGGCATTGTAAAGCATCATATCCATTATACGCATCATACACATCATTAATTCTGTCAACTAGGAATACTTGAAGTTCAAGTTCTAGCTGAGTGTATTGATCATCTGGCTTGGGTCTTTTTAAAATAATATAGCAAATCAGAGCGCTTTAAATTCTTCTTCAGGAAGGATGCATGAGTAATAGCTTTGGGGAACGATGACTCTATAGACGACGAAGACGCTTTCGAGAATTCCGCTTGTTTATCTAGATCGTTCTATCAGCTCCTTGAAGGTGGGATTTTTGCTTATAAGTATAGAGACCACCTGCTTGTGACACAATCATAAGTATTGAACTAACAAGTTGGGCGATGTGTTACTAATTATTATAAATGGCAATAAGTTTTTGTGTTATTAAAATGTGTAATAAATGAAAAAAATGTTTTAAGGAATAAATATTTGTACTTCGTTTTAAATAAAACGTTGTGAATATACGGTGCTAAGTTTTAAATGTAACTACATAAATAATAAGACTAGTGTAGTGTATAAATTAAACTATAATTCTGTATTAAATAATAATAATTTGAGTCTGACTTTACTTTATATACGCACACTTAAAGAAACCGATTGCAATACTTAGTATGTTTTTTTTTCATACGTATCAAATTCAAGCTACTATTTATCTGAAGATGATAAGTAGTATGAAATTCTAAATTATTATTTCAGTAGGTGTGTATTATAGTGTATTATAGTATTATAGTGTATTATAGGTGTGTATATTCTTACAATTTTAGGAAGGGAGACTATCCTTCTTTATATAATTATCTGTCTGAAGTGTCTTGGGACTCAGTCTTGCTCTGCGAGGATGTCAACTCTGCTCTGGCCAATTTTTATAATGTTGTCTACAGCGCCTTTGATAAGTTTGTACCCAGGTCTTCACCCTCAGCATCCCATAAATACCCACCTTGGTTCAACAAGAGCATCATTGGGAACATCAAGCGAAAGCATAGGCTCTGGCGACTCTTTAAATTATCTGGAGACAACTCTCACTACGACCACTTTAGGTTGCTTCGTTCCCAAGTTAAAAAAGACATCTACTTATCTCACGCCACCTACCGAGCAAACATAGAATCCAACATTCGTAATGATCCTACAAAGTTCTGGTCCTTTGTAAACAACAAAAAGTCGTGCAACAGTATACCGCAGCATATGGTTTACTCTGGGTCAGAGTTCAATGGTATTGAGGAGTCAGTACATGGCTTTGCTGACTTTTTCGCCTCATGTTTCTCAAGCACAAACCATAACACACCCGACTCTTCCCGATCACAAAACGTGCAGAACACTGTCACCATCGATATTCCCTATCTCTTGACCGAAAATGAACTCCTCTTTGCTGCCAGAAAACTTAAGCCGAAACTCACTGCGGGCCCTGACAGGGTTCCAGCCTTTATAGTTAGGGACTGCTCCAGAGTCATGTCAACTCCCCCTTTGCACATTTTCAACATCATTTTTAAGTCAGGCGTCTTCCCAGATAGGTGGAAATCGACGAAAATTATCCCTATATTCAAAAAAGGAAAAAGATGCGATGTTTCTAACTATAGGCCTATTGCTTTACTCAGTAACTTTGAAAAACTTTTTGAGTTCTGTGTTTACCATCTCATCAGTGAACCAGTTGCACACCGACTCTCTAACTCTCAACACGGATTCATTAAAGGAAGATCCACCATCACCAACTTGGCCTCTCTCACCCAGTCTATTTCCGAATCACTTGACGCTGGACGCCAAGTCGATGTCATCTATACGGATTTTAGTAAAGCATTTGACTCGATCTCCCACAGCGTCCTCATCACGAAGCTCGACTGCTTTGGTTTCTCACAGCGCCTTGTTAACCTAATAAGAAACTACCTGTCAAACAGATATCAGTATGTCGAACTTGCTGGTTTTCGCTCGCATCCCAGCCCTGTCTTTTCTGGTGTTCCCCAGGGATCAGTGCTGGGTCCCTTGCTTTTTAATGTATTTATTGATGATATCACGCAACATCTTAAGTGTGGGTGCCTTCTTTACGCAGATGATATGAAAATATTCTCTGAAATCCAATTGACGGACAGTGTCTCCCCGTTGCAAACAGACTTGGATACCTTAACATCTTGGTGCTCCAAAAACTCTCTTAAAATCAATATCAATAAGTGTGCGATTGTCTCGTATACGAGGAGCAAGTCCGGGGCGGTCTGTAGTTACACAATCGGTGGTGAGGTCATTCCAAGGGTTGAGTCGGTGAAGGATTTGGGTGTCTTCTTCGATTCAAAATTGACCTTTTCACATCAAATTGCTCATGTCAACAATTCTGCATGTAGATCCATTGGAGCGGTCATAAGGCATTCCAAAGAGTTTTCGAACATCGACACTTGTATTACCCTGTTTGTGACACTGATCCGACCTGCTCTGGAGTACGCTTCAGTGGTATGGTCCCCCAGCTCACAAATTCACATAAACTCGCTTGAAAATGTTCAACGCCGCTTTCTAAAATTTCTCAGCTACAAGATCACCTCTGTTTATCCTCCAATAGGTTACCCCCAGGACTCACTGCTGAACCAGTTCTCACTTCAGAGTCTGAAAACCCGCAGGGAGTCTGCAGCAGTCTTGTTCTTGCATAAACTGGTGACATATTTGATTGACTGTCCTAACCTTCTGGCTCGTTTAAACATCGCTACCCCAAGACTCGAAGCGAGATTCAGTAATACTTTTTACCTGAGTCATGCACGCACAAGTCTGATGCAGCACTCTCCAATTTATAATATGTGCTCTCTCTACTGCAAATTTCAACAGACCCTTGACATTTTTTCTGCATCGACCGAGGAAGTAAAGGCTGTTCTTTTAAAAACCTAACAGGTTAATTAAATTTATAATAATACCTAATTCTGTAAAATTCATTCTATTGTTCCGCTATTTTTAGTTAATATAAATACATTTCTGTATATTAGTTACCTTCTGCATATCCATTCTGTAATTGGTCTCCTGACTGTTGAATGGCTAGTTAATAAATAAATAAATAAATAAATAAATAAATAAATAAATTATAGGCACGCTTTTTCCTTGCACAAACATCATAGAATTATTATCCTTTCAACGCGTATCTGTGTCTCTTTATCCTCGAAAGTGAAAACACGACTAATTAAAGAATTATGTAACAGATTTCAAACATTTGCCTTGCAAATTGAACCTGCGTATAGCAGACAATCCTATATAAATTTCATATCGTATAAATATTTCCGTAAGTAAAGTTAATTGATTTTAGTGAAATTCTACATGAGTATAATAGTGTTTGGCCTTGTATACCTATAAACAGTGCAGATCAATTATGGGAATAAAAATTTCGTTTCGATTTAGGAAAATTTTGACTTCGCTAATAGTTTGTGCTTTAAAAATGATGACAAATGACAGGAACACCGCCTGTGACGTATCTTTTATGAATTTAAATTCCACATTTTTTTGAAAAAATTCAAAATTTTTTAAAATGTTACATGAAGTTGTTTGATATTTCATTTTTCACCCATGCACCAATTTTGAACCTTCTATTTTTTTTGTTGAACTGACTATTTCTGAGTTTTCAAAAATTTCGAAACTTGCACAAAATTATTCCTTTTAAATGTTTTTTTTGCGACCCGTTGTTGCTCTAAATAACGTTTTCTTCTAAAAATAAAAACCGGCAGGAAAAAAACTGTGTTAAAATCGGTACAAACTTGATGCAAAGTTGATTTAATTTTTACAAATAGGTAACGAAACTTTGTTTTGGTTCTTTACTAAGTAAATATAGACCTACACCGAATTAAATAACAATACCAACGAAAAATATTCATTTTTTTTACCTCTCCGAGCACTTTTTAAACAAAACAAAATATTGTTGTACTGCTAAAGCAATTGAACAACAGTAGTATATACTTAGTAAAGAACCAAAATAAAGTGATAGGTAATATGTTTTATGACTTTATTTGATTAATTTATAAAAATTAAAACAACTTTGCATCCAGTTTGTACCAATTTTAACATAGCTGCCGTTTTTTTATTTTTATAAGAAAACGTTATTTAGAACAACGGGTCACAAAATATTTTGAAAAGATGAATATGATATAAAGGAATAATTTTGTGCTGTGCAAGTTTCAACAAACTTTTAAAAGAAAAAAAATTGCTAGTGGGTGTAAAATCGGTACCTACATGGGTGAAAAATGAACTATCAAATAATTTATACCTGTGACATTCTACGAAATTTTGAAAACTAATGCCGTATTTTCTAGTTGTTCAAAAAAATGTCAAATTTGACAGTTATAAGAGACACGTGACAGGTGGTGTGCGTGTCATTTGTATATGCGTGTCATAGCACAAACTATAAGCGAAATGAAAATTTTCATAAATCGAAAAGAAAATTTTTTCCCATATGATACGTACGTATTTGCATGCGTGACACTATATACAGGGTGTTTTATTGGTAAACGGACAAACGGTAACTGTGGTAAATATTGAAATTTTTGTTTATTTTTCAAACACAATCCACAATCATTGAGAAGGAATCAAATAATTTGTGGCCTTCGAAAGAAATCCATAAAACACCCTGTATCTATGTTACTAATGACATGGACCCATTAACCATGGATTGTTTAGAACCGCCTCGGTGTCCTCTAATCACAGTTACCGTTTGTCCGTTTACAAATGAAACACCCTGTATTAGATGAACTTTTTTTATTCGAAAATTCTATAGATATTAGGAGGGTAATTATATAATTTAATAAAATAATTAAATATAATATTTATACTACATATAAGTATGAAATTCCCGAGGCTGGCCGAGGACGCGATCCCGTCTATAAGGGTGTCCTATTTAAAATAAAAGAGTTGAGGGTTACACCCGGTATGACTCGAAGTTGTATGAGGTTGTAAATATTTTCCTTCAGTTCGTCGGAATTGAAAACATAGATGTACAAATTTTATGACTTTTAACTCAATCATTTTTCAATTTACGAATGACCTAAGCTCCTCGCGCCGCACCATGTAGAAATTAGTAATTTGTGTTAAGTTATTAAATATTACACTTATATTCATGAATGTTGAGAGTAAAATGATATGTTACAGTTAATTTGTGAATATCGTACTCGAGGCACAGCCGAGAGTCCAATAATATCCATTATTTACTCTCATGTGATGTACGTTTTCTCCCCAACTGGAAAATAATACGTGCGTAAAAAGTTCTCTGTTTTTCAAATATGCCTCAATGCAACTTGGCGCTTTATCGATGATGCATGAGCGAATCTTATTTACCTTATTAAAACTCGTCCCAATAAAATTTCATATTGTAATAGACGTGTTAATATACAGGGTGATTCATGAGTGACCTTACATAGACCAATGGTGATAAGCGGACTTCAAGGCGGGTCGAAAACCACAAAAGAATTTTTTTTGTGTGATTGGTTAAGAAGTTACAGGGTGTTTTATGTCTCAGGTACAAAACTTTGATAGGCGATATTTCTGAAACGGCTGGAGATATTTTGTAGAAATTTACTAGGAATGGTGCATTCCGGAAACTCATCAAAACCGCATTCTGAGTTAATTAAAAATCCAGGACCGGACTTGAAAATTTTTGCCCCCATGGTCTTTGTTGAAAAAGTTAATTTTCTGACCGTGCTACTGAAAAACTGTCATCGAATTTGAAAAGATAAGACAAAAGTCTATAGAAATCATTCCTAAATTTGAACGGCACGCCCAAACCGTCTCGAAAAAAAAATGTCAAAGTAAAACTTCTCAGTAAATTATCGTTTTCGAGCAGACATATTTTACTTAATGTTCGTCTGAATTCCTTCAAATTTATTTTTTGACTTGTTTTGTACCTGAGACATAAAACACCCTGTAACTTCTTAACCAATCACACAAAAAAAAATTCTTTTGTGGTTTTCGACCCGCCTTGAAGTCCGCTTATCACCATTGGTCTATGTAAGGTCACTCATGAATCACCCTGTATAAATAAGATCTAGATACAAAAATAAATAGATTAATCAATAAAGTCGAACAACAGTGTTATCTTCGAACCCGTACAGAAATTCGTAACAATACTTCAACCAGCTTTGCTGATTTGATACTATAGAATCGATTGGAAGTTTACTACAAATACAAGGTGTTATTTACAGTCTCCACCTAGTTACAGGAAAGCTGTACATGGATCGTCAGCATTTACTTATATCTGCATAATTAATCAAATAAAACTGTGAAACATTGAAGCGAAATTGAAACACTGACTGCTTGTATAGCAATAGGTAAATATTTTATTTTCAGTTCATTATTATCTATGCTAAGCCAAAATACCTTAAATCTTAAGTAAGTACCTGATATTCTAAAATTAATAATCAAGAATAAAGAATTAAATGGAAAATCATTTCATATGGAAACAGTGAACTATTATTAAACGAAATTTGTACTTAAGTTGTGACACCATTTGGCTACTCGGGCGCCAGATTTTGCAGAGGGTCTACTCCCTCGGAAAAATTATTATTATTGATATTAATTATTAATAATAATAATTTCCAATTATACCCGAGTCACACAGATGGTACGTCTATCGTACCCTTGTCCCAGGACAGCTGAATGGAGAAACAGATAATGTCAGGGGTCAGATTAAGTTAACACAAAAAAAAAAAAAACATATGTTGAGGGGCGGACTTTAGTCGCGTTTTATATGACACTTCCGTTGAGCCAAGTTGTTATGCGAGTGACTTGAGGTTAACGGTTGGCGGTTTCAATAGAAAGCCCACAAAAGTAGATTTTTTACAGTTTTATTTACGATTTAAATTTAAAACCAAAAATGAACGTACTGATCCCAAAAGTTACAAAAATTGTAAATGAAAATAACTTGTTTTAGCAGCCGGGTGATTAGCGGGCGAAGCAAAACGGCAGAAAAACGAAGGCGAGATGAAATTTAAATTAAGACCGATGGTCTATTAGGAATGAGGGTACCTACCTAATTCGCAAGGATCGAATTTGGATATAATACCGGGTCGTCGCGGTGATGCCGCTTGGCGTTGTATCGTTAAGTACGGGCTGAGGGACTTCGGGCTGCTTCAACTGACACCATGTCACGCTCGCACCGCAGGATTACCCTCTGCTACGCCGGGTAAGGAATTCTTACCCGGCGTAGCAGGGGGTAATCCTACGACAGGGACGAGACCCTCGTTGCCACAGCGAAAGATGAACGCGGCTAGGGAGGAGCGGAGTGCTGTTGGACTAGTACCAGGCCGCGCTGCCACCGTGAGATTAACCCCTGCTACGCCGGGTAAGGAATCCTACGACAGGGATGAGACCCTGGTTACTACAACGAAAGACGAGACACGATTAGGGAGAAGCGGCATGCTACTTGACTAGTACCGGGCCGCGCCGCCACCTTGAGATTACCCCCTGCTATGCCGGGTAAGGAATCTCACGACAATAACGGGACCCTGGTTACTACAGCGAAATTGAAATAAAAAGTAAGGGCGTGCTCTAGTGTCGCCCCGTGTACACCGACCCGGGCCAAAATTACCCCCTGCTACGTCGGGTAAGCAATCGTGGACCAACCTACCTTGTTAGCATAGGCAGTAAGCTGGACAGGGGCTCGAGAGGCGTAAAATAAAAAGGAAGGGAAAATACGAGCGAGAAGAAATATTCTGGGTGACCGTGACACAATCAAATAAAAAACACGAGCGGTATAAATGACCACCTACCTTAGTACGACGTTAAATGGTGGATACGACTCTCGGTCCTGGTCGGGGAAAATCTCGAACTTATATCATTACACTCCCGGAAAAACAGTTCGAAACTAAAAAGGATTCTTCGGAAAAAAAAAATCAAACTCTGCTTCAACGAGAGAATTTAATTTTCTAATCAGGATCGGGCGGAACGGCGCGAACTCAGTGCCGGGAACAATTACGGATCTCGATTGCTGATTTATTATTTTCAGTTAGGTACTGGATGCCGGTCTATGAATTAATGAATTTCAAAATAAAATGTGATTTTATAGTATTTTCTCATCTGCTCGATTAACTATCTGCTTTTTTATAGAGAAAGGACGCGCTGCATAAAATAGTATATTATTTTATACGGAGGGAAAGTGACACTTTTCATGGCGCGCTCGTGTTTATCAGCCGAACGAAGTGAGGCTGATAATAGAGAGCAAGCCATGAAAAGTCACTTTTCCTCCAAATAAAATATACTATTTTTTCTTCAAACGTGGGCAAATTTAAGCAAGAACATCATTTTTAATTGAAGGAAAGCGAATTTTCAAAACGTTTGGACTGGTATAAGTAGGTGAGTATGGAGTATGGGCTGCTTCTATAGAAACGCGGCGCTGTCAAATTGACACTGTCATCAACGTCAGTGAACATCGAGAAATTATTATTGAAATTATTAAAGAAAAATAATAAAATAATAATTATGTAACTAAACTACTACTAATCATCGCAAAATCAAAATTAAAAACGTTATAAAAGTTTGTAAGTAAGTTATAAAATTAATGATAACATCTACCTACCTCTTGCTAGACCCTGCTTGGTCAATTTTTTCATTTTCTGTTAATGATGATGCCAGTCAGTCAGAAGTTGAATGTTAAATATGTAGGTCATTGTAGGTAGGTACCTATAACTGTGCACTAATACCTACCTAATAATAAAAATATAAGATGTTGGATTCCTTTATGTACATATTCAAATTTCAATACGGAATAATAATAATTATTTTTGTTTACCTCGCAATAACCCAACTTTTTTTCTGACGTTTGAGCCGACTGAGCCGAGCACGAGCTCGACTCGACTGAAGTCGCCTGTCGACCGTCCGGCTTCGGGTATAATTATGACGTTTCACAGAATTACTTCGTTTCGGTGTAGATTTTCCAAAGATTATTGTTTGATTAATACCGAATTCCTTTTAACCTTATTAGATAATAATAAACTAGAGAGTTTTCATATCTTAGGTTGAATTTTATTGATGAATATACGGGCCTACATTAATAAAATTTCAATAGTTGATTCTTAATACAGCGGTAGCTATGTGTTTGTATGTTGATGTTGCTATGGCACCACTTTAGCTCCGGCGGAGGTAAAGTGTTGCTTGGCAACACTTTAGCTCCGGCGGAGGAAAAGTGAAACTTTGAGACCGGCTACTGAGTCGAGTAATGTCTGATTTACTGACGTTTGAAGAAAAAGGTTATTTCGTTTCTATGTTTGACGATAGCGTTGATATTAGCGATATTATATCGCTTATGAATTTGTAGTCAACTGCCTCGATTCAGCTCACTTAAAATTTCATCTATTTCTAAAAAATTAAATGATTTGAAGAATTAATCAGGAATAAAAATGCTTGCGAATATTTTACAAATAAACTTTTTCCATTTATTGAACGACTGAAATGATTATTTCCGCTAATTTTGAAAACCACGAGGGAGGATTATTATAAATAGTTGACATGACAAAAAACAAAATGAAGTCGAAAATGCACGACTTCATCACAAAGTGAATTTTCAAAAACGTGAAAGTGCCTGTCTTCAGTATCTAACCTTGAAGCTCCATGAACTGTTTTTAATTAAGTGAAGAACTGGAATTTTGTTACATGTTTTGATTTAATTATCTAAATGCCTTTGTATTTTTTGTACAGGGGGAAGCAGATCGATCTAACTAAAGCCCATATTAATTATCTTGTCAATTTGAATATCTATTATATTTTAGGGTAATCAATTTTTTTTACATGTAAATTAGAGAATTATTGTTCTGTTATTTGATAATAACAGGGATTTTCATTTACCATTTTTCAGAGATCGATTGAAATAACTAAAAATGAATAAATAATAAATAATAAATTGTTTTTTTATTCTTTGGGTGGAGTGCTAGAACGCTAATTAAAGATTTGTCAGATAATTATTGATTTTAAATTGAAAATTTTGAAAAGAGGGTGAATATTTTGAATGGTCTTTTATTTTTTATCAGTAATTAACTCTTCTAAAAGGGGGTAGAGTTTATTTCCAGCAATATCACACTAACATTTTGACAATACAGGGCATTTTAAAATCAGTAATTATCTGGAAAATCTGTAATTAACGTTCTAGCACTCCACCGTTTGTGTCTTAGATAACAACTTTTAGTAATTAAACATCAAGCTTTTCATTCAAAATTAGGGAATATCTGGCATCCCGACAATTTACCGCACCTTTATAAATTTTTCTTTCTAATCCGGCCTTTTTGCCAAGAGAATTAATTTCGCCATTAATGCATTCAATTTTCTTTTACTTTTAAGTCGTGAGAGAAGACAACATTAGGAAAGTAAATTTTTTTTCCTAATTTGATTGTCTTTTGAAAATTTGAGGGATTTCAAGTTTGCAAAAAGATATTACAAATTATTTATCGACAAAATTTATCGTTTTAAAATTACCTACCCCTGAAAATCTCTTCTTAAAAACCTACCGAGAAGTGGTTGCGACTCTCACCGACTGGGTTCGAATCCCAGTCTCTCCATGGATGTTTGTGTTCGTTTAGGTAGTAAAAATGTGCCAGGTAGAATGAGCCAGTTCTCGAAGTCAAAACTACCAGAGCTATAATATGTCTTATTATTGTCTTATCTACATAGGTAATACCGATGTTCCCTCTTAAAAAAATATTATTATAAGTTCCAACACTCTTATCGACTTGTTGAAAAAGAAAGGTTATCACAAGATTATCTAGATATCACAACGTTATCTCTATAAGAAAAGTTAAATCTCATAAGAATGATTTACATATCAAAACTACTATCAAAAAAACGCCACCCCTTTATAATGCGTTTCGAATTACTTATAATAAGATCAGAACCATCATAACCAGCAAATCGGCGTAACATTTATCACTGACAGGCATGAATTTCACCAACTTGCTAAAGTAATAGTTTCAAATGTTCCTAGCGGTCGATATGGACGGCCTTTCGCCTTAATTAATGAGGACATAATTTTATCTCAACATATAAGGGAGGAAATAGTAATTTGTATATCAAACTATCTCTAAGTTAATACGGTTACGGTTACCCTTTAGACTACGCCCGAAGTGTAATATTTGTATGGAATGTAGAAGTTATAATAATTGTACCTACTGCTCCCGTGTGACATTATTAAATAATTTCTCGCCTAGCAAAAAAATGTACAGGGTGTTTTACCATCAGACAGACATAGCTTTAGGGTAGGCGTAGTTTTTCAAGGCGTGAGTTAGGATCTGGTTTTGAACTTTTATGAGGCCCTTCGTTTCGATGTTACATGTATGTTGCCGAAGGTTTAAATGAACAGTATCTTTTGAACAAATTGATGGAAGTTAATGAAAATGCCGAGCTATGATTGACCACTACCTTCATTCTACCTTCAACAAAATTTACGTTTTATCAAGTAAGCATAGAGAAACATTAATTAACTTATATATGCTTTAAATCGGTTCGTGTTTTTTTTTTAATGTATTCTATTGATCTCACGTTTTTTTTTACTCTAGAGGCTTAAGGTGCTTAGTAGAAGTTTCTTTCTTTCTCCTCCTATGTAAGCACCTAGTACATCATTCAACGAGAAGGAATGACTGCTATTACTCATGAGGATGGAGTGTGCGAATCCAGCTAAGGCGAGTGTCATAAATCATCATTATCACTTTAGTAGTTGTATAAAATACTTAGTATTATAGTAGTTGTGTATTAACTACTTTGCATTATTTGCATTCAAAAAATTGCAATGATTGAACACTTTTTTCTTAAAGCACTCGAGACCTTTTTTGCTACATTTTTCTAGATTTTGAAAAATAATACCATATTTTGTAATTTCTTCAAAAAAAAAGTCAGATTACACTGTATGTTTCCCGAATACTTTTTTGCATGATAATAGTTTCTGTACCTAATCTAATGCAGCACAACGTTTATTTATGTAGAGAACCTTTGGCAAGCGTTGGCGTATTAATTATTGTACGTCTGAAATGATTTGTCGGCTACCTTGTAGAGCATGTGTAAGTATCGATTGAATAAAGGTAAGCTTGATCTAACCTTTTAGCTTTACAAGTTAAAGGTTGAGACCTTGGATCTATTGATAAATCAGTCGTAAGTCAGGAAAGAAAAATCTGTGCTTAGATTCGATTTGACCGAAACTACGATAACAGGCTTACGTTACAGCCCCAGAAAGTAAATACAATTTTCAGGCTTTAGTAACTTGTGCCATTCAGTTCAGCACTCCCTTTATAGTTGTTAACTTGACATTTCTTTCCAATCGCTCTTAGGTTAGCGCCTAGTTTGTATCCTTTCACAGAACACACGAATTCGTCCGAGATATATCCTTTTATCACCAGTATAAACGTAGCAGTCGCTTCGCTTATGCAACTTCTCTTTTGATATCGAAATCGTTCAAAACACAAGCGGATTCTGAATTCCAGTCATCCAGCAGGATCATTTTATTTTTCCTCACAACTCTTATTGCTCTTATTGCTCTGAAGTGGAGCAAAAAAATCGTAAGATTTTTGAGATATCACCTGATTGAATTACATCTCGACCGCATACATTATTATCTGTCAGAGATTCCAAGACTAACTTATACTGAAAGAGTTTTGAATTAAATTTAAAACGATACTTTAAAAGCTTTCAACGACGTATACGAAAGAGTCAGTAGTTGCTCCTCGACTGACTCGATTCTTACGATTCTCATCAGATCGAACCCATTACACATGAGAAGAGAAAGTGAAATCTCCAGAATAAGGATAATAGAGGACAATGCAAGGATTACTCAAACGAGACAGACTCGAATCTAGGAGTACATCTAGAATCTAGACAATCTCGGAAGCCGGAACCTCTTGGCGTGCATAAAACGAGAACACGCGATGAATCTATTCCCCATAGACGTCCTCGTAACAACCGCTATAATTATGAATTGTAAAAGTTCGAACATCCGCATAGGTATTGGATTTTGTACACGTCCTTAAACTTCTACAAACTGCTCTTGTGGTTTTATTTCAAATCCGGGAATATATCCTCGATACTTCAGACTATATCTACTCCGCAGTGCAAAAAGGTATCGAATATGATTTTGTCAAAATTGAGCTACAAATATGTTACCGGGAAAATGTTAGTGAATTGGTTTTTTTAGTTGGAGTATAAGTATTATAGGAGTTTCCGTACTGCTGAGCAGTTGTGCAATTTCTTCCCGATTTGCATCATACTCCAGGTACATATAATGTATAGTATCGCCTTAGGTAACTGGGCCCCTCTCTTCGAGAACGTTCTACAATGTTTAAAAAAATATTTATTTTTTTTACAACAGCGTCACGCAATACCTCTAATTATTTATTAATTGCCTTTTGAGGCATGCATAAATATTTCTGCAATTGAGGTCAATTTATAATTTCTTTGTATTTTCAGATTTATCTGACAATATAGGGACTGTGCAGCGCGCCAAGTAGCGCCACCACAGCAACACAGTACCAGTGGAAACATTTCGACCATTATTCGACCATTATAAACATCTATCCGAAAATAATAATCGTCCGCCTAGGGCAGCGGTGGGCAAAAGACGGCTGCCCATATTCAAGATAATTATTTTATTTCATTTTTCATTGTCTATTAAAATGATAAAATTTACAAGTTGAAATAAATTTATAAATAGTATAAATGATGAAATAGATGATATCATCATCGTACGCTTAATGCGTTGCCCGAAAAACACGCATATTTTGAGTTAGGTAGTGTTTTCACCTTTTGAGTGTACACTATAATTCCATTTAAGTACATTTAAGTCCATATACAGCGCGCTCCGAAGAAATAGGTAAGTAAAATAAGTGTGGCTGGCTAAGTACATAAGTAGATGCAGGAAAAAGAGAAGGCGAAGAAGAAGAAGAAGACTATCTTCTAATTTTTTTTTATTATACAGGGTGCACCATGTATCCTTCTCTATATTGCTATCTCCTAACGCTAACAGATACAGGGTCGGTTAAACAAATTCAAAGGAGCGCAATTTTGTGGCCATCTCGATTCCGTCGAGACATACAAGATATCTGTGACCGTTCCTGAAATATCCTGAAAAAACTGAAAAATCGAGATTTCTTTTTTTTCCATATCTTTTTTATTATTTGAGATTAATGAATAATTTTTTGTGGGCTTACATAAGTCGGAAAGAGCTACCCATCTGACATTTCGAAAATTTTCAAAGCCGACTAGATCCCAGAATTTTCATAGTCAACTTTCGTTTTTCTTATGGCCACCATAGTGTTTTTTTATGTTGTTCGGTATAAAAAAAAATCATAAAAACTAAAAATTGTTAAACTTCAAAAAATAAATAAAAAAAAAGACACATTTTTAGACCGAATTTCATAGATAAATTAAAAAACCATAAGGCAAGCACTATTTCGGCGTATTTTACAAATGTTGACGTTTTTCGACGATTTTTTATTAGGTTTTTCTTTGAAATATTAAGAATAAAAATTTTAAAATTTTTTTTTAAGTTTATTAATTTTTGGTTTCCATTATTTTTTTCATATCAAACGACATGAAAAAATAATATGGCGGCCATAAGAAAAACGAAAGTTGACTGTGAAAACTCTTGGATCTAGTAGGCCTTGAAAATTTTTGAAATGTCAGATGGATAGCTCTTAACGGCTTATGTAAGTCTACAAAAAAATATTTATTAATTCCCAATAATAAAAAAGATATGAGGAAAATAAGAAATCTCGATTTTTCAGTTTTTTCAGGATATTTCAGGAACGGTCACATATATCTTGCATGTTTTGACGAATTCGAGATGGCCACAAAACTGCGCATCTTTTCTCTAATTTAACCGACCCTGTTTCTCTTAGCGTTCAGGAGATAGCAATATAGAGAAGGATACATGATACATGGTGCACCCTGTATAGAAAAAAACGATAATTCAATGGAATTCTTAATAATTCCATATGATTCCGTATAATTACACAAAATTCTTCAGAATGCCATGAAATTTAATTTTCCATATTGGTTGATTATTCTTTGAAACTCTCCTTGAAATTTCGCTAATGATATGCCTAATATTTGCTTAATATTCAGGCTGCTCCTTTTTTCAGCGTTCACTATGGGCAGCTCGTAAATGCTATGAGATACAGAAATTATTGCAATTTAGAAAAGACGCGCCATTTAGTGGTTAACTAGAATCCTCGAAGACATAAAAGCCATCTATGACCGTTTCTGAAATATCCTGAAAAAAACTGAAAAACTTCAATTTTTAATTTTCTCAGTAACTCGTTTATTATTTTTTGTCAATAACTCCTTTATTACTTGATGTTTCAATTTGAAAATTAATTTATTGATATTGCTTGATAGTCTGCATTTATTGGTGTCCATTAATTGTTTTTACGCCTACTAGTTCCGAAGATATGATCAACTTTTTATATCTTTCGTTTTCCCTATGAACAATGTTTTTCTTTGAAAAAGTACATAAAATTATTCTGTGTGCAACGGTAAAGCCAATTATTTATACAGGGTGATTCAGACCACCCGTACACCCCTTTTTTCTCGAAAACGGCGCATGGGATTTTTTTGGTAGATAAGCCTCTTTACTAAATCGAGACCAAGGAATTGAATGATGATACTTACGAGCTGCGGAATTTCCGGGAAATCGGAAAATTTGCTACCAACTTTGAAATTTTAAATGTAGCTCTAGATCAAATTGGCCATATTTGCGAAGGTCTTTGGAAAAGAAACAACTTTTGTAAAAAACATTTTTTCCTATCAATTTTCCATTGCTGAGATAAGACAAACTGAAATTTCATACAGTCTATACAGGCATTTTATACAAATTTCCGAACGCACCCCAAAAATCAGTTCCACAGATAACAGGTAACAATTTTTTATGGATTTGTCATTTTTGACAGTTGCAACTTTAAATTGAACATGTATTAATAAGACTTCCCAACTAACAATTTTATATTTTATAAATGCTGTAAGAATGTTAATAAAACAAAATTTATAAAACAGCTTTATTCCTGAGAACATTTCTAAAACGTCTATACAGCAGTTATAAACGCAAATTGGGCGCAGGTTTATAAAACATATTGGCTTTTTAACTTGTTCTATAAGGTCAGCGTAGCACTAATATCGGATAGTTATGTAAACGTCTACTCAAGCCTTAAGAAACAAAGTCAAACATCTTTATAAAACTGTTTTATAAAGGTTATACCTATTACCACTATGAAATGGTTATAAAATAAAGAGAACATTTTCAAGCAACAGTTTTATAACTTACTTCCAAGTTACATATTTGTTTTATTAGTGTGATGGATCACTGCAAGCATAAAATATATTTGTTTCATAGGTGCTAAACAATTCCTTTACTATGAGGTAGAGTGTATAATATATCCTTAAAGAAACTAAAATGCTACGACTGGGTATTTTAATGAAAAGGGGATGTTGTATAGCTACTCACTTTCGTACTTACAAGTCAAATTATCGTGGCTCCTAAGATCTCCTAAAAGTCAATTTTACTTGCGAAGTAAATTTTATTGTGAAATATATAGTATATATGTGGTAATATTTCAATATGTAGAAATATTAAAATTTATAAAAAAATTCAAAAAAAAAAAAAATTCATGATAATATAATAATAGGTACGTGTAAACTTTTTTTTTAAGAATATACTTCAACTGATATGTTTTTTATTGTTAAAGGTGGTAACTACTGACTCAAAATTACACATAATTCAACAATGGCGCCTGTTCATAGGTGCTTAATTCTGTATCCAATATGGCTGGTACCTAATAAAACAATTTTGTATCTAAAGTCGACCTTATATGGCAAGAAAGCAGAATTAGTGACTTTTATAAAACAATATAGTTACGACATTCAACATATCCAAAATACAGGACCGTATTCGATGTTTATCAAACAATAATAATGATACCTATTATGTATGTTATTATTATTATTTTTAAATTACCCAACAGAAACATAGAATTTCCAGTTACAGCGACCAGTTAAAGTACAATTGAAATCCAAATAAATAGCACAATACACAAAAACAGTATTATATTATACATCAGGTTGTTGATGAATAGTACCGGTCGTACTTGGGAAGTACCGGCGTTCATACTACTTGAAGTGCCATTGCAGTAAAATGTTTATCATTAAAATTATAATATTACTTTAAATATAATATTATAATAATTAAATGCTGTTAAGGAATTTATAAAAAATTATTCGATTATTATTAACTGTGTAAATTTCATTTCTATTTGCTCACGCGATATTAAGCGACACTAGAGAAGAACGGCAACTTTGAACTGCAAAATATGAGTAAAATCGCGTATTTAAATATCCCACCATAGAAAAATAATAATACGGTTCTGCAATTGCCCTCTCCATAAGATGCTGTGTTCAAAATACGTTGTTGTGCATAATACAGTTGGTATGCAAGTCTTACCGAACAAATTTGTTGTATAACATTGGCTTGTATGACAGTTACAGAACAAATCTGTTTTATAACACTGAACTGGAGACAAGTACAGAATACATTATTTGTTTTATAATCCTGTTCTCGATGACCATTAGAAAATATAAGGCACACAGGTTGCCAGTTAAGTAATATACAGAAGAAATCTGTTTTATAACACTGAACTACGTGACAATTACAGAACAAATTTGTTTTATAAGCCTGTTCTTGGTGACCATTTAAGAATTATGATATTTGCAAAATTGATTTTAGTTTTATAACAGTAATGTTTCAGCAGTTATAAAACAGATTTGTTTTATTATGATGTGAAAGTATATCTTTAGAGAACAATTTTATTCGCTTCTGAATCTGATAGGTAGTTGAATATATAATTCTTCGGTGCATTCTAACTTTACAAGCCAGTCATTATTTGCTAAACTACTCGCTTCTGTTTCGTTTTCTGTCCTGAGACTAGACCAGTTGTTATTGAGTACAAAATGTCCTTCGCTTACAACCATTTCATTGATTTTTCCAACAATTTTGTTTGTCTGTAAGCCTGAATGATCATCAGAGACAGCAGGAACCCTTTCGCCACTGCGTTTTATTTTTTTCCAGCGACTAAAATATCCGACATTTTATTTGATTTTTGTAAGAATAAGCACCCTTGATCTTTTGAACAGGCACACATATATTAGACTTTTATTTATTTATTATTTTTTTATAAGTAGTTATCCTTTACAGGGTTATTTTATTTCATAACAGTTTTATTATTATTTCCTTTTTGCAGGTTCTTTAGTTGGTATATAACAGTAATATTTCGGCTTCTATTATGACAAATTTGCTGCGATAACAAAATTGCATTGTAAGATCACTTATATAACAGTTTCATAAGAACACAACGTCAATTCTATAAAGCAATTATGTAACCGAGCTTTCATATGTTTTATAACACTGCTAAATAACTCCTATAAATCAGTTTCGTTTTATAATAATTTATATCCTATAATGATAGTCGCATAAACGTTTATAAAACAGTTTTATATTTATTTTATAAGGTGTTTTATAATTTAGCACTAAGAACGTTCTAAACATTGTCTAAGAAAACAATTTTGTTCCCAAGAGCAAAATGATTTCCCTCACAGCTTAAATACAACAAAATTATATTCTTGAAACCGCAATATAATAATTATAAAACAAATCAGTTCTTTTATGAATATTTTATACAGCAAAATTGTTAGTTGGGTTGTTATTATAAGAGTTAAAATTTTAGAAGAACATCAGAATCACTTTAATATTTAATTAATAAACATAATCATAAGTTGCCTCAATAAATAAATTAACAATTAGGCAAGATGTGATATTTTATTCAAAGTGTCGTCCACCATTGTGAATACACATTTCTGCCCTTCGTATAACACTCTTTGTTGCTCTTGAAATTTCCTCTGGGGCAATTGAATTACATGCATTTCGAATGCGTTGCTTCATGTCATTTCTGCTGATTGGACGCTCTTGATAAACTAAGTCCTTAATCCTACCCCATAAATAGAAATCCAGCGGTGTCAAATCTGGCGACCGCGGAGGCCAAGATATTTGACCGGATCTTCCTATCCATCTGTGAGGAAAAAACGTGTTAAGAGTATCCCTAACAAGCAAAGAATAATGAGCAGGGCAACCGTCTTGTTGTAACCACATTGTTACCCTTGTAGCCAACGGGATATCTTCGAGCAATTCTGGCAAGTGATTCCGTAAAAATTCATTGTACAGGTTGCCACTTAACTGTTCATCAAAAAAATAGGGACCAATGATTTGAGCACCAATAATACCGCACCAAGTGTTGAGGCTCCACACATGTTGGTGGTCAACTGTTCGTAACCAATGCGGATTCTCCTCTGACCAATAATGTGCATTGTGAATGTTCACATTGCCACTACTTTTGAAAGTTGCTTCATCTGTCCACAAGATTTTCTTATGGAAGTCATGATTCTGACGACGATACCAGTTGCAAAATACGAGACGTTTTCTAAAATCGTCATTTGTTAGTTCTTGATGAAGGTTTATGTGGTATGGATGCAGACCATTGTTGTGCAAAATTCTCCACACAGTCGACTGTGACACACCGGAATCTGCTGAAATTCTTCGAGTGGAATCATGAGGATTGACAATAACAGCAGCCACAATATCAGGTGCTACTTCATCCATAATTGGTCGCCTTATTACAGCATTTCTGTTGTGGTTTGGCTGAATTTTACCTGTTATGCGAATGCGAGTGGCCAAACGCTTAAAAACCAAACAAGAATGATGTGTGCGATTAGGATACCGCTGAGCATACAATCTCTGAGCTGCTGAATAATTCTGATGACATTCACCCAGTACCATCAACATTTCAAAAGCTTCTTCGTTTGTGTACGCCATATTCACGAAACTAATCTTTTTATTACTTAAATATTCGACTTTTAAATTCAAACTATGCATTTTAAAGACGCTACTGTCAAAAATGATACAACTGTCAAAAATGATGCAACTGTCAAAAGTGTCAAGCCATGAAAAATGGTTGTCTGTTATCTGTGGAACTGATTTTTGGGGTGCGTTCGGAAATTTGTATAAAATGCCTGTAGACTGTATGAAATTTCAGTTTGTCATATCTCAGCAATGGAAAGTTGATAGGAAAAAATGTTTTCTACAAAAGTTGTTTCTTTTCCAAAGACCTTCGCAAATATGGCCAATTTGATCTAGAGTTACATTTAAAATTTCAAAGTTGGTAGCAAATTTTCCGATTTCCCGGAAATTCCGCAGCTCGTAAGTATCATAATTCAATTTCTTGGTCTCGATTTAGTAAAGAGGTTTATCTACCAAAAAAATCCCATGCGCCGTTTTCGAGAAAAAAGGGGTGTACGGGTGGTCTGAATCACCCTGTATAGTACACTTCTGCGAATAAAATATAAAAAGCGTACCTATTTTATTTTCTATAAAATTTCTTCATGATATATTCAGTAATCCGCACACATTTGGAGTAATGATATATTCCCTAATCCGCACATATCGCTACTCCTAATAATCGTGGTGCCTAATATGCAATGCATGTGGCAGATTAGCGGGACTCTACTGTAGTTTCAAAAATTCTACCTCTTTAAGCACCTCGACAACACTGTTGGTTCCAATAAATCGTCAGCAATAATTCCTACTCACACACGTTCATATTAAAACGATGCTGAAAAAAAAAACTGTACTAAAATTCTCCCGTACTGTTGTATATAGTACAATACGATCGACGCCATGGAACACAAATTTTTCAAACCCATTGTGTGCTGCGTTTCACACCGCGAAAACATGACCGTGCTCTGAATAATATTTGATTTTGTCCAATGAATTAACCCGTTTCAGGACTTCATAGGGTACTGCGATTGAGACATAATATTACAGTATCTATTATAACTAAATCAGTATGCCTGAAGGTAAATTTACATTTTCGAATCCAGAGGAAAATCGTGACAATGACTTTTCTAGTATTATCTAAACAATTGCAAATATTTGATTATAAATATCCTGCAAGCCGATTTCCTAAAAAAATTTTATATTTCAAATAAGAAGCTTGAAGTAGCCAAAAAACAGATAATTACCTTTCCTTGTAATTTTCGTCCCTTTACAGATTTACCAGCGTTTAAAAGAAGGTCAAAGGGCGCGTCTCGCGATTTACAATGCAGTACTGTATAAATTACAAGAGTCCTGCTATTCATTAAACAGTCTTTTTGAAAGGTAAAAAATACGTGCGTCTCTACTACGGACTTCTTGTTTTGATTTAGTCCAGCTTCAGCACCCTCCACCTGGAAACGTTCTCTGTCAATACAAACAGTAATTTTAAATGTAAAATATAATGCTTTAAGTAAATAATAAAAAAAACAATATTCGGGTAACAACATCCTGTTGCTATTATTTCTTTCGGCGGGACACTTGAGATTCTCGATACCTACCTTCATTTTTAAAGGGATTAAAGGGTATCTTTTGTACACAGTGAATCATTCTTGGAGTGGGTGTATAATGCCAAAGTAAACAGAGTTCCTGATTACCCAAAATTCCAGATAAACTCGCGACACACACACACACACACAGCCAGTTCTGAATTTCCGGTTTCGTTCGCTATGCGAGCACGCATGGAATACGATGAAAGGATTCTCGATTATATCTCTGCTCCCTAGTAATTTATCAAAGCTCTAGGTCCAGGTCCGGCAGCTCAAAAAGAATCTATCGATTGCTTGACGTAATTGCCAATTTCCAGACTTAAAAAACAGTTAAACAATTAAGCGCCAAGCGATTGGTCTTAAAAATGGAAAGCTTTGTTTGTTTTAAGCTTGTCTCATCTGCTCATGTTCTTTGTTTATTTCAGTTTACTGGGACTTCGTTTGGTAAGCTGCAAGCTTTAGTAAGCAGTAGGCAGCTATAAGTAGGTAGTCGATCTTGGTAATATAATAAAAGGAACTAAATCACAAACCATTAACCTGCCCGATTTTACTCACCCTAAGAGAGTATTTCAAGTGTGATAAAAGGCTGTTAATATTCATCTGTTTAAATATCAGCATGTTGAGAAGCGCTGCATGTGGAAAGCAAACCACGTTCTGGTGAAAGTATTTTTAATTCCAAGTTACCAGGCATTTTATGATGCAAAAGACGAGGAAGAAGTAAAACATAAAAACTTCCTCAACTTTATCCATTATTCTAAATAAAAATAAACCTGCATTCGTGAATATTGCAATAGAAACTTTCTTGAAAATTCTTACAAAGAAACAATTTTTTTTTAATTAGACGGGCGCATCTTTAAAAAAATACTGGAAGAAAGTAAAAGTTTATTCGAAACACCCAATATCTCAAGACAGCATTTTAAAATATATTTGAATCACTTGTAATTCAAGAAAACGCCAATTCTCAAAAATAAATGTTTCGAATTCTAAGAGGATTGGTGTCCGGAGCAATTTTACATATGAGAAACATCTGTAATATAATTCAATTTAATTCTTATTTATTTTCTCTACGACTATTGAATAAAACGTTCATTAGGTTGCTGATTTCAGTTTAATAATTCCTAATGTGCATTATTCATATTGTGTGGAAATGAATAATTGACTGAGGGGTTAACTCATCTCGGCAGTGTCGACGATTTGCACCGAGTTATTGGTCAGCTCTCATCAGGCTTAAAACCGCTCCCTCATAAATGCATTTATGATAATATGATAACGTCATCGCGACGGGTAATCAGCAAGTGTCAACGGTACAGTGCCAAAAGTGACACGATAATTTCATCCTATTGTAACTTGTCACTATGTGGCAATAGCTTATGCAATAACAAAATAAATACTCAATGAATATAACGACAGTGATCAAAATAATGAATTGGTGTGAACACCGCGAGATATATCAGAAGTTTTCAAAGCAACAAGTTATAAATTTATTAATTAAGGGAAACATGAAAAAGGTGAAATTATTCTTTTTTTTTATTTAAATTGCACATCCACTGCAAGGAAACCCCTATGACGCTCTGAGAGCGGTGCATGAACAGACATGTCGATTCACGTTGTCTTTGAATCGTTGCGGGTTGTATTAATCACGAAACACCCGGTTTTAGTTCAATTTCCTTGTGTGATTTAATTTGTCATTTCTGAAACATCTGTACGCTACCGTGTCCAAAAATGCTCGCTGTTCAATGCTAAATTTCTTGAAAGTGATGAAAAATGTTGTAGATCCTTGCTGAATTATCAGGGTATAGGTAAATAAATTCTGGTCCTTGCGGGATATGGGATACGGTTGTGTTTCTATTAAAGAAATTGGTCTACTTTTTAAAAATACAGCTACTCCGCAGACTTTACGACGGTGCAAGAAGTGATTAATTCTTGGATTGCACTTATGTAAACTTCTAGCGTTAATTGGAGTGCATAAGATTTATTTGAGTTTATCTCTCGAGTTTTATGTAATTTTCAAGTGAAATAGCTCTATATTCGGGTGATAGAATAATACCTTTCGCAGCGAATGGCCGAAAGAATGATATGTTTCTTTTACTGTCGGTAGTAGATTGAAGACTGTAATATTGTATACAGTGTAGAATTTTTAGCGAAGTTTTCAATGGCCCTTGCAGTGCAATATTCAGACACACGCATCGCTTCAAGTTGGGGTACTTGACGTTTAGGTCGCCTTTTACGATTATCGCATTGTTATCGGCCATTAAAACAGCCATCAAGCTATTCGGCCATACAGAACTGCCGTTATTACTCGTATATTGTTCTTGAATTGTTGCCTTGATTAATACTTATACTTAGCCCACGCTTAATCTAAATTTCGTTTGTCATGGAATTTTGTCATTTACCTAGCTCGGTTTGATTATATTAAATATTACAGGGCGGATTAATATCGATTATTAAAATTAATCATTCTGATTACCGTTCCTTGGATCTCAAGGTCGAATGTAAAGTGCAAAGACTTTACATCTATATTTGGGCATTATTAGGCACCTGTATTATTAGGAATTATTTATAATCACGGCATTTCAATCCCAGCTAATATTCAGAATATATACGCAGTACCTACCTACCTATCTAGAAAAAATAGAATGTAAAAAGTTGAATACTTTTACAAGTTGGATTTGCATGCAGGTAATTTAAAGGCAATTTAAAAATCAATGAAGAAGTTGACCAGCTCAGCGTTTCCTACTTGCAGTGGCATTTTCTTATACACTGAGAAAAATTTTTCATTGGCGGAAGTAAATTTGCAATTCCGCCAATTAAATTATTTAATTGATAACGAGCAACTAAATATTTAGTTGCGTCAACTAAATTATTTAGTTCCAGAATTTGAGATATCCAACCAAGAATTAGTTGCCATAAGATACTGTATAAAAGTGATTGCAAATAAAACTTTCTGCTGTGAACTAAATAATACTTCAGTGAACCACACTAAGCTTTCTTATGTCAATTTAATAAAACTGCGCAGAACTATTATCAGGTTCTCTCAATATTACTTTGAGTTCTCTCAACTAAATGAAACTCTTCTCCGAATCCAATCTTAGTTTGGATTTTTCCTACCTACCTTATCTAACCTGCCTAACCTAAAAATTTGGTAATATTTTATTGAACTTTTCGTTTTGAAATTTTTTATTTATTGGTTGGGATTTCGGTTCTTGGTAAAAGAATAATATTATCAAGAACCGAAATCCCAAGCAATAAATAAAAAATTTCTACCCAATAAAGGTACAAAATGCGCAGTGCCATGGCTCTCCTCATCCCGATCAACAATATAACAATAAAAAGTATCTGCACATTTTGCTGTCCCATATTAATCATCCATTTGTCCATAGTAATGTTAAATATATAAATTACCTTTAATTATTATTATATACGCGTAGACCGGGGCGAGTCAAAACTGTACCATTATTTATTGGTTTGGTTTGTCTGAAATCCATTTAAGTACCTATAGGTACCAAGCTAACAGTAATGATGGCTTTCTGTGATTAGAACTTCACGATTTGTCAGATTTATTCAAACAAAGCTGCAAAAGAATATCAAAAATAAAACCGAATTATTTATTTACATTAAATAAGCAAGAGAAGTTTACTTAGATAAATTATTAGCAACAACCACGTTTGGCGAACGCAGCTATACATCATGATGGCGTCTATAATGGCGAGCGACTGATGTGTTTTTATCTGAGGTTGCACAGTTAGATGAATCTATTACAGTAAATAACGAAATATTTATTGCCATAATTCTGGTATAATTCCTTCAATACAAACGTTCTATTATTGAACCCTCTCAGTACACTACGCAAGAAATTTTTACTTGACACAATCATACCATAGTTGGAATAATGAAAATCTGATATATTTTACGCAATTATGTTTGGAATATTCTGTTAAACATTTATTCCTACCTCCGGCAAGAAAAACCTATTTGTCTCACAAATTTCTAACTTCTAAGAATCTTTGATTTCTTTAAACAAGATAACTTTATATGTTTAGTTGCTGGAATTAAATTATGCTGCAGTACAGATTCTTAGATTGTTAGCTAGGAGTGATATTATTATGCCAATATGGAAAATACTTCGTTACACAAAATGAACTCCAATTAAATTATTTAATTCAATCAATTGCTCAATTTTAGTGAATCCAACTAAGATTTGGTACTGTAAATGATAAAGTTGTTCTTATAACTAAATAAATTCTCTGGAGGAAATACCTCCAGCCTTTAGTTCTTTCAAGAATAATATTTCTCTCAGTGTACTCGATAGATAAAATCTATCACAGGAACATGCATTATGTATAATAATTCTGAAAAACATAAGAATAAAAAGAACGCGAAGCGAAAGTTCAAAGGATTTCTAGAGGAAGTAGTTCATTTTGCAACACTGGAACAAGAAGTTTTTGCTGTCAATTATGGGAGCCGATATTTACAAAAAAAAATTTAACCCGGGATTTACGTGTGTTCTAAACAGAATTTTTACCGGTGTATTAACAAAACTTAAAAAAAATTATCAGAAATATGAATGAGTTGAGAATCAATATTGAATTGTAGTATATCATGTGGTGTAAATAAATAAATAAAATAAATAAATAAATATTTAAGTTGCCATGATTGTTGTGAAGTTTAGGTATTGTGGCATATTTTTATCCCAATAAATTAGATTTGTTGTAACTTGAAGTCATTGGCACGCTACTACTTATACTATAGGCAAAGTTATAATGTCAGGGGAAAAGTTTGTGTGGAAGAAAAAAAAAATACAAAAAAAAAACCTGCTAAACTTGTATTTATTACAAAGTCTTAAAACTTTTAACAAAAGGAAATAAGCGGCATAAAAGTGAGCAAGAAATTTTATAAAGGGTATAAAAAGTCTTCTCAACACGATAAAGCAGAAATCGTAAGTCAATCTTTAATAAGATAGGTAGGTATGTGAAAAAAGTATGATCTTAGGTACTAAATAAGGGTTTTAATTATGCATAACCAAACTTTGTGTTATTTACTAAATTTTAAGACTTAATAGCTTTATGAGCATATTATCATGGTCTGAACCATTTAAGCTAAATCCATTTACATGGTTCTCCGTGGATTTAGCTTAATAAGGGATTCGGGTCACTCCAGACAGGCGGCAATATATCCTCTGGTACCGATGTGGCACGCTGAAGAGACCATAAAAAGGTTGAAACACCTGACCGTGTCTTCATAGTCAAATGGCTCTGCTTGCGTCTTGCCTTGAAAAAACCCTCTAATATTTTTCTTGTTTATTAATTTACTGCTCAACTAAAAATTCTTCTTTATATTTATATAAAAGGTGATGATAAAGTTTGGAACATAGTTCATAACTGCATTATTGACGGACAGGTCAATTTTATAATTTAATTTACTTTCTTTTGTGGTAAGTTTATTATACAGCGTGTTCCTTGTCTCAGTCATGACGACATTTTCCATTTTCTGATTAGAATATTTTCATATTGTCAGATCTAATTCTGTCGATCGAACATGACATAAAAATGATATTACTTTATACTAGTTTCATAAGTAAATACTTAAAAATAGGTAAGCGTTTACTTACTGATAAGTACTTGCTAATGCTTAGAAGTAGTTACTTATTAGCATTTACTTATTTTTATTAATATCACTCATGATGTTTATTTCTCTATAATTTCAAATTTTCGATCCTCAAAACTCCCCCGTAACTTTTTTCAGCTTTGAAGGTAGTGTGAAAAAGTGATTTTTTAAAATGAAATTAGCCAGTGGCGTGCATAGAAAAAGGAGCAAAGTTGTAGAATTTGACAAATTTTTTTGTATTGTTAAATTTAAAAATGCATTTTATGGCACGTTTTCAAACGAAATGAAATGAAGTTTTCACAGTAAACCACTACCTATGCTAATATGACCTGACTGGAAAATTTCCGAAAGCCAATTTAAAAAGCGGTAAAAATATTCATAATCGCATATAGCATAAAAATACCCTATTTTTTTTTTTTTTTTTTTTTTTATTGAAAATGCACATGCACTGCAGGGAAATCCCTATGACGCTCTCGGAGCGGTGCATGAGCGGAGATATCGATTCACGTTGGCCTTGAATCTCTGTAGGTTGTATACTTCGGGAAACACGCCCTTTGGAATGCTATTCCAAAGTGATGCGGTTCTATACATAAAAGAAGTCTGAAATAGGGTGGTACGAGGTGTAACGAGCTGAACCTGATACGGATGAGCGTCTGCGGCTCGGCGTGTATTTCTGCCCGGTCTTGATCTTGGTGGGATCAAGCGGGCCACGTCTTTTGAACACTTTCCATTAAAATATCTGTAAAACAGACTCAGGTCAGCTACTCTTCTTCGATGTTCGAGAGTGTCTAAATTTTTTGTCAAATCTGGGTCCCCAATCAAGCGGATGGCTCTTTTCTGAATAGAGTGGAGTAGTCTCAGCGTATGTTTGGGAGCTGAGCTCCAAACATGTGAGCAGTACTCCAAGGATGGTCGGATTTGAGCCTTGTATAAGAGGAGAAGCTGTTGTGGTGTATAAAATTTCTTCGTGCGGAAGAGTGTTCCAAGTTTTTGAGAAGCACTCTTCGCCAGACCTGCAACATGATCATGCCAAGACATGTTCGCTCCGAGGCTCACTCCAAGTAAACGAAGAGATGACGCTGGGGTAAGAGAGTGTCCCGCCATCATCATATCTGGTTCCAAAACGTTGGTCTTTTTGGAGAAGATGACTGCTTGGGTTTTTCCAGCATTAATGTATATGCTATTGATGCGCAAGAAGGTTAAATTCTATTAATTTAATTTTAAACGTTTGGACGTAATAATCGTTAATCAAATACATACTTAGATACATCTTGCCAAAAACGATCATTTTTATAAAAGTAATTATGGCAGTCAATTTCTCAAAACCCTAAATTGATATAAAATTGTATAAGAATTGCAGTATTTCTGATTTTTTTCCCAATAAAAAAATAAATTAATTAAGAAATAAACAAAAAAGCTTTTATCCTGTGGGTGTCTCTAAAAGGTACCGCCAACGTTCTACCCCAGATTCCCGAGGAAAAAATATGCCGATTTAACCGAACTTATCCATGTCCAAAGTTGTACCCTTTTCAAGATAGAGCCCTTAAAAGGGGGTCAACTAAATACTCATTTTCCAGAATAAGTCAAAAATGGTTTAAACGAGAAACTTCAAAATTTCACCACCTACTACTATTGTTAAGACCAATAAACTGACGTAGTCTTACAAACATTGACGTACAGGGTGTTCCTATTTTTGATGTCGCGTCTCACGTTTGACCCCAGAACTTTTTTATCCGCACGCCACTGATTAATTTTGTATTTTTTATCTAAAGGTTGAAGTATTACTGAACTTTTTGCGCCCTTATAAAAATTTTGTATCTTGCATGGTTTCCCCGTCATTAATTTTCTATGATACACCCACAATGCTGAAAACGTATTTGAAAAACGTAATTTTTACTTAAAATTAATTAAATAATAACACATGCAGAACGTTAACATAAGCTCTCTGGATTAAATGTGTTTAGAAATACCCAGAACAAGAAAATAATTTATTTCAGAAAGACGACATTGTTCATACCTATTAATAACATTAGTTGTGTTCACGTACTTTAAACAGATGTTCAAAATGACCACCATTCATCCGTATGCATAAATCTATGCGGCGTAAAAAATTGAAATGCATCCTTTGTGTCATTTCCACATCATTTCGGAGAATCACTACTGCGTCTTGAATTCGTCTCCACAGATCCTGTTCTTGATTTACGGGTGTTGAATACACCATTGTTTTTAATGTTCCCCAAAGAAAATAATCCAAGGGGGTTAAGTCAGGAGAGCGTGCATGGTGGCCAGTTAACAGGAGCATCGTTTCCTCTACCAATCCATTTATTTGCATAATGCTCATGTAAATGATTCCTAACTGCCAAAGTGAAGTGTGGGGGTGCACCATCATGCATGAACCACATATTTCGGCGAAGCTCTATAGGTATCATCGAGCAGATCGGATAAAGTATTTCGAAGGTGGTCTAAGTAATGATCACCATTTAATCTGTTTGGCAGTAGAACGGGACCAACAATAAAATTATCAATGATACCTGCCCACACATTTACTCTAAATTCATGCTGGTGATGCGTTGTTTTAGTTGCGTGTGGATTTTCATCCCCATAAACATGTTCATTGTGAAGGTTTGTCATGCCTCTTCTAGTTAAACAAGCTTCGTCTGTAAACAGAATTTGTTTATGAAAGTTAATATTTTGAACTCGTTCTTGTCTAATAAATCGGCAAAAACCTAAACGCAAGTCTGCATCTAAAGGTAGGAGATCTTGTACTAATTGAAGATGGTACGGATGTAAAAGTTGTTCTTTTAACACTCTATGAACAACATCTTTACTTTTTACGCCGCATAGATTTATGCATACGGATGAATGGTGGTCATTTTGAACATCTGTTGAAAGTACGTGAACACAACTAATGTTATTAATAGGTATGAACAATGTCGTCTTTCTGAAATAAAATTATTTGCTTGTTCTGGGTATTTCTAAACACATTTAATCCAGAGAGCTTATGTTAACGTTCTGCATGTGTTATTATTTAATTAATTTTAAGTAAAAATTACATTTTTCAAATACGTTTTCAGTATTGTGGGTGTATCATTGAAAATTAATGACGGGGAAACCATGCAAGATACAAAATTTTTATAAGGGCGCAAAAAGTTCAGTAATACTTCAACCTTTAGATAAAAAATACAAAATTAATCAGTGGCGTGCGGATAAAAAAGTTCTGGGGTCAAACGTGAGACGCGACATCAAAAATAGGAACACCCTGTACGTCAATGTTTGTAAGACTACGTCAGTTTATTGGTCTTAACAATAGTAGTAGGTGGTGAAATTTTGAAGTTTCTCGTTTAAACCATTTTTGACTTATTCTGGAAAATGAGTATTTAGTTGACCCCCTTTTAAGGGCTGTATATTGAAAAGGGTACAACTTTGGACATGGATAAGTTCGGTTAAATCGGCATATTTTTTCCTCGGGAATCTGGGGTAGAACGTTGGTGGTACCTTTTAGAGACACCCTGTATACTGAAAGGCCGTGACACCGCTGCCGGGGCGACTGCGTCCGAATCAGCGCCGGCGCTGCCACTGATGATTCTGACTCCACATTTATCTACGGAAATATTTTTTTAAAGATTTCAAGATTTTTAATTGTTTCCCTTTTGCATAAAATTATTAATTACAAACTGACAATTCACTAGGTTTGAACAAAGAAGATGGATAATTTGTCAGCTCCAAAGTAAAAGCACAAATTTTATCAGTTTCATCTAAATCGCCTGTGGAATGTACATTTCTCAACACTTCTATATTTCGCTTTTCCTCAAAGAAATATGATTTTTACTGGTTGTCTTATATAAAAACTAAGCAGTTTAATAACCACTGTCGAACACCACACTGAATACTCAGCATAAATAATAATAAGCATTGAACTGCAATAAATGTGCCTTTACATCGAACCTCGTTTCGCAACTACTTTTCGGAGAAACTAAGAATTCTATTAAAAATAAAAATAAAACTTTCATTACATTTTAGGCAACTTCTGTCGTGTTATCTTTAATTATAATAATAAACGTCCATTTACCGAGCTCATTATGCGAGAAGTGTTGTTGTTTGGATTTTTTGTAAATTTGGGCAAAATAATAATTGTTGGAATAAAAATAATAATATAAATATAAATCCAAATAAATGCAAAAGTGATTAATTCCCAAAGTTTCGTATTGATACCTGCATTAGTACCTACCTAAACGAAATACAAGGTGAGAAACGGAAAGTATACCTACAATCGTTGTTAGGTTTTCGTAATTTTTTAAATATTTTTTCCTGTCGTAGTCTCCAATAAAGTGGCCAATGGCAAATCCACATCCGGTAGGAAGTTTCACATGAGAATCCAATTTTTGTTTTTATATACTCTCTCGTGCACCCCATGTCAGTAATTGGACAGTAGATTCCCGATTATTAAATCATTGCCAGTACCGCAGTAACAACAGAGTATAGGCAACCAGCGCAGGCAGCCATTAGTATATTATAGGGACACCGTTGGCGTTGGCGGCAGCGGAGGCACGGCAATATTGGAAACCAAACATTTAGGACATACTATGCTTATACAGGGTGTTGTGAAAAAGTAGGTCAAGCTCTGGTAAACCAAAGATTGTTCTGCCAAAAATAATGGGACTTTCCTCATGAAACACTTCGGAAACTCTTCCGGAAACACTTCCTAAGAAAGATATACGCCTTCAATGTTGCAAGAATTTCCTTCTAAAATTTATGAAACGATAAAAATAATAACGGAACAACCTTACAGTAAACACCTTACAGTTGTAACCTGTTTTTTATTTAAACGGATTACATGCGCGGTGCTCTTCGCCAGAGAGTATTTGTCGTGAGTATAGGTACTTTCCGAAGCAACAAAAAACAATATTTACGATTAGTCAGGCGCCACTTATTTTTTATAAAAAAATAAGAAAAAATGGTTTTATGATATTTTCACTGTTTTAATAATTTGCAAGACTCAAGAATATAAAAATTTATGAATAGAAAAATTTTATTATAAAAGGTTAAATCCACAAGATAAACAATTTGGTTTTTGAAGAATGTGATTTTAATATTATGTTAAAGATTTATCGATTATTGACTATTTAAAACAGTTTCTCCCTAGAAGGATGTTCACAAAACTCACGGATTCAGAGTAGTTGAAAATAATATTTTAATTAGGTAACAGGAAATTATCGACGAACTGTAAGTTCCGTAGGTATATAGAATAATTAATAATAAATGTAGGTATATACAATAATCAATAAATAAATAAATCAATAATAAATGTGATTAATTTCCTAGGAATCGAATAAAAACCGGAAAATACTGTCCATGTAAACTACACTTAAAAATGATTGCAATATAAATAGAGAAATCTGGCCTTTTATCCGGTGAAGGACGTCCTGTTCAGGGGAGTCGATCAAACCACCACACCATCCCAGTGCTCAAAGAGGAGGCCTCACTTCAAAACGGGAGCTTGACGTCCCCACGGTCCCTCGGCCTTTACCCCCAACTATCCCTGGTCAGGAATGTTAGTACGCCAAACAAAAAAAAAACCCTGCAAAAGCAAGTTCACTCAAGCTCTATTCACGGGAGAAGGCAAGTTCCAAAATTTGGATAAAAAAATGACAAAGATACCAATAAAATAAATTACTTACCTAATTTCATTGGGGTTTTTTGACACTATACACAATCTCAAAATAACTCACAAACCAACAATCCAAGCTAAGGGCACTGATAAAAAAGATAGGCCACAGGTCGCAATAATTACACGATTGACATAAAAGGAGATTTATAATAACAGAACCTCACAAGAAGACCTTCGTTAAACCAATCGTCGGTTCGACGCGGCCGTCTCTCGTCCTCTCTATCAGCCACCTTATCATTCCCACCTAAAGATACTGAATTAACAATCAAAAATTATTCTTCAACAACTAAAATAGAAAAACTAAGCCTATAAATTACTAATAAAATAAAACTAGAGAAACTAAATAATCATAGGTGATTTTTAGAATAAATATTTCTAAGTGAAACTGCAAAAAAATTAAATCTCTATTTTGAAATGCTACACAGTATATATAAGAAATATTAGGAACCACTCATTATTAGCATTATTAGTAACCATAATAACCTCCCGTTATTATTTTTATCGTTTCATAATTTTTTTAATGAAATTCTTGAAACTTTGAAGGCTTTATATCTTTCTTAGGCAGTGTTCGGACACCCCTGTGTAATTTTTTTTTCCATTACTTTAGTCTGAAGAATCAGCCTGTGAAGTTTGGTCAACCTTACAGTAAACACCCTGTATACTGATGGATAATAAATAAAACACTACTATTTTTAAAAATTGTATTGTATAATGATGGATATTATCAATCTGTATTATTTTCATCAGTATGCCAGAGATTCTATACGAAGTAAGGATTGAACACATAAATTTTAATGCCCTGTATGTTCTAAGAGGGACGCTTATGTGAAAAATGGCAATATTTTTGGCCAAATAATCTGTACAGCTAACATCTTAATCTACTTTTTCACAACACCCTGTATGAACGTTTTGTCTTATACGTATAAAGTAAGGAGTTCGGTTACGTATCTAATTAACACTCTTTGATGAAAATTTTTCAAGCTGTGATCGATTTCTTGGACCTGCTGTCAGTTTAGACCCTTTTGCAAGATTTATCTAACTCTATGGTTATATTCACACTTTAGTTTTTGTCTCATCCATCATGCACAATCTGGTTGGATCCGAGGATGGATCCTTCGATTCCCAGGTATTTACAGGGCAGACCGTACTCTAGCATCCTTATCTCATCATTCTTCACAGTTACTATGTTAGAATTTTTGCCTATCCAGTTTGTCGAATTTTTCTAGTCCAGTCTGAATAAGTCTTATATCACGATTAAGTTTGAAAGCGCCCTGTTTATTGTTCGATTCAATTTTTCTTTATTAATTCTTACAAAAACATGTCGTCAGGTCCTCCCTTATTTGACAGTGAGGGGTATACATTTATATACAGGAGGGTGCTTCACGTCATTCGACGTCTCTGAATTATAATTGAAAAATATTTTTAGTTATACAGAATGACCTTTATAAAAATGCCATAGGTACCAAACTTATGTTTCTTTGAATGGAAAATAAAGAAGATTAATGAATGGAATAATAAAAATTAGATAAGATTAGCGACTATTTTTTTTTACATCGATAGAAAGAAAATTAAATTATAAAAATGATCTGTGTTTAATTTTTTTTTAAACTTATAATTTAGGGATTTATTGAAGGATACCGAGACTTTTCCAACACCCTGTATATTTAAAATTATAATATAAATGGGATGTTCGAAAGTGCAGTGCAAGTGAGGAAGATCTTGTTTTTAATCATGAAAAATCAACAACTTCCATTAGTCAAGGTAATTTTTTTTCGTTCCATAACTTACGAATTTTTATTAGTGAATTTCCCTTAGGAAATTTACTAGGAACTGGTCTTACCTTCATGGTGGAACTGGAAGATGAATTATTGTATAGACGTTTCAGGGCTACCGCACTTAACATACTGAAAGACTCATTTTCATAAAAGGTTTTCAAAATATGCTATTCGTACTACATTGGGTGTTAATTTGCTAACTTTACTTGATTTTTAATTATTTGGGCAACGATAAGGTGATATTGAGCTTAACTTCTATGAGCTTCTAACTTCTAATTCAATGAGCTTAACTACTAAGCAGCTTTTTCCCGTTATTCAGAAACTTCCATGCAGGTTGTTAGTTTGAAATAATTTTTACTCTCTTGACTTTATAATTTCAATTTATAATTTATAACAAAACCCAACTTTCAGGCAATTTCTGTATGCATAGGAAGAAAGCACATCTTAAAACTAGACGACTTTTGCAAGAAAAAATTAAGAATCCTCCAAAAAATTTTGTAAAAAAAAAGAATCTGAAACTCGAGTTAATTTGAAGCTTTTAAATCAAAAGTTTTATCTCCCTCTATTTTTTGATTTTTTGTGTGCACCTACTAAGACTGCTTAGACTTGCTTTGTTTAATATGGTTAGAAGTACGTTTTATGAACACATATTTTCAAGTTTTATGTTTTTGTCAAGTATAAAATAACTTTTAATAACGAATTTTAAAATTAGATAATTTTGAATCTTTCATCCCTGCGTTGATGCAGTGCCAGTGACTAGTCAACTGTACCCCAAAACTATCTTTAATCTAAAGTGCAATAGACAATAGACATTCATCAAAGTGTCTAAAACGTCTGTGCCATTAAACAGAAAGTGCATAATCACCGCAGCAGCGTAAGGTAATTACAACACACGAACTTCTGATTCAATGAAGTCGAATTCTGCATGCCAGCTAATAATAACTGATTAGCCTAGGAAATAATTCTTTAAGCACGACACGACCACGCAACCACGTCGGTCGATATATGCAACCAATAATTCGTATATTACAAATGAAGTGAAGCATAACACAAACAACAATCCAGCAATGGTGTCTGACTACAGGGAACATCACTCATACTCTCAAACAGTAACCATAAAGAACACCACAAATTCACCACTTTGAGAAAGTAATACCACCGCCAACTCCTCAACCACATCCTTCCCAAAGAAACAATTAGAGCCCACACAGTAGAGCCGTTCAAATTACAGGATTTACTGAAATCCATTCCATATCAGTTTATAGGTATATAAAACCCAAAAAATTGTACTTGCGTCAAGGATATTTATTAACTGGACATTCATCTACCTGGACACTATTACCGCGCTCGACGACCTCTTCAACACGCATCCAATCATAACCTCGGCGACCAGGAACCTGTAAGAAGACTGATTAACCCAGTCAAGAAACTTATCATATCCAATGTATCACCAACAATACTACACGAAACCATATCCAGATTCAACGTGTTGAATGCACAGGACTGACCTAATCCCCCCTATTACTTTCTTCAAAGGTCACACTGACTCAAATTATCCGAACCCACCGCGACAACCATGGCTGGTACCATGGGAGGTGGTTGTCGCAGCAACTCAGAGCGAACAGTATAAGAGAGCCTCCTCCTAAAAATGCAAAAACCTCCCCCCATACTTCTCTAAAACCATCTACTGTTGTGTAAAAAATGTCCCAACAACCAGCAAATTACTACAGAAATCCATATAGGAAGACTTGAAATCTGGTCCGCCAACACTGAATTAAAATTCTCAACCTCAAAAACAAAACTACAATAATTCACTAGAAGAAGACTAGCACATCCAACTCTTAAACTCACGTTGTAGCAGAAATCTCGCAAAAGTTAAAGAGCACAAATTTCGGGGGGTAAATTTTGACTCCAAGGTAAATTGGTGACCACGTCTTAAGGAACTGAAATAATGGACTTACTAAAAGCTCTAAATAGCCTGGAATGGGGTGCTAAGGAAAAAATACTCCTGGGCATCTACAGAAGTATGTATGATCCAGTACAAAATTGACTATGGCTGATCCACGAACCTGAATATCATTGCAAGTACAGCACTAAAATAGCTCTAGGTGTTTTTAAATCCAGGATAACAGAAAGTCTGCATCGAGATGTAGCTGAGATTCCTCTGAAACCGTATAGAAGACCGCTTGCCCTGTCATAAGTTGCGAAACTGTCTTCAAGTCACGACCATCCTATAAAAAATCCCTACTTCCAAAGACCGCATATATAAGTACCTACCTTTCAACATCCTTTCAACATCAACAGCCTACAACAAATAAAAGGAACCATTGACTCCTCAAAAACAATGACAAAATCCTCAATTAGCAAACCCACCCTGGTAAATACAGTATAAGCTGTAAATTTACAATTCAAAGTTCTAACTTTGTGAATTCGTACTAAACTGTAAATAATTAAACAGTTTGAACTCTAAATTTAGCGACATGTTCTGAGTCTTGACCTGACCAGAATCCGACCACTTGTCCAGTCAGGTTGTTGCAAGGTTAGGTAGCTCTGCTTTGATAAAATATTGCATAATAGTATGTCACAACTAAAATTTAAAATCACTAAAACCTCCTATTTTGTCTAGGTTTGAAAAAAAAAACTGATGCAGAGATCATTTTTAACATTAAGGAGGACTAAATTTTATCGTATATAGTCTCAGTTATTTCATCAAGTTATTTTTTTATCCCTCTATAGCGCCCAGATCCACCCTTTAAAAAATTTAAATAGCAAGAGACCCTACTTCATGTTGAAGTTGTTTTCCTTCTTTTTTACAAATTTGTACGAAATCGGAGATTTTATGGGGACAAATTTTATTTGGGACAATATCATAAGATCATTCAAACTATAAATTAACAGTTTGAACTGTAAAGTCACGTTTAAATTATAATTTATCTATAAAAAATATATTGACAGGAAACAATGACAGCTCAGCGCTTCCATATAATTTACAGAGTTTGAATAAGTGAAGACAAAACTCCTGATAATTAAATAAAACATCGCCTACAAAATCATAAATTCAGTAATTTGACTAAAATGACACTTATGTCGAGTTTAAGTTGGCTGATTTATTTATTAGATATGAAAGTAGGTATGTAATGTCGAAGGTTATTTTTGCTTCGTTGACTACGTTGCATTTTTTTTTGCAGGATCTAATTTTTCTTTTGCAAAAAATAATATACATTATTCATTACTATTTATAGACAACTGATTAAAGTCTGTTTAAAACTGAAGCTACTTTTAGAACAATAGACACACACATGAACCACGGAAGATCGATTTCATCGATAAGAAATCACTGGCTTGCAGTTTCTTTATCAAGAATTTTTTATGAAATTCCATTACGCCTGCTGAAAGCATATTTTCATCTTAAGGTGGATCCACATCAATACAAATTTTCGTTGTGCGTTGTGTGTTGAAATTCAGCGAAAAATTTGCGCCATAAATTTAAATCTGATGAAATATTTTACCACGTAATTTTTATATCTTGTTCGTTGTGCGCGTGAATCCACTTGTGGGATGCGGATCGTCGGTATTTGAAATAATAACATTCGGTAATGATTTTCTTATTTTTCTATCTATCAACGATTGTAGTCATGGATTCATCAATCAATTTCCTTTTATGTCAAATCAGTTTCACTTTTTATGTCAATTGCTTTTCCTATTTACGTGCAATGACAGTATAATAAATACTGGAAAAGCATATTTGATAAAAAAGGAATCTTATTTGACAGAACAGGAATTTCAATTAAAAAATCACGCACTGATGTTTGATAAATGGGAAAAGCATTTGACAAATTAGGAGAAGCAATAATTGACAAAAGAGGAAAATCAAAAGCAAAAGACTGTAAAATTAACAAAGTAGCCAAAATATCTAGTAAAAAATTACACAAGCACTGATTCACGTCCACATTAATATCACTGTGCGGAGCAAATCACTTTGAAGTTGGTTGAAAACCGACAGCTCATCGGATCGTGTGCGTCGTTCGTTGCAAAAATGTTTGCGTGAATTTATTTGCGGCGCACAGTCCACATATATGAATATTCCGCCGCACACGAGCAAATTTGTGTCAAAAACAACGCACAACGAAAATTTGTATTGATGTGGATCCACCTTTATGTTTCGAAATATATTTCGCTTCAATATAATTGAAATTTAAGTACTATTCATACCTTTCTATTTAAATTTTTAATGTTTGAATATGATGTGAAAACTATACATGGCAACAATGCATAATCGTTTTGCGGAATGATTGACATTCCGCCTCTATCAGGTCAGCCGTCAATATCGTTTGTTACATTATCAACGATAATTCTATGACACGTCATAAAACATTATATCAAATCTCATTGAAAATGTCGGCAAGTAGCTTTGAATAGGTACTTTTTTGTATAAGGTATTTCCATAACGTCACGACATTTTATTAGGCTTTCACTTAGAAATATTTTACAGTCTATTGAAATATTCTGGTGAAAATCCATTGAAAAATTGGAGCTAGCTCAAAGTTCAGTTTGTTACCTCAGTGTGAATTTTACTAAATCGACCTTTTTGAAGAGAAAATCGTAGTTGGATCTTGCGTTATGGAATCAAGATATGAGGGATATTTTTTTCAGATAATAAATTAACTCACTTGGAAAAAATATTTTTGTAAAATAAATCTTTAAGTCTAGATTAATGTAACTAGGCTTTTTTGAAAATAAATTAATTTATTTTCGAGGTAATACGGTGTTTATAACTCCTAATTTAATAATAGATCCCAAAGTCTCTAAGCACTCACTTTAGTTATTGTTTAACTTTTCGACAACTTATACAGGGTGTTAAGAAAATGACGGATAAACTCTTCAGTACATTGTAGGGGACACTCAGTAGAGTACGGAAAAAATAATTTAAAAAATTCTGGTCTTCAATTTGGTGAGATAAAAAATGCCAAAGTTAACATTTAACTATCTTTGTTTTTCGGTGTTTGGAAAAACTAGATGATTTTACAGATATAAAAAAGGTACTTTAATCGTTATCAATTAAAAAAATTGCTTAAGATGTATTACTGGCTTGGAAAATTTCTAAGATGCTGAAAAAAAAACATTTGGCAACAACGGTTTTGATACCTTGACTACCTGCATTGTTAGAAATTAGACGAAATTACCAAATACCAACTGTTATCGTGTTAAACGTGGCCAAATTTATTGGTCAATATTTTGCTTATATCTTTTAAAATGTAGCTCTGGATTTTTTAAAATTATTTTTCCCGTACTCTACTGAGTGTCCCCTCCAATGTACTAAAGAGTTTATCCGTCATTTTCTTAACACCCTGTATTTCTGGGAATTAGTGAAGAATCTAAATAACAGTCAAACGTAGAAGTCAACAAAGATATTCCCACAATATAAAATCATAACCATAATGGTTCAGATGATATAGGTACCTACGGGCTGAAGCCTTGATAATACTTATTAGAGCCAACAGCTTCCATAATTATTATTCAGTAACATCTTGTAAACTAAAAAATAGCTAGACTTTTGAAGAAAAGCGGTACATAATAATATACGAACAACTTCTACAAATAATAACGTAGATATACGTGATTGGGACAATTTGTGTTCTAAGAATCACGTTCTACAAGTCTCTCTCTACCTTATGGTGAACGTATTTTGATTTTCTTTCATTGACAGAGAATCAGTCTATCTTAAAAAGGTTGAAAGGGATACACCATCGATCCAATTCATGGAGTTTAGCTTCTCGTGTTAGCTCGAGAAAACAAACAGAACATATTTTTAAGGCTACAAAAAAGAAGAGGACGTTATAGGACCTCAAACCGTTTGAAGAAACGTAAAGACTCTCGGTGGTGAGGAAGATCACTGCATGACTACAGACAAAACACATGTATGGTAAATCATTTCGAAGTTGAGCGACGAAACAAAAAAGTAAAATGTTAATATGTATTGTAATCTGTTGTTTTGGATAATGAAATATTTTTTATACCGGGTGGCTGACCACACCTCTGTGCATAGGACATTGCCTAATAATATTACAAACTAGTTTACATGTTAACGAAATAACTGTTGTCTATTGTCAAAATATTTTGACGTATTGTTATGAATATTAATGTCCTATACAGTGTCCCTTATTTCAAAGCTCACTATGGGTTTATCTCGTAAACGCTAAGAGATACAAGGACTGTTAAATTAGAAAAAAGATGCGCAATTTTGTGGCCATCTAGAATCCGTTGTAACGGTTTCCCCCCGGGGCTCGTTGTCTGTTGCCGAAAGCCACTCTGATCGTCTATTTACCCCTAATAGGACCGCTGTGATTTCTTTCGTTGTGGTTACCGTAATTACCCCTGCTCGTTGACTGAGGTATGCCAGGATTACTATGGCCGAAACGGATGCGCAAAAGAACCTACTATGATTTTCTTCTATCTCGGTTGATTGGGATTTCCCTTATCTCGAGACTTAGGAAGTTGACCTCGCGGCTACCTTACTAAATTGTCCTGAACTTCAACTACCTAAATTTTCCTTCAAATCGGCCGACGCTTTTTCGTCTTTTCATTGTTTCGACCTACTATAATTACACCAGCTTCACTTTCATTTCGTATTTTCACCTACTTGCTGTTTGGGAACCGTGATGAATTTTTGGCTACTGTCGTTGATTAATTCGCTTTATCGATTGGTTAAATTTTCATTATCGTGGGTGGAATACCTAGCGACTTACTATTGTCTTTGCAAGGGGTTATTGTTTATTTCATAATTTTACAAATCTTCCACCCGGTCTGTATCTAGGTCATCCTATCCTTTCGTCACGCGGTTCAGAGTATTTTTTCGATACCCTGCCTTAACATCTGGTGAGTTTCTACCATAGCGTTGCCGGTCTTCCAGATGTCTTTAAGAGGCTGGAATATTACTACGGCGAGCTTTTATTTTTATGAATATCTAATGAGCTGACGGAATCGTTTCCTTGCCGCGCTGGCGGGTGGAAGTTTTTTGATTTCCTAACAATTTTACCTTTAGGTAATTACGTACCTATTCTTGCACTATTTGCTTTTTCGGTTTGGGTTGATTTAACTAGGGAGATGGAAATAATTTCCTTATCATCCCACCTAGGTGCGATCCATTTCACCGTCAACATATACACGATATCTGTGACAGTTCCTAAAATATCATAAAAAAACTGAAAAATCGAGATTTTTTCGTGGTATCTTTTTTATTATTGGAAATTAATAGATAATTTTTTGTAGGTTAACATAAGTCGGCAAGAGCTACCCATCTGACGTTCCAAAAATTGTCAAAGCCGACTAGAACTCAGAGTTTTCATTGTCAATTTTTGTTTTTCTTATGGCCGTCATATTATTTTTTCATGTCGTTAGTTATGTTATCCCCATATTATTTACTAATATAATAATACCTACTTATTTACCTAATATTAATATGCTTTGATAATAATTAATAGATTTAATGATAATGTTTTATTTAAGATATTTTAATCAATATTCATTACTTCTAGATAATATTACAAAATCCAATGTCAGCAGTCTTCCAAGGCATTTTACTTAATTATTTTATTATTTAATTCTTTGACATCCTGTTGTTGGACATATTATACTATAACGTTCTTTCAACTCTGAAACAATGCAAATATGCATTTCTAGAAATACCTTGGTAGATGGAAATCTTCTATATTCTACTTTCCCACAGGAAAGTGTAACCTTAGCTTCTAGAGGAGTGAACTTTAAAATATAAACATTTATTGTCGTAGAAAATATAATTTTGCAATAATAAGACAATTCAGTCTTACGCTGGATTCCGTAGTTTTAGCATTGCTTGGAACAGTCTGTAATTCTCACAATTAAAGTTTTTCGCCTTTTATTTGTTTTATAATTTTTTAAAAACATAATTCAAAGGGCCCAAAACGTAAATCGTTCCATATGAAAAAGTAATATAAAAAGTAAGTCCATATAAAAATAATTTTTATTCACCTTGAAAAAAATAACTTTTCATACCGAATATCATAGAAATTAAAAAAAAGTATAAGAAAAGTAATATAATTTCACTTCATATGTTCACATAATTTGGTGAAAAATGTTAGTTTTTTTCGAAATAAAGAAGAATAAAAAAAAAAATTCCAATGTTAATAAATTGTTGTTTCCATCACTTTTTCTTATACCGAAAGACATAAAAAAGAATATGGCGATTATTAAAAAAAACAAAAAAAAACAAAAGTTAACTATGGGGGGAATCTAGTCGACTTTGGACTCTCGACGACTTAAAGCCTACAAAAAATTATTTATTAATCTCCAATAATAAAACAGTTTTTTCGGGATATTTCAGGGACGGTCACAGATAGGTCACCTATGTCTTGACGGATTCAAGATGGCCACTAAATAGGACATATTTTCTCTAATTTAACCGACACTCTATATTTTAGAGTTTATATCTAAGAGATACCCATAGTGAGCTCTGAAATAAGGGACACATGTACACTGGTATTTGTCAAAGTACCTACTGCCTATTATTAAAGTAATTTGACGTATTTTTATTAATATAAATTGCATTCTTAGACAATGTCCTACGTAGAGGTATGGTCAGTCACCCAGTATATATACCTACTATAACTTCATAATGGCCGACGATTTGTGTACCTACAGGGTTAGGTATGTCTGACGCTAAATTTTTTTTTTCAATGCAATGGTTTATATATTTTTAAAATTTTTTAAAACTATTGAAAAGACAAATAACACTTATAATGTACCTATGTCATACATGGGTCTCCGAACTCATGTTCCGAATTTGTCGGTCCTCTTCAGCGCAAAATAACTGAACTCTGAAGCATCATGTATATGTTGCAGGCCAAACTGTTTTTCAGGACAAACTATAGTTTACCCTAGGACAAACTAGTTTATCCTAAGTGCGTTAGGATAAATTAGTTTGTCCTCAACCAAACTAGTTTGTCCGAACGCGCTTACGATGAATTAGTTTTGTCAGATTGGAATGTTCATAATTATTCAAGGCCAAACTAGTTCATCCTAAGAAAAACTAATTTGACCTAACACAAACTAGTTTGCCCTAGGAGAAGCTGATTTTAAAGAGAAAAATAAAGATAATTTTGAGTTACAAGAAATACTTTATTTTACGTTTAACTTATTCAAGATTGCTCAAATACACTACGCAAAAAAGAAAGTATCGCACCCCAAAAAGTTGGCCTGATTTTGATTAGGGATAACTTTCGATGTTCCCAAGGGATTCCGATTTTGTTTTCGCATGTCGTCAGCGCCCTATCCTTTATTTGTCTGTCTTATTGGATCTAAATTAAAAAAAAAAACTGTCAGCAAATTTTCTACAGAATGTCAAGGTGTCAGTCAAAAATCAAGTTAAATCAAGTTTAATTGAGATATTTTGATGACAAATTTCAAGGATGATTTCTTATAAACGTATCGATATTTCTGACACACTCTGTATAAGAGGTTAATTGAAAATGCATAAATGGTTTAGGGTTGTTAGGTGAGTAATCTATTAATTTATGCATGGTTTTGTCGCCTCTCCGACCTATACATCGTGAAGGATGAAGCTTCATTAATTAGTTTCATGGAAGCGTGGGGAATGTTGGAGGATACTACTTGCTCTTTACTATACATTATTACAAAGTGGATGTATATGTTAATAATCCTGTGGCAAATATTGACGGAGACTTTGCCTTTGGTGCGGGAGGGACGCACTCCATTCCGAAGAAAGCCTCTGGAGCTTATACGAAACAGATCACAGATTATTATTTTCGATATTTCGGTGGGGCGAAATGAATTTCTTTAATCTTCGTTTTAGTGGAAAAGTTTGCACTCTTTCTCTTCCATGCGATGAGATGAATATAGTGTATAGACTTTGGAGTTTTATTCAAGAAGTTTGTGATTTAATCGAGTTGGGGTTATAAAATGAGTTTATTTTGTATACTCTTTTTGTAAGCGTTTCGATTAATACCATATTATCCATTAAGTATTTATCCCTTTCGATTAAAAAATGAGCAAACATTGAACATCATTGTTAGACAATATTTACGACAACATTGTGGGCACGTCTCAAAACTAAACGCTGGGCTTCATAAAGAAAAATACCACGCTGATAAAGATAACACGGTTTTGTTCCTATAGCTGATATGGTGAAATTCTCCATTATGTTTGATAATTCCTTGAAATTCTGCTTGGATTATATTATGATTAATATCTATACCTATAGGCTGTTCCTTATTTTCAGAATCCACTATGCCACTATGGGTATCTCGTAAACGTTATTATAAGAGATACACAGTTAATTAAATTTCAGTAATGATCGCCATTTTGTGGTTATCTCGAATCCTCGAAGACATACAAGACATCTGTGACTGCTTTTGGAATATCCCGTAAAACTAGAAGACTAAAAGATTTTTCTTTCTCTCAACAGCTCTTTTCTTATTTGAAGTTTAAATTTGAAAGTTGCTGTATGGACATAGCTTCAATCCAGAAATCCAGTTTCGAAGATAGTCAAATTTTTGCCAAAATGTCACATAGAAGGGCAGTTTTCATTTCAATAACACACAACATGGAATTAATAAATAAAGTTTAATCGGTCACGTATTTTTTGTACGTTTATCATTTAAAATATTTTTGACAAAAAAATAAAAACGAAAAGCAGTCAAAGCCTAAAAACGATAACAAAATAGTCTTTATTGACGTATCAGATAAAATAAAAACTTAATAATGGAGTTAATAATAAAATCAAAAGTGTTGTATAGGAAATAAATATGCCTGTTAGTTGCAGTCTGTATGCGGATGATCTATTCATATATCTCAAAGGCAAAAACTCCAAACTCATGCAGAAAACCCTTCAATCAGCTTTATCTGACATGCAACAGTGGTGAAAGCAAACAGGTTTCAAATTCTCTGCTTCAAAAACACAGTGTGTATGTTTCAGCAAGTTGTATACCCCCTTCCATATAGGCATCCCAGGAAAAGAAGGTGACTCCTTAGCAAAAAGAACTGCCTCTACGGACAACATCATCACACCAATCCACCTGTCCAACGACCTACGGACACTCTACAGATCTAAAATTATGAAACTTTGGCAAGATAACTGGAACCTCGATAATTATTTTCTCAAATCCATCAAACACACGGGTGCTGACTTCTTACCCCTCCCTCCAGACCAGACCAAATCACATTGAGCAGAATCAGACTTACCCACTCTTTTCTGATTTCCTCCCCCTAACTGCCCCTCTTGTGGCACTAGACTGAATATCCCTCAAATTCTTTTCGATTGCCCAGTTCTCCGACCACTCTGTTCTATACACAATATAGTTACCACCAGTGTCATTCTTACTAGCCCGTGTTTCTTCACCCCTTTACGTTGCTTCCTTAAAGAGGCAGGTTCTTATGACCTGATTTAACTCAGCGTTCCAGCTGCTAATAACCCCCTGCGATTGATGCAGCCTAATCAACCCAATAAAAAAAAAGTTTTGTCAAAAAAAAATTTATAAAAATGATAAAATAATATTATCAATTTTTCTCTAGTTCTTTCTGCCCGTTCATGTATTCATTCATAATAATTCCAGAAGTTTTATTTTACACTTGTTTCGATTTACGTCTATGTTGTTTGATTAGATTTTAGATTATTCCTTCATAAAAGTTGGCTCAGTATAATATATATTTCCAAAGTTATAATGATGTCACAGGGGTAATAAGAAATGTTAGATTATGAATTATTATTGTCCACGGGTAAAACCGCTAGGGACAATGATGTATATTGTATGGTTAATCCATAAAATTATTGAGATATCTTACTTCAACTTTATATACTTTATTGTAACAAAAAACTGAATAAAAACACGATTAGTTGCAGCGAAAATAAAATCAATTATACTCTCAAATTAATGATTTCTTTTATGATAATTAAGTTTGTTTGTAATCCAACTTAATTATTTTACCTCTTTTCTGTGCAGGATTAAAACAGATCTACGAAGCTCCAAGCACTAAAAAGTAAAAGTGCGTAAGGGATTATTTGCGGGGAAAGCCGAAGGTTGCTCTGCACCCAGTTGCCACTTTAACCCTGTTTTATTAGATAATTAGAGACGTCTGTAACCCGGGGAAAACGCCCTCTCTCTTAACGTGTCCACCCTAAACCACGGCCAGTTGCAATTTGTGTCTGTACGTTGGTCAGTCAGCTACCCGCCGTTGTACATACCAATTGCATCCTGTGCTCTCGGAAATGAAAATTACTTTAATTGCAATGAAAAAAAAAACAAATTCACAGGTTATAAATACATCAGATCAAGTAGCGAAACAGGACGATTTTTTTTGGGTCATGTTATATATAGATCGTATAGTGTGCACTCAGAACATCTAAATCACTACAAAAGTTACAACGTATAGACTCAGAAGCTTCACTTAATGACAAAGAAGTTATAGATAACAATAGGCACTCTGCGTGATTCAATGTTGGAGTTATAGGAGGCAAATTTTTTCCGGCCTTAAGTAATTCTCAAAATTATTCAGAATAAAGCCTTGACAAGTTTCAAAAGAGAAATATTACTGGCAAGTCTTCAACAAGATGTCTTAAAACGTTTCAAAAATATTATCTCTCAAGAAATTTTCATACCAAACACACAAAAAATAATAATTCCAAATTTCCGAAGAAAATGGAAAAACAAATTTTTCTCTTTTTTTTCGTATTTCGTAGGGACACCTGTAGAAGTAAAGTCCTCTATAAGTTTCACAAGAATGCAACATTTTGTTCACTAATATTGAAAGGTGAAGTTTTGAAAATCTAACAATCGCGATTTTGAACAAATAACCATATACATACAGTGTGTGTCACAGGCATGGTACACCCCCTTTTTTTATATATTTTTTGAGATAATATTTTGAAATTTGGTACGTCGCATATTCTCGATAGTTTAGCAGAAAATTGAATTTTTTCCCACATCCGGTTTTTCCGAAAATGTTACCAACTTTTTATTTTTAAATGGGACACCCTATATATTATTATATTTTTGGATTCTATACATTTGTACGAATCCAACAATACTAAATAACCATTTCAAATGTCAAATTTGTTTTAATTTAATTATTTATTTCTCAATTATAGTGTGCCATGACTTTAGTTGTGTTCGTCACAGATGCAAAATGGGTACACCAAAATGTTTCTTATTAAGAGTACTAGTAGATGGTACCTCGGTACCAATATGGTACCATTTGAAAAAAATGAATCCAGCTCAAAAAGTCATTCCGGTGCGCATAATTTATCCATAAATCAGCTAATTTAGTACTTTGAACAAAAATTTTATTTTTCTAGCATTAGATGATCCAATTGGAGTAAAACCTTAGACTAGGACCATATTAGAATAAATATGGACCGCCCCTTCCCTATCTTAGCTTGAAGTCAGTTTTGGTTTGTTGATATTCTCTCTCGCACTCATATGCTGCTTCTGGCGGGGTAAGGGGAACGACGTAAAACGTAAACAAACAGAACGCAACGGCAGTGGCGCGCTCGAGTTCAGTTATAGGAAATGTAATAATTACATAAATTATAATAATGATCATAATATTCATATTATTATTATTTTATTTGCAGTTTTTGTTACAAAAAACATAAATTATGGGAATACTAATAGATATTAAATTAAGAAAATATATACTTATACCTACCTATACAAAATAAAAGGTACAAAAAGGTAATAACAATTTAGCAAATAAAAAATCGATAGGAAAGTCGGAAAGCAATATACATCAGTAGGTACCTAAAATATTTTTTCAATTTCTTACATATTTAGTTGATTTTATTCTAAAAATAAATTAAACGAACCTAATTGAAAATTATGTCAGATACCTAATCACTAATTTTAAAATGCCCTGTATTACTAAAGTTTTGTTCTGATATTGCTGGGAGTGAATTCGTCTCAATTTTAGAAGAATTAATTGCCGATAAAAAATGAAAGATCATGGAAAAAGTTCACCACATTTTAAAAATTTTCAACTTAAAATTAGTAATAATCTGAAATTATTTAACGTTCGTGCAACCGGGTCAAAGTCTTCTATTTCATATTCTTTGATGATATTGTTTGAATATTATTCCCCCTCTCCATATTCTGATTATCTTAAATTAGAGGTTGACAATAATAATAGGTAATATACTTTCAAAAAGTCAGTATTTTTTATTTATTTAAATGGAATAATTTTTCCAAGTTGCATTTTTCAAAGTATTCAGTAGGTATTCAGTATGCTTTCGAAAATGAAAAAAAAACTGTCAAACAATAATTCTTTTCACAAATTAAAAGATAAAACACTTACACTACGCTACACCCATGACCATGTATGCTTTGTTTTGATTGACGGCTTTGCGTTGCTTACGTAGGAAACTGATAGACTTACCTTCTTTCGAAGTTTTCTCAAAAACAGAACACGTTTTCGCCACTTTTTTTTTAACTTAATTGAAAAATTAATTATTAAAGCTTAAAACGAGTGAAAGCTAGAGCTGAAAATATAAATAACAAGGAACTTACAACTGTTTGAAAAACACGAACTCTTGTTATGGTATTATGTAAACAAACGGTCTGACAGGATGTAAACATTCATGTTGCCAGATGTAGCAAAGTAAAACGGGTATAAGGGATCCATCGATGTTTATTGCCCACCAATAACACTGGAGAGGTTGCGCTCTTTCATTGTAAGTGCCAGTTTCATTATTGATCTGGCATTCATTGTTTTGAACAGTCTTGTTTGGAGAGAGAGGGATGTCGGAACACTTTTTCAGTGTTTATGTCTTGGTCCATATTTATTAATATAGTCTAAGAGTAAAACGAAATAGTCATGGCACACTATAATTGAGAAATACAAAATTAAATAAAAACAAATTTGAGATTTAAAATGGTACTTATGTGGTATTTTTGGATTTGTACAAATGTATAGAATCCAAAAATATAATAAAAAATACACTAATATATAGGGTGTCCCATTAAAAATAAAACGTTGGTAATATTTCCGGAAAAACCGGATGAGGGAAAAAATTTAATTTTCTGCTGAAAAGTGCGCTCTATCGAGAGTATGCGACGTATCAAATTTAAAAAAATTATCTCAAAAAAAAAGAAAAAAAAAGGGGGTGTACCATGCCTGTGACACACATGCACTATAGTGTTAATATAGGGTAAGATACAGGGTGTCAAAGTCCAAATTTAGAAGAAGTTTCTTAGTAATATCTTCCTTCCTTTTCAAGACATTGATTGCAACTTATTTGACTATGAATCATTGATCAACTCGCTGTTTTGGGCTATGCCTTGAACTTGGCATTATAAAAAAATTACTTGAAAATTATAAGCTTGAGCGAGTTTACGAGGTAATAAAATGTTTGTTTGAACAAAACTATTGCCAAAATTACAGTTAATTTATTTATAAATCAGTAGTTGTAGATACATAAATAGTTGTAAATAAACATATTTACAATATTTATTTAGAAAAAACAATCGAATAAATTCGAAATATATTTAGAATATACAATATCTCGTAAATCAAGTCTTGTATCAAAATTTTACAGATGTGAAAAAAACAATAGAAACGAATACTTGATCCAGAAACCATACCTTTGAACCAGAGGCGTACGAAGGAAAAAGTTGTGGGGTCAACGTGGTCTCCAATTCCCGTTTTATCCGCTCGCGCTTCGATTATCTATGAACAAAATCTAGCGAAAAAAAATTAAAAGCAATAAAAAACTTCTTATAAAATTTAACTTTGACTATTTGAAAAATGACATGAGGAAGGCCCATTATTTTTGTCCAAATAATCTTTGACCAACAGCTTGACCTACTAATTTCTGTCATCCTGTATAGCCTCGAACACAAAGCTGGATTTATGATTCTTTTTATTCTGCCCAAGGAAATATTCCTTTCAAATTACTATTAGGTATTATAGAGCTCAGTTAATCCTACAAATCTGGATCAGGATAATAAAACCCTCCAGGAATTCTTCGTTGTAAATTAGAAAATTTATTAACTGACATGATTCGCGCTTTTATGGTTAGTCTTTTTATAAATCCATTTTAGTTGCAGCAAAAATTGGAAATTGAGTATAATCAGTCCTATTTTAATTAATATACATACTCGAACTTCAAAACTACCAAATATTTTTATATGAAATATTGTAAAAACCGGAATATCGTTCAGAATTAATAGCTCTATATACACATTCACCATTTTAAACGTACACAGATGTTCCAGGATAAGCGAAATTATAAGTAAGTATAAATGTCAAAAAATTTTCGAGTTAAAATTTGATCATTTGAGGTCCAGCAGACTTGCGTGATTCGATAACAAATTCTACCATACTTTCCTTATTGAATAAATCAAGCGTGCCTTGACAGAATATCATAAATTAAAAAAAATAATTTTTTTTTCGATATTCTATGGCAGAAGAGGTACTTCGCCGACACAGAAAACAAAAAGAATGCTCCTGTCAAGGCATGCTTTATATTTGAAACATGAAAATATGGTAAAATTCATTATCTAATCAAGCTGGCCTGGAACTAATGGTCAAATTTCAAGTCGAATTTTTTTTGTCATTAAATATCTACCTATAAATTCGCTTATCCCAGGACCGAGCCCAGGACACACTGGTATGCTTACTGGTTTTTATGTACGGGATGATTTGAGTAAGGCGTCTATTAGAAGCTTATCAAATTCCAGTTGGACTAAAAATATGAAATTTGGACGCAACATAATCGAGTTTTCTCATTTTAACCAAAATGATTTTAATCTTCCAGTTAAGAAGTGCCAAAAGTCGATACAAACTTGATTCTTTTAAATGGTAGGTAATCTACACAGTTTGTATTACAAGATCCAATTGTCCTTCCCATTCTAAGTCTAGAAACCAAAAATTTGTAACCCATGCATCTTTCACCATTTTCGACATATTAGCTTTTTGGAATAAACAGTAATTCACAGAAAAGTTTGTATTTCGCAGATTTTTTCAAATTATGAAACTGAATTTGGTGAATGGTTAGCCATCAAAAGTCCAAACCATCAAAATGGATGCGATCTACAAAAATAATGTACAAGTAATTTTTTTCAAATGGCAGCTAATGAGTTCTTTCACTATAAAATATTATTCAGTTATTAGTTTTGGCAATAAAATGATGCTATATAGATGAACATGACAGGTTTATGGATAGTTATTACAATCGTCTGTTCTTTCCTCGGCGTTCGTCCTCAACTAAACTCTTCTATTTGTGAATTTTTCAAATTCAATAAAAACAAAAAATTAAAAACTATTTAAGTAATATAAAACGAATGCAGAGGAAACACGAGACGATTGTAACATTTTTTGACAAATATGCCATGATCATTAGCATCATTTTAATGCCAAAACTTATATTAGCGGAATTAAAGTTTCCTTAACTGTCCAGGAAAAATTTTTTAATCTAATGCCAACCTATACCTACTTTATGTGTGAGATTGTTTGTCAATAAATAATTCTAATATTAAAAATAGGTACCTACAGCAAGTCTGAAGGTCAATATTTTCTGACGGAAAACTTAATTATTATGCTTCGTTGTTTTGTTTGAAAATTTATTTGATGTTAATAGAGATATATTCTGATAACTGCGGTCGCTATCAGAAAACATTATTGTCTTAATCTATTCATATTATGAACATAGCTAATCTGACTATTATAATTTTCTATTAATTATGTCAATCGCGCCTGAATGTGTTGCAATATCGTCCTTATATATACCTACATGTTTTATGTTTATGATAATTCGTAAAGTTGCGTAATGCCTGCTTCACTCCTCAGAATGCAATTATGATTATCATTGTCGGGTTATTATCATGTTTTTAGAAATGCCCAGCTAAAATGCATTATTATCACAATTATTACTGTAACAGTTAATAAATTGTAAACAATTTATGAATACTATTAATTATATATAGCAGATATTATACCTGCTAACTTTATTAGGTTGATCCAACTTATATTTTAACAAATTTGTTGCTCTAATTGTATCTACGCTAAATAATCGAATACTATAACTAGAGTAACTATAATAATAAATTAGTACTTTGTATTCATTTCAAGTAAGACATTTTCATTTCATATATAAATTATCCTCCTCCGACACATAGCAAAAAGGGATATGCATCGTCAGGTATGCAACGTCAACGTTATTAAAACGGGTATGTTCAAAAACAAAAAGTTCGATCTCGAACTTTATGTCTTTCCTTCCTTACATTTGAGTTTTAGTTGAACTGTCATCTTTAGGGTGACGCTCATAAAATAGTTATACTATATTGACAAACTATCAAACTACCTATACGTACACGGTTCACTTTATATGGCCTTTTTATTACTTGGAAACTTTACTGACAACTGTTTGCTTAAGCAGTTACCTGTATACTACCTATTAGAATTAAATCGGTCGAATGATATTATAGTATGTAAGTACTTAATAACAAATCGTTATTTAATGGAAGAGATTTTACGGCTTTACAAGATCGTTCATCATTTTGACATGTATTCTCCATAGGAAAAGCGACTTTAAATAATTATTGTTTTCCAAGGATTTATACTAATTCATTTTTAAAGGTTGGAATTGGTTTTTTAATCAACGATTCACTGGAAAGTTATAAAAAAAACAACAGGTAGGTGAAATGGATCGCACCTAGGTAGGATGATAAGGAAAGTATTCCCATCGCCCTCGTTAAATCAGCCCGAATCGAAAAAGCAAACAGTGCAAGCATTAGGTACGTAAATACCTAAAGGTGAAATTGTTAGGAAATTAAATACAACTACGCGCCGTTACATCAATAGAGATGATTCCTGCCAGCACATTAAATATTCATAAAATAGAAGCGCTCTAGCTAGTGGAGTTCCAGCGCTTTAAAAAGACATCCGAAGACCAGCAGAGCTAGGATGGCAAGCCAGATGTTAGGGCAGGCATTGTGTCGAGACACTATCGGTCGGGCGTGACGAAGAATAATAGGTGACCTACATACAAGAACGGGTGGAAAGATACAGACCGGGTGAAATCATGAATCAAACAATAACTCCATGCAAAGACAAAAGTAACTCGTTAGGTATCCTGCCCACGATAATGAAAATTACACGAATTGATAGAGCGAATTAATAAATGGCAACAGCCAAAAAAAATTATCTCGATCCCTAGACGGCTAGCAGGTGGAAAACGCGAAATGAAAGTTAAGCCGGTGCAATTATAATAGCTAGACACAATGCAAAGGTGCAGAACGCGTCGGCCGATTTGAAGGAAAATTCAGGTTCAGGACAATTCAGTAAGGTAGCCGCGAGGTAAAATCGCTAGGTCTCGTAATTAGGAAAATATGATTAAGAATTAAAGCACGGTATAGGGCAGTGCCAATAAGGTGCATTGTTGCGTAGTGTTTAGAAAGCGGACCACCGCTTCTATAAAAGCAGACGTCTTAGAGCAAACCCAGGCAGATGAAGATCAGCTTCCAAGCAGGTCGCATCTGACTCCTTAACCCTTTAGTCGTTGTCCAGAGATGACATTATGTGAACTCCAGATAACGACTCCTTCTTAACCAGCAGTTCGGCCAGAGACGACTTATGTGAACTCCAGCCGAATTGTCCTTCTTCAACCTGAGAATTTCCATTGAAAATTTAGTTAGGGTCAAATCGCACCCGAACCAACTTCTAATCATAATTCTTAACCAACAACTCGGCCAGAGATGACTTTATGTGAACTCCAGCCGAATTGTTCTTCTTCAACCTGAGAGTTTCCATTTCCAAATTAGTTAGGATAAAATAGCACCCAAATAAACTTCTAATCACAATTCTTACCCAGTGATTCGGCCAGAGAAGACTTTATGTGAACTCCAGCCGAATTGTCCTTCCTAAACCCAGGAAAAACCCCTTGAGAAAATAATTAGGGCAGATATCATTGCAACCACATTTTCAACAACGTAAAATAATCAACCCGATTCGCAATGTTCACGAGCGCAGATCCCATTTAAAATCAGGCAAAACAGTCAGCTAGGTATTAGGCGGCACCACCAGCAAGCAGTAGGTACCTACTCGATCACGTCAGCGAATATTAGGAAAGAGAAATACTTCAACAAATAATTACAAATTCACGTATAAGAAATCGAGATAGAGCTAGGAGAGAAAATAGACCCAGGTCAGGAATTAATAATCTGTAAACAAAACGGCCCATGATTCAATCATCCTATTCTTCAAAGAGTCCGAGTTTTTAGATGACGCAGATGTGTAGGCAATAAATGTCCCTTTAAATTATATGACTTAGAGAGTGAAAGTGAGAAATACTTCCCATTGTATGGCGCTATATGACAGGAACTCGCAACAGTAGGTTGAACCCTCAGATATAGCAGAGCAAGCTTAGGTAGCGTTGTCAAATGTAGCACCAGCCACTCATTTACATTATCAGGAAATACTAATTCCATTACAACAACCGATTAGGATTCATAATAGGTACTCGATTATCCCACGTTGGGGGAGGCATTCACCTCGATGTCCAGGTGAAGACCTCCGGTGAACCAGTATAAGAGTATGACTCTTTAAAGTGGAAATCGTAGCAAGCAACGAGGCAATAAAGCACCCTCAGTGGTAGATTAGAGTAGGCCAAATGGAAGCAGAGCTGTCAGAGCTGTAACACCCGCTCTCAAATAACAGGAAATACAATAACCGAAATAAATCTCGGATTATCAAAAGCAATTCAGAAAATAGGAATTCAACGCAACCAAAAACAAATTAGTCCTGAGTATGTGAAAAGCCAATCAAAATCAATCAAAACCAAAACTCCTTTAGCACATCACACGAATGTCAACTCCATTCAAAATTTAAAAACAAACTCCGCAGAAAATTGCTATAAAATGTTATTGCCAGTCTGAACTGAGTTATCTGCTTTCTAAACAGGTGTTAGGGGTAAAAACCTTGGACCATGGTGGATCGATGGTTGGTCTCGATATCCGTAAACAAGCCGGCTCCAGAATAGGTATTCATAAAAATCCCAGCATTCAAGTATTACCCAGGCAAGCCCACGGGAACCCTAAGGAATAATTATAGAATAGCGGCCTAGTTTGGTCAGTTGGTCATCACATTTAAAATAGCAAAACAAAACTGCGAATTGCAGAGAACGTCGTATTCGAAATGATAAGGTATATTGACTCATCGCCTTACGAGGCCAGGTAGAACAAAAAGGTAGCCGCAGGGCAAATAGGTATTGACGGTCCAAAAGAGACCAAATAAAGGTAGCCCAGTGAGGCAAAACGACAACACAACAAGTAAACGAAATGAGTTAAAACAACTATCATGAGTATGACGTCAATTCAGGAAAACCCCGCTTTCACAATTGAGAAAAGCAATTGGAAAGAAATTCGTATAATGTTTAAAGAGGAGGTAGAAATCAAACAAACATGGCAACACTGCTCTCGACATTCAGGCCAAGCTAGAAACCCGACTAACAAACAAGTGGTCGTAAAAGTAGGGTGGAGTGTGCCTGTGTATCAGGTTAAAGCCCACAACAATAAACGCTCATAAAAATTCCCAAACGAAAGAAAGAGCGAGTCAACGAGTAAAGCTCATTAAAATACAAAATGAGAATTCAATAATCATCGAATAGGCAAACAAGGCAGACATTTCCGCAATATACCGGATAGTCTGTAACCGAAACAAAAGCAAAATGAAATAATAAGACATTCCCGCAATATACCGGGTCGTCTGTAAACGAAATAAAAGCAAAACGAAATAATAAGAAAGCACAGGTGTGCAAAAGAGTGGTTTTTGAAATGGATAGAAGTGTGAAAGATATATGAAATATATCTATTTTCGTTTTCCACTTTTTTATGCTCTCTATGCTAAAAGGGATTCATCATTCGCTTTCCATTGTTTTGTACTCTCTATGCAAAATCACAGCCCCTCTCGTTTCACCATTTTACGCCCTTGCAACCAAATTCTCTCGCTCATCATACGCTTTCAGACATATGACAGGAAGTCCGACGTTAACAACAAGTCTCAGTACATTTCCCTGCTTTTCCGAAAGCAATCCCAAACAACTGAGATACCATGAGTCATAGTAGGTTCTTTTGCGCATCCGTTTCGGCCGTACTAATCCTGGCATACCTCAATCAAAGAGCAGGGGTGACTACGGTAAAAACTACGCTATTATTAGGGGAAACCCCGAGGTAAATAGACGATCACACCGTGGCTTTTCGCCACAGAGCGACGGACCAGGGTTCGTATCGTTACATAGGTAATTGTTGAATTCGCGCTCTGAGGACTGATGACTATTAGTATGAGAGCCCACGATACAAATTTTAGTCTCATAGTAATACTAAAGTCTCATCTTGGTAATAAATAATAAACCCAGAACGATTTTCAGGGAGGTAAAGAGCGCTATTTAGCAGCCAACTAGCTCAAAAAAGAAGTTTACTTATTGTTTTTGCAATGAACACAAATGAACAACGTCACAGGTCGAAGAGAATTCACAGGTCAATTTCTATGCGAATTTGATTATAAGTAAATAGTTCAAAATTTTATTCTTCTTCTTCTTAAAAAAATACATTTTTCAACAACCATTTTGAATTTTTTTAAATTTCTTGAATTTTATTTAAACAATTAAAGTTTTTTTTTTTTAATTTGACAACCTTCACTGTCTCTCAAAAAGCTCCTTTATATCGATTTCACCATCGGTTTCATTCTCAATCGGCGGTCTTTTCATCCACAAAATCTGAGAACCTTAACTGTCTGTCAGAGCATCAAAAATCCCCTTCTTTATATCGATTTCTTCATCAGTTTCCCTCTCGATCGGCGGTCTGTTCACCCACAAAATCTGACAACCCATTTTGTTGGTTACTTTACAAAATTACTTCATCAAAATAATATTTTTCTTCGTTTAATTATTATAAGTAGGTACGTATGGATTACTTTCATGAAAAGTAAATAATTATAAAATTTTTACACGTGCATATTTAATATCTTCCGTTATGATGCTCCAAGTGAATATTAATCAACTTTCCCTACATTAAATTGGGGGGATAATGATGAGCTTGAAATTGTTATGTGAAATGCGTTCATGTTTATATATTATGAAAAATTCTTTCATAGGTATAAAAAATTCATTATAAATTTTTCCTGAGATAATTCTAAAAATAAGTTAGTTGTTCTGTATTCTCGGGCGCCCATCTTGAAAAGTCTGCGGATATAACCGATAATAATTATTCAGGGCATCTTGGTGGCAGTGTGATGAAATTTGAATGGGGTAACTGAGGTCCCCGGGCGCTATCATCGGCGGTCTAATGCCTTCGCTTTATGTGCCCAGGCTCCGAATTTATGAATTATTAAACCGCAGTACGGTATGTGAGACGTGATATATACAAAAACCCTTTTAATGAGTACCCATCGATACGCTTAATGGAATCCACTCGCGAAATGCCCTTCTCTCACACGGAAAACGTACATCCTGGCCTCTTCCTTATACCGGTCATCCTTCTCCTGCATCTGACCTGCTCGAATGGCTCCCGGCCGGAATAGCCGAGTGGAAATAAGTCTTCAAGGTGGCCGCCTTGTACCCTCGTTACTCCGCAATAACATCAAGCCCTCCCATATTAGGATATCCTGGACCAGAAAATGGAGTTATGAAAGGTCGAAACTCTTTGGAATTACTCTTATATATATACTATACATTATAGAATTGTCCGGGAATGACCTTCTGTTTTCACCATGAAATATAGCTATAAGTACCTAACCTATGTTTGAGCTCATATGTTGTATAATATTGTTAAATCGTTTTTGCAATTCTGTTTAGATACATACCACTTTTTATTTAAAAATACGGATGGCTTATTTGAGAAGAAGAAGAAGAGAATATCTTATGATGACGTGTTTTAAAACGTATTTTAACAGTCCGCAGGAAACAAATTTGAGTCACGTTGTCAAACTTATTGGCAATCTTGACATATCAAACAATTTATTATCTAATATTAGAGGTGATAGATTTTCAACGGTTATACATAAACGATCGTTTATATTTTAAGCTCGATCGAGAACAGTTCGTGTGAAGAGAGTACAATTGCCCTTAAAGGGACATAGATCACGAAACTCAGGCTTTCTTGTCAAGTTTCAACTCCCCAATATACGAAATAATGTCGAAATTTACGAGTATCAGTTCAGGTCAATTCTCAGTTCTATAATCGTCGAATTGCCCATTTCTACAACCATGAACTCACTTTCTCATATAAAACTGTAAGGCAGGCCTCTATTTATAAAATATATCAAATAAAAATAAATATTTTTTATGTACCTACCTTTCTTTTCTAAACGTGCCGCAGGAATAGAGCTCAATTACTTTTCTTTCACAGTGATTTCTGCAAATCGAATTGTTTTCTTCTCTGCGATTGACTGATTTAGTATAGCAAATAATAAAACGAAGTTTCAAGAGTCTTGATAAAACTTAAAGTATGAACATCCACTTGTCGCATTTTATTAGAGAGAAATTTGTTCGCGTCCCGATATCGATATAGGAAAACATGTCTCTATATCTTTTCATTCGATTGTGGGCATGAAATGTGAAAACATCAAAAAAATATTGAAACTGCTTAAATTAGTCTGGGATATATAACTAGATTTTTACCAATTTATTACTCATTTACTATTTTACAAGAGCTTTCAAGTAATGTATTGAATTTGGATGAGGACATTTGGAAATACAGATTGCATCTTCTAATTTTTTTGTTGTATTTCTAATCTTGTACTTCTACAAGATTTTTATGTAATGTAACGTAACAGCAGACAGCCTTTACCAATGACCTTTAGGCATGGAAAATTTCAAAAAGCAAATAATAAAAATGGCGGAGATATTAAAAATTTTTATACTATGTTCATGAAAACATGATGCATAATTATAAAAACAAATTAAAATTTGAAAGTCCATCACTCAGTCGATGTCTTTTTCGATGTCTCTACGAACTTCATTAAATAATTTTTCCAGGCACCGTATTTTATATTTTTCAGATTATCATTAGGTAAGTATACAGGTTGATTAGTAACTCGCGCACTCGAGCATACTGTGATAAAACTTCACTTTTTAAGAGTAGTAAATGTTCATACCGGCGCGGGGCTGTAAGTTCTTTTTCCAAAGATATGACCATTTTTGTAAAAATAAAAGTGACAACATACACTGAACCTGTGAATAACTTCGGGTTAGATATCATTGACAATAATGAAGGCATTTCAGTATTTTATAATGTAAGGCGAGTTTCAGCGGTTGCCAAACCAAATTTTTTTCAGATTTAGGTATGTTATCAATTTGAATTATTTTAAATTCGTCTGCAAACAGCTTTTGTAAAAAAAAAATAGACGGATCATATGGCGTCCGTTCCAGGTTCTATAGTAGACTAAATTATTCACTTATTTTTATCGTGGTTATTGAAATAAATCAGCTTCAAACTTGGATGAGGGAAACTCTGTAGCTCGAAAATTTTTTTTGTAGATTATCCCTAATTTCAATGCTCTGCTATAACGCCCTGTATTCGTAATGCGCGAGTTACTGATCATCACGTGTACATTTTGAAACATCACAAGATGTAATGTTGAAACCAAAATTCTCAATATTAAAAATATTTTACATTTCAATGTTCAATACATTTCTAGGCAGATTGCCGTCATCATTGAGCTTTCAGAACCAATTCGACTGAAAACAAAAGCTTGAAATTTCCTGAATTTTAAGTCTTCAACTTTCTTTAATAAAGAAGCCATAATTGCTTGTTAATTTTTGATTATTTCTCCAAGTTGAGCAGAATATAAATCAAGTTCAAGGTTCTAATTTGCTTGAAATGACTGAATGCAATAATAATAAAAAAATACAATCCAAACATTTTTCTATACCGTTACCCTTATTTATCTATTATTACAACGCTTGTTTAGTTAGTGAAATACTGCTGCTTCTTACTTACTTATTTACTTAATATGATGTAAATTAATCCTTTGCAATATATTATATTGCAAACGATTAAAACACATAAATAAGACTAGTTTGCCATATGTTTTTTTTTTGTCCGAATTTGTACTGACGAGTGACTGAAGAATTCTAATAAAATCATGGACAACTTACTAGTGATCTTAAAATTTTCAAGCATAATCTTATGGTTTAGCTCCATGCACGAGAGCGGAGCGGGCCATTATATTATGGAGTCTTTTTTCTGATAGTTTGAAAATTTCAATTGTCAAACAATTTTTTTCTATTTCGAGTCGTTTCAGAAAGAAATAGATGAAAATATGGATTTGTTACCACATTTTAAAAGGGTCTGCTAGGTGAGGCTTGAATTTTTTTTACTCAAGATTTTTCGTGAAGTCTTCACTTGAATTCAAATTAATTTTTATTTTTAATTTAGTTAAATTTTTATTTTATTTATTTTTGAAGCCTCCATTAATTCAGAAACACTCCTTGGCGTGCGCATAACTACTCACCAAACTTTAATCGCAATGGGATAAATTGTATCGAAACGGGACACATAAAGAGAACAACACTTATAAACACAACAACTTAGCCTTAAAACGTACCCCTGAAAAGCGAGCATTCCAGCGGCGATGCTATATCCATTACCTTGTTCAAGACCGTGAAGTAGAACTTTGAAGTGTTCTAGATACAAAGTAACAAAAGGGGAATGCATAAAGTCATAGTGAAAAAGAACTTATCGAAAAGATAGGTTTTGAAGAGATAGGAAGAAGAAGAGGAAGATATGGGCATGAACTAAGTAGATCTGAGCTAAATGGGCTAAGCCATGTAAAGTGAGAGTAACATTTCAACACCTCTAATAGTACCGAAACATTTCCGAATTAAACCTAGATATTTTTGTTTTTGATTTATTACCCCAATTGGATGCAAATCTGACTAATTCTCCGCTCTATCAATAATAGTATAACAAAGCTAACGTAATTAATTAACAACAGTTTAGTTAAATTCTACCGTCAAAACTGACTATAGAATGTAATAGTACCTAGCTACTCTCGTTATCAAAGCTGCATATATTCCTGGACAACTGGCAAATAAATCAGGAGATTTCACCACAAAATAACTCGTATATTCAATAATTTAAATCACGCCACTCGATACAAATTGTAGCAATAACTCATTAATGTGATAACATACAAATATCCCAAAATCATACATTATCCTAAATAAGGTAATAAGTCTGCGAAATTTCTAAATACATATATCACTATGTGAGTCACTGTGAGCGTTATGATGCTTTTTGCATTTACAAGATACAAGATCACAGGATACAAATACGCAATACTGCAGAAAAATATAAAAATAAAGATCCTTGTCTATCTCAACAGGTCTTGCATAAATGAACTACTTAGTGTGACTTAATTAATGTAGGTACAAATCCAAAGGACTTTAATCTGCTGGGGTCTTGCTGACCTGTTGACGGGTCTTCCTCGTCCTATTCATTTATTGGGAAACAGGGCAGCCAGACATGTTCGAACTATCCTCCTAAAATGGCAGGGAAATCCATCATGCTGGAACCACATTCTCCTCCTAAGATTTTTGGCACAGCTTCCAACCAACAGTTCTGCCAGACGATTTGTAAAAGTTCCGGTAGGTAAGTCCGTCCAATCGCTTCCGCAGTAGATGGTTTACGATTTCCATCCAAATATTTATTGAGAATCGGTCTTCATAGCTTCTAAACGTCTGTGGTTCGAATCCCAGCTCGGCTTGGTTGTTTGCATTCGCTTATAAAATTATTTATTTTTCTCGAAGTGTGTCTGCATGTGGCTGTATCATTTCGTTCTCAAAGCCAATCTCAAAGCCAGTCGTCGCGTAAACTTCAGTTAATTTATTAATAATTTATAATTCAGTTTAATTGATAAATAGTTATCCAGAAATCAAACCAAAGTGGCAGTCAAGAGCCCCAACCCTAGGTGGTACGCCGTAAGTTTTCTTATAACGATATTTTGAGCTATAATTTGTTTATTGTAAAATTCTAGTTGTGTTTAATTTTTTGAATAGAAATATTAATTATTAATTAACTCTCCCTTTTATTTATGCAAAGCCACTCAAAAGAACCTACCCTGAGAAAATTAATTATAAAAAAAAATCAATTGTCGATGTCCTTAAAAGGGAATGCTACAATATTCATTATAATAATTAATGTCGGCAGTTTAGCTATTTATTATGGATTTCTTTTTTTTATTATTAATATTAAATATAGCCATCCGTATCAACGACTATAACCAGAACTAAAGGTTTAAAGTTATAGAAACGGAACTAAAACGGTTCTCTAACGTGCCTGGCATGAAAATGGGGAACAATTTTCAGATGAGAGATACGTTATAGCCACGATCCTGGAACTAATATAATTACGTTCCGCTGACGTAGCGGGCACGTATAATAACGTAGTGTCCGCCATCTAAATAGAATCTCCTGTTTATCTCATATGCCGTCGTCTGTTGTACTCACTCTGTCTTGCAACTATCAAACAATTTTGTACCATTTGCTATACTTATCGCCGTGATGTTTACCTTTACTGATTCATACAAAATGTCGCAGCTTAATACAGGTGAGCTAATATTACACAGTCAACAGAATAGAATTTAAGTTATGTCTTTGGTAACATTATATTTTGTAATTGAGAGTGAGCTAACAATACGGATATCAACAATTTTTTTACAAATAACCACTATATTTGTGCGTAAGAATTTCAATTTTATCTTTACCCGTTTCCGAAATATAGCCCTTTGAAGGTACCGAATTAATTCAAATCGGCGAACCGCTCTACTATTGGCTTGACGTCATTGCCTTTGTCTGGAGGACCCGCGCATACAGTCCCATGCATAACGCCGTAAACCAGACATTCCGCTTCGGTGTAGTAAGGTGTTTTACATTAAATTTGCACATTATAGACACGAAATTTAAATGTTTAGTACACGATTATGGATGAAGAATTTCAAAAGGCCGACTCACATAACTTACCAAATGTCGATGTTAGAATGGTACCTAACTGACTTCTTAATGAAATCTACTTATTTAAATCTGCCCCAGTCCAGTGGTTCTAAAGCAGACGAGAAAATACAAAAGACCCTACTATTTAAAATGGAACTTTTTTTTTAAATAGAGAACATTAATCTTCATATTATCATCTACTTGTTATTTTTATTGTCAAAGAATTGTTTTGTTAAATTATTTATGTATTAATTATTTGAGCCATGTGCCACGTTTCTTAGCATGAAACTTACGACGGCTTTTCGGAATATCTGTACTTATATAATCCGTTTCTAGAATATTTCAATTTGTAAGCTGAATAGAAAATTTTTAGAGACTTTTTATTTTTGACAAGTAAAAATGTGGGGAACTATTCTAGCTTTAAAATACGTGCAGCGACTTTGCTTAGCCGGTACCTACCTACTCAATGTAATTTAATTTTCCGTATTCTCTGGGAGCTGATCGAATGATTAAATTATCATTTTTACACAATACATAAATATGAAGCAAATAAATATAATTAATATTAAGTAGGTATAAGTATACAAAAATTTCGTTTTTGCATGGTGATGCATCGTTTATATTTTTCTTCTATAGCTGCACTAAATCAATTCTTTCTCTTATACTGTAATAATTTCATATTTTCATATAGATTAATTCAATATTTTCTGCTTATTTGAAATGCAAAACGAATTTTGAAAATTCTGATGTACAGGGTGTTGTTTTGCGAACACTGATATTTATTAATTTTTTATCCGAACCTGGTTTTTTCTTCCGGCTATTTTGTCATACGTTTGTGCAGTAAAATGGGAACTTTTCACCCTAATTTCAAAAAATTATACAGAGAGGTTCGTTAGTTACGGTCTTCGAAAGAAATTAGCGATAACCACATAACATCCTGTAGGTACCTATATGTTACTAATGACGTGAGACCCATTAACCATGGGTTTTTTAAAACCACCTCGGTGTCCTCTATTCACAATTACCGTTTGTCCGTTTACTGATAAAACACCCTGTATTTATGCATATAAAGGACACATTATATGAAATCGTGTTATTGTGTTGTATAGGGTAGAATGCCCGTGAACCTAATAAAATAGGTTGACATAGAATAGCTGGAAGACCCGGGCCACGGATTTCTATACACCTGAGATTATAAAGGCTTATTTAGCACTTGTGAATCCGTCAGGAAATGTATTAATTCCTGAATTGCTATTCTCTTTTGCGAAAGTCGGCAATGAATAATTTGCCCAGATATTGGAGATATAAAACTTCCTTTTATTCGTTCTTCTCGACAATAGATCATCGTTATGAGAGGATTAATACATGGCTGTTTTCGAATTGAAACATTTTATTGTATAATAAATTTTGATCAAAGATTTGTCATTAAAAACTAAGATTTATTCAACAGTATGAATATCGCTAATTGCCGTATTTTTAAAGTGCAGCATGTTTTTAAATCATTTTAGTCAAGGGAAACTTTGTTGTCGTTTTATATGATGAACCAACATACTTGTTTTTACTCAGAGATTCAAGTTCATTATTTGCTTTTGAGTTTAAGTATAAATGCACTTTCACATTGCCTTAATGATCTCTCTTATTCCTGAGGATATGACATTTTCAGGGAAAGGGAAATTTAGCGAAATTCTAAAATTTCTAGATTCTATATACCCAAGTACCCAAGCGCATATACTTATACATAGTTATATTAGAGTTTTCTTGATGATTTCATTGGGGGTCTTTCTACAAATTATTTAGAATTTCTTATTCCTATGGCGTATACATCAGATAAGAAATGACGGAAACGTTTTCCCTGTATACTATAATATAGAACACGATGATCTATCCACGTGCATCCAAAAAAATATGGAACAGACCACGAAACTTAATTAACCCTCGACATGTTGTATACTCTCGCTAACCTCAAGGCTTCTTATCTAGAAGCAAGAAGTTAAGGTTTTGTCGTTACGACTGGAAAATCTCTCCTAATACCTTTATAGCGTTCCAGGCAGTCTCCGCAGTATCCATAGAAGCTAATTCTATTATCACCCATAGCTCTATGCAGTACTATCTAGTCTTCCTGTAGCTATTCCCGAGTTGCCTTCTTTAAGGTTACTGTTACTATCAACGTCCGAGTAATAATAAGGCAGCGCCAGAACGACAGTTCCGGTGTTAGTGTCTTTATAATAATGAAATAAGCAATTACCTGCTTTTCATAAAACCCCGGAATTACTCTGTCTAGGCTTTAGCACTCTTCACAGAGCAGATTATTCTGTACACCGGTCGTCTCGTTGCTAAATTTATAATTGCATTAAGTTCTTCTAACAGTACCTACCAAGTAATAAGTGTTGAAACAGTAAGTATTATTTATAACAGTACATTATGTTTGCGTAACCTTTTAATTTCATTAAGATCTGACACAAGAATATAATTTTATAATTTCATAATGCGTCTGAGAATGAAGGGATTTGAGATACCCTACGTCTTCAAGCAAAGAATAAAACAAGAGTGATAACTGGTATAAAGTGTGCAGTTTTTACAATTATTACAAAACAATTCCAAAAACCAAAAATAAGTCTGAAACTTAATTAAATTAATATAAATCAGAAATACGAAGACTAAGATGGTCGAGTTATGACATCATGAATTCATAAAACTTTAAAGGGAATAAGATCATCAACTATTTAAGTGCCATTGCTGATATTCAGGTTGAAAGGCGGTTTGTGTGAATAGAGCTAAAGTTGACTTTCTTAATAAGGTCTATAGTCACTATATTATTCAACAGTTCCTTCTTATATTATGAAATAATGAATAAAGCTTTTAGATACATATTTCTAAATTCAACATCAATTCTGAACCTCTGAGTGACTTCATGGGTTTAATGTTGAATAAAAATGAATCCTTCTAAATTAAAAAAAAATTAAAATATTCTCACAGGCGGTATATTAAAAAAAAAAAAAAACAGACGGAGACTAATTAATTACGACATTTTGTAACCATTTATTAATTACACCTATCTCCCAATTTTCAAATATTTTTCTTTAAAATTACCCTTCATTTCAACTCTGGACATAAGTGATGGACCATTTGCACAATAAACTGCATACAACCATATTTTCAGCATTGCTTTTCTCAGAACATTTCTACAGACAGATTTTTTATATCGGTTTTTTGTTTTTTTTTTACAATTTTTTACAAGAGGGATGAGACATCGAGTTTCGCTCACCCTGTATGTGTGCATACCTATATAATAAAAAAAACGTTTTTTTAGTAAATATAAAAAGCGTACCGAGTGAGTATTTGTTTGAAAAAATATACAATATTAAATAAGGTGAAATATCACATATCATATTTTCTCTAGATTTCTTAAGACGTTAGGTAAGTTATTAATTGCGTGAGTTTTCGATGCGTGTGTTAAAGAGAACGGGAGCGAGGGTTAACGGAGGGCTGTTTTCTTGGACAAAACATTGTTTTCTTACAAATTAGAAGGTGTTGTGTGGTATTTCAGAGTTTTATGGTTCTTAATGGAACCATTAATTTATGTTGTTTGCCAAAGATTAATGGTCATGCTTGACATAACCCAAGTACATACAAATAGCGTATAGAAGAGACAATTAATTAATTTAGCGAGTGTTCATTTCCAGGCTTACGTTGCTTGTCTACTTAGGTACTTCGTAATTACTATATAGGTATAGATTATTTGTAATCAAAACAACTCCGGAGCTTAATTACACAGAAAAAACAGATTCTTTGATTTAAGAATTTCAATTTCTTTGACTTTAATTTGTTTGAAACCAACAAATCTTGTTTAACCTGAACAAGATATTTTTGGCTTAAAAATATGCGTTTTTTTTGATGTAAGAGTGCGGTTTCTTTAAATTTATGCAACCAGATTTTTTTAAAGTAACGAATTATAATCTATTTTCAACAAAATATTAATTTAACATTATCAAACAATCCGAATGGTTACATCAATGCACGCGTTGTTCGACCGAAAAAAATTATAGTGAAACCCAACTATAATACTTATTTGCATTAAATAAACCCATTTTCTTGCTCTCGACTTTAAAAATTTTGTTGTAAACATCCATATCTTTGAAAACATCTGATATTTCATTGCTGTAAATGAGGAAGGTTTAGGTGAAACAAATATTTAGTTGGCATGGCATACGGTCAAAAGGACTTAATAGATGAATTCCGAACAAATCATTTATTTGTTTGAAAACTACAGCAAATTTAAAAGAAAATTTTCGTTGGCTGAATGCATCCAATCAGAGTAATACTATAAGTCACGTGAGGTTTTCCACGAATGGAAACACTGAAATTCAAACTTGAACTTGCGTACTTGCTTTTTGTCGTTACCTATAACTCTATCGATCGGGGAACAGTCAGTGAAACACAACTACGGCACCTGTCGCGTTGGCTTCTCGTTGATTTTGGCTTGTGCTTGTGCCCTCTTGTCATCCGTCCTAATTCGCCGTTTTTCCAGTTCTTTGATACCTACTCATGTTAAGTATATATGTAGTTGTGTTTATGGTATCCATGGTGCAATGGAGGAGTTTTTAGAAACTGGATTGCAGCATCTCATTACTGATTTTACAAGTAGGTAAGTAACGCACTGTGATAATATGTTAAAATGGCGATCCACATTGTTTGGAATTTCGTATACCTAATTATTTGATTATTGAACAAAAGAGTGCATAATTACATTTCATATCTTGACGATGTCAATCCATTTTAATGTAAAGTAAAATATGTTATAAAAACTTTACCTAAACCAGTACCTAGGTACTGAATTGTTAAATGAATGTGAAGTTCCGGAATATTTTTTATTTTTAATCGAGTTTCGACATGTCATTTTTGCCCTATTTTCTGCATTATGTTAACCTGATTCATTATGTTTAGCCTGCTGTGCCTATACTCTTACTTATAGGTTTCCAAAAATTTGCGAAATTCGTAGATTAATTCAAGTAGAGTGAATTTTTAATCTTTTGTTTTTTATTTGTCGTTACTTGTCTTGCATAATTCTAACTCAATGCTTCACAGTCAAATAATATGTGAAATTCAAACTGCTTGACTATTAGGACCTACCTATCTATAATTATTATAAAAAAATATACCTATACCTAAATCTAACTTCTAATTTACTGAAAAATTTGAAACCTCTGTTATTGAGTTGAGGTTGAATTATATAATTATTTACAGGCTACTGCTGAATTCGTGAGTGACACCGCGGAACAACCTCCGACAAAAAAAAAATCCAGAATTTCCGGAAGACACCCAAGTTGTGGAACAACTGCCTTTACTTGAACTGTCTATACCCATAGGATGATACCGCCTCTTCTTCAGATGTTATTTAGATTATTCAGTTACCATCGACTACGACTGACACCCAGAATCAAATCAAAAATGTTTTATTTTTTGTTAATGTGATTTTTTTAAGTAAAAAAACATTACATGCCATCCTTGTGAAAGATGACTAGTGTATAATGGATATGTGTTATTAATTTTAAAAACAATTAAAAATGATCCAAATAAATCTGTATTTGAATTTTATTTTATTCAACATATCTCACCTTTGAAACCAACATCATATTTATTTCAGTTAAGAGGATAACATTTTTAGTTCTTGGTTATTATAATCTTGATCGAAAAATATATTTATTTAATCCAAGCATCCAAGAGATTTGATTCAAATAAATATCTATTTGGATGCAGTTTTGTCAGCACATAAATCAAACAAATCTATGTTTGAGTGAAAATCAACTACTGTTTGAATTGACAAAATATTCCTTCAACTGAAAACTTTGATGATGTTTCATAAGCAGTTTTGTTTATTTCAAGCAACCAAATATTAATTTGTGTTAAAAAATTTCACTTCTTTATTTCAAAGCTGCAACAAATTGAACTAAGGACACATTGTGTTCAGCAAAACTTTTATTGTGTTGGATATTCAAAGAATTGGGTATTTTGAAGTAAACAAGTCATTCTCTTCGCCGTATAGAAAGCAATCATTTATTTGAGGCAAGCAAATATTGTTAAATTCAAAGAAATACTTCTCTCTGTGTATTATTACTCGATCTGGGAACATAAAGCTGGTCTATGAAAGCAACCAAGGAGGGTTTTAGCAGAATATTAATGAAATTATTATACTATGTTTTAATAAATGTTTAAATAGTAATAATAGATTCCATAAAACTCGAACTAAAAGAAGCAGATAAATTTAAAAAGCTGTTATATCACACTCTAATCGATTATTATCAAACGGCTTACGAGATACTAATTTCACTTAAAATATTTTATCTTATCCTGTATATATTTCATGATTTTGATTAGGGGTATCAAATGCCATACTTACATGTATTGTGTAAGCAAGCGAGACAATGGTACTGTTTGTTCTACCAGTAACCTGCATATCGCACGTACCTACATAAATGACCTCCGCAGCAAAAGAGATTGTTTTCGAGCTGATTATGCACTTTGCAATTATCTTTTTAAATTTTTCTCAAAAGTTTTATTTGATGAAAATGTTTTTGATGTTTGGTGCCCACTTCGTTGAGCCCCGAATGACCACATGAAGTACACACATTTTACAAAGTGAATGTTTTTCTTTAATTTTTAATACTGGGATGTCGGAAACTATACAAGTTTAACTGAAATACAAATATGCTGAAAAAAACGGAAAACAGATATAACATAGCTTCTAACTTGACCATAAATTATTTTTGTAGGTTCACAATAATAATTGTTGAGAGCTAGGTATGTTCATTAAACATTTCAATAATTTTCAAAGCGTTACTAGTTCTTGGAGTATTCATACTTAACTTTTTGTTTTTCTTAAAGCCTCAATGTCGCTTTTTCTTGTCATTCGGTTGAAAAAAATCTGGTTCCTTATTTTTAGGACAAATTTTTTTTACGGTGAATGGCTATAATTAGTGCGGTCATATTTTTTAAATTGCGTATGTTTTTTATGACATTCTCGTCAAATCTTAATGAATTTTGGGTGATGGTGGAGTATAACTCACTCCGAATTTTGGGAAAATTTTTACATAAAACGTTAAGTTATGACCATTATAGACGATATCTTGAAAAAATTTTGCGGAATATACATAAAATATTGAGAAAAATGAGTTTAAAGTATCATAAAATTGACCAAAAATGACAGTTCAATATCCATTAAATTCGCTAAATTGACAGATTTCTAGAATCAATGAACATATGGTTGTGCAACGTTGCCAGATTTATTTTTATTACTTACATTTTGTGATGTAACAATATTTGGTGTAATTTTTGTAATGGTTTGTGAATGTGTGAATAAAATTCTATAAGTTTCTATTCCAAAGTACATCAAGCTACAAATGAGTCACGCAAGAAGTTCAAGACAAGGATTGCTTTCGTTTCGAGGGATCGTCAAATAGCGATTTTTAAAATACTTTTTCTTTTCTCAGTCCTTGCTTTTTCCATTTTCTTGAAAGTTCAGGTAAAAAAACCTAACAATGACTAATAACCTGACATAGGTCACTTTCTGCCCATCCTCATTACTCAATAAAATCGGTTCGTATACCGTAAACTCAATTGGTGAGAAAAATTATTTTGTGAAATTTGCTCTAAAAATGTCTATTCCAAAATATAATGTCAACTTACAAATTGGGGCATGCGAAAAGGATAAGGAGAAATTTCCAGAGGTGGTCAACTAGGTAAATTATGGGCCGATTGGCGTTTTTTGGCATCTTCGCGATTTTCGGGCACCGGAACTTGGGGATCAGGGGGATCATTTTCACGAGGTAGTGAGAGTTGCTTTGTCGGAATTCAAATTTTGTCGCTTAAATTTAAAAAATGGCGGCGCTACCACTCTTCCAAAATGTCCGATTTTTGCTCGCTATTTTCCAATTTTGACGCTTAAAAAGTCGCAGTTTCGATTTTTTCTTCCCAAAAGACCTGAACTTTTCGCATCAAAGTTGTTTTTCAATAGACAGTTGGTGTGTGGATTCCAGGATTGCATAAAAGTAATAAAAATGGCTTGACCACAACATCGTTTTTCCGTCCTATCCTCACGCGATCCCACCTCACTGCATGGGCCTGATGACAACGGAACGTATTTAAGGGAGATTACCTGTTATTATATTGAATTTTTTTTTATAAATATTTTCTATTACACATATTAGGAATCTACAGTATGTCCCCGGATCGATTTTGAAAGAGGAAAAACTTCTTTGTTTTTGATTTCTCAGAAAATTTCACTCTTGATGATCTGGCCTGCTTAATTTCAAATCCCTAAAACAAAAGTTACTTTGTAAGTTACTCGAACGGTTCTTGAGATAATATAATTTTGTATCTCTCTTCACCATTCCACATACTCGTCTGCATTGCTTCGCTTTACATCTGAATTGTGTTGTAATCAAAGATTTATTTTGCAAATAATCAATCAGACGATCATTGTCGGTTTGTATGATAGCATTTAATTCATAAATAGAATTAATTTCCATCTTTAAATGATTTTAAATGCGAAGGAGTTGAAGTTTAACCCAGAACTAATTATTAAGAGAAACGTCAAACAGATCCGCAGTTGTTATAATTTTCTATGGCCCTCTGAGTAGTTTGAAAATAAAGGTTTTTATCTTTTGCAATAAATAGATTTAATTTTTTTCATCATCATTTAATTACAAAATAGAAAAAGGATAACATCATTATTTAATAATTACAAAATAGGAAATGGATAAATAAGTAATAATTCCCGCTAGTTACCAACATTTAAAATAGTAGAGAGATACGTCAATAAACTTTCGAAAGATAGTTTGGTAATCTTTTAAAATATGGTAAAATTAAATAAGAATATGGCAACAGCGCAGAAACATCTTTCTGTAGTCTTTGACAGTTGGCATGCTGAACAGAAGAATGAATGAATTAATGAATGAATTTATGAAGTTTAATTTTCATTTTTCGTTTAAAGTGAGGTTATAAAATTTCAAGTAACATAATAGAACAAAATCTAAAACACCGCACTTTAAAAATCCCTTGTTTTAAGTAATTTGACTGAATTAAAACTGGTAAATATGCTTTCGTAAAGCACTTTTAGCACGCACAAAACTGGAAATAATGGAGCGAGAAAACTGTTGATGAAATGAAAAAATCGAGTTAAAAATTCTTTTTTTTCAAAATTGCTCGAAGGGTCCGCAAATTTTTTTGCTTAAATCGACTTGTTTTAAGGTAAGCTTCCTTCCTATATAGAAATTTTCCTAAAAATCGGAGTGAAGTATTATCCACCAGAATCGAATTTTGTAAGCCAACAAAAAATTATTCATTATTTAATTTAAAAACTTGATTTCTATCGCTCCAAGCTAGAATCTCTTGTGTGTAATTGTTAAGTATGGTAACTTCTTGCCTCTGTTAGTTTGTGCATCGATGGCAGATGTTCGCGCTTCTAAGGTATAAGGAGACATGAGTGTACTGTCATCGGCAAAACTGTATATTGGGTTTTTTGTTGTTTTAAGTAAATCGTTGATAAATATTAGGAAGAGAGTCGGAGGTAAAATGGATCCCTGAGGCACTCCGGCATTGATGGAAAAGGTTCAGAAAGAACTCCATCGACTGCCACCTGTCATGAGCGATCTTCGAGATAACTCGCAAGTCACAAGCAGAATTTATCGGGCATGCCATGAGCCTGCAGCTTTGCCAACAATCAATCATGCCAAACACGGTCGAGAGCTTTAGAAATATCAAGCGCAACCCTCGAGACTCCCCATGGTGCTCGAATGCGCTGTTCCATAGCTCGTTGACGTAGGTGTGGAGGTCACCAGTTGACCTCTGTTTGCGGAATCCATCGCTGATTATATTAGCTCATTCAAGTATTCTAAGAGATGTTGGCAATTCAACGCCAATATATGCGTGCATGTAGATGTTGTCTATTTATAATTTAAATTTAAAATTTTAACGAAGTTGAAATTTTTGCTTTATTTTGAATATGAAAAATTAATTTTCTGGGTACAAAAATGTTTTTAAATCAAAAAGAAAAGGTGGAAAAGTCAGGATATTGAGAAGCATAATAACAACATCAATTATTGACGTAACATCAAATATTGAATTGATAAAAGAGTATTGTTTTAGGAAAGCAACATCAATACAATGATTTGTTATGGCTTGGTTCCCGCTTTCACTGCTGGCTTCAACTTAAATCATGATTGATTCCGGGCTGTTGTGCCCGTGAAGAATTGCTCCAAACGTTTGATAAAATCCATCGTTTGGCCTACAGAGACCGACTCGAATGAACTTAAACACCCTGGATAATTCTTTCCAATCTTTTTGACAAAACAGATAAAATTGACCCAGATCTTACATCCCTCAAAGACAAAATTTTCAAGGTTATCAGCCTTGAGTAGAGGTATCCCATGCGACCGGAAAATATTTTTTTATATCCATCTGGAATTAATAAAAGAAAACCTTCTTGCGCATCAATCGCAGAAATAGTGTATTTTTATGCGATTCAATTATGAATATTTTCACCGCTTTTTAAATTATTGGCTTTCTGAAATTTTCCATAGTCATGTCATAGGCGATCATTTCATTTCGTTTGAACACGTGCCTTAGAATGGATTTTTAAATTTAAAAATAAAAAAAAATTGGCAAAATTTAACAATTTTGTCCTTTTTCCTATGCCCGCCACTGGCTAACTTTACTTGAAAAATACTATTTTTTACACTACCCTTAATAAATTCGGAAAAAACTGAAAGGAGAGTTTTGAAAACCGAAAGTTTGAAATTTTAGAGGAATAAACATCATTTAAAAATATTCGAATATCTCCGCCATTTTTATATTTGCTTCTTGAAATTTTTTAAGGTTAAATGCTATTAGTATAGTTGTCTACTATCAAAATTTCCGTTCTATTCCTTCAAAAATAAGCTCATGAATGTTTATAGAAATGTAGACATTTTTACCCTTTTCCTACCCACGCCTCTGGCTTATTAATAGAAATGATGCAAATTGTATTGCATTAGCTCAAATTTCAAATAAGTTTATTCCAATCTTGTTAATTTTGTTTAAAAGTTTTTGATCTTGCCTATTTAGGGGTTCAAAATCTAGCCATTTTCCAAAAATTGAAAAGGCCGCCATTTTGGAATGTCTTTACCTATTTTACTCAAATACAGTACCAGACGACTACTTGAGGGTATCTTACTACCAAAAAAATTTCAGCGCTCTAGATTGAAAACTCGACCAGAAACCGTGCCTCACGGACGGTTTTTTTTCTGAAATTCGGAGGGACATCCTGTAGAAGTAACACAACTCTAGGAAAATGTTTTTTACGAAAATCAAACGTCAGCCCTAAGGTTTATAAGAGTAAAAAATTTCGTTCATTAATCTTGAAAGATGAAGCTACAGGAGCGTTTTTAAAAATTTAGAGAAATTAATTTAAAAAAAACATCATGTAAAAAAAAATCGAATATCTCCGCCATTTTTCTTATTTACTTTTAGAAATTCTCAAGGGTTGAAGTCTATTAGTATAGTTGTCTACTGTAAAAATTTCAGTTTAATTACTTCAAAAATGTGCTCATAAATTGTTGGAGAAATTTAGCCATTTTTACCCTTTTCCTACCCACGCCACTGGCTTATTAATAGAAAAAATGGTTAGTATTTGTTGCATGAAATTAAATTTCAAGTCATTTACTTCCAATATTGTGAATTTGATATAAAACTCTTTTTCTATCTAGCTTATACAGGGGTTCAAAGAATAGTCCTTTTTCCAAAAATTAAAATGGCCGCCATTTTGAAACGGCTCAGTCGATTTTGCTCAAGTGCAATACCAGACCACTCCTTCTGGATATCTTACTTCCACAAAAATTTCAGTCTCCTAGATTGAAAACTGCGAGCTGAAATGAGGTGACAAAAACCGGATTTTCCGAATTTTGAAGGGACACCCTGTAGAAGTGACGCGACTTTTGGAAATTTTTTTAATGAAAATCAAAATTGTTCCTAATATTTAATAAGATTGCAAAATTTCGTTCACTAATCTTGAAAGATAAAGCTACAGGAGCGTTTTTAAAATCAAAATTTCGTGATTTTGGAGAAATAAATATATAAATATATAAATATATATATATATATATATATCGTGGGCAGGTGAATTTTGGAAAACCACTTTTTCGTGATCTGGGGGTCATGATCGGTGGACATTTGATGAGTTTGGGTGATTTTCGAAAAGTGATGTCGTCCTCAATAGTGTATTTTTTTGTTAAAAAATACACTAATATTAGTTATGAAAGAGAGAATTTAATTAGTTGGCAATAAACAGTCATTTTGAGTGGCATCTTATCTACAGCGCATTGATTACACTTGATTTCTACCTAACGAGTATTTGAGAACAGACAGTGGTCTGTTGATGAGAAATCAAATGAACCCCGACAATATTCACGCCTTGTAAATAGCGTTCAGGCATTCTAAGTCCACCGCTCCACTATCTGGAACGTGGTCAGCAAAATAATTATTATATGCCGTCAGGGTATCCAGTGACGAACAAATAAAATTACAGTGACTAATTCCAAGAATGACTATATGTTATAATGTTGCTTGTTCAGGTTCCACGTAAAAGTGATTGCATTCAGCATGGTGCAAAAAATTAAAACATTATTCTGCAACTTATGGTAAAATAATAGCCAATAAACTATATATGTAGGTATAGTTTTTGGTACCCATGAATTAGCTTTCGGCATACTCGAAGTCGCTTGAGTCGCTTTTTAAAAAGTTACAATTATTGATTTAGTACATTTATTTTAATTAAGAGAATTGAAATCGAATGTTTACAGGATGAGTGTTAAGACTAGACTAACTAAAGAGGGTCTATTTTGTATTTCGGTGTGTCAACCTCTAAACATAGACACCTTGCAAAATACGGAGAATACTCTGTGTGGAAATGCAGAGTAACCGTCGTTTCCATCATAGGCAGCATTTTCTTTTATGGGTATTCTAATGGGTGGTGAGATAATTCCTTCCCCCCCCTAACTAACTCGAAAGAGGATAGAAGATCTGGGAGGAGGGGGCGAACTCTGAAAAGCCTCTAAAGGGATTATTTTTAACAATTTCTTACAAAAAATAACAGAATTCAGCAGAATTGATTTCGGGCTGTTGGCCGTGGTCCATGGAGATTTGTCACGAACGTAACGGCGGATGAAGTCTACTGCAGTTGTAGACGAAACGTTTGGAATAAATCTCCATACGGACCACAGCAAAACAGTCCGTAATCAATCATGGTTTCAGTTGAAGCCAGCAATGAAAGCGGGAACCAAGCAATCATGATATTGATATTGATGATTTGGCTTTTCCACATGTTCTTGTTGATTGAAAAACTTTTTTGTACACGGAAAATTATTTTTTCAGATTCAAAATAAAGCAAGAATGTTCACTTCAATGAAATTTTAACTTTAAATTATAAATAGACAACTTATAAAAATTGTGGCATCCAAAATCATTACTTCATAATTTTATTATTTTATTTTTTAATAATTCAAGTAATTTGGAAATATTTAATTAATATTTCCTATTTAGTAATATTAATAATATTTCTAGTATTTTAAGAATCATAAATCATGAGTAGGTACTTAATAAATACCTAATAAAAAAAATAACAATAATATTATTTAACCGATGGAATAAGTAGTATGAACGCCACTGAAACAAAATTTATAGATACCTGTCAATAAAAGGATGCATTAGTCTTCTTGTATGATCTAACTTCACACTTGACCATTTTTGGAATATTTTATAAACTCTTAATCACGACAAATCACAGAAAACGGCCAAAAAACAATTAAAAATCTAAACAAGAAAATAATTGGAAGTAAATAAACAATGGTTTAAAATGTAAATATTTACACATCTTTTCTTATCAGTCCGGTGCGATAGCGTGAGCTCGGGAGCATTCTGTAATAATAGCTATTTTCTGAAGAATCATTAAAAAAAATCTTTTTTCTACTCCCAACCTTTAATATGCATATTAAATATGAATCACCAGTGCTTTAATGGGTCTCATTAAGATACAAATTTTCATTAAAGCACTGGTCAAGCTATCCAATGGCAGAGGAGCATTTGCAATCGAATCGGTTCCTTTTCGCTTACAATCGGGTCGGCAAGCCAACCGAAGTCACAGAGTTGTCCTACTCACGACAAAAATTGTCTTGTGATATAAGTTCTGTATTTCTGAAAAAAAATTCTGAACGTTTATTTAATTTAGAACATAAGTAACATTCAAAGAAAATTTATCAAGATTTTATGTTACCTTAATTAATTTGATAAGTAGGTATATCGTGTAAAGATGGGAAGATAAAGTATTATATCATTCGTAGAGCTCCGTGATAGTATTCAAAGCGGCAACGCTGCGACCCGCGTTGCGCAGATAAACAATATCGTAATTAATGGCTGTCGATGTTATTAAAATTATTAATTAATCTCAAAATCGAAGCGTAAAATTCGGAATTCAAACTTCGCATAATAAAAATTACGCAGTAGTGAGTTTAAACTTGATACTAAAACATGTCTCAGCAGAATAATCTTAGCGACGAAGAGAAAATTTGGTAATATGCGTAAACAAATAGCAACCTATCTTAACCTCAATGATCCGCAATTGTACACGGGTCATTGTTAAAATATATAATTTTTTAATCTTTTCTATGAAATAAAAAAGGGTCGTAGAAAAAATAGTGTATGGAACTCGCAGATAATGGCTATTAATACGCTCTTATAATGGTTAAGACACTCGCCTACGGCTCGTATCTTAACCATCATACTCGCGTATTAATAGCCTTCATTATAAGCTCGTTGCATAATATACTATTAAAATTACATATTCCTTTATTTCATGTCTTGTATTTAAAATTTTAAAACTGGCAGCACAGTTTTAGTTAGCTTGTGATTGTGTTATTGTTTATATTATTGTTTATGTTTTTATTTACTTTTTAGTCCGAGATGTTGGAGACAGTTATCAATGTAAACAAATCGGTCTATCTTTATTATCAGTCTGAGTATGAAATGAAAGATCGCAATCTCTATTTTAAGAAAAACAGTGAATATGAATAAGTTGAGTCCTCAAGTTTATCTCTTCATATCTCAGTCGATTGGGATTTTGAAAAAAAAATTGATTTTTTTTATTTATTTTAAAACTTTTTTATCAATAATTTTGATATTTAATGCAAAAAACTTAAAAAATAATTTTTTTCAATTAATTATAGACACTTAAAAATTGACAAAATTTAAAAAAAAATCACGTGACTATAAACGCGGCATAATTGGTCACCATAGTTGTGACGTCATAATGTTATAGCTATTCAATAACAGTACAGCGTTTACGGCTATTACACGTGACTAGACAATAATATTAAAAATTTATTGCTAAAAAACGAGTTGTTAGTTGGTTCCGATTAGCTATTTATTCTCCATTATATCAAATATAATTATTTATATCATAAATTTTAGAGCATATCGCGTGAGAGTTACGGCGACAAAGCTATAGGTTATGTTCGGTTATGTTCAACTAAATCGTCAACATAATATTTGTATTGTAAAAGGACGGGTATGCCCAGAACAATATTTGATTTGTAGGTATACTTAGATAAATAATAATTAATAACAGTGGTGTTAAGAAATACTTACATTGAAATGATCTTCACAACAAAAGAACGGTGCACTTTGAAACCATTTATTTCGACGTTTGTCATCTTGGGGAACATTTAAAAACATTTTGTCAGGAGTTGTTTTTGTAGTATTCGTACATAATAGTACAAAACAAGAACGATAACTTTTGAGATTCGACATTTTCAATATAAATTTGAATATTTAACAACAACAACAAAATTAAATAGATCAAAACAATTACTTCTGTATCAACTGTCAACTGCAATGAGTGAAAACTATAACATTATGACGTCAAACGCGCTAGGGTTTGTTCGGGAGCTGTCGGCGTATCTTCGGTACTGGATTGTATGTATGTATGTATGTGAAATTTTTGGCATTGGAACGCTGGCTCCATCAGTCACAGACTTTTGGCAACTCAAAAGCAAAACCTGACCTGACCTGACAAATTTTTGAAAGATAGATTTGGTGGAGTCGGGCTCACTTACAAAAGAAAATTACAACGTTTAATACAGTGAACATATATGCAATGGGCGTTTTTTTTTGTTTTTGTTTTTTGTTTTTCTTTATTTTTTATTAATATTACTTTTTTTAAATTTTTTTTTAAATTTAATTTTAATTTATTTTTTTATTTTTTTTATATATATTTTTTTGTTATTTTTTTTTATTCTTGTTTTTTTTGTTTTTTTTCTTTTTCCTTATTTTTTATTATTATTACTTTTTTTTAATTTTTTTTAAATTTAATATTAATTTAATTTTTTTTTGCCTTATTTTTTATTATTATTACTTTTTTTTAATTTTTTTTAAATTTAATATTAATTTAATTTTTTTTTGTTTTTTTTATATATATATTTTTTTGTTATTTTTTTTTTAATTCTTGTTTTTTTTTTCTTATGAGCAGGGATCGGGGTTCGACAATGATCACAACGCGTCTAGGGGTCCATCAAGACGACTTTTATTGGTACTGGATTCAAAAATTAATTTTTATTTTGAAGTAACTTTTGAATTATTGCGAAAAATAAAAAATAGTTTTGTTATAAAACTTATATGTGATCTTTCCATTTAGCACAAAATTTTTTTTTTTTCAAAAACCCAATTGATAAGAGATTTTTTATTTAAATTTTTATGTGAATCCTGATGACCCCTCAACAATTTATTGAGAGTTTACTTACAGGTTACCTGTATAATTAGATAGACGTATCTGATAAGGCGGACCTTGAAATTTGTTTAATAATTGTGGCTTGTCAGCTGATCTAAAAGTATTAAAACGAGAATTGAAGAATCTTTATTTATAACGTTTTCGGCCGGTTGCACAAACGCGAATTAAAAATTTACAGATAATTACTAATTAATAATTGAAATGCGAAGAGTTAATTACCGATAAAAAATTAAATATATTTGCCATGAGTATTTTCAAAATTTACAACTTAAAATCAGTATTTATCTCAAAATTTTTAATTTACGTTTGTGCAACCGGATTTTGTCTTATAGGAAAAGTGGCATTTTTTTTTCACTATTATGCAAATAAATATAAAAAATAAATACTTTTGTGTTTTAAACCTTTATTGGAAAATTAAGCCAATATAAAGTGTAATTATTAGTCTAAACAAATAGAAAGTATAACAATCATAGAATGCAGAGAATACATAAGCCGAACAAATAGGTAGATGTACAGTACAAATTTTATTCGAAGGCGAAAATATTTTACTGTGTTTTTTTTTACCCCTTACAAAAAGAACCGACTCCCTGCTGCTATGGTGTGTTAAAGTGAAACAAGGGCTAGGATAAAAAATGCTCAGGTAGGTACCACATATGTTTCCGCCTTCAAATAAAATTCGTTCTGTACCTTTAGAGTAATATAATAATAGTAAAAAAGGTTAGTATTCAATATAACAAAATATAAACATAGGTTGTTAGTATCTTAGTAATTATTTAAAGTAAATTCATATATCCAGAAGTAGTAACAAAAAAAATCTAAATTTCAAATTACATATTAAATACGTTTTTGAAAAAAAAAATAGATAGATTACATACTATGACTTTGGATACTATTATGTACTTTAAAAATCCTGAGTTTTCTGTGTTACTACAATCTACCGGACATTGAGCATTTCAATGGAAAAAATTAATACACAGCATTTATCTAAAATGATGTACAAATAAATTACAAAAAGTAGGTACATTAGAATTAAGTATCTGACCTGTTTTGATAAATTTTTACCAATTTCTCTTTCTAATCTAATATAAATGTAATAGAACAAAAGTTAAAGATGCGTTTTTTGAAACGATTAGATTTTAATAGAGCGAAGTTAATTTTTTTACGCAACTTGTCCTTAAGATTAAGTTTATGATTTTTAATGCAATAGGATACAATAACTATAAAAATCAGAGTATACAAATACAGAACAACGAATATAATAAGTATACAGGGTGTTTCATTAATCAGTGAAGAAAATTCAACAGGAGAATCCTTGCTGAATTTTAAGGGGGGTTTGTCATAAAAAATTTTTCTTAAAGCCTCCCCTAAGAAGTTACATCTCCTTTAAGTAGGGTAAAAAATTGAAATTTATCGATTTTTTTCTGAAATGACTTGAAATAAAAAAAGACGGCTATAATAGGTATTCGATAACTACTACCATGAAGTTTCCATAATTACATAATTTTATCCAACCTTGTTCTCTGCAAGAGTGTGAATCATACTGTGTACCCCTAAAAGTTTTTTTCCAGAACTTTTTCCCTAATAATTTTTTTTTTTTGAATTCACACTTTGGAGGGTCAGTTCAATTAAAAAAAAAATCACGGAAACTCAATACTTTTCCACTAAAGAAATAAATTAAGCGGACTTACATAAATTATAAATTGTGATTTTACATACCTACATGTTTATACAAATATGTAAATATGTAAAATATTTATAAAAATAAATAAACATTAAATAACACAAAAGAAGATAATAAACAATAAACAAATCATATTTAACTAAATTAACAATATTTTGTTTAAGACAGTGCTCAAAATGGGCATCATTTTCTTGAATTTTATTTCTTATTATCTGCCAAACTGTGAATTTAAAATAAAATAAAAATATCAGGAAAAAAGTACTGGAAAAAAAAACTTTTAGGATTAGTATGATTCACACCCTTTTAGAGAACAAGGGTGGATAAAATTATGTAATTATGGAGGCTTCTTGGTAGTAGTATTCGAATACCTAGCCGTTTTTTTTTTAAATTCAAGTCATTTCAGAAAAAGTTGATAAATGTGAATTTTTTACCCCACTTTAAGGGGATGTAACTTTTTAGGGGAGGCTTTAAGAAAATTTTTTTTATGACAAACCCGTCTTAAAATTCAGCAAGGAATCTCCAATTGAATTTTCTGCACTGATTAATGAAACACCCTGTATAATAATAAAACTATAACACAAACATAATAGATTGTTAGTATCTTATCAAATTAATTTATTCGAAATATAAATTTAAAAGCAGTAACAAAAAAGAAAACGTAAAAAATCTCCAAATACATTTTTTTTTCATCTCACACTACGACACAAAATTGACTTTGATCCGTCGTTTTCTATGTTGCTACTCTATTTACCTAACATCAAGAAAATCAATAAAGAAAGTATACCTATGTACCTACCGTTTGAAAAACAAAACTTAGAAGTACATTACAGCACATTAGAAAAAAAGTATCTGAAATAGGAGACCTCTTGAGTTTTCCTTCAAATGTTTTCCCTAAAGTTACCAAGTAATATTGCTTTAGGAAAAAGGGAACCGCGCGTTTATAACAATCATATATTTATTATTTCGATTTAAAAATTCAATTCTGGATCATTACGATCCTCTGCTTTCAGGTGATGAGGGAAAAAAGTTAAATATTATCTGTTTAAAATTATGCAAACGTTTGTTATTTTGCATTAAAGATAGAGCACCCACTATATATTTGAACTACATGAGTACGTGATGGTATTATTCAGGCTAGCAATTTTCAAAATTATTATTGTTGTCATAATTTTTGGGCTAGTGGAATCACAAGTTGAAAATTAATTTTGATGAAAATTAATGTTAATACTTACTTTTTTCTATTAGTAGTAGTCATTTATTTCAGACAAACTTTGTATAATTGAAACAGAACATTAGAAAAAGAGGCGATGACAATTTTTATAAACTTAATAGCTTTTGATTGAGTTGAACTTCCTTTCTTTGCCGAATTCTAACAGCTTTAATGTTTTGCAATAATAAGTTATTTTACCTCGCTAGTATTATATTCCTTCCTTCAATCAGTTGAAACATAATATGATGTATTATGACGCATCACGAACAATTGATATTATTATAATAAAAGTAAGAGGATCTTTATTATGAAGTCTGCTGTTTAGAAAAACTAAACCTGGCAAGCAAACTTTCATTCTAAGATTCCCGCTTGATTACATGCTAGTTTAATTAGTTCAGAGCCTTAAATTATTGTTATCAAAGTCTGCATTCTAGTTAATATAAATGTACCTACTTCACTTCCACAATGTCGAGGAGATCAGCAAATGAAGCAGTCAGTTGTTTCTTTTCTCATTGTTTCCTCAGTATTTTCTTCTCTTTTCCAAATTATTAATCTTGAAAAGAATTAAATTCAGGTTTTCTTTTATTTCTTTGAATATTTTCATTTCGGAAAGCAAGTGTACATTATCGTTGTGCGTAATGTAACTGTTAGGGACTGAAGTATTCTGGGTAACAGCTCCCCATTGTGATGGTTCGGGAAAGTTAATGATGCTTGTTGCAAGTGAATCTTGTGGAATCACTGGTACATTTGGGGTACAGTTGCTGCAGTACCAATTGACTTGATCTCTTTCTTCGAAGAATCGGCCATTTAATATCAATGGATATGTTGGGCATCTACCATGGAAACGGTTCAAACAACGAGTGCATAGCAGATTATATTCGTCAGCATATATATCTCCACGGCAATTTCGACAAAGTTCAACGAACTTAAGAGCGGGTTTTCTGGAAACTGAACTTGCTCGAGTAACCGTGGATGTTACTGGCTTGATTGAAGCAGAGTAGTTTCGTTGACGTTCTTTTTCTTCTTTTAGTTTACAGTCTCCGCAATACCAACCTTGATGGTTATTTGAGAATAACTCTATATTATTGCTTGCACCAAATACGCATTTAGAATGGTAACATTTCCAGCATTTTGAGCACGATATATAAGTTTCGTAAGAATTCATTTCTAGATGGCAAGCTCCACAAAATTCAGCAATTGTCAACATTTTTTGAACGTGGGGAACTACGCCTATGTCATTTTTCCAAGTAGGATTGGATGACTGTGCTATTGTGGGTATCGGTGTTGCTAAAATCGGCGAGTTTCCCTGTGGAGGCCTCTCTAATGCTCGGGTGCAGTCCCTGCATTGCCAAGGTTGATTTTTTTCGCACATGAGCTTGACGTCGCTTTTCCAAATATTTTCACATTTACCATGATATCGTCTAAAACATATTCTGCATATTAAAATAATGTCGTAAACATTCAAGTCAAAAAAGCACGTCCGACAATAATCACTCATTCTGACAATGAAGACGAAAAAATTAAATTCTGCAGCAGGTTCACAAAGTTGGTTTAGTTGGTTCACAAAATAAAAAGCTCGTAGAATCCACTTGGAAGAATAAAATCTTCCTCACACAAAAGTGCACAAGAAGTAGGTATTTCTACCAATAATAATTCACCACTGATATTAAGACGCAATAATTACGATGTATTAGTTAGTTCTTAGTATACATTCGCGGTAGTATAGGTACGCAAGTATATGAGCAACGTATCAAAACGTAATGATTACAAGTAGTAATAAGCGAAATATAAGAAGAAATGGAAATGAGGATTCCAATGCAGGACAAGACGACTATATCTTCAGTCTCATCACTGTGAGTCGCAATGCTCGATGTCCCCCACTTTTTTACCCCACTTTTTTAACGTGGGGTTTTCCCATGCATTATAATAGATCCGCCATTCACTAAAGCTGTGGTCTCAAATTCTGATAGGTCAGCGCATGCATTTCGATTCACACCCAAACAAACTCGACATTTAACTGCACACGTGATCTTAATCATGATAATATGTATCCTATACCCTCGCTTATAGGTACCTAATGATGAAAAATTTTGTGTTCAAATTTCACGTGATGATAATTATGTCACAAAATGGACACAAACATGATGTTTCTTGGATTTCTGGCAGGGGGCCGGCAATTACATAATACGATTTCAAAGAATAATTGTCGCCGAGGGCGCGACAGCGTACACAACAACAGGTACACAAAATTGTTTGGACAACCTTAATGTGAAAGTAAAAAATAAGGAATTTCAATAGTTCAAATATACAATTGCAAAAGTAAAGATAAAATAACTATGGATATTTGATCTATCTTATCCATCTAATAACATTTAATCTAATGTAAATTTTCAGTTGTTTTATTATTAGGAATTTATGAGGGTTGACTGTGTACCCATATTATGTAACTATATTAGGGAAACCTGTTGGGTAATAGTATATTCTTCAACAAGCGTAGAAATCTAGCTATTATTCACCAGAACGAAAATTTCAACACGAGTCATTAGGCGAGTGCTAGAATGTTTGAGTGAATAATAACTCTTCTCCGCGAGATGAAGACACTATTTTCTCTTCAACTTTTTTAGAAAATCATTAGTTTAAAAAAAATAAATAAATAATACTTCTTCATAACAGGACGGTTCCGACGGCGGCCCAAAAATTCTTTTTGGCCCAAGCTGTCCGCTCAGGGTGCCGAGACTCAATGCAAAAATAATTTCTAGCCAGGGACAATCTGGAACCCTGTTCTAGGGAACTCCAAGTTGGGGCACAAAAAAATTTGAACACTATCTTCCGGCTTCCCGTGGCGTTTGTGGAACCTGAAGAAGAATTAAGAAAAGTGGATTTGAAAAAACAACCGGATATTCTACCGTTTCAATTAGGCTGAGATACCTAGGTAGGTTACCTAATTAATGTTGTAAACCATCGAGTTAGCTCCGGAGGTATTAATAAGCAACCGAACTGTACAGTATTATAATATTAGGAATAACTTTCTAGAATCAAAATTATAAACCTAAACCAGTGATAAATAAGGGAGAAATTTTATAACCTGAAATAATAAACGAGTTCTTGTTTTCTCTTCCTTGTTTTTTTTTTTTGTTTGGCAGGACAGACGATATCGTGGCCTGCCGTAATCGGGGCTTTACCCAATATAACTTCAGATTCTCCGAGCCCTAATTGATTTTCTTTTATTATACACTTAATTGTATTGTTTTAAGTGACGTAGGCGAAGCCCAACGTTATAGACTAACAATGTGAGATTACACCAAAATAGAAGAGCACCCCAAAAAGCCAAAAAACCACCTCAACCCAAAATTTTTATAAGGGAATATGTTCTTTAGAATTAGTGAATCCTTTTTTCAATATGCATGTGTAGGTATATGAGATGTGTGGTAAAGTAAGATCGCTAAAATAACCCATCGTAGTGAAGTGACCCAGATTGCCTTTACAAATATGAATGCGCATGCTAAAATCGAAAACGTAGAGTTCCTTCCATTTCACTTATATTCTATGTATTCAAATGTCATCTGGCAACTTTCAAGCTTTCAAACCTAGAAGCGTCAAATGTCACTGGTTCTCTCTTGGTAAACACATGGCAGATCCAGCGGAAGTGAATACATATTTGTGAATTCAGATCGCTAATGGGAAACTAACGACATAATGAGCTAAACAGGCTATGAATAGGGGTGACCACCCCAAAACGTGGCTTTTTTCTTCTGCACTTCCTGGATAGACGACCCCATCAAGTTAGCGGTGATTTTTAAAAAAATTAGCTCTTGCTCCAGTGCTGCTAAATCATTGTTGAATTTCATGTCTGTTTACCATTACCCAAGTAAGTACCTACCTACTGTATAATTAATTTAATCATTTTTAATTCAATAGCAAAATTATTAATCTTTCTAATTAATGGGGGTGAATTTCATCACGTGTTAAATGCCATGCCTTATTTTTAGCTGCAGTTTATTCAACAGATTTGTTTATTATTAATTTATTATTATTATTAATTTATTTCACAATTTCTAAATAACGAGTTTTGATTAAGGAATAATTTCTAAAATAATGATTGAAAATTCTAAATTGGCTTGAAGAAAAGTTTATTGAATAATTAACTTCCACACTCCTGTAGGTACTTATGAAGGGTTATTTTTAACGATATTATTTTAATCACACCTCTCACACGTGGGTTTTTGTTAGAAATCGATTAACAAATTGTAAAGAACTTCTTTCTCTCATTTTATATTTTATGCTTGATTTTATGTACCCTTTGAAACTGAACTAACATGTGCTAGGGTCACCTTTATATTTTATTGTAATTTTGCGAACCACATGGCTCTGCTCTATTTATTTGTGTCACAACAGTTCATGCCTGCGTTTATTAACCTGTGTGTGTCAAAATGTTTATTTAATCCTTCTACATTTTATTTCATACTATTTTCTGAGAATGTAATCAAACCGAAATATTTATCGAACAATCTTGTGTATCTCCAGCCATATCTAGATATCTAGACGGCTCGCTTCATTCTTGTACATTTTCTAACCATTTTCTAACCATTGATTGCTACCATTCACATTTTATAACGATGTACCTACTTATTATGTCTTGCCATGCTTTTATCTCATGTCACATGTTTAACCTTTATTCTTATTTTTCATGCCTTATTTGATCGCTTATTTAATCGATGTCTTATCTTATTTAAATTGTCTACCAAATATTCTTGATTTAATTGCTGTTTACTGACTTATACTCTTTTGATTATTTATTTATATTTCATGAACATATTTATTCAACAAAACTGTACAATCAATTACCATTTATCTTGATTTCAAATTGATCTTTGTAAATGTAAATTCAGGTTCTCTTATTTTTCTGTGAAATCAATCAACGTAAAAGTCATTTCTCGTTCTTCGTCAATCACAATTCAAAAGGGTGGATCATTTTGATTGATAATTGTATACCGAACTATTGAACTACGAATGTATGGGCCTTATGTGAATCTAACTAACATTTTCATCCTTGCCAGAGGAGCCATTAAACAGCCAACGGGTAGTATCCTAGTCGGACCTCGGACAGGGGCTTCTCCAACTCTAGGCGGGTAGCATCCTAGTCGGACCTCGTTACACTGTCATACTAACAAAACCCATTCCCATGGTTATCTTGAAGACCTAGATTTCTGTGGTAATGCTTCTGTTTAAAATGATTCGCGCGAATGAGTCATAATGAAAGAGGGTTCATTAGTTTTGGTGACAGTTGTCGAGACGATTGATCTACGCTTTTCAAACCACCGTTAATTCTTTTCATTTCGAGATAATGATGGAGGTTTTCTCGGCCACGCTCTTTTCCTAGGGAGTCCCAGTGAGCGTAATAGGCACTGTTAGGTTTTTCTTAGAATAAAGTAGGTGTTTTTAGAATTCATTTGTTTCACTAATCTCAAATCTCCCACCTTTTGCTTCATGTCTGTGTATAAAAGAACCAATAATAAGGTAAGAGGTTACTACAAACACATCAGAAGGTCCACACGAAACGAACACGAGCCCAGGTAAAATCACGATCACAAACAGTAACAAACACAAGTAATGGTGGCCATTTTATTTGAAATCAGAGCGGGATAATCTAAAATTCAAACATCCAAGACTTCAGGGCGGGATAACCTCAAATTGAAATCAAGCATTCAGAGCGGGAATCCAAACAGTCATTCATGACAGACAAGTTGACATTTCAAACGTCAAAAAGGTTCTTCTTTTTGAGTCATTCAGTTTAAGGGGGCCACATTACAGAATTTACTGCGCATGACGCAGAAACTCCAATTTTAAAGGTAGGTTACACCACAGTAGGTAGCTCCATACATGTGGAAGTTATTAAGTTAATGATTTAGGATGGTTTAAATTCTAAGCATGTCACCACAGGAGATTCTGTTTTTGTTTCTATATTTCTCTAACATTATCTAAAATCTTATCTAAAAATATTTAGATATGGCAGCTAATTATGCCATCTTTTAGCCTTTTATTAATTATTATTATATTATAGAGAATATTATTATATATTCTCCAATCAATTAAAATTTTCTATCTTTGCAATTCACCTAACTTTTTCCCCTGTACGTGAGTGATGGACCATCCTGTACATGTGTCCTGTCGAGATTGCATATTCCTCAACGTCATAAATATAAACGATTTACACATTCAACGGAAAATATCTGGTGATGTATATTTTAGAGATGTCTCGGTGAGATCTGGTGTAAATACGGTCAGAAGAGAGCAGTTTATGAGAATGCTTTCGCCACGCCTTTGAAGCAATACTCGTAAAATGGCAGGTAAAAAGGCATGGAACTAGTAACATAAATAGAACTCTGTCTTTTATGGAAAAGGAACTAACTACTGTTATGATCATTTTTCCTTTTCGTCTACTGCGTATTCTAATTTTCCTCGAATCTCAGCGAGTACCTCTGTTTAAATAGTCGTCTAATGTAGGGCAACCAAGCATAAATAAGCAGGTACATGTTTCAAAGATTTTAGTAGTTGAAATGAAATTAAATGAAATAAATGACATTGAAAGTATTGAATTTATTTTCACTCTGTATCTTGTGGAAATGAAACAGAGAGAGAAAATACAATTCTTATCAATAATCAATTAACGGTGTACAATTAGCGATTTGTTATTTCGTGGATGTGTTAGATTTTTGCATGTAAAACTGAAACTCGAGTCCTCGGTATTACAGCCCCAGGATAAATGTATTGACAGAATTTGCTTTGATATCTCTCGATTAATTTGTTTTGGGAGTACACTTCCTCCGTTCAGGACTCCTTCATCCCTATAGGCTGCTTACTTTAATCGATTTTCACAATTTTTCTCCTGTTACCTTCTGAATTCAATTGTTAAGGACTTGCTGGTAGGTATATTATTATACTTGTAAGCACGTATCCCTGATGCTCGTGTTTGTATACATATACATATTCTACCGTTCCGGTAAAATCAAACTTTTGATGGATTATTCTCTCGTTACCTTAGTTTATTTGATGTCAAATTACATTATGCATCTGATGTTTGATTTGATCATCAGACCTTGTTGATTGGTTGCAGCGACAGGTAAATCGACAGCTGGGTAATTGATTACTGGTCAGACTATAATTATGTCAACTATGTAAATAACTGTCAGTGTTGTTCTAATATTGCCAGATTGGCATTAATCTCGTTGTATAGGTAAACAAGAGTAATATTGGGAGAGATTACTCATTTAAATTTATATTCTCGCTTAAATCAGATTATTTTAGTTTATTTTGTTTATGGTATTTAATATCTCACGTTAGCTCCTCTACGTTACGATTCCTATTATAGGTACTAAAAAACTTTTTGAGTTTCATTCCAGCATTTTACTATTTCAGAATGATTTAAGTAGTAAACGATGTCGATCTAATGAAGTATTTTCCGGGATGAGTTATCCCCGTTGTTACATTAGGCGTTGTTACCATCTCTTCTTAGGATTCTTCTCTTTTTGATGGAATATTAGCGAAGTTGAGAGAACTCTTGATGCGATCGCGGAAACAGGAATTGTCTGAGAGATGTTTCGGTGTACTTACCTGAACTTGAGTTAATAATAGTAAGTATAAGAGTTGGCGGTGAATGATATAATTATACCAGCGGATATACTTTTCAATGTATTATTCTATAGGGCTGTTTCAATAACGTGTAGGGAGGAAATCTGGGAAATCATCAACACAGGGTTCTTGGGAGAAAGTAATCGATTTAACTTAAAGACCGTGAATGTATCTCAGCCGAGTATAGTTATAGGTAAGTAGTTATGAATGTAGTAAACCACCGTTATTTTTAATTATTTGAAAATTTAGAGATTGCAACACACCGCTTGCCTTTACCTAATTTTCAGGTAAGTAGTTATATATAGTTATATTATAGGTAAGAATTATTTAATCGTACTAATAAAATACAAGTGTAGAACTCAAAATTTTCGAGTTTATTAATTATCAATATTATTATCTAACAATTAGTATCTATACAGTATCTATACAGGAGGACGTAGTTGGTTGAAGGCTAATCAGCGTGTGATAAGAAGTGCCTAGTGCAGTACCTGCTGTAAAATGAGCTGGTGCGGCAGTGACGAGCTATGTGAAGAAATGGTTCATTTTGAACCCATCTGTATATAAAAAGGTATACCCTTGGTATAAGAGAAGAGGCATTTGTTCCGGAATGTGTTGCTGAATATGTCCGGGTGGGTGCATGGTAGATTTGGGGAGCATGGAAAGTTCTGTTTTTATTTTGTTTGTTGGCTTTGCTAAGGAGGATATTTCGTAAGAATGCTATTTTTTTTTTTAGAGACTCGCGTAGCCTAGTGGTTCAGTCCACTGCCTACCGAGCCTAAGGTCGCGAGTTCGGAGCTCACCGGCTCGTGTTATTTTTCGGATGCATTTTCGAATGTATGTGAAAAATAAAACAAGCGACCGAAGGTTTAAATTTAAATGGCAAACTTGAGGCTGGGTGAATGAGTAATGCTCGAAATCCCGTGTTACCGGAGTGGAGCGACTTTGTCTTACCTACATAGTTAAGACCGATGCTCCCTCCTTTAAAAAAAAAAAAAAAAAATGCTATTTTTTTATGATATAGTATGTCGAGATAAGTGGTTCTCAAGAGGCGCCGTACTCTCTCAGAAATGGGGGGAGTGATATGGGTTTTTTGTTGATAGAGATTAAGAAATCTGGTGGAAGGATCAGGGAGAAGTTAGGGTGCGATGAGTTGTTGGTATTTTGGTATGCTGCGGGTATGCTAGGGTCAACTGCAGTTTTCTCATTTGTTAGGCATCTAATGCTATCAGTAGGATTGGTTCTAAATGCTCCGAGAGCTATTTGTATTTATCGGTTCAAAACATTAAAAATACAACATAATGCAAGTTTACCGGGCTTTATAGAACGTATAAAGACGACACAAATAACTCTTTGTAAAGTTGAATATAAAAATTCAGCAAGATCCCCCAATTTCGGCACAACAAAAGATCGTGCACTTAGAAATCAATGAAAAAACCGCTCTAGAAGTGTTATACGGAAATTGCCCGTCAATGCTTCAAACAATACTAGATGTTAGATATCATCACACTCTAGCAGAAGCGAGTAGTAGTACTGTTTTAAATTACATTTCGAAGCACCCTCCTGAAAAATTTAAACCAATCAATAAAGTACAAATTCAGCAGACTAAACCATTCGATCATCAACAAAATACATCTCTATTTTCGGCAAATCAGAATCATGTCCCGTTTAGACAAACAAATTTTAGATCAAATCAACAACGACTTTTATTTCAAAATAGGTCACCAACCCAAACGGCACCATTTCAAAATTATAATCCTCCTAATAGGCAAGCCAACGTTTTCCAACCTAATGGATTCGTTAGCCGTAATAACGCCCAAACAAACAAACCAATGCCATCTCTATTGGTAACTCCAGACTGACAAACCAGTTCCGAACACAAAGTTTTGGGAATTGGCGTCAGCCAAGGTCTCAAATTCACCACACTAAAGGCTACACTCCTGAAGCTGAATTCATGAGTGAGGAATTTTCGGAAGCAGTACGAAAGCCCTTATAATACGTATCCCGATCCTCAGGAAACGTATTTGTACGAGAATCCATCTGGAGACTCCGAAACTAACGATAACCCCCCGGAAAATGACATAGATCCCCAAGTTGCCGAAAATTTTCGTCAAACTGCCTCGGGGAAAAATTAAATCAAAACAAAAATTATTATAGTTCCATTCTTGATTGCCTGCAACTTTTAGATCCCCTTTAAATTCAATGATTGATACAAGGTCAACTCATTCACTCATTAACCCTGATGTTGCAATGAGGTAATTTTTCTGAATACATTCATGAAGAAAATTTTATTTTGAAAACGATTGGTAATCAATCTCAGCATAATAAATGCGTAATTGTCGATTTACTAGAAGAAGGTCAATTTATGAAATTCTTCATTGTAGAATTCCATCATTCATTCGACGTCCTGCTAGGATCAGATATCCTACAGCTGACAAAAACGCCAACATAGATTATGCAGTCGGAACAGTAACCCTGAACAATCAAGTTCACGACCTCAAGCAATACGACACCATAATTGCAAGTCGTAACATCGAGTTACAATCTCGACATGTTCAAGTAGTTTCACTTCCCATTAAGATAAAAAAAGGTACGGTATGAATTCCACAACAAAATCCGTTAAGAATGGAACAGTTCCAGACACCCTGACCACAGCTAATAATTATCACTGTGAGGTACCCGTAATAGGAGTACACGAAGATCTGTCACAATATGATGAATCAATCCGTGCATATCATATTGATAGTAATGAAATTGATATTTGTACCTAATATCAATGCAAAAACTTATTATTTTACACCCCTCGCACTAGATTTAAAACATCTACCGCTAAAAAACAAACTGTTACACGAAAATTGTGTGAATAGTACAGAGACATATTTTATCAGGAAGGCGATATTCTAAGTTTCACTACTGATACAAAACATAAAATACCGCTAGAAGAAATAGTTTTTTTGCCAATAATATCGTTTCCCTTACTCCCAAAAACAAAAAGTTAATGACCAGATCGTAGAAATGCGCAGGAAAAACATAACAGAGAGCGAATCACCTTACAACTCGCCGATATTTTTAGTGCCCAAAAAACTTGACAAACAAAGTAAAAAATCCTGGCGTATAGTTGTAGATTTTCGGAAACTTAACGAAAAAACCATAGATGATAAAAAATATCCAATCCCAACCATAGCCACAGTCCTAAATCTGTTAGGAAATTCTTGCATATTTTCAAAATTAGATTTAAAAAGCGGCTATTGGCAGATAGAAATTCATCAACATAAAACAGCCTTCTCCACTGAGCCGGGGCATTGGAATTTCTTGCGCATGCCCTTCGAACCACGCAATGCACCCGCATGCTTTGTCAGAGTCATGAATAACATCCTCAGAGGATTGATCGATAAAATCTGTCTTGGATTATTTAGGACTATTTAGACTCCGGGGTGCTATCGTTAGTTTCGGAGTCTCCCGAGGGATTCTCGTACAAATATGTTTTCTCAGGATCGCGATACGTATCGTAAGGGCTTTCGTACTGTGTTTCCGAAAATTCCTCACTCATGAATTCAGCTGCAGGAGCTTCAGTGTGGTGAATTTGCGGCCTTGGCTGACGCCAATTCCCAAAATTTTGTGTTCTAAACTGGTCAGTCTGGAGTTACCAGTAGACATGGGCATTGGTGTATTTGTTTGCGCGTTATTGCCTAGGAGGATTATAATTTTGAAATGGTGCCGTTTGGGTTGGTGGCTTATTTTGGAATGGGAGGTTGTTGCTGATTTGTCCTAAAATTTGTTTATCTAAACGGGACATAATTCTGATTCGGAGAAAATCGAGAATTATTTTGTTGATGGTAGAATGGCTTAGTCTGCTGAATTTGTACTTTATTGATTGGTTTAAATTTTTCAGGAGGGTGTTTCGAAATGTAATTTAAAACAGTTCAGTAAATCTGGTCTGCATAATATGAAGTCATTAGCTTCATTAGCTAATTTATTGCAAATGGTACAGAAAAAGTATGCATTCAAGGTATCGTCGGTGGAGAAACCGTATTTATTATAAAAAGGTTCGGTTTTTAAAATAAAAGATTCTAAATTTAGGGCTTTCCCATCGAATTTTTGAAGAATTTCGCCATAATTTCGGGCTGCAGAAATTAAATTTTCAATTGAAGGTTGAAAATACCTGCCGTATTTGAAGTTCCTCTTGTCACTGGGGGTGCCAAATTAATACTGGGATTGTCTAGAATAATAGTTTCGCTACCCTGGTCTGGAATTAAGTCTGGATTGAGTTCAGAAATGGACAAAGAATCAAGGGAAACGCGTGAATTTTCTAAGTCGACAGTTTGTGGGGTACTTTCGTTTGACGAATCGTATTTTGAATCACTGCTTTGAGTTGATTCGCTCATGAATTTTATTGCATAATAATGATTTAATAATAACTGATAAAATTATTGATGTTATTTCGATAGAATTAATAAATCGTAAGATATTTATTGTATGGTAAAATAATAATAAAAATAAAAATAAAAATAATTTGTGTATTAAAATTATTACTCTGACCTTGTTTTATGCGCTTAAAGTTGCTGGTTTCGGTGAGAAAAGAAACACTTTTCACTGTGTGAGGCTTATGATTTTCGTACCTGCAGTTTTAAGAAAACTTTTATTGTGGGATGGCCATGTTAGTTTAGAGTCGAACATGAGTCCAAAGAATTTGACTTCTTTCGAGAATCAAAACAGGTAATTTTTTTATTACAACACGACTTTTGGTTATCAAGTACGGTTTACCTTTTTTAAAAAGAGGAATCAGGCCGTAAGGATGGGAGATGATGATTGACAACCGAGTCTACTCACAATAATACAATAAGATGCGGGAATTGTGAATGTTTATTATAACAAAATAATTACGCAGCTTGTGATGTTATAGCTTAAGAAATTATTGTAGACTGCCCGACGCAATGAAAAGGGGTTCTATTTAATACATCGCCACAGGTTAATTGCATCTTAAGTATTATGATTACTTAACATATTCACGGCAGGGAAAAACGAGAAGTCTATATGTAGACTAGCCTATGTCATCACTATTACATACAAGCGAAGTAGTTTAGCTATGATAACTCACGAAGGTCATAAATCACAGTGTTAAGAGTAGTGACTATGGTAAAACAATTAACTAGGTACCTGTACTCGATATGCGAAATGATGCAAAGGTAATCTCATGAGACAACACGTAATAATTTCTATTAAAATGTCTCATAGTCACTGAAATTTAACAAAATAAAAAAAAATCAATTAGGTAATTCAATAATATTTTCCTATAATTTTTTTTTGGGAAAAATTTTTCCCATATGATGCGTATTTTATGTGTGAGACTGTATATTTATATATTTATTTATTTCTCCAAAATATCGATTTTTCGACTAAAGTCGCGTGAAATCTACCAGGGCTGTCCCCTGTAGACTTTTAAATTTTTTAACTCCATTAAAAAAAAAAAAAATTAAGTTTGATATGCCACTCTCATATGGGACACTCTGTATACTCCAAAATAATTTTAAATTATGGCCATTGTGATCCTGCACTTGAATTTTCAAAAAGTTTTTCGAAAAAATCCATCGTTTGGCCTACAGAGACCGCTTCGAATGAGCTGGGACACCCTGTATTTCTCCAAAATTTAAAATTTTTGATTATATAAATGTCCTTGTAGATTATGACCTGTCAAAATTAAGACACAAAATTTTAAACCCCTATAAAATCTATGGAGAACTGTGATTTATTTCTAAATAAATCTTGTTTATACAGGGTTTCCCTCCAAATTTCACAAAAAATTGTTAGTAGCAGTTCTCATTCTCTGGAACTGAAATTTTTGTAATAGTTAGATGTCTGGAGGGAATTGTCTGGTATGAAGAGTCGTTTCGAAATGGCGGCCATTTGAACTCTTGTAAAAGCTGCTATTTTCTGTACACCTGTATGTGGAAAATTAAACATTCATTTTCAATAAAATTAACAGAATATGAAGAACGTACCTCAAGTTATCCACTCGTGTCAAAAATGTGCATTTTAGTTATCAGTTTTCCAGTGGTCTATAGGTAGAAAATCGGTAAAAATTGCTAGTTTTATATTTTCATTTTGACGCGAGTTTTCAAGAGAATTTAACTGAAATTTCCTCAGTGGACTAGTATACTAATATGACTTGACCATAAAAATGTATTCATAATTGAATAAAAAACTCTTTCCAACTTAGAAAATTCCCTCGAAATCAAAGTCTCAGAAGAAAAAAGAGTTTGCAGAGCCTCGATAACATGAAATAAAGCTAACCGTTTCTGGAATAAGGTGGAGTACACAGAGGACAACAAAATATGTACTGCGAAAAGAGCAGTCAGACAGATTATTGAACTTACGTATAGTTATCAATATTAGTTTTACAAGATGCCTACGTAAATTTATTAGGGAGATGTGGCCTAAGAGCATCACACTGCCTAAGAAGACCAACCGCGATATATATTTTACATGTAATTATTGTTCCATCACAAAGTAGGTATCACGAGTGATTTTTTCCATACCACAGGGAAATAATGTTGCAATATTATTCATAAAAGAAATAGTATATTGTGAAACAAGTGCGGAAAAGAGAAAATTTCTCACGAGTGTGAAATTTCTTTTCCGCACGTGCTACACACAGTACTTTTCCTACGACCACAATTTAACAGATTAATTATTTAACAAATTTAACACATACATTATTTTTTCTGACAATGCTCTGCTTTTATGACCTTTTCTCCAATTTATGAAATGTTTATAAGCAGATTCGTATTTTTCTCTCGAAACTACAGGTAGCAAATTCAAAGAACACAAACCTGCTTGTTTTCTGACTTCAGGTGGTGTATTTTCTGCTTCAGATTCAGAGGAATCACAATCCATTATAATGATAGGTAACTAAAGTTTATTTTTTCAGACTACCTAGGTAGGTAGATATTATTTTCAATTCTACCAATGACTTTTTAATATTACTATTATGTATATACTATTAAATCATGAATTCTACCGACAATATTATTATTATTTATTATTAGGCTCCTTATCTAAACTAAAAATAAAGTGACGTGGAGCGTGGAGACGTGGTAGATATGCAACTTCAACACAACTGTGCGTCGTCGATTGAAGTTAGAGGTGTGCGAGTTTTCACGTTCGTGAATTTGATTTGAACGCTACCAATGCTGTTATTAGCGATCAACTCGTAAATTGTGATAATTACGCCACAAGAGAATAATAAGTATATTATATTTTATAGTCTTGTCGGGTTCTATCTTATCCCATTTGTGTTTCTTTATTACCTTGAAGCTTTAAATGAATAGTTATTCTATTAACGATAAGTAACAGTTAGTTCTCAGTTACCGCCCATCACTATTGTTTACATTAAAACTGAACGGAAACGATTTTTGGCTATGCGTTATGTCACTTTGTCGCACAATTTTGGATACGTGAGAAATCTGCTAGTTTGCGCACAAAAAACGATGCGCAAAGTAGTGTTTTGTATAGTAGTCGTAGGAAAAATTAGTTCCTCTAATTAGTGATCTAATATTATACGACGTGAATTGGATTTTTCTTCAATTAAGCGTATCCCTATAATTGATTGATTCTTCTTGATTATCAAATCCAACCCCTGGCTTGACCTAGGTCTGGATTCAAAGTGCTCCATCATTTCGTTGTCGAACCACGTGAATTATAGTTAAAGAGGAACAAATAAGTGGAATTAATGTAGAAATAATGCTAAGAATAGTACCGGAACATGGGTTGGAAGAAATAGGTAAGAATATGTAGGTATGTAAGTAATAGAGAATTCAGGGTTTTATATTTCCCGTAAACCGCGAGTCAGTAGATAGGTTTAATGAATGCTTACCTCGGCAAGTAATAGTAATTGGCTAACTAATGGCATTAGAATGCTTACATGAGGCTTACCGACGGTAATCAGCTCAAAACCCCTTAGTTATTAAAGCCTACCATTTACATAACTCAAAACCTGCTCGTATTATGTTAGTTATTCATTAGATAACTAATACCTATGTTTGACGACCTTCTTATGTAATTATTAATCGATTCCTTCAGGTCAATAAAATAAAATATTGCTTATTTAGCCAACAATACTAACAAACAAGGTACACACCTGACTTGAATTTTTGAACAGAGCACTGGTCAGATCATGTTAGATCTAGAAAGAGGATAGAAAATATATTACTCAAAATTATAACCCTATAAACTACAACGGGGGATTCACAATTCGCCAGTGTTCTCCCAGCTACGAAGTTGAGGATGCTGGGATGTACCCAGGCAAAAAAATCTTCGAGATATGAAGCTTCATATCGCGTCATATCGCTTATCGATGTCATGTTCATTTTCAAACGAACATTCGGGAAATAATAGCGACGTAAAAAACTCAAAGGGAGTGAGAATTATTTACTTAAAATACAGGGTGGTTTTCTTTAGACTTAGACACAATTAAATCCCGTAAACGTTTAATTCTCCAGTGTAGTTCAAATTGGAAAAAAATCTGACAATTTGATGCTGACTAACAATACAAAATCAGTTTTGAGTTTCTCACAGATCAGGTAGGTGTGCGAGTGGGGCTGGCATGATGAACACGTCAACTCTGTGGATAAGGTACTCCGCTAAATGACTTGACGTCAACTTTATTCGCATGTATCTGCGTCAGCTAACCTTCTACATGATTTGAACTCTCCCTACAACAGCACGATGTCCTGATAACCCAACCCCTTAGAACACCAGGAAATGGAAATAGGGAAATGGCTTAAGTAATTCTTCAGTGTCCTCAACAAGAAGAGTGTGCTGGAGAGCCTTGTACAGCGCTGGTTCACCTGGGCATCCCATCTGAGATAAGCATCGACCGTCAAGGCCAGCAGCTTCACCGACTGATGTCTCCCTATTCTGTTATTTGTTATCACAGTCAGAGACTGGGAATTTATTGCCAACTAACCACAACTCCGCACGCTTCAGTGCTTCATTAGCAACTGTCTGGAGATTATCCGGATCGACAGATTGAATAACGCAGGTGGTGCCATCTGCATACGGCATGCTACGGCAAGCAGGAAGATTTGTCATATATACGACAAAAGGGGAGGGCTCAAGGACAAAGTCCTGTGGGATACCATGCCTTCCAGCTACTTCCATGATGCCCTCCCACAGTGGTCATCTGCGATGTCTTTTGTCTTGTCTAATCGTGGTTGTTCATTTTGCCACTTTGAAGTTGAATCTTCCAAAAGACTAATTTTTCGAACGGTTTCAATAACCGCCCCTTTCAATTTGTTCAATTCTTTACAAATTGCTTTGTATAAATTATTTTGATTATTAAAAATAAATTGATAAATTTAAATATTAGAAATAAGTTGAGACCTTTGTTGTTAATGAGTTTCTTTGAGGAAGTATGCCACAATGAACTGGTTCTGTAAATTTAATATGTAAAAATAAGTCTAAATTTTCTAATCAGAAACAAGTTCGAAGAGAATCACAGACCTCCCAGAGAAGCAATTATTGGAGTTATTTTCACAATCTATCTTCAGTTATATTTCGTTTTTGGTTCGAAGTCAATGCAGTTGACATATGTCGATTAAACTGAAGTTCTAAATAATATTTGAAGATTGAGATTGAGATAAAATAAATGTGATGGATCTATGAGATAGAGGTCGTTCAACATGATTACTTTGTTTCGCATTTATCTCTATCTCAGTTCAATATCATACTACCTTATGACCTATTTCCTATTATTCACCCTCTTAGTTGGTAACGTGATAAAACAAAATTGTGTCAACGACTAACGTTTATTTGCTCTATAAGCCCAGAAAAATCAACGATTATTTTTTCTGATTGAGTCGGTGCAGTCCATTAAAACAGGATTGATGAAAAGAGAAGAATGTTTTTTGATATCTTCTTGTCGTGTGTTTTATGGAAAATTGTTCGTGTTATATATCTCTGTTACGATTTCACGCCGTATCGCATAATTTTCCATTCGCGTTACGGTAGAAAACTTTATAGGCCCCCGACTTAACATGATTTAACACACCCACAAGACACATATTTTATAAGTAAATTTCAGAGCGCTTGCTCAGGAAATTTGAAATGCAAAATGCGATCTCCTCCTCCCCATTTTGAATGTCATAATTATTACATGAGAGTTTGGACGATGAAGCGGCTTCTTGTCAAGTTGCTGTAATATGCACTTCCTTTCGTTTAGCAATTAACTATGAAAACATCGAACACAGCGCTTTTTCGTAAGAAAACTCACTCCGAGTCTAAAGCTGGAGCGTGCGATATCACATAATTAAAATTACTCATGAAACTTGAGAAGAGTCAAATATGAACTGCGTTTAAAACAGGAACTGTATTAAACGTTCCCAGTTGGAACGTTAACGCTATTAGAATGAAGAGGCAAACTACTCATCATCAAAGTTTCGACTGGGAGGCCGAATTAATAAGGAACATCCTAGCGTGTATTCATGTGGGGATTGCTAGACTTTAATATATCACTTTAGAGGTTGCACTTATATGACATATACACACATTTGACTTTCATCCATGAGAATACATTATTATTGAAGCAGAATAAATAAAAGCGCTTCGTTACAGATTAGTTAAAACGAAAATTCTATAGGTGACCTTGAGAATAATTTGAATATAATGTTCAAATTTTGCAAGCCCAGATTAGATGGGATCTTCGATATAAAATGTTTTTATATAAGGTAACTTTATTAAGCTCAGACAAGGCCCTGGAAAAAGAAGCATCATTTAAGCATCTATGTGGTCACCAAAATGTACGATTAGCACTTTATGTGTCATTCATCAGAATATCGAAATATGTATTCAGGTTTTTTTTGAAGAGTGCCAATGTAACAAAAACGCGTAGTTGATTATTTAAATTTTGACAGTTAACTAGAACCTTGTAGCTCTACCTTTATTTATTATAGTGTCATTTTCAAAAACAAAATGCCGTTTTTCTTCTATGAAGAACGAAGAGATATATTATACTTGGGATCGTAATGTTTAAATAACAGATTGATGAAACATACTTGCAACATTTCCAGAAAGCCAACAGCCAAATACTACAAATTACCAAATAAAAAAAATAATAAAAAGAAAGTAATAAGGCATCAAAAAACGAATTACAAGGCTTTAATTAAATGAAATATCTAAATTATGGAAATGATAAACAGGTAGAATGATTGATCTACCATAAAGAAAGATTTATGATAGATGCCTACCTCATTCAGATTATTGGTCACATTGATTGCAACCATAAATCAATCGTTCTACCTGTAACTTCCATATTTTCTGGGTTCTATTTAATTAACGCCTTTGTAATTAGTTTTTTGTTATCAATTTTCATCTATAATATAAATGGTAAATTTCACAACAGTAAATACAAACAATCCAGAACACAATTTCGAAATTTACAAAAACACAATAAAAGGAAACAATCACTGTATGTAGACATATGCACATAATATAGCCTACACAATATGATCGACATAACGACCATCCAAGAATTCGTCAATGCTGTAAAATGCATGTTCACAGAAAAAAAAATTTCATTTAATTTTAAAAGCAGAATAGGTAAGTAAGTATCTTTATCTACGAGTGATTCATAAAATGAACTTTTTTAGACGTTTCTTAGTTCATAAAATGTATGATTATCTTGAAGAGTGAAATAAAGTAGTTCGGGTGAAATAAAGTGCCGTAGCGGTTCATTATTTAACGCTAAATCTGACACGTTGATGCACGCTCGCCGAGTGGAAGTTCTAGTGAACGCTAGCGGCTCGGCTCAGTTGGCTCGATCAGGGCGTTCGCACTGCAATACGAGACGCTGAACGCTGAACTACATAGTATCTCGATGCCAACCGCTCCAAATGCTTGTTGACATCAACCTATACTAGAGAAACGTCGCAGTTTATTAGCAGTGCGCCAGATCTATGTACCTACAATTAATATTTTGTGTTTTGCGTCGTTTAGTTACCTAAAATGGATACCATTGTAGATGATTCAATGAATGAAATATCTTCTACCCCAGAAGAAATTATTTTTCAGTCAAATGTGGCTATATAATTGACATATTTTATGTTTACATTTAATCATAAATGAAATATCTTCCGCACTAGAAGAAATTATTATTCAATCAAATATGGCTGCACAAAATCTGTTAGGTACCTACCTCAAAAATCTAAAGAAGCAATATGTCACCTTTATGAACTGACGTGATGAAAAAAGCTAAGTTAATAGCTTCAAAGAAACACTTATATAAGATATGAATGCATTGGAAAGTTTTTTTTTTATAATAATAACTTTTAGTTCTAATTTAAGTCACTCGTAGATAAAATTTTGTATGCAAAATATGCATAAAGTGCCTTTTTTTCACTTCTGGGATTGCCGCATTCGCCTGTTCCCAGTCGTGAAAAAAAGTACCGCTTTATGCACTTGTTGCATAAATAACTATTATAGCATTAGGTAATCTATTATATCACTTAATATTGACTTTATTAACATTCTCTCTAGCCATCTCGGCGCTTCGGTGACTGTTATAAAAAGTCGTATCATCAGCGAACATTATAGAGGTTGCTCCCTCAACATTACTTGGTAGATGATTTATGTATAGTATAAAAAGGAGAGGGCCAAGAATCGATCCCTGTGGCACACCATGCAACTGCGGCAAGACGTCCGACTATTCCCTATTGAGACATACACACTGCCTCCTCCCTTCAAGATGAGACCGCATCAAATCAAGGAAAACACCCCTAATTCCATATGTGAGGTCGCAGAGAGCCACCTCCGTACGATATCCAGAATCAAAGCCTTCAATCGCATCCTCCACAAGTCTCAACACCGCCTGGACCGTTGAACATCCACTCCCTCATCCGTCCTGTTCAATACCCAATATCCTGTTACGGTCAATAAAAGCAAGAAAGCGGTTTTTTATAACCATCTCAAAAATTTTGGTTATCTCGGAAGACATAGCAATTGGTCTGAAATTTCCGACATCATTCAAGCTGCCTTTTTTGTGAACAGGCACAATCTTGCTAACCTTATTTGACACAGTCAGGAAAAACACTAGAGGTGATACACCTATTTATTATATCAGTCGATGGAATAGATATTACAAACTTGATCATGTATCTGATGTATCTATTAATTATTTAGACAAATATTAATATTTACCCCTCTGAATTTATAATATACTCGTAAAATAGCCGTTGTTAGATAATACTATGTCGAAAGTAAACCCCGCAATAAATATATAACTTGGAGACAATCATAGACAGTTAACGCGAGACAATTATTATTATTATTATTGTTTATTATTATTAGACATGTGCATGTGTATAGAAAATGGGTAGGTATAAATGTTTTAGAAAAGCTGAACTTGATTAATTATTCAAGAGGAAAGGTCGCTAGGTTTCGTCTAAAGGCCCATATTATTTAGTAAATTCTGTTTTAATTACGTTACGTAAAATATATTTCCTTTTGTATTTTTATTATGTGTCGTGATTATAAATAAGATGTAATCTTGTAAATATTTATGAGCAATTATGTGTGAATGTGGCGTGATAAATTTTATTTAAGGAATTTCGGCGGAAAATGGGCAAACTAGAGGCAGTAACTGTTAAACTTCTTAAGTAACTTGTTGATATAGCCGGCTCATAAAATAAAAAGCTCTAACAAGATATAAGCCATATGGAGACTTTCAGAGCTTCTCCCCATATAAAAGACTCTGAGCCGCTCAGATTATTTTGGGCCCGGAGATGAAAAAGTTTCACTTCCGAACAATTTGTCTTCCGTTATCCTCAAGGAAAGCTAATTACTACTTGAAAATAACTGCGTTATGGGTTGTTATTTGTAAAATGTCGTGATACGTCAGAGTTGGGAATGTTACTTTGATAATGACAGAAAATGAAGGAAGTTATTATTCTTTAATTTCTGTGTCTATCGATTCGTTATTTTGTATCCGAACGGTACCAGGAGCATTTTCATTGACTATGTCTAAATTTATACCTGGACGAAAAGCAGCTATTGAAGCAATTTTGCTTGTGTTTTTCTTTGATTTAACCTTATTGGAGGACAATACCGATGTCGAACACTACAACAATCATCGCAATCTTCCACACCAGATATCGACAGAATTAGAGTGAAATAAAAGCCCCTATAGCTGAGATCTGTGCTCTTATTATAAGCGTATCTCAGGGTTTCTTCCCGTAGGTGCCTATCTCTATACTTTTGTGATTCTGTTTTTTCTTATCCCAATACACATACTTGTCTATATGGGATAACTATATTTATTAGCGGTGGGATTTTATCCTACTTTAGATGTTATTACAAGAGTATAGTTTGATTACCGCCATCTCGGTGCCCTGTATCCGTATTTTCATGCAGGCGATATTTATTTCATATTTCGTTATGCAGTATTCTGGCTTCTTGATATTGCGTTCTCTTCAAAACGTAACCTTCTTTATACCTACTCGGTCATCTCATGGTATGAGATTTCTCGTTGATTTGTCTCCCTTTTTTTATCAGATTTCTAATATTTCTTTTAACATTGTATTTCATAATAAGTTTTATTATAAAAAAAATAAGCAAAGAAACGAATCATCAAAGATGCAGATAAACGAAATGACTCTGAATCTCGAATAACATTTCATTGCTTGATCATCTGAAATTTCCGAAAGGATTAGTAAATTCTATTAAGTGGGATTAATAGATTAATAGGTGGGAGTAGCGGCCAAATTACGATTTTATCATGCAAAACAACTTAAATGCGTATCCCGGAATTAAACGACAAGGGCTGTTACAATCAAGCAATCTCCATGTTGTTATACTTCCACCATCGTGCCTATTCTAGAAATGCTTCCCGAATCATTTTCAATTAAATTTGACGAGCAATGAATGACAATACGAAGTAACGCTTTATTGCCACTATTTGTTTGCGGTTAAATCAATTGTTCAAATTGTTCTGTGCGCTAGAAATCAATGAAGATGAAAGTGCTATGAAAACCCGCCTCCATTTTGCGCTTCTCCATCTATTTTGTCCTTCTGCTACTCGTATACTCAGTATCTACTACAATTCACTTTTGAATTGACGAACTGTTTATGTTTAAAATTAAATTTAATTTACAGTAAGTGTTTAATTATGTATAAATAAATTAATATCTGATCTTGTAATACTCAATGCAGAGGAAACGTTGGGAAATGCAGTCTGTTTGAAATGCTTACTGTGTACACATTAACCGTCTTGGCTAATAGAAAATTCAAAGCAGACAACACAACTTGAACTGTTTTCCCGAACGGTGTTTACCTCGAAAGAGATCAGAGTAGTGTGTTTAGAATTCGTAGATAGGACAGTATTGAGTTTGAAAATAACACTTAAGCTAACGAGTTTACTGTTTCATTTACATCGAGTTTATAAACTGTTGTATTTTGAATTAAAAGTTGATTCAAGACATGTTAGGAAAATTCATCGCGAAAATCACATATGGGAGACTTATTTGTAGTTACTCAGAATCATGTGAAAGCATCTATTGGGCCACATGATGTGTTAGAGTTTTGGAAATTCCGACTAGAATAAGCTTAGAGCAGTTAATTTAATTAACGCTACGTAATCTGCTTGATTACTAAGACATTGATTCGAATCACGGAAAGCTACGATTATTATGTGTTCTTGAGAATTTCTGTAACTTTTCTGCCAAATTGACAGATTACATAATATCTTATCGGAAAAAAAGGCGCCTGCTGTAAAGGATGTTAATTAATTTTAGAAACAACCTTAACACCAATTGAACTAACAATAGGTTCAGATTTGCCACGTAATGTTGTTTAGTGGAAATTCTTCCAGATGTTTGTTTTTCGGAGGCGGAGATATCAAAAGCGAAGCTTTCTCTTTATTTAGAAATTCCATAATTACTAGATTCAGTGAAATTATTTATTGTAAATTAGTTAAGAGATTATGATGCAATTAAGTGAGAGTTTTTTTCAAAAACTAACCAAGATACGAAAAAAGTTCAACAGACAAAAAAGTTGTATTTTTGTTTGATTAATATGACAAAAATAAGAATAAAAAAGCCATTGTCGTACTTTTTTTAAGGTTTTTTCAAAACAAATTTCGTTGAACTCCCCAGGACGTCACTGGACTTGATATTTCTATTCTTGTTAGGGCTAAATTAGCCCTTTGCTACAGCAAATTAAACTGGAAAATTTCAACAATAATAATAGTGAGTAAAATATATTTAAGAAATTTTCGAAAAAACGATTTTTTAATAAAAATCGTTTCTGGACTTATGTTTATATGAACTTTTCATCTTGTAATCACTCAAACAATCACCCCTTTAAGTTTGACCAAGCGTACAGTATACACCCTGCATGTAAACGTGCTTTGTTGAAGATATTTTGGCGTTGACTAATGATATCGTTTGGAAAAACTTTAGTTATCAATAAGTACAAGTAATGTCTTTAGAAGTATTTAGTCACGATTTAGAAGGCGAAGCTTTTCCACCACATCAATAATATGAATCGAGTGATAGTCAGTTGTTGTTGATAGGTCGAAGTTCACAGATATTTCATATAAATAAACATCGTCCAGATTGACAGACATTTTGTTTGAATTTACAAAGAATAACTAAGACACAGTCGCAGATTTTGAGCTCCAGACCAAACTCATTAGCCACATTGTTTATATTACGATTGACTCACACCTGTCCTATTCAGCTACCACTCGTATCATGATAAAATGATTACGATTAACTTGGTCTTAGGAATCCCTATTGACAACTCTTACCCTACACAAATTTTGCGCGAGCTCTTGTTCAGCAATCCCTCCAATGGCCCAAACTACACAAGAAATAAGAGAGCCTGTTCGTTATGCCTTGATCCCTTGGATAAAAGAACTTCATTCAAGAAGGTATCATAGGGGAAGTATGTTAGAGCAACAAGATTGCCAAAAGAAAAACATGAACCTACTTGGTCATTATTTTTCTAACATAAAAGATAAAACTCCCAATGTAGTACATATAGGGTCCCCTGTCACGTCTGTGACCTAGTTTATATTGATGAAACTAAAAGACAAATGAACAACAGAATCACAGCATATATGAGTGATTGTAGGAGGTCCAAACTTAGTTGTGCACGAACTCAGCATGCAGAGGAAAAACAGCACACTCCCAAATTTGAGGAGGCTGTGATCTTGGTTAGAGACTCAAATTATTAAAAGATACTGATTCAGGAGATGATTGAGATTTCTAAAGACCCAAAATGTTTCTGATGTGCATATTTAATATTTAAATATTTAATTCATAGACTGTACTAACAGCAATACGTCATAGGTGAATGTTGGGTCACATAATTCACACATCAGTGGAGTAGGAATCTAAATTCAGGCTTCTTCTTCTTCTTCTTCTTCTATTTCTATGGCTTGGGCACCATTGTGCATACAGCCAGCTGTAAGTATTTCTATGATTTGGCCAGATTTTGATATCCTCACGATTTCCAGTGCTTGTAATTAACTTAAAGAGAGTTTAGTATTTGGACAAAACACAACAAAGGAAATAACTCTTCTCTCTCTGGGGCAACAGCAGAGCATTAACACACCCGAAAGTTGCCTCTGGATAGTTCCCAGGATAGAGGAGGGAAAATTTTAAAGTCAGGAACACCTATAAAGAAATCTGGTTCAGTTTCAAAAACTTGGATAACACCATAGATGCCTTAAAATTAAGATTGAACAATATTGTTGTCCCATTCATTGGGTATGCCGCATGAAATCAAAAGTCCATAAATGTCAAAATTATCTAAAATGTTAATAGGGCATTCTAAAAATAGGTGGTCTAGGTCTTCGATCTAAATTGAGGCTGTTTTGATTCTGTCAACTGTCCTTCTCTTCAGATCCTTCACTTAACTGTCATTCATGTGCTCCTTCCTTCACCCCTCATCAGTGACAGGCTTCTTCTTCTTTTTTGATTTTAAGAGAGAGAATAAGAAATAACGTATTGGTGTCATGTCATGTTAGTGTTTGTTTAGTGACGTGTTAGCTGTTTTGTAATATCTGTGGGAATTAATTCGTTGTTGTAGGTGTTGCATTGTTTGTCCTATGTATTTTTTTCATAGTCTCTTCGTATTTGGTACATTACGTCACTTCTTTTTTGTATTGAGGAGATTTTGCTTTACAGGGCCGTGTGTAGATTGAGGACTTCGTTAGTAAGTATATGAGCTATTGTTGTTATTTTTGAATAGTGTTTATATTTTTTCGGAAAGTTAGTGAATGTATGTCATCGATATGTATGTATGTCAACTTCAAAATTTTGACGTGCGTGGGGAGTCGTGTGAGATCTCATTTTAAAGGTATTCCAATTATCTACACAAAAATTATGTAACGAAGCAAATTTTAAAACTAACTTAATTTTTGTGTAGACAATTATTGAAATATTATTTAAAATGAGATCTTACACGTCACCCCAACTCAAAGTTCATTCGGATTAAAATTTAAGGTCGGGGGGGACTATAAACGTTCTCACTGTGCGCAGTTTTTCTTTCGTTATAACCTCGTTATTTACTTGTATGTAGTTTTAGATATACCTAACGGGATACTTTTATATTAGACTTATTTATGTCTTGAGAGAGATTCGAAGCCTGACGTAACCACGAGTATGGAATTTAAGGTCCCCAATAAGCGGGAATGGGAAGGTTAATTTAGAAAAGCTTATACTTAGAACAAAATATTTAGAAAGGAAAAAGTTGATAGTTTAAATGTTTCTTCTCCAGATTTTTCCATAAATTTTATATATGTGCTTACTGCAAGGATATAGTAAGTTTAGCGTGTTTTTTTTTATAATATCTACCTACGATCTAAGTGTGGAGTGTAGCTGATGTGTAATATGACCACACGCACGTTTTTAATTAAATGTAGAAGGGATGTTCTTCTTTGTAAACTTGTGATTTAATTAATTATAATTATTCGCTCTGGAGTTTTGTGTAGAAGATTGGACGTTTCATCTCCTGGGTAGTATTCTGGGTGGAGAGGGGAGGAGGCGGCGGTTTTAGATGGGCGAAGCAGCATCAGACGGGTGAGATTGGAAAGTATTTATGGGAATGGGACCGCAGGAATTGAAAAGAGTTCCAGGAATGCTTTGGCCGTTGGCTCCTGCGAAGCTGAAATCTTGACAACGACTTTGATCGCAATTGTTCTGGTGTGAATAATTCGTTAGTCTCAAGCGTTGCTGAGGGATTTCTGGCGTAACGACGCCGCTATGATTTTAAACTGCCATCAAAATAAATATTAATCTTATTATGTTTCACTGCATCAATAATTAATCTGCTGATAGGCGCTTTGGAACTAACTCTTTCCTTGACATGTCCTGATTTCAATTTAAACAAAATACTGTTCGGAGACTTGAATTTACTGACGCTTACTTAATATTCTATACAGGGTTACTGGTAACTGGATACATTCCTTTGGTGATCTGATAAAACAAGAGGTAAGGAGTAAATTAACCCTAACATGCACTATTCAAAACTCAATAGATTTTGAGATATTTCGATTTTCAACTTTTCTTAAAAAAATGGTTTCAGATGTCTTGAAATGTAATTTTCAAAAAATCTACTTTAACTTTTTGATTTTTTTTTTGCTGGAATACTTGTCCAATACTATGCTTCCTTATGGAATAAAAAATATCCTGAGGTATTTCGATCGTGTGAAAATTTCAAAGAAAAACTTTCACAAACTATTTTTTTTAAATAAGATTTAAAAGTTTTTACAAGTTATTTTCGCAAAATTGTCAAGGCACCTTGCGTACAAATTGTTTTAAAAACTTCCCTAGTGTAGTAGCTATCTAACAAGGTACGAATCTTGTACAAGAATAACAGAATCTCCCCGCTATGTACCGTTACCGAGGAACAAATCCTTAAGTCGGGACGTTTTAAAAAAAATACGGCCCTGAACGGGGGTCTTAAAATTCTCGGATCCGGTCCATTTTCAATAAGTCGCATTTGGGGGTCACGAGCTTCGTCCCTACCAAGTTTCGTCCCGATCGGTAAAACTTTCAGACACTTAGAGTGGCTATTACTAGGCTATTCCCGAAAAATCCCGAAATTCCCGAAAAAATGACACTTCCCGGGAACGGATCCCGCTCATTTTCAATAAGCATCGTGCCACGGTGCGCCTCTTCAATCAAGCCAAATTTCAACTTTCCCACATGAAAACTGGCGGCTCTAGAGTGTTTCCTAGCAAAGTCACAGACAGACAGACCGACAGACAGACATTTTTCGGGCACAAGAATACGTATACTTACGAAACTTCTGTGACTTTGCTAGGAAACACTCTAGAGCCGCCAGTTTTCATGTGGGAAAGTTGAAATTTGGCTCGATTGAAGAGGCGCACCGTGGCACGATGCCCATTGAAAATGAGCGGGATCCGTTCCCGGGAAGTGTCATTTTTTCGGGAATTTCGGGATTTTTCGGGAATAGCCTAGGAAACACTCTTAGTGTCTGAAAGTTTTACCGATCGGGACGAAACTTGGTAGGGACGAAGCTCGGGACCCCCAAATACGACCTGTTGAAGATGGGCCGGATCCGAGAATTTTAAGACCCCCGTTCAGGGCCGTATTTTTTTTTAAAACGTCCCGACTTAAGGATTTGTTCCTCGGTAACGGTACATAGCGGGGAGATTCTGTTATTCTTGTACAAGATTCGTACCTTGTTAGATAGCTACTACACTAGGGAAGTTTTTAAAACAATTTGTACGCAAGTTGCCTTGACAATTTTGCGAAAATAACTTGTAAAAACTTTTGATTCTTATTTAAAAAAAATAGTTTGTGAAAGTTTTTCTTTGAAATTTCCACACGATCAAAATACCTCAGGATATTTTTTTTTCCAGAAGGAAGCATAGTATTGGACAAGTATTCCAGCAAAAAAAGAAATCAAAAAGTTAAAGTAGATTTTTTGAAAATTACATTTCAAGACATTTGAAACCATTTTTTTAAGAAAAGTTGAAAATCGAAATATCTCAAAATCTATTGAGTTTTGTATAGTGCATGTTGGGGTTAATTTACTCCTTACCTCTTGTTTTATCAGATCACCAAAGGAATGTATCCAGTTACCAGTAACCCTGTATTATATGAATATACAAATTTATGGATAGGTATTCCAATTTTTAAAAGATTTATTAGGTATATCAGACTAAATTCAGTCTTTAAACTTGTTTGCAATTTCAATACAAAAATGTGAAGTGAAAAACAGTTCATTTATCAGCCGTTGCGTTATTTCCAATCTGGTCGCATTTTAGAGAAACAAGGGCTCATACGGGGATTTTTTACAAAGCTCTGCATGTTTTTACAGGGAAGTTTTTACGGGCGAGTCCCTACATTAGTAATATTTATTTCAATAATTAAATTTTATATGCGTTAGGGAAAAAGTCCGCTAATGGACAGGGTCCTCTGATATATAAGTTGAAAGCGCTTGTATATACCTATATACCAGTGGAGAATCAACTTTAGTAAATCCTCCACGCAGGCATAGAGGGATTTCGAGACGAGACAAAGAATAATGAATGGATTTTCGCAGACTAGCTTGTCTACATTATAGAAAACAAACTAGTTTGATGCAGTAGTAGACAATAGGAACGCAAGTTTTCGTTATTAGTGCTGTAAATAATTTAAGCGTTTGAAATAATTTCAGAAATACTCTGTCAGCAAAAATCTGAAATTTTACTAAGCAAGCTTTCATCATATTTACTATATTATTTGCCCTTAGCTTTCCGTAAGATAAATCGTGGTAGACATGACGCAAGCAGCACTATAAATAATATTTGCTATATACAGTTGAGAGGTGTAAGCATCGATCAGTTAACCCAAGTGTAATCCAGAAAGGCATTCAATTTTAGTACAAAGCCACTAGAAATATTTTGCTTGTCGTTTTTAATACTGAAAACGATCCTTTCACTCTTAAATTAACTAATAGTTTAACCAGCTGTTTTGAATAAATATTGCTGGGACAGGTCTTCGAGGCGTGCACGTGATTATTCAGTTATAGACTATTATCGAAACGAAAGACATGTCGGCTTACCGAAAAAACCTGCCTGCTGATTGGTGAGTTTTGGAAAACCACTTTTTCGTAATCTATAGGTCAGGATAGGTGGACATTTGATGAGTTTGGATGGTTTTAGAAAAGTGATGTTGTTGAAGGGGGGGGGGGGGGTACAACTAGTTTCTTCCTTACCTTACACTTCTAATAAAGGCCAGTTTCGAGAAATCGACCTTACCTGTTATCCGGAAGTCAGCTTTAGTGAATCCTTCGTATGCCAAAGCTTATAGTTGCTCAAACCAATTCGGTGATCTGCGTCCTATGAGTATTTACTGTACTCTCTAAGCTAACTGAAAAGCTTATGTACAAACAATAATTGAGAACATATTTCGAATCAGATAATGTGCTTTCGCCGTTGTTGCATGTCTGGCTTCCGATCATATTATTCTTGTAGTAGTAGTACAACAGTTATTCTTCTTTCATTACAGGTTATATTCTTGCAGCAAGAGACGAGAGAGTTTGACGACAGCATTAATTATTTTTGATTTTAGTCTTGAATTTGATACTGTTTATCACGGAACTCTTGAAGCGATAGCGATAGCATCTCTTGTCGGAATAGGCATGGCAGCCTGTGAACTGCTGGGGAACTATAAATTGTCAATAGAAAGCAACTTGTGCGAATAGAATAGATCATCTGGAGTCGAGTGCAAGGGGTGTTCTTTATGGAGTGCCACAGGGATCCATTATGGGTCCTCTTCTGTATACTCTCTACTTATACCTTCTCCTTGGAAAATTGTTTTAAACACTGTTCGAGTCATCTCTACTCAGATGATACAAAAATATGTATATATTGCGCACCCCAGGATGCAGGTGACGTTAATGCTCGAATAAATGAAGATATTGGTAATATGTCGTTGTACTCCGGGAAACATTGTTTTTGCCTTTATAGCTAATGTTATGTTATAGCAAGTCAAGCTAATGTTGTTTGTTTCACCAGACAGTGTGTAGATACTGAGGCACGGGACTTGGGGGTGGTAACTGACAGCTCTATACGTTTTAGAAAATACATATAAGTAACAGTACTTAAGGGCTTGTTACTTTTTTTCTAGGAGACATCTGATTAACCAGAAGATGAAGGCAACGGTTTATAATGCGCTTGTTCTCTCCAGACTGAATTTTGGTGAACATGTTGAGGAAAGGTATATTCGCTTAATACAGGTACTTCAAAACGCTTCTTTTTGTTTAATCTATGGAATACGTTAGCGGAACCATGTTTCGACAACCTCAGCGAGGTTCGTTGGCTTGACATAAGTAGGCGGCGCCTGTCGCATGCGGCCTGTTTGTTCCATAAGACATCGTTGTAAAAGACTCCGCCTTATCTGCTGGACCGTATCACCTATCACACTGATCTTCACAATACTCATTTCAGTCCAGTCATTTAAGTTTAAATTAGGTAAGAATCTCGAAATTCGAGATACCCAGCTGTAAATCTGTAAATACTTGTATATTGACACCCTAAAAGTTTTCTCAAAACCTACATATGGTAGGGTGTACGCAACTATTAAATTTCAAGGTCAAAGGTCACAAAAATCGGTTTTTTGCGCTTTTTTTGTAAATATTCCATTTCCTATGGGTTTTTTGCTATTTGTATTTATTATCAATTTTGTAGAATGCAAAATTCTCTACAAATTTTGTTTAAAAAAATTTTTCATACTGTGAACCGTTTTCGAGATAGAGGGCGGAGAGCGCGCGGTCACAGCATCACTTCAGGTCAACCGGTGCCTCCGGTCGAAAACGCGCCAACAATGGTTGTACCAGTTACTCAAGAAAAATTCTTATCAAACCGAAATAACAAAGATATGCTCATTAATATGCTAATTGGAAAATTACAAGCTGTAAATATTACTACTAAATAAACCATAGATGATGCGGATGTTCTTATTGTTGAAACTGCAACTGAAGAATCAAAGTCAGAAAAAACTGCAGTTATAATAGGACAAGATATTGATTTACTTGTCATTTTAATTGAGCGTACACTGTCTTACGAACAAGAAGTTTTCTTTAAAAAAGTTGGGAAAGTAAATGTAAAAGCGGAGATATACTCGACTAAAAGTTTTGATAATTATCCTCATTCCAAAACACATTTTATTTCTGCACGCATTAAGTGTCTGTGACACAACTTCTGCGCTTTTTAAAAAGGAAAAAAAATCATTATTAAAAGTTTTTGAGAAACTGACAAATTTGGATGAACTAGCTGCAGCATTTGAGGGAGAAAATTGTTCGGCCCAGAGTAAGAGATTTTTAGAGAGTGGAACTCAAACCTTATTGGCAGTCTATAATGCTCCGAAATCTGTGAAAAGTCTCGATCATCTTCGTTATATGCATTACGTCAAGTCTACAAAACTTAATAAACCTGTGCAGCTTTCAAATATTCCACCAACAAGTGCAGCTGCTCATCAACATTTCAAACGTGCATGTATATTATCAAGTTCAAACTTGGTTAGGACATGATTTGGAACCCCAAGGTATGGGGTTGGGCAATGCGAAACGATTTTCTGGAGCCTATCATTCAATACAATTTTACCACCTACTCCAGAAGATTTGCTAAATACAATTTTCTGCAACTGCAAGAGTGGTTGTGGTTCGCGATGCGGATGCAGGAAATCGGACTTGCAATGCTCTTTAGCTTGTGGCCAATGTAATGGGCAAACTTATCTCAATGCTCTACCATATCAGAGCGACATTAACGAAGATGGAACCTTTGACCCCGAAATCATGGAAGAACTTGAGACAAATGTCGTTGAAGACGATAATGAAGACCAGTTTGAAATTTACCAGCAGCCGATTAAAGAAGATGATTAAAATTATAAATTGTAGTTTTTGTACCCTTTATTCCATTTTTTTACTTTTAATAAAAATAAATATATTCAATGATATTTTTTAATAAAAAGATTAATTCATAATTTATTTGTTTTTTTTTTCATCATGTAAGAAGTTATTAATATTAATTAGGTTAAAATTCAAATATAATTCCTATATGTTCATTAATTCTGCAATTACATGGGCAGGTAAGTGTTGTTATAGTATATTATTCAACAAGCGCATAATGATAACTATTATCCACGAAGATGAAAATTGCAGCACGAGCCTCTGGCGAGTGCTGTAACATCTAAGTGGATAATAGCTATTATGCGCGAGTGGAATACTATACTTTATCTACGAGTATACTTAAATCAAAATAATTTTACTTACGGTAGAATTAAATTTTTATGTGAAAAAAGTTTTATGGATTGCAGTTTTATTTATTAAAAAATATGGTTCTCTTTAAGTAAATAATTTGGTTATTGAAATATTGCAAATGTACAGAAAATATTACATATGTACTCCACTTTCGACTGAAAATTTGTAAAATTACTTTAAAAGGAGAAAAATTACAAAATCAGGGTGAAAGATTTCGTCGCGCATCGTATTTCACTTTTGATTTTCCAGGCAGTAAACCATTAATTGATGCATTTGTTGCTTTTCCCCTATTTATATCAGGTGGCGTATTATTCAAGATGTTATTTTCTTCGAAGAACATCCTGTATTATTCTGTTTATAATAATTTTAAGTTTAATTTTTATAATACAATAATTTGTATTGTATTAGCTGTCACTACTGTCAGTCGACTAAACCTATTGGCAGCGTTCCAAAGGCATCAGCTTTCATATCATAACTGTTGACCAGAGGGCTTTATAACTACGCACGGATACTAAAACATGTTCATTTTAGTGTTATAATAAGTAGCTTCGTATGCTATTATACTAGTTGAAAGATCAAAATCATCCTAATATTCTGCGACTTTCATATTTTTATAACATTTTATTAAACGTAAAATAAACGTTTAGGGACTCTACTTTCACGTCAGTGGACCATTGACAGTAGTCAGTAGTTTAAATCTGCCAAACGTACGACAGAATAGGGCGGTAAAGTTAAACAATTGACATTAACGATTGAATAATGAGCTCATTGTTCAATCGACCTGACACTATTATTTGATAGGGCAATAATAGTAATGTATGCCATTACTTCGTTAAAATTAGACTAATAAATAATAATTGATTTGTTATCCAATAGGAGTAGATAAAATAAATTAATACTGAATAAAAAGTGGATAGGTTAGGGAAAAAATGATAAAATATAATATAAAAAGTTAATAAAAATTGACAAATATTTATAATCATTGATTTTGGCGCGTTTTCGACCGGAGGCACCGGTTGACCTGAAGTGATGCTGTGACCGCGCGCTCTCCTTTATCTTGAAAACGGTTCACACTATGAAAATTTTTTTCAAACAAAATTTGTAGAGAATTTTGTGTTCTACAAAATCGATAATAAATACAAATAGCAAAAAACCCATAGGAAATGGGATATTTACAAAAAAAGAGCAAAAAACCGATTTTTGTGACCTTTGACCTTGAAATTTAATAGTTGCGTACACCCTACCATATGTAGGTTTTGAGACAACTTTTAGGGTGTCAGAATACACATATTTACAGACTTACAGCTGGGTAGGTATCTCGAATTCCGAGGTGAACTTACTATAATGACTGGACTATTTAAGTTTTGGCGGCGACTAAAGTATACCATAATAGTCCAGTCAAAGTAGGATTTAATTGTGCAATTCATGCGGAAATTTTTTTCTGTGTGTGGGGGTGGGGTGGTCAACGGAGAGTCTAAATCCAAAAATGCGACCTCCTATCCCTTGTGAATAAGCCGCCATATTGGTTTGAATGGATGAATGGGTTTTTTGCACTTTATGACGTTAATTCGCATTTTACCGAAAAAAGTGTCATTACTGACTTTATTTAGAAAAACATTCTCCACAAATTTGCATATGTGACATTTTTCCGTATTTGCAATATTTATTTTAATGACCTACAGGTGATTAATTAAGAACAAGGGGGATGAAAAATTGGTATTTTTGGTATTAATTTTTTTTTCAATCGCAATCCAAAAATTGTTAAAGACGGGGCAGCACCCTTGGTGAGTCGGATGTCGATGAGGAAGTTGGATTGCAGCTCCTCCGGCCGAAAATTACAAATTGATAAGAATTTATGGAAATTGATAGAAATCGATGGGAATTGATAGCACTGTATGAGAATGAAAAGAAAAAGATGTAAAAGTATATGGAAACCTACAGAATTGAATGAGAATCTGTAGGACTCCTTGAAAATCTATGAGATCTCATATAAATTTTCGAGAATTCACGAGAATCGATGGGAATCAATAGAAGTTGATTCTGGAGTCAATGGGAACCTATAGAAAATAATGAGAATCCATGAGAATGAATGTAAATATTTGAGAATCAACGGAAAATGATGGAAATTCATGGGGATTGTTGGAAATCGATGGAAATTGATAATCCCACATGGAAAATGAACGAATCGATAATTAGGTACGTGTATGTCAATCTATAGATTTTTTTTAAATCTATAGGAATTAATAGTTGCATATGAGGATTAATGAAAATTGATGAGAAATCATGAGATTACACTTCAGAATCTATAGGGAATTGGTCGGAATAAAAAGAAGTTGATTCTGGAGTTTATGAGAATCTATCGAAATCATAAAAAATCTATGAGAACTAATGAAAATATTTGTAAATTAACGTAAATTGATGAGAATGGATAGGAGTTTTTGGGAATCTATCGGAATTAATAGGAATATTTGGGAATTAACGGAAATATGGATAGAAATTAATGAGAGTTGTTGGAGGCCAATAGCAGTAAAAATTGAAATACTATCAACAGATATGAGATAAATTCGAATTTTAGAGAAATTATTAACAATCACTATCTATTCCTGAAACGGACCCTAACGCCGTGAAAAATATTATTCACAACTATGTATAAAATATAAATATGAGAAAATATATAATAATGTATGATAATTGGTGAATATCTTGCAAAATGATATAAATGTTTTTTTGTTTTTCTACAAAATATAAAATTTAACAATTTTTACAGCATAAAAAATTCATCAACCTTGCAGCTAGTGCCAGCTTCGGATTGGTGTAGTTTTTGTAACAAGCCACGTGCACAGTCACTGTCAAAACGTCGTTTAACATGAGCTCATTTTCTTTGTCTCGCCTCGTATTCGGGGATTTCCGAAGAGTTTGTACCCCTTTTTCTTTAATAACGCGATTTTCGCCGAGGTCCAAGGCCTCTTTACAGACGAAGCAGTCACTCATTTTGGAACACTGGTCGTTTCCCAACTGATCGAATGACTTTTTTTAGGGACGTGTTTCCCCGTGTTTCCCGATTTTCACGGACAGGCTAATGTTTTTTTTTAAAGACCATATATTTTTTAGCTTTGTCTAGACACGTTTTTATTCGTTTAACAACATCTCAGACAAATCTTATCTATGTACGGCAGCCCTATTTGGAGCGTGTCGGCGTGGGTTATCGCTTACCTGAGAGACCTAATGGGCCCGATCTCATCTTAATGACTTCGACGCACCACTGCGCAACAATAATTGGTCCGATTAATGAGATATTGTTATGTAAATGTTCGTAATTGTAAGCGCTAACAAGTTTTGTGGAAACAATTTTTGAAAAATACCAATTTTTCATCCCCCTTGTTCTTAATTAATCACCTTGTAGGTCATTAAGTATTGCAAATACGAAAAAATGTCACATATGCAAATTTGTGGAGAATGTTTTTCTGAATAAAGTAAGTAATGACACTTTTTCGGTAAAATGCGAATTAACGTCGTAAAGTGCAAAAAATCCATTCATCCCTTAAAACCAATATGGCGGCTTATTCACAAGGGGTAGGAGGTCGCATTTTTGGATTGACCACCCAACCCCTATGCAAAAATTTTTTTCCGCATGAATTGCATAATTCGATGCCTTTTTCGTCTAATTTTACTGGACTACAACAGATGGAACTGAAATCTTTAATCTCTCGTTTCGCTATCGCTACCAAGTAGCGAGTATGTATATAACTCCATTCCCGATCATATTAAGATCTTGAGCGGTACAGAATTAAAGAGGTCCTATTGGAGCAATCTTTTTGAAGAACAAAGTTTGGTTCTTTGAGCACATGAGATGCCTAATTCGTGGATGGCTTCATTATAGCTCATTAGCTAAGTTTGCTAATGTTGAATCTAATTGACTTTCTCGTGCATAGGGTTGGAATGATGCGGTGTTTTATGATACAATATATTGAATAATAAATAAATATCGTTTGTTTTTATCTTGATGGGCTTAAAATGTAAACAGAGGGTGTACACACATGTGTGTACACTTTGTTGTTCGTCTTCTTCCCTCTTTTCTAAGTTATAAAACTATACAATATATCTATTAGTAACTACATGTTTTTACGAGGGGAATAAAGACGTTATTTTTATTATTATTTACTTGTTAATTTTCCCATATTCTGCTTTTAGTTCTCATACAACGCTTTCGTATGGGAAGACTAGTCTACTACTTTTGGTCCGATATTGATAGCTGAGGACAAATAATGCATAACTGTTTATCAGAAAAATGAATTAGGTAATAAATAATCAGATCGCATTCTAGATTTCAAGCAGTAAATGACAAAAGTCGTCTCTTATTACATCCAAAATAATTATTAAACTTCGTAAATCAAAAGCGACTTCAAATTCTTGTAAAAATTATCAAATTATCAAATAAACTACGAAAAATGTCAGAATCGCGTAGCTTTACTTACCTTACTAAGTAACAGCACCTAAAGGTACTGATAGGATAATTCATAAGAATAAATTGAGTCGGATTCCTGATAATTTCAACCAAATAACTAGGCCCCATTTGTTACCTTATTATATTACAGCCAAAATAATCAAATTAATTGGAATAACATCTAAACAGAAAACATCCCACAAGAATTATCCCCGGTATGGCAGTCAAATAATTTGTACTAACAAGGGTGGGACAATTGAGCACCTCCTCAGAATCCACTTCCCTGGAACAGACCAAGTCGACCCAGAGAGGCGGGCGGAGCCAACCTCGGACTGGCAGCTAGCATCTGGTAAACGACGAGGTCATACGAAGGGTAAGCAAAGAGTTCCGTCCATACAAGACAGCAGGACCTGATGGCATTTTCCCAGCATTGCTGCAGGCGGGCCTGGAAACGATTCTCCTCAGCGTGAGAAACATATTCCGGGCTAGCCTAGCAACGGGATATGTGCCCCAGGCATGGAGGAAAGCAAACGTGGTCTTCATTCCCAAACAAGGAAAAGAGGACTACACTTTAGCTAAGTCATTCAGGCCTATCAGTCTGACATCCTTCATGCTGAAAATGCTAGAAAGGATAGTCGACAGATACCTGATAGAAAACACACTGCGTGAGTCCCCGTTTCACAGGGGTCAACATGCTTACCTGAAGCAAAGATCCACGGAAACTGCTCTACACGCAGTGACTAGAGAAATTGAAAAAGCGCTGCATCACGGGAACTGGGCCTTGGCCATTTTCTTTGATGTGGAAGGCGCTTTTGACAAGGCAAGAACAAAAACCATATGCACAGAGCTGCAATCCAGGGGTACCCCCCCGGTCCTGATTAACTGGATTGCTTCAGCGATCGAAAGCAGGCAGGTGTCGTCGGGTGCGGGAGAAGTTCGAGTGGGCATTGCGGTGAGTGGTGGATGCCCCCAAGGCAGCTGCCTATCCCCTCACCTGTGGTGCCTGATCATGGACGGCCTCCTCAAGCGCCTGACAGATGACGGACTGTATGCACAGGCATACGCTGACGATGGGCTGGTTCTAGTAACCGGCCAATTCCTAAGCGTGGTCTGCGATCGCATGCAGAGTGCATGTAAGATAATTGAAAAATGGTGTGAAGAGGCGGGGCTGACCATCAACCCCGGAAAGACCGACATGGTCCTCTTCACAAGGAAAAGGGAAAAAAAAAAGATTCAAACCACTCAGGCTGTTTGGCAAACTCCTAACTCTTAGTGGGGAGGCCAAATACCTTGGAATGGTACTAGACGAAAAGCTGACCTGGAAGCCACAGATTGACAGAATAGTCACAAAAACTGTGTCATCTCTATGGCAGCTAAGAGGGACAATAGGCAAGGTGTGGGGGCTAAAACCGAAGATAATGCACTGGTTATACACGTCCATCATCAGACCGAGAATCAGTTATGGTTCGGTGGTCTGGTGGAAAACAACCACAAGCAATACCGTTGCAAACAGGCTAGCTAAGCTCCAACGGCTCGCCAGTTTGTTAATAACAAGTGCAATGAGAACCACCCCGTCAGCAGCCCTGAATGTCATTCTGGAGCTGTCACCGCTTCCCATTTGGATAAAAGGGGAGGCCATGGCGGCCCACCTAAGAATGCGTGATTCGGGACTATGGAAAGGCAGAGGTTACAAAGGACACACAGAGATAGCCAAGGTTGCCGAGATGGAGATACCAATCTCAAACCTTATGTCTACCTCAAAAACAAGAAACAACAGAGAAAACAAGAAATTTACCCCGCAAATTCCTGAAAAGGAAAAGTGGGAAAAAAGGGAGGTAGCCTTCGAACCAGGAGGACTAGTCTGTTTCACAGACGGCTCCAGGAACAAAAATGGCCACGTAGGAGCGGGGCGCTACCTGACTGGACGGAAACTGGGAAGATCCTACCCTCTTGGGTCCACCGCAACCGTCTTCCAGGCGGAGATTTATGCTATCCTGCAAGCAGCTAGACTGGAGCAGATAATAGAAGCCGGGGAACGGACGATATACATATGCACGGATAGTCAGGCCGCCGCGAAAGCGCTGGGCACACACGGAACCAGCTCCCCACTGGTCCAGGAGTGTGTCGAGGCGCTGAACAGACTGGCGGACAGAAAATCGGTGCATATCGTGTGGGTTCCCGCACACTCAGGTGTACCAGGTAATGAGCTAGCAGATCAATACGCGAAGCTCGGGACCAGGGAAACCTTTTGTGGGCCGGAGCCCGTCCTGGGTCTGACCAAAAATCTTCTCAAAGAATCTATTAAAGAATGGACTCGCAAGGGTTTAGAGAACCACTGGGAAACAGCACCAGGCTGCAGACAGGCCAGGCTGTTTCTGGCTGGTCCGATCGGAAACAGATGGATCAGCATGTCCAGAATGACCGGAAGGAACTCAGACTACTAGTCGGGGTTCTCACCGGTCACAGCAGTCTGAACAGACACCTGCAAGTGATGGGGGTCACTCGGGACCCGGTCTGCCCTAAATGCGGAATGGATGACGAGGACTCCCACCATTATTGTGGGCGTATGCGAGGTATACAGTAACCTCAGGCTCAACATCTTTGAGTCTGAGGAGCTACAAGAAGAAGAAATGAAACTCCTCTCATACAACAACCTTCTGGCCTTTATTAAAAGGTCGGGGAGGTTCGAGTAGGAGTTTCACCATGGTTCGGGTACGGCGAAAAGGGCCCTCGGTGGCCTAGTCGCTTGGGGTGTACCACCCCAACCCACCATACTACTACTACTACAAGGGTGGGAAAAACTGGGAAAACTGCAAAATTGCGTCCTATTTATGTCTACTGATGCCTATAGATTCACGAAGAAATCACTAAATTCTTTATTTGGATATCTGATCGGCAGGAAATTGACTTTAGCTCCATCCCTCGAAGGTTTCTACAAGACATCAAGATTCAAAAGTTAACAAGAAGAAGAATAGATTTCCCGTTTGGGATGCTAAAAAATATCACCGTTTCCTTTGACTTTCAAGACAGTAGGTATATCATACCTATATATTCCTATAAATAGATGCAAATTATTACCAAGATTGAATCGTAACAGAAAAGCTATCAAACCTTATCATATTCCAGATTGCGAAATAATAATATCTCCTGAAATAAACACATTAAAATAAAACAAAAAATCTGTTTTTAAAATTACCACAACTTCTATGGGGGGAAAGAAATGCTTAGGTACCGCAAGACTCGTCCACATGGTATACGTCAAGATTGTTGCGGAAGAATAATGAATATGATTCAGATGTTGCCGAGTCGACTTTTGAAATTCGGTGCGTTGCAGAGATCATGTTTTTTTAGGATATGATGACATGATTGCAAACATCTCCTTATTCATATCAGTCTTTCGCAGAGGCAGCTAGGAGTCGAGAAACAAGTTATGTCAGTTTTACATATATTATAGGCAACTATGACATAAAAATGGTTTGAAGACCTGTATAGAACGGAAACATTTCTATATGTTTTCCAATAAAGTTTAAGCGACAGAGTATCTGTTCCTGATCAAATCCAATCGGAAACTGGTTTTGTCCTAAACCCATTCTTGTCAGACTTAATAGTAGTAATATCCTCAGCTATTTTAGACAGGGTAGAAAGAATATTGCTAAGGTGAGCGGGATTGAATGAAAGGTGGATAGACATATAGACTTCTCAATGACTGACCGCTCCCAGGATAGAACTAAACTTTAGTTTGTTTAAGAAAACCATGAAAACTGGAAGACGAGGTGCAAAAAAATATGATGATCTTCGACAAAGTAGTTTAACAATGAATACCTACACTCTTGTAAGAATTTAATTACATGATTATAAATATGGTAACTCAAACTGTTCAATTTTAAAGACGCTCATGCTTTCTATCTAATTTCACCCTTTATATAAAACCAAGAAATCTCACAGACAAACATACTGATACATATTTAAGCCTCGCTTACATTAGTACCCTCACTGTTTGGGAAATTTTGATAGGCAGACATATATCTATTCGTTTGAGTGACACCTCGTTTATAAGGGCTCGATAACATTCATGCGAGATATTATACGTGCTGTCCAAACAAAGAGTCAAATAATATTAAACTGTGCTAACAAATGAAAGTCCTGCTTCCATTGACTCCAATAATACTCTCTACTTCGAGATGATTTTCCTTAATACATATAGCATATAGATATAGAGGACGGCACACGCTCGGACCTTATATGTTTTAGTAGGTAATTCGGTATGGATATATACGGTGACTAGAATCGTCTCCACGGTGTTTTTCCTCGATTTGACCCTCCTCGGTTCAGTTATCCGACCATTTCGTTACCGCTTTCCTTCCCGTCATGTCCCAAAACCCAAATCAGCAGCACGGGTTACAGACAAACGGGCTACGGGCTATGTACAGGCTAAGGAATATACTCAGCCGAGCGTCTAAGGAATTTCTTTACATCCTCGAATACATTTAATAACTTCCTGTTCCAGGAATCTACTATGTTTCATATTGTTTACGTAATAATCTGACTCTGACCTAGAAATATTTATCTATACGTAGGTACCATAGACTGCTTATCTTTGGGTTTATGTCATACATAAGTTTATCTGCTCTATATTTCGTTTCCTATTCCCATTCCCAACCCTTTGAATAATTTATTTCTATGGGCGATAAAAAATTCTTTATACTTATGCATACAATTTCTGGATAATATGGAGATTGAATAATAATAATAATATTAGTATCCTTTCCCTTAACGGGATACATATTTCAATTACAAATTCTGATATGAATGTCACATCAAGCTGAATAATTCGTATTATTATACCTAGCCGCTTTTTAATATAACAATATAACTGTAACATTGGGTTACAGGCTTTTGCTTCAATGGTAGATGTAGTCGTTAAACATTTTATTATAATAATAATAATAATACTTTATTTTAGCAAAGCTATCTACAATTCATAATTATAGCATTCAGGAATAATGATTACATATTCAAAAATTTTCCCTAACATATACACTGCACACTTCATTTTAAACTCCTTTAATCCCTGACAATTTTTCACATTGCTAGGTAAGCTATTGTATAAATTAAAACCCCCAAAATATAAAGAATTGTAAGTTTTCATTCTATTACATATCTTTATATAAAAATTATTTTCGCTTCTAGTCGAGTAATTGTGAACAACTCTAACATATCTAATACAATCCGATAAATATCGCGGGAGAAGACTATTATGAATCTTGTATATAAACTCTAAGGTTTTAAAAACAATTTTCTGTTTAACCGACATAAGGTCAAGAACAGACAACATTTTCGCAATTGGTGTATATCTGTTACAACCCAAAATACAACGCATGGCTCGGTTTTGGATCTTTTGCAAAATTTGAGTATCATTTTTATTTAAACCGAACAGAATCGTTGCACAGAAATCCAAATGAGGTGACACAATCGATTTATATATCAGCATCTTGACATACATACTCAGCAATCTTCCAACCCTGCATAAAAAATAAACCTTCCTGGACATTTTGGAAACAAAGTATGATGCGTGTTTCCCAAAATTCAAGTTTTCATCCAGAATTACACCCAAATACTTAATTTCTGATACACGTTTGAGTTTTTTTCCGCCTACAATCAGATCCATAACAGGATCCAATTTACCTAATAGATGTTTAGTTCCAAAAACAACAAATTTACTTTTATCAGTGTTCAAACATAAGTCATTTCTACAGATCCATGCATAAATATTACTTAAATCAAAATTTATACTGTCTCTCAGAGAATCAATATCCCTACCACAGATATACACCATAGTATCATCAGCAAAAATGGAGACTTTACACTTTTTAATATTCTTTACCATATCATTGATATACAATATGAAAAGAAGAGGTCCCAGTACCGTCCCCTGCGGAACGCCAAACTCACTCATGGTCTCTGTCGAATAGACATTCCTATATCTGACATTTTGAGTTCTGCCTTTAAGATATGATCCAAACCACTTAAGCACTGTGCCGCATAGGCCAATTTTACCCAACTTCTCTAATAATAAATCTCTATTTACAGTTTCAAAAGCTCTTTTCAAGTCAAGAAACACAGCCAACACATATTCACCATTATCGATAGCTTTCAACCAAATATCACATATGTTCATTACAACCGTTTCGCATGAGTGAGCATGACGGAACCCAGATTGAACGTCTACAATAACATTATTTCTGTCACAATATTTAATTAATTGATCTTTTACCACTAATTCTAAGACTTTTTCATAACAAGGAACAGTGTGAAACTCTTCACATAGTACAGTATTTGTAACCTTAGGCACAGGTACCACAGTAGTATTTTTCCATCTTTCTGGGAACACACCAGAGTCCATAGAACAATTTATGACATCGAGAAATCTGTTTCCCACTACCTCAAAGCTGTCCATCACCACCATTGTTGATATGCCACTGCTCATTTCAGTTGTATATTTCATGGACTTGACGTATTTTCTCAGTGTTGACATGTTCAGTTCATCAAACCTATCAAACTTTTCATGTGAATCAATGTTGTTTATAATATTCTGAGTGTTTCCATAGTTGTCAATATTTTCAACAATTTGTTTTATACTTTCTATGAAATATTTATTAAATTTTTCCGGTATATTAACTCTCTCTTTAGTAATACCAAACTTGACTTCATCGGGTAGAGTGGTAACATTTCGTCCCGGTAACAAAGTCTTCAAGTTTTTCCATAACTCTTTACTATTAGATCTGTTTGAGTCAAGAACTTTTCTAAAGTATCCCTGCCTTTCTGTTCGTACCATGGTAACAACCTCATTCCTCGATTTTCTATATTCAAACCAGTCATTTTCGCTGTTTGTTATCGTTGCAATCGTATATTTAGTATCTCTGTCTTTCATTTTTTCAATCACTGTTCCTGTAATCCAATTTTTGTTGATATATTTGGTAGGGACTCTTTTTTTAACAACCGGACACATTTCATCAATCAATTTGTCAATATCATCTATGAGCATATTTGCCATGTCATCCACGCAGCCACTATTGCTCCATTTTAGATCGAAAAGTTTCCCTTGGAGGTAATCTCTACTATATTTTCTGTAATCTCGATATGTTACAATCTCATATGGGTCTTGAAATATTTTCCTCCGTATATCGACTGTTAATGCAGAGTGGTCACCTATTTTTGGTGTCTTATGTACCTCAGTGATCAAGTTTTTTTCCGTTGATATCACATAGTCAATCAATGTAGAGCTGTTCTGCGTGACTCTCGTGTAAGACGTTATCAACTGCACCATTCCATATTGAGATATTAATTCTAAACATTTTTCTCCATAAAAATTTACGCTCTTTCAAATCTTTCAATGTGGTGAATGTAGCAGGGGTGCACCACATCAAAATGTGCACCACTCAAAAAAATCTAATATATCAATGTAAACAGTTCAAGTAAAAGTAGGTACCACAAACGGACCATTTTTATACATATACATGTATACAGGGTGTCTGCATAAGGCTGGCCACCGGCTATATCTCGGAAACTAATGGGCCTAGAACCTCAAAATAAAAAATTTCCAGACATAAGTGATGACGATAAATTCAATGAAAATATTTTAAAGATGGCCGAACTTCCGGAAATACCGGAAGTTGACACCTACTTCGTTACTTTAATGGGAACACCCTATAAAATATTATATTTTTTAAATGTCTGCAGCAATCAAATACATTTGGTTTGCACCATTGGAATTTAGATTGAGCGGTTTAGGAGTTATAAACAAGTGAAAATCGTCATTTTTCAAGTTCAAGGCCATGTACAACGGAAACGGCTCAAGATATCTAAAAACGGTTTACATGTCCCTATCTTAACTTTTCACATGGTATCCTACGATGTGGTTTAAATTTTAATACAGGGTGATGAAAAATCGGATAATTTTCATCACCCTGTATTAAAATTTCCTCCACATAGTGGGATGAAACATTAAAAGTTACGATAGGGACATGTAAACCGTTTTTAGATATCTTGAGCCGTTTCCGTTGTACAGGGCCTTGAACTTGAAAAATGACGATTTTCACTTATTTATAACTCATAAACTACTAAACCTAAATTCCAATGGTGCAAACCACCTGTATTTGATTTCTGCAGACATTTAAAAAATATAATATTTTACAGGGTGTTTCCGTTAAAATAACGAAGTAGGTGTCAACTTCCGGTATTTCCGGAAGTGTGGCCATCTTGAAAATATTTTCATTGAATTTCTCGTGATCACTTATGTCTGGAAATTTTTTATTTTGAGGTTATAGGCCCATTAGTTTCCGAGATATGGCCGGTGGCCAACCTTAGCAAGACACCCTGTATACATATACAGGGTGTTACTGAATAGGTGTTACAAACTTAAAGGGCATGTAGGAAATGAAAAAATAGTCAATATAAGTTTCCTGTAGACATGGGTCGTTGAAGCTTTAGTTTTCGAGGAGTATTAAAGTTCTTCGAAAAAATAAATATTTTTTTAATATCTTCAAACTGGCTGATCAGAATAACTCGAATTTTTTGACAGCTGTTGTACCAATTGAAGTACATGATTTGATACTCCCATTGAAAAATTATTCAATCCAGTGGCAGAGATCTGGGTGTGTTGTTATCTTTTTTATTAAAAAATTTGTACGCCACCGACTTTTATGCAAATTTGTTATTTTTGGTAGATAGCTCGTTTTGTTTATAGGAGAAAAGTTATTCTATGTTTTTGTTGTAGGACGCACTGTTTCCAAGATACTTCGCAATGTAGGAACCTGTATGAGGTAAAATATCATAAAAATCAATGCTATTCAGATTTTCCATAAATTAATCATTTTTGTGATCGTTATTGAAGAGTGTTACATTACAAAAAGCTTACATGGGTTTCCTACATAGTGAAATATCTTAAAAACAGTGCGTTCTACAACAAAAACATGGAATAACTTTTCTCATCTAAACAAAACGAGGTATCTACATAAAATAGCAAATTTGCATAAGTGTCAGTGGCGTAGAAATTGTTTAATAAAAAAGGTAACAACACACCCAGATCTCTGCCACTGGATTGAATAATTTTTCAATGGGAGTATCAAATCATGTACTTAAATTAGTACAACAGCTGTCAAAAAATTCGAGCTATTCTGATCAGTCAGTTTGAAGATATTCAAAAAATATTGAATTTTTCGAAGAACTTCAACATCCTGAATCTCGAAAACTAAAGCTCCAACGACCCATGTCTACAAGAAATTTATCGCCTATTTTTGCATTTCCTACATGCCCTTTAAGTTTGTAACACCTATTCAGTAACACCCTGTATACCGTTACTACGTATGTTTGCTGTTTCATGCAGGTTGTAAGAATCACCCTGCTACACATAGTGGAGAGGGTCTGTCAAAAAAAAAGGCTCCATCCGCCTTGGACTCGAGAATTTTTTTTGATTTTTTTTTTCATAAAGTTGGACCACCTCTTCATTTTGGTGGCATTTTCAAAAATTTAATCGACGCCCTGGCGGAGAAATGTGCTTGCGAAGACATCGGCAATGGGTTTTTTGCACATAACTCGCTTAATTCAACTCTGAGCATAGTAAGTATCCTGTCAAAAAATGAAGAGCTCTCGAAGACGCGTAATTTGAACTTTTACTGGTCCCAATCGGTCAAACGGTTCTCGAGATATCGCATTTTCAATTTCAAGGCCCTATCTTCAGGGTTCCGCCGCGATGCGAATACACCGCCGTCCGTGTTCGCGTGTTTTGCATGGAAAAAATCGACTTAGGGACTTAATTTTTTTTTCATCGACAGACAGCAGTGTCCTCAATGATGCCAGAAATTTTGAAGTCGCTATCTCGATTAGAGGGGGAGGGGGAGGGGAAATCATAATTAAAATTCAAATTGCTATAACTTTCGCTAATATTGGGGCGTCGGGCCCAACCAATGGGAGATGACACTTTGGAATGCCTACTTTAAAATGGTATTATTTTTTTTTCGATTCCGCCAATATTGGCAAGATGCCCGCAGAAAAACCGATTTCCCTCCCCCCTTTTTTTTCTTAAAACTGTTTTTTTGCCATGAAAAAAGGGGGTGTGGGTAAAAATTTTTTCGTCATCAGACGGGAATTTTTTTTATCCTTGATTTGAGCTCCAGTAGACCTCGATCGGACCATTATTAAGGTCACAGGGTCACCAAACGCGTTTGGTCCTGTAGAATGGCAAGGATTAGGGTTACCGGGTTCCGCTACCCGGCATTTTTTAGGGCTAAGTGTCCCCTTTCAAGATTTTTTTACCCCATGTCGCTATCTTAATTAGGGCCTGCACGCGGACGTGATATGTAAACCAATTAATCTAGACGCGGAGTAGCGAGAGCCGGGGGCGAAGCCTAGCGCTCCCTCTCTTTCTCTCTTCTCTCACAGACACACACGCTAGATTAATTGGTTTACATATCACGTCCGCGTGCAGGCCCTAATTAAGATAGCGACATGGGGTAAAAAAATCTTGAAAGGGGACACTTAGCCCTAAAAAATGCCGGGTAGCGGAACCCGGTAACCCTAATCCTTGCCATTCTACAGGACCAAACGCGTTTGGTGACCCTGTGACCTTAATAATGGTCCGATCGAGGTCTACTGGAGCTCAAATCAAGGATAAAAAAAATTCCCGTCTGATGACGAAAAAATTTTTACCCACACCCCCTTCTTTCATGGCAAAAAAACAGTTTTAAGAAAAAAAAGGGGGGAGGGAAATCGGTTTTTCTGCGGGCATCTTGCCAATATTGGCGGAATCGAAAAAAAAATAATACCATTTTAAAGTAGGCATTCCAAAGTGTCATCTCCCATTGGTTGGGCCCGACGCCCCAATATTAGCGAAAGTTATAGCAATTTGAATTTTAATTATGATTTCCCCTCCCCCTCCCCCTCTGATCGAGATAGCGACTTCAAAATTTCAGGCATCATTGAGGACACTGCTCTGTCTGTCGATGAAAAAAAAATTAAGTCCCTAAGTCGATTTTTTCCATGCAAAACACGCGAACACGGACGGCGGTGTATTCGCATCGCGGCGGAACCCTGAAGATAGGGACTTGAAATTGAAAATGCGATATCTCGAGAACCGTTTGACCGATTTGGACCAGTAAAAGTTCAAATTACGCGTCTTCAAGAGCTCTTCATTTTTTGACACTTACTATGCTCAGAGTTGAATTAAGCGAGTTATGTGCAAAAAACCCATTGCCTATGTCTTCGCAAGCACATTTCTCCGCCAGGGCGTCGATTAAATTTTTGAAAATGCCACCAAAATGAAGAGGGGGTCCAACTTTATGAAAAAAAAAATCAAAAAAAATTCTCGAGTCCAAGGCGGTTTGAAAGTTAGACCCTCTCTACTAACAGGGTGTCTGCTTGAGTTGGAACCATATGGAAAAATTTTTTATTATTGGTTTTATAAAAAAATGTATTCTTGATAAAAAGTTTTGCATGGCCCAAAACTTAAAATGCAGCCATCAGATATCGATTTTTTCAAACCGTATACGAGGTGTGTCAAAAAAATAAAAATTTAACGCAAGAGGTAAAGTACCTTTATTTTTGACAATACCAAAAATTGTTACTTAAAAAAGTTGATCAGTACTGCAAATGACATTCAAATATGCAATTCATCCAATATTTGTTTTATCAAAGAGATAGGGTTTATCAGCAGCGGTTTAGTTTTTATGCTGTTTTTTATTGGTTAAGCATCTGCATGTTATTGCATATTTGAATGTTATTTGCAATTCTCATCAATTTTTTTTAATAACAATTTTTGATATTGTCGAAAATACAGGTACTTTACTCTTGCGTTAAATTGATATTTTTTGACACATCTCGTATACGGCTTAAAAAAATCGATATCTGATGGTTGCATTTTGAGTTTTGAACCATGCACAACTTTTTATCAAGAATACATTTTTTCATAAAACCAACAATAAAAAAGTTTTCCATATGGTTCCAACTTAAGCAGACACACACTGTATATGAAAGAAAGAGTTAACGTGATCAGGAAAACTGACATAAGCAGAATTAAATCTGAAAAAAAAAGAAATGCGAAAACAATTTGTTGAGATTGTCTAAGCTTATTTTATGTTCTTGCATTCGAGCATATAGATAGTCCTAATGAGCACTTTTTCTTATCGTTAATGCAAGAACAGAAGTGTTTGGGATTTGTTTTGAGATAATAAAGTACTAATCTGCGCATAAAGCTCGAGGATATATTTTTTCATTTAGGCGCAAGCTTCCCAAGCCGTTGATAAAACTGTGCGTCTGTAGTTAATTAATTATTCTTTTATAAAAGAATTTGTTTAGTGCGCCAAGGTTGCTCTTTATTTTGCTTTTGATAAGATAATGAACCAAATCATGTGTAGGTATAAAAACTGACGCTGTAGGTACAAACCATTCTCTAGTTTCTTAGAAATCTGAAAATGCAATAAGTAATATACAGTGCCCTATATGTGGAAACTTGTAAGTGAGTCATAAGAATTTATTTGCAGATTTAGTTTGGTGCAAATAATCTCTGATGAAGGCTTATCTTTCACGTTGGCCAGTTCGATCTCGTCATTCACGCTTGATTATATTTACTGTCCAGTGCAGTGCATTTACCGTAATCATTGAAAATAAAATAAATACAAAAATGACAACCTGGAATGATGAAAGAGTTTTCCAGTTTCTCGAACTATATCAAAGTGAACCTCTATAATATATGGGACCCGAAAAATAAATTTCATAAACATAAGAACAAGGTAAATAATAAAACACGTATTTAAAACTATAGTTAGGTAATTCCGGGTAATTCATTTTTATGAACTATTACCTAACATTGAAGTTTTGATTCTTTACTATTTTTTTTACGAAATACATTATACAGTCTTTTTCCTTTGGTTTTCGTCTTTTGTCAATTGCTTTTCCAAACTTGTCAAATGCTTTTCATGAGAAATACGTAGCGAATAATAAAATTATAGGTGGAAAATCTTCGCCAAAACGTGACATTTTGTAATGTTTGGTTGACATTTATTTAATGAAAATGTATGATTGGTGATTTTTATAGCCTCTATAGCAATACAAACAATTTGCATGGCAACATGCCTCATCGACCAATGAAACACGAGGCATGATTATCGCTGTAGTCAATTCACCGTGCTTGATTATCGGTAGCTCGATCGGTAGCTCGATCGGTAGCTAGTCACGAGTAAGTATAGGAAAATATTACATTATTATCAGTTGTACATATAATCCCACTAATCAAACTTCAGTGTGATTTTTCCATTTTAAATTCCTCTTTTGTCAAATTAGATTCTCTTTATACCTACCAAATGCTTCTCCAATTGAAATCATAATTACTTCGGAGCTGTTATGCCGTGGTCCATGGAGACTTGCTCCGAACGTTTCGTCTACACCTGCAGACATCGTCAGCGGTTTTCATAAATCATATGACAAACTAGGAAAAGCAATTGCCAAAAGAGCAAAACCAAAAGAAAAAGACTAACATAAACATTATCACCTGATAAGGATCAAAATTTGTTTCATCTACCTTTCTAGTCGAGTTTCTAGACATCAGCCAAAAATGTCCTCGCAACAGGGGTTCGCAGCTACCAGATCGCCACACCAGTTTCTTACTGTTGGTGAAGAACACTTTTAACACTTCAACACTTTTAAGCACTAATAATTTATAATTAGCCACCACCACCGGTAATAATTGCGCGACCAATGAACGAATTGAAAATAAACAAAAAATAATAAAAATAAACACAAGCGACATTATAATAGCAGCCCGAAGAATATAAATTTTCAGGTAATCCTATAATAGAAGTGGTATACATCAGATTAGGATGGTCAGGTTAGGTACTTTTTTCCTTTGTCCTTACGGCCTTTTCTATGTCATCTAAATGTTCTAGTAAGTAAAATATAAGATTTAGATGACTTAAGCTGGGTTTATACAACTTTAATTTTGCAGTAGTTTTAGCCGTAATTTTAAAAGTAATTTAGTTTTTGCATTAGCATTAATTTGGTGTTTATACAAATACGTATTGAGGTTTAGACAGCATGTTTTTAATTGACAAGTTGACATATTTCCGTATCATTTATGAAAAATAATAATTATTAATAATACATTTAGGCATTACATTTGATTCTTCTGAACATTTATTTTGAATAATTGGCTATTATTACTTTAATTTAATTATTTACACATAATAATTGTCTCTCATAATGATAAATAATATAATAATTATGACGTATGAGCATCGACGTACGGCTAAAATTTAGGCTAAATTACGGCTAAGTTGAAAGTTGGGAACTTTCAAGGTCGCTGAATCTTTATGCAACGACTAAAAGCTAAAGCTAAATTTGTGTAAACGCTAATAATACTGGAATGCTATATTTGAACTTAACCTTAACGGCTTAATGCTAAATTTACGGTTAAAAAAGGTGTATAAACCCAACTTAAGAAAAAGCCGTAAGAGCAAGGGTAAAAAATACCTAACCTGACCATCCTAATCTGATGTACCTACCACTTACTTCTATAGGATTACCCCAAAGTTTATTAAAAAATACACTAAAATAATAAGCTGAAACACTTTCGTTATCACAAGTAGGTAAGAACAATAATTTAATAATTATAATAAAAGATAAAGACAGGAGATAGCAGTTTCGGAAAGTCGACATCTTCTCGGCTCCCTTCGTCTTCGCAATCCTGCTGTCGCTGTTGCCAAATTCCCTCTTCAACTTACAGTCTTAACAATAATTACTGTTTTAACTATTAATATTATTCAAAAACTGCTAATATTTTGTTCAAAACATCTTTTCAATTTTTTGAAAATATAATTATGTATTTTTAAAATTTGATTTACTTGTAGATTTAATTTCAAATTGCAATTTTGATTTCGATAAGTTAGAAATCACTCTGTATATCTGATTAGAGCAAAATAAGTTTTCGAGCAAACGCACATTTTTTTGTTCTCAAAGATTTTTACGTACCTAAGTCAAAAATAAAAATTTCTCCCACATGATGCCAACCATTTCGCGGTTACTTTATGACATTGCCATATTGCAAAATTTAGTTTTTTCTACTCCTAACCTTTAATATGCATATTAAATATGAATCACCAGTGCTTTAATGGGTCTCATTAAGATACAAATTTTCATTAACGCACTGCTCAAGCTATCCAATGGCAGAGGAGCATTTGCAATCGAATCGGTTCCTTTTCGCTCACAATCGGGTCGGTCCAAACCAACCGAAGTCACAGAGTTGTCATACTCACGACAAAAATTGCCTTGTGATATAAGTTCTGTATTTCTGAAAAAAATTCTGAACGTTTATTTAATTTAGAACATAAGTAACATTCAAAGGAAATTTATCAAGATTTTAGGTTACCTTAATTTGATAGGTAGGTATATCGTGTAAAAGATAGGAAGATAAAGTATTATATTATTAGTAGCGCTCCGTGATAGTATTCAAAGCGGCAACGCTGCGACCGTCGCGTTGCGCAGGTAAACAATATCGTAATTATTGGCTGTCAATGTTATTAAAATTATTATTAATCTCAAAATCAAAGCGTAAAATTCGGAATTCGAACTTCGCATAGTAAAAATTACGCAGTAGTGAGTAGTGCCCTTTAAACTTGATACTAAAACATGTCTCAGCAGAATAATCTTAGCGACGAAGAGAAAATTTGGTAATATGCCTAAACAAATAGCAACCTATCTTAACCTCAATGATCCGCAATTGTACACAGGTCATTGTTAAAATATATAATTTTTAATCTTTTCTATGAAATAAAAAAGGGTCATAGAAAAAATAGTGTATGGAACTCGCAGATAATGGCTATTAATACGTTCTTATGATTCATACTCACGTATTAATAGCCTTCATTATAAGCTCGTTGCATAATATACTATTTCAATGCAGTTTTTCAATAATAGTAAGTAATAGTAAAAATAGAAATTCTTAAAACTGTAAGTTGAAGAGAGAATCTGGCAACTGCGCTCGACAGCAGGATTTGTGCCATTCGGTAAACGGAAGAATTGAATGCCAAGACGACAGCAGTCGAGAAGATATCAGCTTCGTTCGCGGATACAGTTCAGAACCGATTTGGAATCAGTTCAGAACTATCCCGGATTGTCGTAGAGCGCATGCCTAAGTGCGAACTGGTTCAGGATTTTATTTCACCGCGAACGAAGCAGGGACCGGATGAGAACTTCAAACTGTCAGATGACGAATGATTCCGTCTAACCCGCAGAGTAAGGACTTAGGAACTAAAAGTTCTAATTTTATGGTCAACAATTAATTCAAAATTTAATAGAGAGTAAACGCTTTGGGCCTTTGTCACAGTATAGTTTATCTGTATCTTTTGAAAAGATCTTTTGTGTAGCAGTACCTAACCACACAAACCTTTGCGACTGTTTTGTTTTCCTGTTATAGGATACGGTAAATTGTTAATTATTTTTATATTGTTATTTATTTTTATTCTATTATACGTCAATAAATAATTATATTGGATTAAAAAAGTGCGAATCTGAAGGAGATAAATACTTTGAATAATATCTACTTATTTTATTATACAAATCATCGATATCAGAGCAGAATTACGCATGAGCAGCGGAACCGAACTACTAGTTCCTGCAAAATCACAGAACTGCTAGAATCGGTTCGGAACCGATAATGAACCGGTTCGATGAGTACCGCAAACGCAGAACTGTTACTAGAAATTTAAAATTTATGCACCGCGAACGCCGCTTTTCACACTGCGCATACGCAAGAGTTCTGAACCGGTTCAGAACTGTATCCGCGAACGAAACTATCGATTTTCCAAAAGTAGAAAACAACACTACACGAACGGCGACCTGTCTCCTATCTTTGTCATTTATTATAACTGTTGTTACCTACTTGTACAGTTCATCGGTTATTTATTGGCGGAGAATTCTCGGAATTAATCTGGACTGATAGCAAAAATATTGATTCAGGCAGTGGCGTGCAAAAAATGATGCTATGCTTCAGTCGGCCAACAGATATAGCAATAAATCTGCGCACTAATTTTTATGGTCCAAGTAGTCACACCCTGTAGGCAGATAATGCCTTATTTATTGGTTACCTGGTTCCAGAAAACTAATACGTATTAGGAGGGCATTCTATTGTGCATACGGTCATAAGGTCTGCCAAACCTTCTGGACCTTAAACTTACCGCGCACTTTTATTACTATATCTTTTGGCCGACTGAGGTATAGTTATAATGGTTTATAAAATAAAAAAATTAATTGTTATAAAGAATTTAGTCAGATATACAGGGTGTCCCAGCTTATTCGAAGCGGTCTCTGTAGGCCAAACGATGGATTTTTTCCAAAAAAATTTTTGCAAATTCAAGTACAGGATCACAATGGCCATAATTTAAAATTATTTTGGAGTATACAGAGTGTCCCATATGAGAGTGGCATATCAAAGTTATGTTTTTTTAAATGGAATGCTCCTATGTTATTGCATTTTTAGATTTTATGAGAAGAGGAAATAAGATTGGCTTTTACAGTTGGTGTTTAAATTCAGAAGTTTTTGAGTTATAAACAAATGAAAATCGTCATTTTTCAAGTTCAAGGCCCTGTACAACGAAAACGGTTCAAGATAGAGAAAAACGGCTTACATGTCCCTATTTTACTTTTTCATGTACTATTATTCTATGGTATAGAAACATTTGTACTTTCTTTGATTTTTTTATTTGGCGACGCGTGGAGAAATCTCAGAATTTTTCAAATTTTTTATCACCCTGTATAAACATTTTATCTACATCATGGGATAGTACATGAAAAGTTAAAATAGGGACATTTTTTCTCTTTTTTCTCTATCTTTAGCCGTTTTCGTTGTACAGGGCCTTGAACTTGAAAAATGACGATTTTCACTTGTTTATAACTCAAAAACTACTGAATTTAAACACCAACTGTAAAAGCCAATCTTATTTCCTCTTCTCAGATAATCTAAAACTGCAATAACATGGGAGCATTCCATTTAAAAAAACATAACTTTGATATGTCACTGTCATATGGGACACTCTGTATACTCCAAAGTAATTTTAAATTATGACCATTGTGATTCTGTACTTGAATTTTCAAAAAGTTTTTTGAAAAAGTCCATCGTTTGGCCTACAGAGACCGCTTCGAATGAGCTGGGACACCCTGTATATCTATTATATGTATAGTAATATTAACATAATTTGTTATAACCCTCAAAATAATATAATATGAAAAACACAATCCGCATCAACCCTATCCTTTAGTCACTAAAGCTGTCGTCTCCACTAGATGAATCAGAGTTTGTGCTTGTTATAATTATTGGCTCTGTTTCTGTAACAATACCTATGTGATCCTCGCTTTCATAATATTTTTATTCAATCTGAATTACATGATCGCAGCATTTTTTCCAATAATCGTCAGGTAATGCTGAAAATTCGTTCTCTACTAAAACTTTGACGTCGGCAAGTTTGAAGGTGACATTTCGCCTAGAAACATTAGTTTTTATTTTTTCTCATATCATCACGATGGGATTGAGGTCGGGATGATAAGGTGGCAATTTCAAAGGAAGATGCCCATGCTGCCTGAATAAATTGTCAAATTTGTATTCAATATGATTTTTTTTGTGTTATTTAATAATTTCGTACAGCTGTGGTTTACGCAACATCGAAGGAAAGTTGATACTTTTACTGTACAACCTTTAAATACTATTTGTTTTGATTGAACATTATATTATTGAGATTTTTTCTATTCGCTTCCATTGTAGGAACTCTTCAACTCAAACTTAACTAACTCTCACTATATGGACAAAATCTTGTTAATTTTCACCTGATAATATTCAATATCAACCACGCCGCCTATGGCAGGTGCAATTGGATGAACGTTTTAAATGATAAACATTCATTATCGAGACAATTACAAAGATAAGAGCGAACAAAAAATCGAATGTTCAGGGAGATCCATGCAAAAGTGTTAAATTATTTCTGTTCTCTATACATTTAGATAGGACTTTTTCGAATCACGAGTATACCGATAAATCCTAATCTGATGTACCTACCAATTCTATAGGAATACCTCAAAATTTATATTCTTCGGGCTGCTATTATAATGTCACTTGTGTTTATTTTTAATAGTTTTTGTTTATTTCCATTCGTTCATTTGTCGCGCACTTATTACCGGTAGTGAACATTCCACGAAAGACACGCGAGACCGAGACGGACCCTGCTCCAATATAAATTAATAACAATTAATAATAATCATAAACTATTAATGCTCAACATCTTAAAAGCGAGTTAAAATTGTTCTTCACCAACAGCAAAAAACTGCTGTAGCCATCTGGTAGCTGCGAACTCTTGCTAGGACATTTTTTGCTGATAGAAAGGTAGGTGAAACAAAATTTTGATCACCGTTAATAAAAAAAATTCATGTTTTATACAGGGTGTTTGAAAATATGGGTCCGCAAACTCACCGTTTTCGAGATACAGAGGGTGTCAAAAAATAGTTTTTCTCGTTTTTTTATGCATCTTATCATTTAATTTTATTTACTTTTCAAGTACCAATTCAATTATTTTCCATATGGTAGTGGCGGAGATTTTAGGGCTGCTTGGAAATTATTTTCCCCTAATTTCTACACTGGCATGAAAACAGCTGCTGCTAAAAAGATAGCTGACAATTTTTGAACGCACTGTATGTACTTGTATACAGTGATTTGTGTGGTTTATTACAAGCAACTTATTCACGTCGAAGTAAACAATAAATAATGCCTTATTATAGCATAACAAATTATTGAGACTGAGTTTTTCAATATGGACATGGGAAATTATTTATTATCTACTTCTTTTAAAAACCTTCACTAGAAATTATAGGTTAATGATCCGTGGTTCCGAATTTCACATTTGTGTAAAAGATTTTCAAAATGTTATAGGTATGTAGGTACCTACGGTATCCGTCCGCTGAATTTTACTTTACGCTTCACGCTGGAATTGTTCTCCGAAGGATCATACAAATCAAAATTCCAAACGATTTATGTAAACATCAGCTGCAACTGTTTTGAAATTGCTCGTAAAAGAGAATTAAATTGAGTGCGTTCTTGTAAGTTGTAACATTATTTGTCAATTTCATTATTTAAAAGCAGCAAACAGCTCGAAATCATGACAAATTTTATTGTAGGTACGTGCCGCTTATTATTTTGTATCGCGAGCGGTATTATTATCGTAACACGAGGACATTCATGAAATAAAATTTCATTACGTTGTCAGAGATGGGTGAAACTAAAATATATCAGTTTCCCAGCACGTGAGAAGCAGCATGCGGTGGCGCGTATAGTCGAGACGTGTCATATCGTAGCCGGGTACCAGATCTAATGAGAACTCTATATTACAACGCCGGAATTAATGAGAAGACATAACAATATACAGGTTGATCTCATTGTAACTAGAAAATTATTGGTAGGTTTCCATGAAGTATAACAAACTGTATCACGTAATGGGAAAAACATCTGGAGATACAAGATAAATTTACTAATTGACAAAAAAGTACCGACGACATGACTGTCCCCAAACCATTTACTCGGATTTAATAATAGCCCTAATTGTATAAAAAAAACATGTGTCATAGTTTGATAATGATTCCCGGAAAGATGATTTTCTTGTGCTCCATATTACCATATTATAGCTCCAGCAGTATTCTCTACTTTCTTAAAGGTATACACTTTTGCATAATAATTATCATTTATAATCGCGCCAACGAAGCCTTTTACTCAGAAGTCCTCAGAAATAGCTCTGATTTTGATGATTCTGTTTTAAAAAGTTTGTCATTTCATATTATTTAAAATCAGAAATCTCTTGGAGCGGGGACGACATTATATTTTAACTGGCTCACCATTGGTATCTACTTAAATATAGGAGCTACAGAGTCGGTTAAACAAGACAAAAATTTACACAATTTTATGCTTAATTAAAATCTGAAACAACGTTTGGGACAGCTAATAAGATTTTGGTTTGTGAGGTTGTCTACTCTTGGTTCAGACGGTCAAGCCCAGACCATCACATTATAACGAGGCACCACAGGCGAAGAATCCCAGATTTATAATTCGTATTTCGAGACGGATCTAGTGACATGACAGGAATGACACATTGCCAGGCCAGTGTGAGAGTGTAACTGACGTTCTACTAAATATCAGAATGATTCCGCATTCTGCGCATGTTCAAGAATGCGTGGTGACTGGAAACACATCAGTGAAGCTCCCAGATAACTTCGATGAGACCTCAGGAAACTGTATATAAGAACTGCCGTGGCTGGAGATGGAGATGGTTGTATTTTGGATGTGAATGAGAGCTGGAGTACCACAGAGTAAGGAAGACATAGAGTAGTCAGTTGTAGCCAGTGCTAGTGTTTAGTTAGAAGTTATTGTGAATAGGCAAGTAGAAAACCAGAGTAAAGTGACAAGTGGTGAAAGAGCATTAGATGTGTAATATCTGCATGTATTAATAAAGTGTGAGATCCGTAACAATATCTATCTGCCTGCGAGACATGATCACGGCACAAATTGATGCGGGTCATCGGAGAGTCCACAGACGTTCTCCGGCGCCGTTGCTCCCAGTGTAAACCTTTAGCCACGACCTCCCCCATTAGGGGAGGTCGTCCGCGGCAGAGTTCTTGAGCTGCCAGTCTGGAGTTTTACATCCGACGAGCTCTATTACCGCTGCTAACCTTACTCATTGTAAGGACTTCGCCTAACAGTCACCTAGGTCGCGCCCGATGGATACATTATAGATTTTTTCCTTTCTATTATACAGGGTGATTCAAAATTGAGTGCAAATATTTTGAGGGCTTATTTACCAGCCAAAAATAAGAAGTTTTTTTCATATAATCGTATGTCCTAACTTGATTCGTTTTCTAGATACCTACAGGGGGTAAAATTTTGAAAAAAAAAAATCGATTTTTATCAATTTCTCAAAAACCTCTCAGCCGATTTAAATAAAATTTTATAGGCTTATTTGTTATCATAAGGACCTTCCTTTGATAGGAATAACATGAATTTATTAATTCTAGTGGCGTCTCAGGGGGCTACCTGAATTAAATTAAATGAATCGCAATAATCGAAGTGTATTTATTACTTGTCTTCATATGGCCTGGCACAGATTTTGATTTTTTTCTTGGAAACAAAGCTAGATACGAGTAAAGCTCAGGAGGAAGAAAGTTACATTATTGACCGCTTAATATAAAAAAATATATAAATTGTCAAAAGAACAGTGGCGTACCATAATTTTACCTATAAGTTTCAAGTAGGTAGCCCCCTGAGACGCCACTGGAATTGATAAATTTATGTTATTCCCATCAAAGGAAGTTCCTTATAACTACAAATAAGCCTATAAAATTTTATTTAAATCGGCTGAAAGGTTTTTGAGTAATTAATAAAAAATCGATTTTTTTTCAAAATTTTACACCCTGTATCTAGAAAATGAAGCAAGTTAGAACATACGATTATATGAAAAAAACTTCTTATTTTTGGCTGGTAAATAAGCCCTTAAAATATTTGCACTCAATTTTGAATCACCCTGTATTGTGCTTATTGTGCTTTTACAATGGATGGACACCTTAACCACACGTGAAATTTCCCTTAAATATCCATTGATTGAGAAATTTTATAATTATTTTTATTTGCCCATGTGTAAACCAGAATTTTAAATTTCCTGAGGATAATTGTAAAGACATTTTTCAATGCTGAGTAACGTACGTGTTTTTCATATTTTCCACGAGTTTTCCACCACCCTCTATTATACAATTTCCATACGTAGAAAAACAAACGATATCCGTGAAAAAAGATAAGCCCCTAAAAATTAGCGGGTATCCTTATAACATATCCATTACATTTTCTAAATTTGTGAATTTCCGACACTTTTACTTCGAGAATTTGTTGACGGATTGACGTGGCATACATACATTTTCGCTCATAATAAATATGAAGAGAGGTGACAATATAAAAGTCCAGTGTCCTGAAATGAGAGCGTACGAATAAAAACTTTTATATTAACAATGGAAAAGAAAGTTATAGCTACCTTCGGGCAATCTATCAATGGACAATTGAAGGAAATAAATCAATATATGAGCCCAATAATAACTCCAACCTCCAGCAAGACACAACAAATAAAAAAAAGACTCTTTTTCCTCAAAATAGTAACAGAAATAACCGAGGAAATAACTTTTCCGTTTATAGCAGAAGCAGCAACTAACAATGTTTTTTCTCGTGTTGTTAAAAGATCGCAACTCAGAGTTTCCGTTTCTGATCTTGAAACAAAGTTTTCGAATCTGGTAGTGGTTTTTCAGGGATCTAAAAAAATTCCGCTGCGCTACCGTCCACTTCATGTTCAAACTGACTTCGAAATAAATTTTAGTTAGATATTTTATTAATGGCGACCTATATTTAACATTTACGGGTTACTATATTTTCGAGTGCCTATTGTTTAATTTCAAATATAGAACTTATTTTTCATCTTTTCAAAATAACCATGACTATGGTACACGAAATTATGGCAATTACAATTTTCCAATACATAGATTGAGTTTGTATGAAAAAGGGCCAAGTTACATAGGTATGAAAATGTTCAATCTACTTCCTATGTATATAAAACAAATTGCAGACCTAAAAATGTATAAAAGAGAAGTTTTTAATCTATTGATAGACATCGAACCATATTGTCTGGAAGAATTTATTAGTCATAGAAGAAATATTATGGGCGATAGTATCTAAAATGTAGCTTTAAGTATAAAATTTGTTTTTTTTTGTTTTTCTTGTGATGAATTTATTTGATTATTATTGTTCGTGAAGCTAATTAGAGTGCTTCTCAAATAGAATGACTGACGTATTTCGACCCACTATTTTGTAATTGTGGCTGTTTGAGGTAAATAAATTATTATTATTATTATTATTATTATTATATAGCCTGGGGACAGTAGGTAACTGAGTTTTGAAGACTTTAAGAGACATCCTGTATACAGGGTATAAATGAAGAAGTGCAAAAAGGGTAGTTGCTTGTTGAAAAGTAAGCAGGTTTATTTCTTCCACCCTGTCCTGATGAGATATATTTCCTCATTCTAAAACGTATTTTAGATAGTTTAATTTATTTTAAATAAAAATGGATGGTGGCCTTTTCTACCCCTTAAAACAGTAAGGTGTCCACTGAGTGTTTTCTCAATAACAGACTATTTATTTCGCAGTTAGTTCTTCGGAAAACGCAGCGGCTTAGCGTGTTCGCGACCAAGTCCATTGGGCTGAAATGTTTCTGGATTTTGAAGAAGACTTTTTAATTTACAACATGCAGTTTGAAACTGATTAATGTATGTGTTCGTTTGAAAACCTTTCGTCAATGGTTTTAGATAGTAAAGTAATTCTATATAAACTGTAACGTTATTCTTAAAATATTGCTTGATTATCTAAGGTGTCCATAATGCAGGTACGTCTTAGAATAAATAATTCTGAATATCGTAATTCATTTTTATCAAAGACATTACCAGAAGTTTATTTTTCTTTTATTATGATTTCTTTTAATCGTAATTGATACGATTTCGCTCGGAACGTTTCGTCTAACTATAGTTTTCAGTGAACAAGAGGAGTGAAAGCATCGCTTGCGCACATGTACCCGCTGATGATGTCTACTGCAGCTGTAGACGAAACATTTGGAGTAAATCTCCATGGCACAACAGCCTAGAACCAATTACTATTACAATAGAAGCCGGTCGAGAAAGCCTACACACATCAATTGAACTCTTCATATATTTTTACATACATTCTCACCATTCGAAACCCAAATGGTAATTTTGGGTTTCGAGAACTAGCTTATTCTACCCAGACACATTTTTACAATTTAAATAGGTAAACAGCGAACACAGACATTCCTGGCGAGACTGAGATTCGAATCCAGTTGGTGGTAGCCCCAGCAGCTTAGCATTACGTGAACCTCAAGTCACTGAACCAACGTCCATTGGATTGTTCAACAATAAAAGTTGATTTGTTCCGTTTCTGTTTTTTTTAATTTTTAGTGATATTTTTATTGTGACTACTCGAAAAGTTGAAAAAATGTCTTCTGTTGTTTCATAAATTTATGGTTTATTTACAATAATATTAGCTTCTCTAACTATAAACTACATTAGACACGCTGTCTGTCCCAAGAATTTTTGCGGTTGCTCCTTAAATCATTGAATAATTTGTAGCTTTGAGGTTCTTAATGTAGTACAAGCAGAGGCATGATGAATTAAACTCAACTATGTTAATTTAGTAACTCGGTTGCAGAAGTCCTCGGAAAGTTCACAATAAACGTAACTTGAGTCACACATTTATTCACAACGTTATAGGAGACGGAAATTATTTATTGCTTCAACAACCGAGTAAAAAAATAAGTCAATCAATGCAGAGAAGTAATCACCTTGTTGCTTATGATCGAGATGCGTAGCCGTTACCGACCGTAAATGTAACTGGTTTATAGTATAGGTAATTTTGGAAATCGTACCTAAAAATTTATTATGATTTCCGAGTCTGCAGCAACCGGTATATAACACCTAGGCCTAAATATATGATTAGATACCTATACGACAAGTAAACTTTGGCAGTGTTTTTCGCACACGGATACTTTCGACCGTTCCATGAAAATAACTGCTTGTTTTATCTAGTTGATTATAGATAGGTTGTTGCAGTTTTCTGCATTATTTTAGTATATCATTCTATTTAATAAGGGGTTTTCTTTTCTCATTAAGTTGATGTTGAATTGAATTAAGAGATAGTGTTCACTTTATAGCAAAAAACTTTTATGGTTTAAAGCTATTCTCGCTTTGGACACAAAATTGTAATCGATTCGCATGTAGGTCATGCTCCGTAGATAATTAGAGACGTAACGAAAAAAAAGGTAAACGGTAGAAATTTTCTGGAAAATCATCGCCATACATCAATTATTAAATCATCAAAAATCTCAGCAAGTGAATGTTTCTGGAGGAACCTGCCAGAGCGTTCTTATAAATGATGCTTACGTGTATTCTTATCAAGCGACAGTGGTACAAAAGTTGTTATCTCGAGACATCCTTGAGATCTTAAATTTTTGTAAATGGTTGTCCCAGAATTCCAAAAGAGGGTTTTCAAAAGATCGCCGGTTGGTCAATTTTTAAAAATTACGTCATCATTTTCTGAAAATCGACATGTGTTTGTTGGAAATCCTGAAAAAATTGGTATTTGGGCAGCAATTACTGCTTGGCGACTAATAGGGCCAATCTTTTATCAGCGGTATAAGGAAGAAATTGTTCAGCCTCATTTGAAACAGCAGCGTATCGGTGAATTGTATATTTACAGCAGGACGCTGTAAAAAAAACTTCATTTCGTTGCTGCACCGTTCAGCATACTGAATGTGTATTCTGAGGACTTATTAGTCATAAACACATGCACCTATAACTTGGTTAGTCGCATCCAGCTACCTTGCATAAAGAACTCTACAACGCAGACTAATAATTTATAGTCGAATTAAAACACGAGAAGATTCGAGAAGTTCAGCAAGATGAATAATTTACTAAAACTGGTACTGTACTACATAGTAGAGAGGGTCTAACTTTCGAACCGCCTTGGACTCGAGAATTTTAATTTGATTTTTTTTTTCATAAAGTTGGACCCCCTCTTCATTTTGGTGGCATTTTCAAAAATTTAATCGACGTCCTGGCGGAGAAATGTGCATGCGAAGACATCGGCAATGGGTTCTTTACACATAACTCGCTTAATTCAAGTCTGAGCATAGTAAATGAAAAAATGAAAAATGAAGAGCTCTCGAAGACGCGTAATTTGAACTTTGACTGGTCCAAATCGCTCAAACGGTTCTCGCGGAATTTTACATATCACGCGGACGTGATATGTAAACCAAATAATCTAGCGTGTGTGTCTGTTAGAGAAGAGAGAAAGGAGAGGGAGCGCTAGGCTCCGCCCCCGGCTCTCGCTGCTCCGCGGCTAGATTAATTGGTTTACATATCACGTCCGCGTGCAGGCCCTAATTGAGATAGCGACATGGGGTAATCTTGAAAGGTGACACTTAGCCCTAAAAAATGCCGGGTAGCGGAACCCGCTAACCTTAATCCTTGCCATTCTACAGGACCAAACGCGTTTGGTGACCCTGTGACCTTAATAATGGTCCGATCGAGGTCTACTGGGGCTCAAATCAAAGGTAAAAAAATTTCCGTCGGATGACGAAAAAATTTTCACCCCCACCCCCTTCTTTCATGGCAAAAAACCAGTTTTAAGAAAAAAAAGGGAGGAGGGAAATCGGTTTTTCTGCGGGCATCTTGCCAATATTGGCGGAGTCCAAAAAAAAAAATACCATTTTAAAGTAGGCATTCCAAAGTGTCATGTCCCATTGGTTGGGCCCGAGGCCCCCAATATTAGCGAAAGTTATAGCAATTTGAAATTTAATTATGATTTCCCCTCCCCCTCCCCCTGTAATCGAGATAGCGACTTCAAAATTTCAGGCATCATTGAGGACACTGCTGTCTGTCGATGAAAAAAAAATTCAGTCCCTAAGTCGATTTTTTCCATGCAAAACACGCGAACACGGACGGCGGTGTATTCTCACCGCGGCGGAACCCTGAAGAAAGGGCCTTAAAATTGAAAATGCGATATCTCGAGAACCGTTTGACCGATTTGGACCAGTCAAAGTTCAATTTACGCGTCTTCGAGAGCTCTTCATTTTTCGACAGCTCAGAGGGCTTAGAGTTGAATTAAGCGAGTTATGTGCAAAAAACCCATTGCCGATGTCTTCGCATGCACATTTCTCCGCCAGGGCGTCGATTAAATTTTTGAAAATGCCACCAAAATGAAGAGGGGGTCCAACTTTATGAAAAAAATAAAATAAAAAAAAATTCTCGAGTCCAAGGCGGATGGAGCCTTTTTTTTTTGACAGACCCTCTCCACTAACATACGTTAGATGGATCTTTACATGCAATCATAACTCCAAGTCAACTCAGAACTTCCGCTTTGATAAGACAGTGGCTTTCCGATATTGTTTTTAGGTGTACGGTGATTATAAACTGAGCAGGTAATGAAAGCGTATTGGTGCCTTCCTGACGTTTAAAATTATGGGAAGTTAACCTCAAATTGATATCTTCTCGGACGTCTATGAGGGGGCAAGCGGTAGCAACCGAACCATCCTTGGTTGCAACATCAACGCTCAGATAGGTATATGTAGAAATTATTCTCAAGAACCTTCAGAGATTATTTTTAGAACAAAGCACTTAATAATAATAAATAATTAAAAATTATCAATCAAAAATAACTTGATGCAAAGTTGTTGGGCATGACAATTCAAGGTATCAGCTACAAACATTGAAAATATTTCCTTCAAATACCTATCTGAACGTGGAATTTGGCACTCTTTTACAAAAAAAAACCGGTTCTTATAAAAAAAGACATTAAAAATAACTTTGAAAGTCACATTCAAGGTCAAATTCAAGGTGTCCTCCTCCAAACCATACAACTTTTGTCGACGTTATTTTTTTATTGGTGGTTCCCCTGAATTAAAAAGGGACACCTTGTATACCGGATGAATCGCCTTGTTTGGGTTTCAAAATATCTACGAAAGGAAGCGTCTTGAAAAAAATTAAAGATAAAATATTCACCATTAGTGGTGTTAGCGAAATTTTGCTATTTTAAAATGGGACTCTCTGTAATATATTGTCACATTTTCTGAGAGCTGGCGGTAGCTCGGCGGGTTAGAGTGCAGAGTACTACTCCGTTGAGACTGCCACCAAATAGAGCTAATCATTTTTGGTCAGGCTGTGTATTAGAAAAAAAAAATTCAGAAGACTGGTATAACATTCTTATATAGGTTTAGAATCCTATAATAATGGACTATCCTTATTAACTATGTATTCTAATAATTTGACGGATTAAAATAGATGCTATTGTACGCAGTGTAAATTAGGATCCATAGTGAACGCTTTAAAATAATTCAAAAATTACGGTTCATTAAGGTTTGAATTTTTTTGAAAGGATTCGTTAACGGACTGCCTATTTGTTATTGTGAAACTTTTCCTTGATTATCATTGCAGATGGTGCGTTAATATATGAAAATTAAAAGTCCCTATAGGTTACCGTCGAGTTATGAACAGAACAGGCTTTTACTCTAGTCTAGAATTAGAAAGCATGCCATTTCGTACCTATTTCAACGCCTTATAAATACTTTCCGTAAATTCATTCAAATTTATTCAAATACGTTAATTGGTAACTGGTCGGATTTTCTGCTTGCTGATGAAACTAAAGGAGCAACTTTGTTATACAGTGTAATGCAAAGTGAAAAAGGTGGTCTCCTTAGATCTCTTTGAGACCAAGGGAGACTTTCCCGAAAGGCATAAATTTGGTTGGTAAATGGCTTGATATTTAATTCTACAATGAGAACAATAATTATGTGGTATAATCTGAGAAAGTAGGTATTTAAAGTTCTCTGTGTTGTCTGCGATAAAGCTTTCGCCAGGTAAGCTATAGTAATGGCTTCTGAAATGGGGTGAGTCAGATTAGAGATGAATAATTTACGGTTTTTTTAGTGCCCCCATGGGAGACTAATGTTTGTCTTAACCTTTATCGTTGTGAGAAGTATCCGAATCGGACACTGTCAGACGCTGATTTATAACTGTTAACTTTAGAGTCAAACAAATATCTAATTTTAGGTTTGAAAGACGTGCTTATTGGAGTTATCCAAGTTCAGCTACAAATCATGCCCTGTCAGGTTAGAACTTTGCAGGCAGCTGGAACCCAGCTGCCCATTAGGGCATTTTTCCTACATCGGTAACTTCATATTTTACTAGGCGGGAGTTTTGATCATACATTCACCTTCAAGATAACAAGGTTCATTGCACAAGTTACCTACTCTTACCGATAACTTCTTACATTGTGCGGTTGCCATTGAAAGAAATAACGTTTTCAAAACCATTTATTACTGCATTAAGGTAAACAAAAAATATATATAATATATTAATTAATAAAGCGATAGAAAGAAATATGGGGGGTAGAGTTTAATTTAAACCACGCAATGCAGAGATAATTAGTCGCTGTTGTCGAGAAAAATATCGAAACAACTGACCCACATTACACTCTAATCTGTTAACTTCATCAGCACATGCGATTCTGAAAAACTTGCAAGATCAACGTCGAGCTACGTTTAATAAATTATTCCTACTGGTCATATTCGCGCCTTTTCATATTTACCCTTTAATTAAAATATAGATTGCGTGTTATATGCACTCGCAATGGGCGTTTCTTACAGAAACATGATTCATTTTATCCAATTATCGATTAGCTGACAAAAGTTATGAAGTTTATAGCCTGATGTCGTAAGTAATGACAAGAGTCCCGACAGTCTTTAGCAATATCACCCCTTGAGCTTTCATTATTAAAGAGTCGATTTGATGCATGATTCTTGTCGTCCCTCAAGCTACGCTCTTTTGTACATGGGCGGTCAGAACTGGGTCGAAGATGAGCCTCATGAATTGGGTTTACAAAACTGGGTTTATCTAGAGACAGTTTACGTAATAGAGTAATAAGTCAACTTGCCAACAATTTCAAGGATTGTTGACCTTCACTTGAAGCAACAAGATGCTTGAAACGTGAAATATTTTGCGGTGCCACAACGATTTCTTTACTCCCTATAGCGTTGACGATTCGAGTTCGCTTTTACAATTTTCTGCATCGTATGTGAGGAGGGAGCGAGATTAAGATGAAAATTGAAACGATTGCGAAATTTTTTTCTAGCCGATGTTCCAGTATTGGTCATTAGTGTTTGATATCACGCCAGAAATATGCAACAAAACTTACTTTTTTATATATTAATCGAGTTAAGGTTGCTTCGGATTGGTTTTAGTATAAAAAGAATTGGATAAAGTATTGAAAACAAATTGGATACCTGCACAACACTCACTGGGAAAGAGGACTCTTGCTCTTTTTGCTTTGTATATTTTCTATGCCTATATCCTTATAAGCTCCTCGTATAGTTAATAGTAATTGATAGGTTTTTATCCATTTTAGTTAGCTGCATTTGTCTGGAATCACCTAAATATTTCTAAGATCGTCAGAAGTGTTTCGAAATTTTATTCCTTCAGCAGCAGCTAAAATCAGGAGACGAACTCTGGCATTTCTGTTTGTTCATTGATTTGTTGATCGTTTCCTTTATGTGCAATAAAAAACTTAACCGAAACAGTAAGGGAGAAGGAGCGCTTTTGAATATACCTATCTGTAAATTTTTAATTATTTCAAACGTAAAACTCAATCAAAATAACGTGAAACTCTTACAATGATTAAATATGTCTCCCCTCCCTGTTCCCTACTCAAAGTACTTACAAAAATTTTTCGCATGTTTTGGGTATGAATAAAAAATTTTTTTTGAAAAAAAATCATGGATTTTCCACCACGATGTTTTTTACTGTAACGATGCCCCAGCCTTAGCTTCGTGTGACCTTTTTTATTTCCAAAAATAAAGAGAACCTGAAATAATAAAGTATCTGTTATCTGTTATATTAGGACAAATAAACAACGAAGCTTGAGAAAAAACAAATCAATAATATCCAACAAATTATAGACTGGGCACATTATTTTGATGATTCTTTTCTCTTTCAATGCTATAGAAAAATATTGTGAATATACTTATATACCTGTATCTATTAGGTTGATTTAGGCGAAGCAAAATAACCGTTGTACGATCGATGTTACTGTCAGGAACAGCCTGTCTTGTTTTCCTCCAGGATAAACTTCTAAATTAGATCAGGAGATTAAGCTATGAAGTTACCAACAGCGCCATCAGAACTGTATATATCGCGTCGGTTAAGTAAATGAGCCACCGCTGGACTGGGGTAAGTCATGTGACTGACGACAACTGTTTACAACAGATGGACACCAGTGACGCTCCCCGATGTTGGGATTGTTTCGGGGTTAGTGGGAAAACCAAGTGCAATGTCAGCTTGTTTGATATGATACTGTTTACTGGTAGTGCTACACTGGGAAAGATAAATAACTTCCAACTTCTAACTTGAGGATATCATCTGGAAACGAATGGGATGGGCGCATAAAGGTTCTTCCGCTTTGTTAATTAATCACAACTCTGCGAGCGAACCTTTTTGCCTGAGACAAGACTTGCAGACTATAAAGTCTTTAATTTCAACCCCGATTATCTATTAGATGTTGTTCTTATAGGTATATCAAAATCCACTTTACAACATACCCCCTGCAGCTACGTAACTCTAGACAGAACACAGCTATTTGAAGTTATATTGTCGTCTTTAGAACATCATCGATTGGTACGAGCAGGTATATACGTAAGTACTATCGATATTGATGACTATTCATCTAAACTTGTAGCTGTTAACCCTCTCTCAGTGTACACTGAAGGCTCGACTCACTCTAGTACTCGTTGAAGTTTCACAACGTATAGGAACAGTTCGGAATAAACTTCAATATGGTTGCAACCAACTAAGACAATATACTCGATCAATTTAAAATAAACTCAAATGAAAATAATGTTATTTTGTAAGAATAAATTCCTGAATTTTATACGATCGTTTCATTTACATGGGTAATAGTTTGAGACAGTTGAGAATTAAGGCGTCCTTTCACCGTAAGCACAAGAAATCTAAATCCCTCACTACTTGAACAAGTTTATTAAGCAATGGTTGCTCTGCAAGAATTTTATTTCACAGTCCTACAATGTACATCGGGACAATATTCAAAATAATATTTCACGTTATAACCTTCCGTTCCACCCCGAGCAATTTTCGGGGAGGTTAGGAATGCTATTTAGCAGCCAGCTAGCTCAAAATCAAAATTTAACTATTGTTATGGCAATGCACACAAATGAACAACGTCACAGGTCGAAGAAAATTCACAAGACTATTTAACAGTTTTTATTAAAGTAATTAATATAAATAGACAATAAAGTAGATAATAAAGATATTCAAATATCACAGAATATAACAAATAAATAGAATAAATTCAAATATCACAAAAATTGAAAAATTGCAATAATTGTTGATGAATTACAAATGGCATCACAGGTAGGTATACAATTAACAATGAAATATTAAATTCACAGAAGTTATGAAATGATTATAATAATAAAATAGGTGATTTATAGAAATTATAGAACAATTAAATTAGAAAGATAAAATGGTCACGTACAAAAAATGATGTTGAAACCCACACGATGACAAAAGTGTTCAACACGACTTCCCTGGGATCTGCCATGAATAATGAAGGTGCTGGTGGTAGTGCTGGTCGTGCCGTGGGTGCATGGCACCGTGCTGCCTGGGAATCCTCCTGGTGTTGGTGCTGGTGCAGATGCCGGTGCTAGCGCTAGCCGGTCATGATCGGTCTGTCATCGGTCCTTGATGTTAAATGGCATCTATGGTAAAAAGGGCGAACTCCCTAGAGCAGATCGGAACACTTCAGATACAGCATAATAACGATGATCGGCGCGAACCCTCGAGAGTGCATCGTGTTAAACTAAATAGCTCAACCCTTCACATGATAAAAAAATTGAGGTTATTAAAAAAAGAACCTCCAACACTCTCGAGAACTCATCGTCAATAATGTAATAATTATAAAGCAAAAGCAACAATTAATAATACGAACAGTAATAAATTAATGAAATTCAAAAATGAAATGAAATCAGCCATCTTGATTTGTCACCCGACCTTCACCGCGGTATTGCAAAATAACAAGCAGCACTACAGAGAATGTTCCACACTTACCTGCTGAATGGGTGAGGGGTTGCGTTCTAGCTGCGAGACATTTTATCGATTTAAACAATTAAATTAAACAGGTGGTCGTCTTTAAATTGTTAACAGGAATCACCCAACACTGATGTGCTTCACCCTATATTAACTGTTCCCCTCTCTACAGGCACTACGAACTAAAGCGAAGCGCTTCGGGAAGTCCGACTGGCAGTGTCGCCACCGAGCGGTGTGCTCCAGAAATTACTTACAGGGAAAATGAATAAAAATTTTTATTTATTTGAAAATGAATGTAACGGTGACAAAAGAACCGTTACAACGTGAACCAAAAAAGTATTTTCGTTTGTGCAGAGTAGAAGGGAACGTACACGTATCCCTCTGGAGTGGGCGGTAGCTCGACGGGTTCGAGTGATATAACTATACTAAGCCGTTGAGATTGCCACCGAGTGGGTTCGAATCTCAATTTCATCCTGGTTGTTTATGTTCGCCTATTCAACTATACAGTGTGTGTCACAGGCATGGTACACCCCTTTTTTTTCTTTATTTTTTGAGATAATTTTTTGAAATATGGTACGTCGCATATTATCGATAGAGCGCACTTTTTGGCAGAAAATTGAATTTTTTCCCACATCCGGTTTTTCCGGAAATGTTACCAACTTTTTATTTTTTAATGGGACACCCTATGTATTATAATATTTTTGGATTCTATACATTTGTACGAATCCAACAATGCCACATAAGTACCATTTTAAATGTCAAATTTGGTTTTATTTAATTTTTTATTTCTCAATTATAGTGTGCCATGACTATTTTGTTTTACTCCAATTGGATCATTTAATGCTAGAAAAAAGGAATTTTTGTTCAAAGTACTAAATTAAGTGATTTATGGATAAATTATGCGTACCGGAATGATTTTTTGAGCTGGATTAATTTTTTTCAAATGGTACCATATTGGTACCGAGGTAACACCTATTAGTACTCTTAATAAGGGACATTTTGGTGTACCCATTTTGCATCTGTGACGAATACAACTGAAGTTATGGCACACTATAATTGAGAAATAAAAAATTAAATAAAAATGTGACATTTAAAATGGTACTTATGTGGTATTGTTGGATTCGTACAAATGTATAGAATCCAAAAATATTATAAATATAAAAATGTGTCCCATTTAAAAATAAAAAGTTGGTAACATTTCCGGAAAAACCGGATGTGGGAAAAAATTCAATTTTTTGACAAAAAGTGCGCTCTCTCGAGAATATGCGACGTACCAAATTTCAAAAAATTATCTCAAAAAATAAAGAAAAAAAAGGGGGTGTACCATGCCTGTGACACACACTGTATTTAAATAATAAACTTGAGTCTGGGTAAAATGAGCTAGTTCCGAAGCCCAAAATTACTGGAGTGAAGCGACTTTGTCTTATCTACATAGTTAAGACCGATGTTCTGTCCTTTTTAATAAAAAATGGACCAGGCTGAGGAGCGAAAAATACATTCCTTCTCTGGGGTATGATTTCTAACAAAAATAAATAATAACAAAAAAATTAATGCCAGTACGATTTGTTTATTTTCGTGGATTTTTATAATTCAATTCATGAATTTTATATGCTCCTGGACTTGTTTATGGAGTTTTTGGTCGAATTGTTTAGATGTTAACCTATGAAACTTATGATTATTAAATGAATGAAAAATAAATTTAATTGGAATTTCACCGGGAAAATTAAGTAAATCTGTCCCTACCTCTGGTATATGTTTTAAATTTATAATGTAGTTCTCGGTATCAAAATAGAGAATAATAAAGACTTTAAATGCGAAAAATAAGCTGGAAGTATAACTCAACGAAGTGGTAATAATTATCTTATGTAAATATATTGTAATATTTAAATATGCACGTCCAGCAGAATTTTATTGTTAATTTAGTTTGATGAGAATAAATTCCAAATAACAGCTGATACTTCTATTTTTGAGTATAAATTAGGATTGTCTCTGATTTACCTCTTTTATTTTAGTACGAGTTTTTTTACACCGTGTTGGTTGAAAAGCGAGACATATATGGGAATAGGGATAGTTCCCCATATTTCCATATTTGTAGTAAAATTTATTTTTTCTACTCCCAACCTTTAATATGCATATTAAATATGAATCACCAGTGCTTTAATGGGTCTCATTAAGATACAAATTTTCATTAAAGCGCTGGTCAAGCTATCCAATGGCAGAGCAGCATTTGCAATCGAATCGGTTCCTTTTCGCTAACAATCGGGTCGGCAAGCCAACCGAAGTCACAGAGTTGTCATACTCACGACAAAAATTGCCTTGTGATATTAGTTCTGTATTTCTGAAAAAAAATTCTGAACGTTTATTTAATTTAGAACATAAGTAACATTCAAAGGAAATTTATCAAGATTTTATGTTACCTTAATTAATTTGATAGGTAGGTATATCGTGTAAAAAATGGGAAGATAAAGTATTATAGCATTCGTAGCGCTCCGTGATTAGTATTCAAAGCGGCAACGCTGCGACCCGCGTTGCGCAGATAAACAATATCGTAATTAATGGCTGTCATGTTATTAAAATTATTAATTAATCTCAAAATCGAAGCGTAAAATTCAGAATTCGAACTTCGCATAATAAAAATTACGCAGTAGTGAGTAGTGCCCTTTAAACTTGATACTAAAACAGCAGAATAATCTTAGCGACGAAGAGAAAATTTGGTAATATGCGTATACAAATAGAAACCTATCTTAACCTCAATGATCCGCAATTGTACACGGGTCATTGTTAAAATATAAATATATAATTTTTTAATCTTTTCTATGAAATAAAAAAGGGTCGTAGAAAAAATAGTGTATGGAACTCGCAGATAACGGCTATTAATACGCTCTTATGATGGTTAAGACACTCGTCTACGGCTCGTATCTTATAATTATATATCTTATAATTTATATATATCTTATAGCTTATAATTATATCTTCATTATAAGCTCGTTGCATAATATACTATTATTATCTACGAGTGATTCATAAAATGCACTTTTTTACGTGTTTTTTAGTTCATAAAATGTATTATTAGCTCGATTTTACCGTTCATCATAAGTTGAAGAATTCTGTATCGGTCTCCTCTAAGACCATGCCCCACGAGCACTTCGAAATCTTGACTGAAAAATATAAAGCAAACCGTTCTTCTCAAAATATTCTTTCAGCTGACGCAATACTAAGTATGTGTTCTATTATTTTATGTATTACTTTATTATTACTGTTATTACTGTATTAATTTATGTATCCAGCAAAGCCTCCTGGATTGGAACCCTTTGGGACTGACACACTTGTCTTCAATTGTTCTGGTATTCTTCCAGTAGTTATCAGTAATGATTAAAGTAGTGGATATCTAACTACATCAAATAGATTTTTGACTAAGTTAACACTCAGTAAATCATCGCTGGTACTTTTTGATTTTAATTGATTGACAATTCTTCTCAATTCTGAAAGCCTTGCAGCTTCGAATTTAGTAAAGTGAACATGATTTACCTGGTGCATGTTAGAACATCAGGGCTATATTCTCAATACTATTGTAAATTTCACTTAAACTGTCTGCAAAAAAAAATCGTTGGAATCATCTTTTTTTGGAAAATTTATTGAACTTTATGTTCGAGAATTCAATCTCTTCCCGTTTATTGTTGACCAGTTATTTTAATGTGTGTTATATTTTCTTACCATTTCCTTTGCATTTATCAATATTTTCTTCGTAATACTTGCTTTTCTCTGACCAAATCATCACAACCAGTTTATTCCTCTGAAATTTGTACTTCTGAAAGTCGCTTTTGTTTCTCGTCCAAATAATTTTTTTATAAGCAATGTCTTTGTCACGCTGTGGTCGTTTCACGCTCTGGGTTATCCACGGTTTATTCGGAACTCTTCTTGGTTCCTTTGTTGCTATTAGAGAACGGATTATAGGCAAAGAAAAAATGCAAATAAGGCGCCTTTATAGGCACATTTTTTGGGATAAAAAGGCTTAAACTTGAACCAAATAGGCAATAAAATAGGCAAATTTTACTATCAAATTTTCACTACATAGAAAAAATGAGTATCACAAATTTACGTTTATATGTGCCTTAAAAATTCCTGCCAATTACAAAAATTTACAGATTTTCCTAAGATTTTGTTTTACATCAAGCACGTTGTTTGATAAATAAAACAATAATAATTACAAATATTACACTTAGGCCCGTATTCACAAAGCGTCTGTCCTGTAATATTTCGAAAATAATTAAATAAATGGGATGGAGATATGCAGTTTTTATGCGTTAGAGTGAGATGGGCATAATTGATTACGTAATTATTTAGGAAATTATCGTTTGTGAATACGGGTGTTAGCATTTGGCTACAAGCTCGGAAAAATATTGTGTCGCCATCCAAGAATTCAGGATACGGTTTAATCCACGAAGAAATTTGGCTTCATTTACTCATTTAAAATTTTATGCCAGCAAATTCTGGTCTATACCAGTACCTTCATATTCATCATGAGAAGTAAGAAAGTAACAGATACATCTGGGAATCATTAAAACCAGATATGTGTAGTAAATGGAAACAATATTAATTTGAGAACTTGAAAAGATATGCCTCAGCCTTCACCACAGGTGTCCGGGTCAGTTATTATTTCTATAAGGGGTTATAGCCATTGACTTAGAACCTATAATAAATTATCTCAAGTAGGGTAGTAAAATTTTCAAATATTCTTTCAAAGTTAATAATTATTAGCATGAAGTGTAGGTATTTTGAGGTGGATAAATTTAAATTTATTTGAATAGGCACGAATAGGCATTTTTTGTGAAAATAAGCACCAGATACTCAAATAGGCAAAAAAGGCACAGATAGGCATTTTGCCTATAATCCGTTCTCTAGTTGCTATACTCTGTTGATAGCAGTCTCAATTATTCCTCTAACATATGCGTATATGACATCAACTTCAGTAGATGTGTAGTTCCACTTTTCACCGACCAGCTCAATAGAAATTTTGTGCATCGATTGGTAACTCAATTCCCTGTAATAATTGGTTAAGTGCATTGCCGCAAAATAATTGGTTATGTGATCCATGCACATCAAGTGTTAGTTGCAAATGTAGGTGTAATTCTAGTGGATTTCGTTACCATATGCTTGAAACCTGCTGCTTGAATTATCTCGCAATTTTGTTGAACAACCTCCTTGTTATACGTCTACATTCACATAATATGTCACCCAATAATACCGTCCTATGTGTTTGAATAGCTTCATAATTAAGAATATCCTCCAAATAACCCAGAAATTCACCATAGGGAGCTTTTGGCGCTCTGTATATATTGCTCCTACGATCCTATCCACAAAGTAGAATTTTTATTATTTCTTTCTTAGGCACCGAAAACTTCAAATTTTAAACCCTTTCTCAAGTACACTGCAGTTCCAGTCGTATGTCTATCCTGTTAGAATAACATACAGCAAGATCATATCCATTTATTTCAATTTCACATCTCTCTATGTCCAATTTTGCGTGCGTCTCACACTAACCGCGATAGGGGTTCTGTAGTCTACTAATTGGCTTACTTCTTCAATGTGCGATGAAAGACTTTGAGCATTAATATGAATAATTAACTCCCTATCCTCTTGCGAAATTGCTTTACTGATTTTCCGCATGTGTTTGCTATATACAGGGTGAGTCATGAGGGACTTTTCAAACTTCTACCATACGTATAGTCCCTTAAGGGGAGGATCATGTGACCCTAAAAAGGTTCAACTCCCCTTCTCTGTTAATATAGGTACAGGCTGATTGTAAATAATGAATAATATTCATTTGACTAGGTATAATATCTACATGGATAATTAGAATTTTCTAATTTTTTGGTACAACTGTGCACTATCATTGTGCACTAGCATTCGATCGGCGTTCTCTAAACTTAGAAATTCCAAAACCGGTCCTGAAATTTAACAGAAATATAGCACTGTACAGTTGAACCAAAAAATTAGAAAATTCTAATGATCCATGTAGATATTATAGCCAGATGAATATTTTTCAAAATTCATAAATCATCTTGTATATTACAGAGAAGGAGTATTGCCACTTTTTAAGGGTCACATGATATTCCCCTTAAGGGACTGTACATATGGTAGAAGTTTATAAAGTCAAATTTTGTCAAACACTGTATCATCAATATACTTATGTTATGTCTGGTATCTTCAATAGATCGTAAGCATGTTTACAATTACTGCATTCATATGTAATTAGCCACCACAAATTGATGCAGTCATCTATTGAGTCGTTATTACCTATATAACTTTCGAAGTAAATTGACAGGTATTAAATTTCAATATAAAGTGTGATTTTAACCACTCGGTCAATGCAAATTTAGATCATAATTTCAACTTTGCGAACAGATCTTGACTGGTTTAGTTTTGCATAATAAAATTTTTCTACGAGGTATAACTAGCGGAGCCTGTTATAAACTTTTCCTGACTTCACAAAACTTTTTCGAACTTTTATTTAATATGAAATATATTCAGTTTTCCAATAAGGTTAAAGGTAGATTCCTAGGAGAATCCATAATACCTTTAAATTTAAATTATTGTATTCTTATTACATCTTTTAAATAATTCTAGAATGGAACTTTAATCAGTCGATACATTTCAAACATTAAGTAAAATTGGAGTAATGAATGGAATTATTTGCTTGCAATAGAAATCCTATTCTACTGTTATCACTGCAAAGGAAATAATCGCAAATTGACGAACGAAGGGACCCTTTTAACAGAGTTAACAAGAGGCGTGTGACAGGCGTCAAGAAAGTAAGATTCTTGGAGATTTGTTAAGATTGGGCGGCGTCAGGATCGATTTGGAACGACATGGTATCGTTCCTGCGTTCTTGGTCCGCCGCCGACATGCCATCTGCAACTCAATAGTTGAATTACGAATGGAATTCTGGCAGTGACAGCGGGTCTTTTCCCTCCTCGGACTATGAGCTGATGTTTTGACTATCAGTTTGTTCGTTTCTGCTCCTCATCTGCATTATAAAACTTTCTCCATGGAAAAAGACAAAAATCGGTAATATACCTTCGCATTTAATTTATCATTGCATGATCAAACATCACACGTTTTTGTCATATTCACTGACTTTAAGAAATGACTACTACAAGTCTTGTGAGAGAGTATTTAAATATGGACTGTAATTTTAATGCACACTTGTTGATTTTAAGCGAACTGACAACCAGCTCCCTGGGGATTGAAGGGATACGCCTGGGCTGCAAGTGCAAAAGATATTTTGCTGTATAATGCATGGATCATAAATCAAATGTGTGATTTTATGGACAGGAGATTTTAAATTTAAAATTCGCCTCGCATGTAGGATGAGGATGAATATTAATTTAATTTCCTTGAGTCTTTGAAGAAAATCCGAAAAAAGAAAAATGGATAATAATACGATTTAATGACGTTGTCCTGATGTGATTCAGGGAAAAAATTGCGCTTTTCCATTTTTTTCTGTTATAACCCAATAAGGATTATGAGATAAATTATGGATTTATATTTGAGATGAAATTTCTTTGGATGCATAATGTTATTTTCCGCAGATGTTCTCTTCAGATCTGATGTTAAATTTTTCTAACAAGTAATTCAAAACAGGAACTCCCCTGATCTTACCTGTGCCATACAAATTTAATGCAGTTTATGCGTAGAGTATAGTAAGAGCTCATGTTTCATGACATTGAGATTTTGTTTGAAAATTATTATACTGATTCGGTAAGCTAATTTCCACGGGTTTACAAAATAATTTAGCAGAAGTTGTTTTATTTTTGACGCGCGTTTTTTAAAGTGAATTAGTATTCCCCCAAGCTCAGGTAACATCATTAGTAAGGACGAAATCTCTTTAATAAACGTTATATTCTACCTTGTTGCTGCAATGTTATCATTTTAGGGGTGCAGATTTTCTTTATTACGTAACATTAATACGATAAATTCTCACTAATACTTCATTTACGTGATTTTCATTTCAATATAAAAAATAAATTGATACAATAAAAGTTAAATATTTAGTCCTCCTCTATCTATATACAGGGTTTCCCAAGATTTCTTTATCAAGGGATATCCGCGTTATTTCAAAAAATAAATAAATGAAATTCGGGAAATTTCAACCATACCCCTAAGGCTTTGCAGCTGCACCCTCAATGCTCCTTTACGCCTTTCCACCCCTTAAGAAATCATCCCCTACTTATTTTTTCAAATGACACCCCCATATTTTTTTTTGCTCGGCAGGATTGTCGACTTCTTTCTGAATACAATATCATACGATTTTTTAGGGATTTGGGGATCAGGATTGGTGGGCATTTGATGAGTTTGGGTGATTGTCGCAAAGTGCATTGTGTCGTCCTCAATAATGTATTTTTTTATTAAAAATACAATAATATTAAAAGAAAAGTTGAGATATAAGCCGTTTTCCTTTACCTTGAGCTGTCATCGTAGTACCTACACGGTTTTGACATTAAAAAAATGCGATTTGCACTTCTTTGTAACTCATGAACTCAATCTAAACTCCAACTGCGAAACTGTCTCCATTCGATTTTCTCAAGAAATATGAAAATACAGGGTGCACCACGTATCCTTCTCTATATTGCTATCTCGGAAACGGTAATAGGTGGTATAGGGCATCAAAGGTTCAGAAGTTCCGTAATTACATGTCTTTTAATACGACGTTTGAAGATTGCAAAAAAAGTCAGCGGTTCTCAAAATATTTAGAAAAAAACTGAAAATCTGTCAAAACTAAAAATGTCCATAACTTCTTTATTTATAAGAATTTTGGAAATCTGAAAGGTGCGATATAAAACATACATAATTGTCTGCATTTTAATCAAATTTTTTTGGCCTACTAGATTTTCAGATGTGATTACCATCTTTTGTTTTTCTTATGGACGCCGTATTGGATTTTTACATAGTTAGAAAGATAAAAAATATGTGAATTCAATGATGTACCTACCGTTCTTACTATTTTACTTGAGAAAAAACCCTTGAAAACAGCTTTTTTAATTATTGGACAATACAAAATGAGGTTATAATCAAGATGATAATAATAGAAAATAAACATTTAAGGTTAACAAAGGCAACAAAAATAATTAAAGAAACAACGGAAAACCACAGCAATTAATTTAAGTACTCAAATTGTCTACCATTATTTTGCAGGCATCTTTGGCAGCGGTTAAAGACGCTATCAGTGACTCTCCTAATATTCCTCCATGGTAGTGCAGCAATTTCACGACGAACAGCCAATTCCAGTTCCTCAACATTTTCATAGGTCCTCTTGTATACTCTATCTTTTTAAATATCCCCCGCAGTGGGGTGAGATCTGGAGATCTCGCTGGCCATTGAACTGAACCATGGGTTCCAATCCACCTCTCCGGATATTCTTCATCCAGATATCGTCGCTGTCATTACGAAATGGCCTATCTCTGATTCAACAACTTTTCAGGAGAACGTTTTGAAGAAAACTCTACTGTTCATTTTGTCTGTAGCATGAGGTATAATTCATTATCAGAACCTGTTTTTTCATATACTTATAGCACAAAAGTATACTTAGAATATTGAGACATAATCTTTTTTGAAAGAAAAGATTGGACTTTTTCTGTAAATAAATTATTAAGAAGATAGGCCCCTTCGTACTGACAGCGACGATATAATCTAACAATGCGGCAGTTATGGGCAGGAGCGCCATCTTGCTGAAACCATCTTGTTTTTCGTAGCTGCAAAAGTGGCAACTGTTCCAAAACATCTTGCATTTCATTTTGCAAGATATGCAGGTACCTCTGGCCAGTTAAATTTTCATTGTAAATAATTGGGCCGAGCACTTGATTGTCAAAAACGCCACAGAGTACATTAAAACCAAATTTCACTTGTGGTCGTACTTCTTGCATCAAATGAGGATTTTCTTGTCGCCACAATACCTCGTTGTTTCTGTTAAAAATTCCACAATTTGTAAGTTTAGACTCGTCAGTCCAAAGGATTGTTCTGGGAAAATTTTCGTTTTCTTCTTTTTGGTTTAAAAACCACCTACAAAAATTAGTACGTCGAATGTGATCTTGATCGCCATTTAATTTGTGACCTAATCTCTTGTGGTACGGTTTATACTTATACTTGTGCAACATACAAAGTGTTGTCGATACACTGGTGCCACCAATTAAAGAAAGTTCTCTCGATGAAGCCAGATTGTTTACCTCTAGCGCAGCCAGAACATTTGTTTCAGCGACTTCAGGAGTTTCTCTTTGTTTGTGTGCATTCAAAAAATTTTTTCTCGCACACATGTTTTGCTACTTTTTGAAACTGCGTTTTATGGGGTTGCCTCCTTTCAGGATAATCGTTCAAATATTTTGTCGCACTTCTTTCTGCATTTCGTCCACAAACAATGTAGGTACAAACCATATCATACCTTTCTTCTGGACTGTAACTCATGATCTTGATGTTTACACAATAAGTCAAACCCAATAACTTGGACTAAAATTCGTGAAACTTATATCTCAAAAAATACCGACGACAAAATTAAGTCCCATCTAGAGGTTCGGGGTGCACCTAACAATGTTGTGAATAATAATAATTATTACTTTCATTTACTCCACTCTAACAAAATGAAACTACTGTCAAAATCTCATATTTATAACGTCAGCGGGGTTGTGTAGATTGATATCAAAGACATCGACCTAATTCACATACTAATTCGGTGCTATTAGGTCTGCCCCAAACGAATAAATGTCGCTAGTTCAAGGTATTTGGTCAAACACGATTAAAAGTCAAATAACGAAAAGCCTACTAATAAAAAATTATTATTTGATAAAAAGATTTCAAAATCTGTTTTTAAGTATCTTTCTCAAGTAAAATGGTAGGTATGATGCATCATTGAATTCACAGATTTTTTATCTTCCTAACCATGTAAAAATCCAATATGGCGTCCATAAGAAAAACAAAAGATGGTAATCACATCTCAAAATCTAGTAAGCCAAAAAAATCGAAAATCAGATGAAAATGTAGACAATTATGTATGTTTTATATCGCACCTTTCAGATTTCCAAAATTCCTATAAATAAAGAAGTTATGGCGATTTTTAGTTTTGACAGATTTTCAGTTTTTTATAAATATTTTGAAAACCGCTGACTTTTTTTGCAATCTTCAAACGTCGTATTAAAAGACATGTAATTACGGAACTTCTGAACCTTTGATGCCCTATTCCACCTATTACCGTTTCCGCGATAGCAATATAGAGAAGGATACATGGTGCACCCTGTATATAATGATATAAGCCATTTTGTGGAATGAATGATTATTTATCCTCCTTAAAATAACAGAATAGGTGTCCATTTCCGGTATTAGTAGAGTCTTGAAAATATTATCATTTAATTTTTGGTAGTCATTTATGTCCAAAAATTTTTTTTTGAGACTCTAGGCACTCTAGGCAACATATGCAGTTAGGTACCAAAATTCTGTACCCTCAATTGACGAACCTGTATATGAGATACTTTCAAATAAGTACTACTAGATCTCATTAGGTATTTAATAAAAAGCTCTGCCAAAAGGTGTTTTATACATTCTCTTCGTGCGGTTGACACGCTAGTGGGATATTTGATATTCGCAACAAATACTTTTGGTTGCACCGGCACGTATGAACGTACTTCCTATTTTTATGGCATGTCCTGCATTTCCAACGATTTATTTATGATCAATGTTCCGAATTGCTCAGCGTTTTCTCCCTACAGTGGCCACAAACAACCTTTGCGGCGTCTGATTTTCAGTCCCTGAATCGGACTTGGATTGCATGTTCTGACGCTGCTGAAAATATTATCAACATGTACATTGTTTACTGCTACCCAAAATTAATATCCTTTCTCCTCTACACGACTATTCAATAATTACTTACATACATAGACATTGTATCGTGTCCCGTGTTCCTAATTGATTTTTTACATTATTTTTACGACCTCATTAGCTGTTTTTGTAACTTGCGTAAAATGTAGTTTCCATTCTAGGGCATGTTTGTGTTGTTATTGACTTTGTGCAATCATCTTTCAAATTTATTTAAATGGTTTTTAGCTTAAAGGGCTGTGTCTGTATTTTGTTGTTTTGAGCTTTTTAGTTTATTGGATTTAAGCCCATGTCACTCAGGCCCAAGGACTCAGTCAAAGATAATATGGCCAATGTATCTAAATCTATGTATCAATGTATCAATGTATCTAATGACGGTTGGGATCTAAAAAAATATAATGCAATATATTTATCTATACAAACAGACTATACGATTATGCTTGAGCCATACTGGTTTTTTAAAACGTGAAATTCATATGATCTGTAATTAAAATAATTTTTTGTAAAAACTTCAACTGCAGTCTTCTCCAATGTCTAAAATTTGACATTGGACCTTTAGCTAGAGAGATATCAATTCTAATTTTATAATTATTGACAAAAAAATCTATTTGCCTTATGAGAAAATGAGCGAATGACTATGAAAATATATGACAGAGATGTGAGAGCAAGTATTTGAGGTCATGAAACAGGATCATGCTAATCCCTACAAATTGATTCTTAGAAGATATCAAGTACACTTACCTCACGCCTTTGTAATATGGAAACCCTTTGTCGTTCTAAATTGTTAATCTGAAATAATATTACCCAACGTGGGCTTCATCCAGAGCAAACAACTGCGAGATTGTCGTGAACATGGCAATTCAGACCTGATTCATATCTCCTATAATAAGTCGGTCTACTGTCAAAACTAGGAAATTATTGTAAATAGATTTCTCACCGTATTACTATTCAATGATACAGGGTGGAAACTTACAAGTGGATCATAGGAAATTAGCATACAAATTTAGTTGTGCAATTCTGATTGATTCCGGGCTGTTTTGCCGTGGTCCATGGAGATTTGCTCTGAACGTTTCGTCTACAGCTGCGGTAGACATTGCTTGTTTCCACTCCTCGTGTTCACTGATAACTGTAAATTCACTTTCTAACACAATAAACCCATAAGGTTGAGGTGCTCCCAGCGATCCTGAATCAGACGGCCCTCAAAGGAAAAAAAACATGCAAATTCAGTTTTGTGCAAATGATATCTCCAGCTTTACGTTTAGAGAAAAATGATAGAGGAAATAATTTTTGCATTGACGATTTCTATTTAGTGAGAATATTTTCAATTAAACCATTTCACTAATAATTTAGAAACACTCAAAAGAAAATTCGAATTAATTTTCGGTTTTATTGACATTGTGGATTGCCGTCATTGTTGGATTATGTAATAATGACAAGTACATTTAAGTCAAACCAGGCATAATTTAATTTAAATTATTTTCAAGATTTTGTTGATATTTATTATCTAATTGTAGATACAAGTACAATTATTGGAGATCAGGTACAATTACCATCATGTGGCTTAATGACGCTTTATGGACTCTATAAAATATTAAAATTTCATTGAATTATACAGGTCGATTCAAAAGATATAGCCAAAAAAGAAACACATTGGGCACCCTATATCTCCGTTCAGGGACAGCCGGACACCCGGTATATCATCTCTATAAAATTTTAATCCAATTGAAAATATTAAATAAACAATAGCGGTAATAAAACTGAATCCTGGTGTACGCCTACCGTAAAATTTATTCCTTGAGTACACCCGGTAAGAACCATCATTTTAATGATACTTAATGAAGAACAATTACCCATATGTCAAGTTAGCCACGCTTCCACCAACTAAGCTTTCAGCCAGGTAGAAGTCATAGAATAATAGTTAATAATTTTTTCTTCCTTACTTTTTAAATGGTTGGTTTTTATTGATAATAATTCAATTTTCAATTTTACATAAAAGAAAATCATTGTGAACTAAGTGGCCAGCCACGCTTTTGTCCCCAGGTAAGACCTAAATTTTTTTATTGTTAACTTACCGTTTAAATGGAAAATACATATAGATATAGTGTGTCCAGGCATGGTGTTATGAAAAGGGAATAACATTTTTAATATTCATTTTACAAAAAAAAAAAGTAACTCTTTATAAAAAACTCTGCTGCTTGGCAAGCCTCAGAAACTACACTTAACCAAAATATGAAAAATGCAGGGTTTTATATTATTTATTTATTTTTTATTTATTTATTTATTTATTTAATACAACCACTCAACAGGCTATTGAAACCCAGTTACAGAGTGGGTTTAACAAGCACAAGTAATCAAAATAAACCTTAAACTCTACTAAACTCTAATAAAAACTACTTAAAACTACTGCAATAAATTACACTATACACAAAGTAACACAAACATTCTTACATCATACGCCCTAAGGCTCTGAAACTCCAGATCTCGGACGTGCAGGCAACGAACCACAAAATACATCCACTTGTGTACATTTATTACCTATAGTGCACATTTTATATAGGGGAGAGAACCTCATCACATTTGTCCTAGGCGTACGCAAGTAAAATGTATACGGGTTCCTAGATGCAGATCGGGGAACACTAAAGGGCAACATCGAAAGAATTTCTGGGGAGTTAATCAAACCCATAATTAGTTTCACTAAAAATAATAAAGTATGATGTTCCCTTCGAATGTGCAGACTACTTATTTCAAAATGTGCAAGCAGTTCTTCATTTGGATATCCAATTCTGGGATATGAACCTGTCGTTTTAAAATGAAGGTACTTGAGAAACTTTCTTTGAATGCCTTCAAGGCTATTAGCATGAACCGCATATCCGGGAGCCCAGATTGTTGAACCATATTCAATTTTTGAGCGTACAAATGCAAAATATAGCGCTTTCATTGTTTCCAAATCAGTAAAATCTCGGCAGCTCCTGAATAAGAAACCCATCATCTTGTAAGACTCATTTCGGAGAAGTTCTATATGAGGAGTAAACGATAGCGAGCTATCAAAGATAATACCCATATCACGAACAACTGGAGGTCTATTAATTACTTCACCATCTATATTATAGACGTACATTAACGGATTCGTTCGTAATGTGAAGGACATTACGTTACATTTAGATATGTTAAGGGTTAAAGAGTTCCTCTCACACCACAACCTAACCATGTTCAAATTCTGTTGGAGTGAACTACAGTCAGAACTGTCATTAATGTCGCAAAACAACTTTAAATCGTCCGCATACAGAAGATAACCAACGCTTATGTCCAAACCAATATCGTTTATGAATAGGTTGAAGAGGAGAGGCCCCAACACCGACCCCTGTGGGACCCCAGAAAAAGCATGAAAACTATGAGACCTAAAACCATTCACCGTGACATACTGACATCTACATCATTGTATTATCCAGATAGGAACCCAACAGCTTCAAGAGAGCAGGAGAAAACCCATAGACTCCAAGTTTATGAAGTAATAGTTGATGATCTAATCTATCAAAAGCTTTAGAGATATCGGATTACATCTGTCTGCAGGTGATTATCAAAGGCATGCGCAATATGCTGTGTAATGCAAAACAAATTGGTTGTGGTGGATCTACCCTGCACAAAACCATGTTGAACCGTGACGATATCGTTTTTAACTTTATGGTAAATTTCCCTGTGCAACAGGATTTCAAGCGCCGTAGAAAAATTATTGATAATTACTATTTGTCTATAATTTTCGATTCTGTCACGTTCGCCCCCCTTATAAACTGGACACGACCTACCCAGTGTCCAAGCATCAGGAAAGCAGGAAGTCCTGAAACATAAATTAAAAATCCTCATCAAAGGATAAGACATGACAGAAGCACAGTCCCTCAAAAGGAATGAGGGGATACCGTCAGGTCCGGCCGTTAAGCAATCTTTGAAACCCTTCAACACACTCAGTACATCTGATTCAGAAAACGCATTTGCTATGATTGGTTCCGAAAATACATTAGAGCCTTATTGAGTAGCGAAGGGAACATGATTACGATTATAACTCGAAGAGCTGGGCGAGGTAGAGGAAGAAGTAGTATAAGTCGTAAGAAAAAAGTTTGCAAAAGCTTCCGCGATATCAGAAGGATTATTAGCGACATTATCAGCCAACTTCATAGAGGTGGGAATATTATTAGATTTTCTTTTCGAGTTGACATACGTCCAGAACTTTTTAGGGTCTTTAGATAAGCCAGATTCAATATGATTCATAAATGCTTTGTATGAAGCATTTATCTCGCGTTTGGTTTTTGCTCTTAGTAAAGAAAATTCCTCATACGTCCCCAAGCTCCAGTTTCGTCTCAACTTTCGCAAGCAAAAACACTTTTTCTTCAAAAGCTTTATCACAGACTGCGAAAACCAGGGTGGATAGCGACGTGTGCAAGGGACAGCCTCATCAAGGATTCGGGTCAATATATTATAAAACTCATCATTTTTAAAAACTCATTTTATGACAAGCAGTCAGAATTTTCCAAACATCATTAATAAAAAAAGTTAATTATTAAAAGAAGTCAAAAATGAAACATAAAAACAATACGCGTATTATAAGTTATTCTACGTATTTGTCTTCCATTAACACACATTTGTCAGCTTTTTCTTTAATTCAGCAGTAAACTGAATGGATAGCACCAATAGAACTAAATCAACCCATTTAGTTCCTTTACGGCGTTGCTCTATCTTCTGATGAACTTTTTTTTTCAAGATATCCCATCATAAAACAATCCAGTGGCGTGAGATCAGGTAATCACGGAGCTATTGTCTTACTAAAGCTGTTATGCGCAAGCGCAGGGCATCCACCTAACTGCCATACTCCATTGGCCGTACTTCTGGTTTCCAAGTACCTATTTAACTTCAAAGAATCACTGAAAAGAAGGATAAGCAGCGCCGTAAATGAAGTAACTCAGCTTACGTCTGTTCGTAAAGTCTACGGTGAATTCTTAAAACATCAGAAAAGATGATAGGTGGCAGTACTTACGTTGATTTTTTTTGTTTTTCTTTTATTTTTAAATTTCGTCTTTTCAATAATATTTAACTTTTTTAATTATATTTTGGAAAATTCTTATACTTGTCATATTACCTTGTATTTATCATATTTTAGTGTGGTTTCTGAGGTTTCTCGAGAAGCAGAGTTTTCTTTTTATAAAGAATGACTTTTTTCGTTAAATAATATTGAGGAAGTTTTTCCTTTTCATAACCCTTTCCATGGACAAACTGTAAATTGACTGTTTTTCTAAAATTTCACCAAATATAAAAATTAAACAACTTGATGTCTTCTAAGGGTAAATAATAATGTAATGTAAAGATATGAAGACGAAATGTATAAAAAAATAACGAGTAGGTAATTCTGATCACTGAAAACATAATAATAATATTGTCGTGTATTTTTGCCGCCCTGGGCCTAGCTCAGTATTTACTCTATATTTGAATCGCAGTAGGCACTTTTCAAGTCTCTTTTATGTTTTTATCTTTGTAAACATTATACGAAACGCTCAACATTTCTAGGTAATAACGTATTATTATATTCAGCTCGTTTTTGTATCTTTTAATGTCAGAGCCATGAATGTTACTTTCGAATTTATTTTTATTGGAAAAAATCTGAAACATTGCTCTACATCTTCTATGGTATTTAGAAAGGTCGAGAACAAATTATCTGAGATATCTATATAATATTGAAACATAACAAATTCGGTAAGGCATAGGTAGCAACGATAAAATGTAACTCTACAAACATTAAGTCCATTTAATCGCACTGCTGCGAGCTCACACATGAAGTCTCGAAAGATAATTAATTCTGAGTTGTCAAAATAAGAACACCTTCATGGGCGAGTATACATGATTAATTGCATGTCATACGTCAAGAATGAAACATGAATAACTTCATGTGCGTTTATAACCAGGTTTGGGTAATACTTAAAGTGCTTCCAGATTGCAGTTCTCTGATCTTACGTGAATATCGTCCAGTGGTGAATTGGCAGTCTCCTTTTACATTTCGCGAAATCAGTAAAAGTTTTACTACCTTAATTAATTCTACCATAAATTCTGAGACGGTGATCAGCTTAACGCGCATTACTTCAGGTACGATTTTGTGTATTAATTATTTTTGACTATAATTTGAGGATTGAGTCATCCACCGAATAAGGACACGTCTTTTAAAATAACATCTACGGCAGTTGTCTGCCGCGTACAATGACTTTACTTCCGTTTGCAAAATTTACTCTTCATATTAACATTCACATTTTGCTATGCTTTTTTTGTTTCAAATATAATAGTTTCACAGAGATTATAAATGCCTCATCCTTATCTTGATCGCGTCCTAGGATAAGCATCCTCACCAAAGTTCCCACCATTGCAAAACAAAATGAGGGGTATACTCTTCTCCCGGTCAAAAGGTATTGACCTCTGAATCCCCTAGCCGTCAGGTGCTGACTGGCTACCATTAATTCCTACCCCCTCATGGTTTACAGGTTATTGATCGTCCTACCGACTACTGAAATTGACTGACTGCATCCCTTTCGTCCCACCAGTCAATTATGGATTGACGCCGACGAAACTGATCAGCATGATCCGTCCTAACGTAATCCTTCTCTCGTAAGCTACGGAAACCACGTCAGTTCCCAAATACCTGGGATCATTTACTAAACTCACACTAATCGTGTCTTCATATCGTTGCGAGAAAGGTGAAGTACCTTTACAGGTTGCCCCAGCTCATTCTAGTCGGTCTATGTGGGCCAAATTATGGATTCAAAAAAATCTCACAGCGTAATACAATGTAATATAACAATACAATAAAAAAACATGTCTCATAACAATGTGAACATTGTATAGGACACGTTGCTGCCTTGTTATAAAAATATGAAGTGAAGAGTGACACCAGCTGTGAAGTAAACCCAAACAGGTTGAGTTTTCTCAAAGACCACATCCACCTGCACCTGACCATCAAAAGCATCTGCCACAAATTGCATGAAGTAAGCTAAGTTAGTAACGCTAGACCAAATACGCTAGACTATAATACGTCCAACTTCGACTGAAAACCGGCAGCGAGGCGACGCTAGCGAACCTGGCGGCTCGAGGACCGCTACAGTTGTTCTACTGGGCCCGGAATAGAGATGGGAAATACTGTTACCGAAGAGTACGACCGTTCCAATCCAACTGGTACCGCGACAGAAAAATACCGCGACAAAATACCGGTATTTTGGAACTGTTTAGCCATAGCCACATCGCCGACTGGAGCGGAGCCGTAATCGCGACACGCATACCCTGACCCTCGGAACGGTATCTCTACTATAAACTCCTGCTCCTGGAGTGCTGGAACTGAATTATGTATAATCATAAGTTCCTTGTTCCACGTGATGTTTTAGCCCATATGGCCTTGTATCTTGTATCTTGTATTGCATCTCTGTCCGTACTTCGGTTCGGTACGTATACCTATGTAGGTATCTTCATTTTTTTTTTCTTACAAGACTGAAGTAAATGAAAAAATTTTTTTTTGCTTATTTCACATTCCATTCCATCTCAAGTATTTTTTCATTATATGTAATACAGTTACATATTTACATTTTTATTTGATAATTATTATGTTATTACTTATAATTTTTAAAGAGTCAAGTATACCTATAATTATTCCTTTTTTGTTTTCTGGCTTGAAATTTTTACTTTTTTTAATTTTCTTAGAGGACCGAAGTAGCCTTGCATAACTAGTCAGTAGGTACTCAACGATCCCATAGAGAAATATCGGGTCCGGGGTCTGGGTATAATGATTAAGTATCAAGCAAGCAAGCAAAAGTAATCAAGTAATCAACTCAACGTATCAGATACTTGTGACTAATGTATCAATATCTACTCGATACTGTTATCTGTTGCACATCACTATGGTGCAGTGTGTAAGTTGCAACTCGCGACACTCGATGGCGCTGGCACAGCGGCTGCCTTCGAAATGCATGTAAAATTGCCGGAGTTGGACGTATTAATAGTCTAGTGTATTTGGCTAGACCGACCTTCCATAAAACCATGCTGGCAGGGAGAAATTGACTGAGATACCACATAGGATAGATGCAAGAGTACAACGACATCTCAAATATCTTGGCGAAGTTATTCAATATTGAGATGGGTCTATAATTATTAGTTACGAGAGCTGAATCCCCAATATCGGACAGACTTTTGCCATCTTTCATACGTCCGGAAAGTTTGAAGTCTTCATACATAAATTAAAAATGAAGACAAGGGGTTGGAGGAATACATCCCGACAGGCTCTTTTAAAATAGCTGGGAATCTGATCAAAGTCCGCGGTTTTCCTATTTTTCAAAATTTTCACTGCCTCCCTCACAACCTGGTTAGTGAGCACCGGAACGTCAACTGCTAATGAAAACAAGTTAAAACCATGGGCAGTCTGTCATTGGTGGCCGATGACTGTGACGAATATACGCTGTTAAAGTACTCTGCAAAACTATTCACTATATCAACATGGTTATCATCGCGCTGTTCCCAAGCGTTCTTTTGTATTCTGAATAAACCTCCAAAATCTTTAGGCTTCACTCACGAGACTGTTTTGAAGACTATTGATATAGCTCTGGTACGCACTCCTTATTCTAATCTTGATCGCATTTAGAAGCTCTCTAAACATCTGAAGCTTATTCGGGGGGTGTCCCAGCTTAGGTATATTCGAAGCGGTCTGTGTAGGTCAAACGATGGACTTTTTCAAAAAACTTTTTGAAAATTCAAGTACAGAATCACAATGGCCATATTTTGAAATTATTTTGGAGTATACAGAGTGTCCCATATGACAGTGGCATATCTAAGTTATGTTTTTTTAAATGGAATGCTCCTATGTTATTTCATTTTTAGATTGTCTGAGAAGAGAAAATAAGATTGGCTTTTACAGTTGTTGTTTAAATTCAGAAGTTTTTGAGTTATAAACAAGTGAAAATCGTCATTTTTCAAGTTCGCTTCGAACCTTGTACAACGAAAATGGTTCAAGATAGAGAAAAACGGCTTACATGTCCCTATTTTAACTTTTTATGTACTATCCTATGGTATAGAAACATTTGTATTTTCTTTGATTTTTTTATTTGGCGAAGCGTGGAGAAATCTTCGAATTTTTCAAATTTTTTATCACCCTGTATAAACATTTCATCTACATCATAGTATAGTACATGAAAAGTTAAAATAGGGACATGCAAGCCGTTTTTCTCTATCTTGAACCGATTTCGTTGTACAGGGCCTTGAACTCGAAAAATGACGATTTTCACTTGTTTATAACTCAAAAACTTCTGAATTTAAACACCAACTGTAAAAGCCAATCTTATTTTCTCTTCTCAGACAATCTAAAAATGCAATAACATAGGAGCATTCCATTAAAAAAAAACATATCTTTGATATGCCGCTATCATTTGGAACACTCTGTATACTCCAAAATAATTTTAAATTATGGCCATTGCGATCCTGTACTTGAATTTGCAAAAAAAAGTTTTTTGAAAAAATCTACTGATCTTTGGCCTACAGAGACCGCTTCGAATAAGCTGGACACCCTGTATATGAACTTGAATTCTTGGTGTGCGCAGGTACATAGCGATCAAGAACCTCATATATAGCTGCGTAGAAGAAGCAAGAGCAAGCCTCGTCCACGTTATCGATATCGATGCATTCAAGTTCATTCCAGTCTACAGCCGCAAGTGCCTCGTACAAACCCAAAAAATCAGCACTTTTAAGGTTGTATCTTTTAACAGAAGTTCTTATCCCTCAAAATTTCGAACTTTACGTCTACCACATTCTTGATAAAACTTATTTTGCTTGTCGTGTATGATCACCCACGAGATTAGGACTGTTTTCTGTACTTAATTATTCCTGTTTATCTGTAGGTCTGCGCTGCATTATCAGACCACATGATAAAAATTAAAATAAAAAGTGCTGAAAGTTGGGGTTATAGGTACGGAGTGACGATTGTGACTAAAGATTTCGATGCCCGGAGTATTATAGGTTTCTGATGAGAATTACAATATTAATCTTAGGGTCATAAAAGACCTCAAAACTCTCTCCAGTGTTAATCTGCCACTATTAAAAACAAAATGAGTCTGCGTCTCTTATTATGTAACTTCCCTCAAAGCTTCATTTGTCAGTGAAGAGATTGTGTCGTTTTTTTTTGGTTTTTGATTGAACTACTAGGAAGTCAATTGTTGTGGGATCGATTATGAATAGCGCAGCAATTCTAGACAATTGTTGGAAATGTCTGAAAGCGTCCTCTTATCTACTGTTAATTACGGGACAAGGAATAATACATCAGAAAAAGGGGATTATGTATCAAAGTAGGGTTGAATATTTCGTTACATTAAAGTAGAACTGACGTGAGACTCATTTACTGCTGTATTATAAGTATTATAACCCAGTGGTACATGTATTATAGGTCCCTTTATGTCGTAATAGTCTGTTAGAGCTTCTTTATGTTTCCTTTTTTGCATATAAAACATCAGTAATTTCAGGTTATAAAGAGAGTGCAAAGCAAACTTCATGCAAAGAGACCTTAAAACGAGAACTTGATATTCGAGTCCTGGCAAGAGCATGACGTACATTTACATCATCATTCCGAATGAAATAATGTATGTACTAGAAACGAATATTGCTACTAAGTTGATAAACTTTTAGATAGGTATTTTGTGATTAATAATTCGATATTTCTCTCCAGGATAAGTTTGGTATTAGTGATGATTAGAATTTTTTCAAATTAATAATTTACCTGTTCCTATAAATTTACTTTTTTTCAAAGGTCGTTAGAAAGTAACGTGTATTACCCATAATGTTCTGAGAAATTGCAACGACGTTTTACTAGAATTGGATCGATATGAGCGTTACTCGAAGAAAATTTATTTCACTTTTTTTATTGTTTTATTATTTATTCCGTGTTCGAGTATTTTCGTTTTATCGGAGAAACATCACCAGCGAGATATAAACTTAACGAGAAGAAAGTGGTTAGATAATTTATTGTGTTTGTTTATTTACTTCTATAAGAATGATAACAAGTACTACCCGTCCCAAGAAGGTAAAGTTCAGCACATTTATAATGCCAATTCAAATGTTTCATTTCATGAAAACCTACTCTAATTTAGTATATTTTATTTCAGCTTGTTGCAGATGCAATAAGTCAATAATAATTTTTTAGATATTATAGTTAAGTAATATTTTTATATAATATGATCTGGACAAAATATCTACAGCTTCTCTATTCAGTTCTATCGAAGTATTCCAAGGTTCATACTTATTTTATATCACAACAGAGGAGACGAATCGCCCAATTTATGAAATAAAAAAAAGTTTGACGGATATCGGCGTCGATACAATTATATATTTATATACGAAATTTGGCATTATTGAATAGATAACTCCACCGATAGCAACATCTGATTCATGTGTGTGTGTCAAAATCACAAACCTTCTTTTTTGGGGATTCTGCTGTTTCATTAGCAAGAGGATATTTATTACAATCTGCACATTAAGAGTTCTCGTCCCCGGTTTTAGCGACTTTCTATATTGGATCAGAGTGTTATTATATCTTAGCACCGATAAAAAACACACACAACACATGTGTATTTCAGCTAGGGTAAAAATATTTGTCATAGGTTATGCACGCCGTTATTAGAGCAGAGAACCTGAGTTAGTTTTTTGAATGTTTGAAATGTCTGTTTTCATGCTGCGGATTGGCGGTAAGAAACATTATCGGGACTTTCCGTATACAGCTTTATTGATTGTCCGACTGTTTCTCGAATTTCGATCGATTGCTGCTTCTTCTTCTTCTTCAGGTGAATATTCACTTATGGATATTTGCGATCACATGTTTCGTTGCTTCTCTTGCTTCCCTGCAATTTTTTTTTTTAACTGATGTGAAATTGGAAAGCTTTATTCTCATTTTTTGTTCATCTGGCATATGCATGGGGTTCAAAAAATATCAATTTCTTCGAAATTTAATTTCCCCATTTTGAAACAGCTCCGCCGATTTTGCTCAAATGCAATACCAGACCACCCCGTGTGGATATCTTACTCCCACAAAAATTTCTGTCTCCCTAGATTGGAATCTGCGACCTGAAATGGTGTGACAAGAACTGGTTTTTTCGAACTTTGAAGGGAAACCCTGAAGAAGTTTGGCCAATTTTTCAACTTTTTTAACGAAAATCCAAAAATTCAAAGTTGTTCATAAGTTCTACAAGACTGCAAAATTTCGTTTACTCATCTTGAAAGATGAAGCTTCATAGCCGTTTTGAAAATCGAAAAATCACGATTTTTTAGAAATAAATAATTTGATGATTTTGGGTGATTTTCGTGAAGTGTTGGTGTCCTCAATAGTGTATTTTATTAATCAAAAATCACTAATAACACAACGTAATCCGTATTATTAAACATTGACAGTTTTATGACGAACTTATTAGCTAGGTAAGTTCTCTGAAGATGAAGTGCGCTTCATCGCCCCCAAAAAGATCACAAGGCATAAACTGATACTTTTCATTTAATACAGATTATAGATTTTATACGAATCTAATAAAAGAAAGCTATTGTTAACTATCATAAATGACTGATTTTCTTCAAGAATTAATTACAGTTTGTAACTAATTATAAAATATTTTATTATTGCTTTGATTGATATAATGGATAGGAATTGTTTCTCGAATATCTTCTCGGGCGTAAGCTTTCTCGTCAAAAATAATTTTAAATATTAATAAAAAGTTAATTAAGTGGAAATCAGTGACCTTACAGAATTCAAACAAACAATGCAATTTGAATGAACATTTCAGTCAAATTTTAATCGAAATATTCGCAGCATTCCAGTTTCGTTCAGTGATTAAAAAAATATTTTGGACAATTTTTAGATGGGATTGCTCCTGTTCGCTTCAGTTCTATTGCAAGCAATAAAGGCAATTGATCTCTTTAAAAATAAATAAAAAACACTTCAATTCACTCGACTTGTATTCAAACAGAAATCAAAAAGCTCTTTGTCTCTATTCCAGTTTTATATCGTAAAGCTTGAGCAGCTCTTGTAATTGATTCTGAAAACTGTTCAAGATGAAATTCCTGTGTATTTTATTGTTAAAATGAAAAAGAATTTCAATAGGAGTAGGTATTGAAGGTATTATGAACATGAGACGAGTAACGAGAGAAGTTAATAAAAGGATATCTAGGTACTAACTTTCATAAGACAATATTTAAGGTAAACCTACATCCGTGTCAGCAGATATCCGACTTGAAAAACCAAATATTTCATTTATATATTGATTTTTTTTAGTTTTTCACGGATGATGTGACAATCTATTTCTGATTTCCTTTTTCGTTAACATTGAACATTGTTTGTGAATCTTGTGAAACCTTGTAATAATTATGTATACTTCTTATAATGAGAAAAAGACTGTTATCTTTTTGTGAGTGATAAACAGCCGGTATATTAAGGTGCGTTTTCACCAAGCGCGCAAAACGTTTGCAATTGTTAGCAAATGTTTGCAATCACAAAATTTGTTTGGTGGAGGCGAAAATGACGCGCATTCGCCAACATTTGCAATCATTTGTCCGTGTTCCGAGCGTTGTCGGTACATCAAAGGGATTTGTTGCTTGTGCGTGCGCGAAGTATTTTCAGTGTAGACGGGCAGGGAGTGTTCGCAGGAACCGTCGAATGACATGCGGCAAAAATTTTTAAATAGTTCACTCCTATTGCTTATTTGTAAGTCAGTTAGCAGTTGGATTGACTGCCTCAAAAAATGGGATGTCCAAAATCTACGAGTTCTCTTTTTATTATTCTCTTTTTCAATTAAAACAGTCATAATTATGAAAGATGCGGCACTAACAGTACGTTTTCTTTTCGGAGCCATTTTTGCTCGGAACATGAACAAATGATTGCTAATAACGTACCAGGTGTCTGTGAATATTCAGTGGAGACACTTTAATTGCAAATATTTGCGAACGTTTGCTAACAATGATTTTTTGGTGAAAACGCACCTTTAGCTGTTGGAAACATGAGGTCATCTATTCTATGTATATTTTGTTGATGTTTGACACCTTCACTAGACTCTCTGGCTTTTATTGACAGTGTTATCATGTCAATTCTATTGTTGCAAAGATTTATATCAGCGAGTTAGACTCAAAGAATGTAATGGAAAATGAGGTATTTTAGTGTATTTTTTAACAAAAAAATACACTATTGAGGACGACATCACTTTTCAAAAATCACCCAAACTCATCAAATGTCCACCGATCCTGACCCCCAGATCACGAAAAAGTGGTTTTCCAAAATTCACCTGCCCACGATATATATATTTATATATATTTATTTATTTCTCCAAAATCACCATTTTTCGATTTTAAAAACGCTCCTGTATCTTTCAAGATTAGTGAACGAAATTTTGGATTCTTGTAAAGCTTTAGAATGACGTTAGATTTTCGTTGAAAAAATTTCCAAAAGTCACGTCACTTCTACAGGGTGTCCTTCCAAAGTTCCAAAAATCCGGTCCTTGAGGCACGGTTTCTGGCCGCAGTTTTCAATCTAGGGAGCTGAAATTTTTGTGAGAGTAAGATGTCCACAAGGAGTGGTTTGGTGTTGCACTTGAGCAAAATCGACCGAGCCGTTTCAAAATGGCGACCATTTGAATTTTCGGAAAATTTACTATTTTTTGAATCCCTGTATGAGCAAGATGGCAAAAAAAACTTTCACATCAAGTTAACAAGATTGAAAGAAAATTACTTGAAATTTGAGTTAATGCAAAAAAAATTGAATTTTTTCCATTAATAAGCCAGTGGCGTGGGTAGGAAAAGAGTGAAAATGGCTTAATTTCTATAACCGTTTTTGAGCACATTTTTGGAGGAATTGAACTAAAATTTTTACAGTAGACAACTATACTAATACTCTTTAATCTTAAAAAATTTCAAGGATCAAATAAAAGAAATGGCGGAGATATTCAAATTTATTTTATACATGATGTAAATTTCTCTAGAATTTTAAAAACGCTCTAGTAGCTTCATCTTTCAAGATTAGTGAAATAAATTTTTTACTCTTGTGAAACTTTGGGATGACGTTAAATTTTCGTTGAAAAATTTTTCAAAAGTCGCGTTACTTCTAGAGGCTGTCCTTTAAAATTTCGAAACATCCGGTTCATGTGGCACGGTTTTCTGGTCGCAGTTTTCAATCTAGGGGGCTGAAATTTTCATGGGAGGAAGATATTATCCACAAGTAGTGGTCTGGTATTGCATTTTATTGAGCAAAATCGATCGAGCCGTTTCAAAATGGCGGCTTTTTTAATTTTAGGGAAAAAGGCTATTTTTTAGTCCCTGTATAAGCAATATAGAAAGAAAACTTTTCACAACAAAATAATGAGGATGACAATTAAAGGCTTGTTTAATAACTTAACGATTGAATGTAATATTCAGACCCGGGACTACTTGATTTAAAACCAGCACCAGCACCAGCACCAGCGCACCGTTTTCATCGCGCTCGGCTCGGGCGGGACCACCCATGCAGATATGCCTGCTCCTGCCAACCCCAATTGCAGAAAATAAAAACTCCTACACACCTGTATTATCAAGATTGGATTAAAATGATTTGAAATTTGAATTAATGCAATAAAATTTTAATTATTTTCATTAGTAAGCTTAGTGGCGTGGGTAAGAAAATGGTAAAAATTGCTAAATTTCTTTAATTGATTATGAGCACATTTTTGAGGATATTTACCTGAAATTTTCGAAGTAGACAACTACACTAATAACTTTTAACTCTCCAAAATTTAAAGAAGCAAATAAGAAAAATGGCGGAGTTATTCTAATTTTTTTACATGATGTATATTTCTCTAAAATTTCAAATGTTCGGTTTTCAGAACTCGCCTGTAACTTTTTAAAGTTAGTCAGTGGCGGGTATATAGGACAAGAGACAAAATTGTTAAATTTTGCCAATTTTTTTTTTTGTTTATTATATGTAAAAATCTATTTTATGGCACGCTTTCAAACAAAATGAAATGAAATTTTCACAGTAAACCACTACGCAAATTCGACCTGACTATTGAAAAATTCAGAAAGCCAATTTAAAAGGCGGCAAAAATTTTCATAATTGAATCGCATAAAAATACACTGTTTCTGCGATTGATGCGCAAGAAGGTTTTTTGTTTATGAGAATAACAAGTCTGTCAATTTTGGGGAAGAATAAAAATTATTCGAAGTTTAAAACTTGTTTTAATAGCTGTACGACGAGTGTAAGAAAGAACGAACTAGTGCCCATAGGAAACGGCGGGTAGCCTTTCATCTGGGGTGCAAAACTAGCATTATTTATCATTTGTTGAAAATATTGCATTTAACCTAGCATCCTTGCCCATTGGGGTAGTATAGGAACGGAAGAGCGGCCTCGACGAATTCCTAAAGTCAGAGTCCCGACCAACCTTGACATATTTCACCCATGTTGGATGAATGGGGGCGGCTCGTTCGCAACCGGCCCGCTGGAAAATTCCATTTTCCAACCTACCTAGCTACCTGGTTGAGCTAGGACAAAGGGATTCAGGAGTTCATTGATAAATCGCTGGGCGTTTTAAAACACTTCATATTACCTAGTAATATGATATGTGACCGGACTACTGGTCGGGTCGTGTTTCTCCACAACCTTTGCGTGTTATGAAATATTATGGAGTATGAGTGAAATTTCGAGGACCAACATTATACACGTTCGGTCTTTCTCTTCTTATCATGCGCATTTATTTAGATGTCATATCTTGAAATTTCTAACGAATTAGTCTGGATTTTATGTTTAAACTTGGATGTAATCGAATTTTTTCGCCCTATTGCGTTAAAAGAAAATTACGATCCTATTAAATAAGCTATAAAGTTGCCCATAATGACACTTCGTGTTTATATAGCTCTAATATAGTTCTTTATATAGCTGCAATATAACTTTTTTAGTGTGTGTTAGTGACAGGCTCCTATATACTTATATGTATAAGTCAGATTTTTTGGTTAAAGTCCCGACTTCTGCTCTCATTCTTAGGCATGCGCATAAAACTACTTCAAAAAATTTTTAAATTTTATTTGTGAAAAAAATATTGTAACGTTTTCTTTCTATATTTAAAATAACAGCTAACATCGCTACTTTTAGATATTTCCCACGAAACTTACTTACCTATATTACATTGATCACTTAGATTCGTATCGCGGACTGCTGTATTGTAGGTAGTAGGTATATTTTTCTTCCACTTCAGCTCTAGATGTAACTTGAATAGTTCATTGAAAAAAGGGAAAACATTCTAGGCTGAATAAAAATTAAAAACAAAACGGGAGATTAATTTTTATTTAAAATTAATATTTTTATTTTATTTTATATTTGAATAGATTATTCGTTGAAATTTTAACTGTATAGAGATAATTCTTATTGTGTCCCATTTGAAATAAGAAAGTTGTAAATTGTAAGTTGATGGCGACTCCCGGAGAACCGAAAAATGACCAACGTCAAATTTTCAGATTTCAGTTACGTATATTTTCAGACATACTTCTGCTGAAAACCCATCATGAATCATCCTGTAAATAAAAGCACACAAAGTGTATACACATATTTTGAAACATAATGTACAATACAAGAAGAATCACAGTCAAGTACAACACATAATACAAAATATTTTTCCTACGACCACTATACAAAACACTACTTTGCGCATCGTTTTTTGTGCGCAAACTAGCAGATTTCTCACGTATCCAAAACTGTGCGACAAAGTGACATAACGCATAGCCAAAAATCGTTTCCGTACAGTTTTAATGTAAACAATAGTGATGGGCGGTAACTGAGAACTCAACTGTTACTTATTGTTAATGGAATAACTATTCATTTAAAGCTTCAAGGTAATGAAATAAACACAAATGGGATAACATAGAACCCGACAAGACTATAAAATATACTCATTATTCTCTTGTGGCAGTAATTATTAAAATTTACGAGTTGATCGCTAATAACCGCATTGGTAGCGTTCAAATCAAATTCACGAACGTGATCGTGAAAATAACTCGCACACCTCTACGTGCCTCTAGTAACTTCAATCGACGACGCACAGCGCCTGCGTTGTGTAGAAGTTGCATATCAATGATATACTAACCTCTCTTAAATCATTGTTATTATCTACCACGTCTCCACGCTCACGTCACTTATTTTTAGTTTATACGGAGTCTAATAATAAATAATAATAATATTCTCGGTAGAATTCATTGATTTAACAGTATATAATAGTAACATTAAAAAGTCATTGGTAGAATTGAAAATAATATCTACCTAGGTAGTCTGAAAAAATAATCTTTAGTTAGGTACCTATCATTATGGATGGATTGTAATTCCTCTGAATCTGAAGCAGAAAATACACCACCTGAAGTCAGAAAACAAGCAGGTTTGTGTTCTTTGAATTTGCTACCTGTAGTTTCGAGAGAAAAATACGAATCTGCTTATAAACATTTCATAAATTGAAGAAAAGGTCATAAAAGCAGAGAATTGTCAGAAAAAATAATTTATGTGTTAAATTTGTTAAACAATTAATCTGTTAAATTGTGGTCGTAGGAAAAGTACTGTGTGTATCACGTGCGGAAAAAAAATTTCACACTCGTGTGAATTGTGACACTCGACTTCGTCTCGTGTCACAATTGTTTCACACTCGTGAGAAATTTTCTCTTTTCCGCACTTGTTTCACAATATACTATTTCTCTCCCCGTTTGAGCAAACCCAGACAGGACAGTGCTTAATATTTCTTATTCGGTAAAAAAATAAGATACCTGGGTAACAAGGTTGTCGAATTATCCTGTTCTTTGTATTATATTATTATGTTAAATTTGAAATTAAAATGAATAAATATACCACAGAAATAAAGACATTTTCTACTGTGACGTGGTCTGCGCCATCATAAGTACAATACCCAGGTTTCGACTGTTAAGGATAACTTTACTCCCTTGATACATTATTTTGTAAGTGCAGAAGAACCCCTAGTCTGTAAATATTAATTCTGACATTCTTTCGTTGTTCACCTTCCGAAATAGTGCCTCAACAAGAAATATAAATATGAAGTTTCTGCTACAACACAGAGTCTTCTAGGTGGTACGTTTTTAGTTTAAAATCCGATGATTAATAGGGCGACATGGTTCGAAATAAAGTTTTTAGTTTTGACATTTGAGAATAGAAAGCACACGTTGTTTGTCCTTTGGCTTTCAAAAACTGGGTCCTTTAAATCGTGACTTGATGTAGGTAGGTACCGTATTTTGAATAAAAAAACATATTGAAGTTGATGTCTTAAGTGATACTTTTGAAGGCGACTTGCGGAAAGCAGTAAAACTATACTGGTTTTACGTTATGACATCGAAATGGATTGTTCTATTGGATAAATACACTCCTAATAAATTTTTCATTACTAAGGGTTTTTTAGATTTAGTAGGTTTAGATCAGAGAGACGGTAAGGTCTTGGTAAGGAAGATGATAACAAATGGAACGTCTGAGATGTAGATTTCAAATTACTCAGATATTTAAAATGTAACTAGAACTAGAATAATAAACGAAGACCAATCAAGCCACGGAATTGGTATGGGAGGTCTCTTATTGATAGAAAGCAGGAATATTCAAAGGTTACGATAAAGGGACCAAATTTAAGAAGAATATCAAATAAAAAAATGATCGAACGTTTTCATTTTAAAATTTTCTGTTGTGTTGAAGATTCTTATATTGCTTCTATGACATTAATGGACATCAGAAGCAGTCGTTATTGTACCATAATTTATCAACTATAAGCAACAATAGACAGATGCACATGCATTTTAAATTATGAATTACTTATCCCATTTTAGATACTGTGCGAGTATACTTTACGGACTTGTTTGTCCGTAATAACAGTACGAGAGCCAACGACCAAAATTCTTTTTTTAAAACAATAACCAATCAAAATATCAAAAAACTCTTAAAACCATAATCAAAGACCGCCTCAAACATATAGACCGCTTAAAAAATATAAAAATAAGGGATAAAATAATTGTCATATACGTCTGAATATATTCTTCTTGAGCGAATTTTGGTCAGTTGATGCGAAAGAATCATTAAAAAAAAGTTTTACCTATCGGTAACGTAGCAGTTCATTTGAGGACGTGATAAAATAAGTTGTCCAGTAGTAGAAAAAATACAGAACGACTACTACAACAACAAATATCGTCTGTCAATTCACAAGACTTGCTCCGCTCTTGATCTACATTTCAATCCGTTTGCGATTACTTATTTATTTCCATAAGTTCTTGACGCAACCTTCGGTCGACGTACTTTTATAAAGCTCTACCGATACTCGTCGCCGAAGGCGGTGAAAAAGGTATTTTACTAGGATTTCTGGAGACTGTAGTTTGTTACAGTCACATTACGTTTGTGAAACTTTTCAGAACTCTAAATCGCCTGTTTACTTCAAGCAAAGTCAGTCTACTCAATTCGGCGCGCCGGACGTCATTAACGACGTTGCACTTCTCTCATGTTACCTAAGTATAAAACTCGCCTAATTTTGATCGCCTGGTTGAGTAACCTGCAAACTACAGGGTGTCCCAAAATTCCATGGACATGGAGCAACCACAGATTACTGAGGTAAAAAAAAGTCGCTCGGACCAAACTTATATCTATACCAAGATGCTTCGTTTGTCCGTTAGAGGGCTTCAAAGTCTTTTAAAAATTTTAGTTTTTTTGAAATAGCTCAAAGGCGGCTAATTCAAATTCGATGAAATTTGGTAGGTAAATTTCTTATCAAAAGTACTAATTTCTGATGTACATGATAATTTAACGGAAACCCAGGAAGGGGTGAAACTACCCCTACCCTCCATTAAAATCGATCGTAATTGTTGATAGGGTAGCAGGAACACTGTTCATGTTTTTTTGTTTGAAAGATACATCATTTTAACCCATTTTTGGTCTCTTACAAAAATCTGTATCTTTCCGTGGTGCTGTGTGATAAAATAAATTAGTCGATGGTACCTAATCAAAATTTTATTTCATTCTTTTAATTTGAAATCAAATTTTCAATTTTCAGGTGATTATTTGATCTAATCTCATAAAATATGATTAGTATGGTTCGGTTTTTTTTCAGGTGTTTGCAAACGGTTTTTTTCAAACGCAGTAAACAGTTTGCAAAACGACGAGGTTCCAAGAAAAGATTCCAATCATTTTTTTGCGCAAGATGGAACTTTCTAGGGTCCAAACCGGCGCCCACAGCGAGCATCTTTTATGAGATTAGATCAAATAATCACCTGACAATTGAAAATTTGATTTCAAATTAAAAGAATGAAATAAAAATTTAGTTATCATCGACTAATTTATTTTATCACATAGCACCTCGGAAAGATACAGATTTTTGTAGGAGACCATAATTGGGCTAAAACGAAGTATCTTTCAAACAAAAAAACAAAAACAGCGTTCTTGCTACCCTATCAACAATTACGATCGATTTTAGTGGAGGGTAGGGGTAGTTTCACCCCTTCCCGGGTTTCCGTCAAATTATCATGTACATCAGAAATTAGTACTTTTAATAAGAAATTTACCTACCAAATTTCATCGAATTGGAATCAGCCGACTTTGAGCTATTTCAAAAAAACTAAAATTTTCAAAAGACTTTGAAGCCCTCTAACGGACAAACGAAGCATTTTGGTATAGAGATAAGTTTGGTCCGAGCGACTTTTTTTTACCTCAGTAATCTGTGGTTGCTCCATGTCCATGGAATATTGGGACACCCTGTATATTAAGAAAATACTTCGCTCTCTATCAGCTTAGCAAAAATGAAAGAATTGGCAATTTTGACCTCTTTTCTACCTACGCCACTGGTAAACTAGTGATGGAAATGCAATTTGATCATTTGGTTCAAATATTATGTTTCGTTTTGCATGTTGCTAAAAATCAGCGGTTTCTACAAAAGTTCAAATTTCCCTCATTTAGGAATATTGGTACCGATATTATTGGTCAAACGCAATACCAAATCCCTCCGGACATCTAGGTAGATATTACAAAAATTTCAGTTCCCTAGATTGAAAACTACGACCTGTTAATCGAGTGACAAGAGCGGATTTTTGCAAAATTTGAAGGGGCACCCTGTAAAAACCACGTTTTTTATAAAGCTTTTCTAACAGAAAACCACAGTCCTCCTGTAGGTTTTATAAGATTGTATAATTTTGTGCCTAAAGCTTGAAAGGTAAAGTGTTATTATGTTATAATGAAAAGTGTTGTGAAAATCGAAAACTGGCATTTTTGAGAAATAAACATCATGTAATTTCTTTGTAATGTTTCCGTCATTTTTATTACATGTTTCTTGAAATTTTACGATTAAAATTTACCATGAAAATTATCAGATTTTTCATCACCTCGTATTAAAATTTAATCCACATAGTGGGATGAAACATGAAAAATTAGGATAGGGACATGTAAACCGTTTTAGATATCTTGAGTAGTTCTATACAGGGTTATGCAAATTTCATGGTGTCAGTATTGGGATATCCTAAACTATAAGAGATACAGGGTTGCTTAAATTAGAGAAAAGTTGCGCTATTTTATGGCCATCTCGAATCCGTCAAAACATGCAAGATATATGTGACCGTTCCTGAAATATCCTGAAAAAAACTGAAAAATCTAGAAATCTTATTTTTGGAATATCTTTCTTACCATTGGAAATTAATGAATAATTTTTTGTAGCCTTACATAAGCCGTTATAAGCTATTTATCTGACGTTTCAAAAATTTTCACAGCCGACTAGATCCCAGAGTTTTCATAGTCAACTTTCGTTTTTCTTTTTTTTTTTTTTAATATCTTTATTAACCCGCTCAATATATTACATATTATACAAGGTTGAGATCATAAGTATTTAAAGGAACTTAAATTAAATTATCACAGTTTGATATGGTGAAAAGAAGGAAAATGGGGTAACAGGGTTACATAATTGTGTGTCCAGCATAGCCGGAGAAATAATAGTAAATAAGCAGATAAATATATGGATGAATGCAATATAACAATGATTGGTAACACTGTTGATATCAGCAGTTTTCATGTTATCTTACGTGTTGACTGGCGTCATATTCATTGTCATCAGAATCGCTGGATAAATAAAGATCTTGTGGTAGGCGTTTCTTAAGTCTTCTTTGTTGGGTTTTGCTCCCTAGTCTATAGAGTTCGGTTGCTGGGCACTTGTGTAGATCTTTAAGGAATTTCTTGGTAATTTTAGAAATGTAATCTGAGATATATGGGGTTGACGTCTCTCTGTGGATCTGGGTACTTCGTATAAACCAAGGTGCGTGCGTTGCTATTCTCAGTACTTTGTTTTGGAATGTTTGGATCTTCTTTACGTTCGTTTTACAGGTTGTGCTCCAAACGGGACAGGCATACATAATCATAGGTCTTAGGATTGATTTGTATATTAGAACTGCACATTCAAGCTTCAGTTCGGATTTCTTGTTTAGGATCGGGTATAGCATCACAAGACGTGCATATGCTTCGTTGAGTTTCTTATTTACATGAGCTCTAAAACTTAGTTTCCTGTCCAAATGGAGTCCAAGGTATCTGACTGTGGTATCTGATGGATTCCATGGTATTGGATGGTCGTTTAATATTATTAGGGGAGGATCGGCTGGTCTTCTTAGCGTGAAGATTTTGGCTTCGCATTTGCTTGCATTGAATTTTATTTTCCACTTATCATAATATGTGCTAAGCCTGTTGATGGCTGTCTGTAGGGTGGTAGCAGCAATGTCAATATCTGAATCTTGTGATATGAGAGCCGTGTCATCAGCATACATTGAAATGATGGTGTTACCCGGTTGTGGCATGTCCGATAGATACAAATTGAAAAGTATGGGTCCTAGAATTGATCCTTGTGGTACTCCAGCCCTAATATTTTTAAGTTCTGAGTGCTCGCCATTTATTCTGACATTGAAAGTTCGTTCGCTTAAAAATGAGGTAAGGACATGGAGTAGGTAAGTAGGTATTCTTAGCATAATTAGTTTATAAATTAATCCATTTATCCATACTTTATCAAATGCCTGTTGTATGTCTAAGAAGACAATAACTGTATGTTTCTTCGCTTCAAAGCCTCTCTGGATTATTTCCGTTAAACGCAAAAGTTGGTGAGTTGTGGAGTGATTGGATTTAAAACCAAACTGGTAGGGAGGGATTATTGATTGGTCCGTGGCAAACTCAGATAAGCGAGTGTAAGTAATTCTTTCAAAAACTTTGGACAGAGTGGTTAATAGGCTTATTGGTCTATAGCTGCTTGCACTGGATTTTGGCTTCCCTGGTTTGTGAAAGAGAATGATTTCGGCGTGTTTCCCGAGTTTTGGAAAATACCCAACTGATAGACATCGATTGAAGATGATGGACAGATACTCCAGTGCTTTTCCACTTAGGTGTTTGAATACCATATTAGGAATCAGATCGTATCCGGGGGTTTTCTTCAATTGGAGATTACTAATTATTTCTTGGACTTCATCTGCTGAGGTTGTTTTGACATTTGCTAGATCTACGCGAGCTAAGGACGAAATTGTTTCATTTACATGTCTGGTAAATTGTGTCTGGTCGTCGTTATCTGAGATGTTAAACGTTTCCGATAGATGGTTAGCAAAAACCTGACATTTTTCTTGGTCGGTGGCGTAAGTGTTTCCGGACGCTATAATTGGTGGCATTATGGTTGGTTGACGTAGGATGCGTTTTGTTGCCTTCCACAGGGAGTGATCACTTGGGTTAAGTTCTGCGACGTACTCTTGATAGCATTTAATTCTGTAGTTATCAAGTTCCCATTTGACTTGACGGGTTAGCCTGTTCAAGTTGTATTTTAGTTGGGGGGAGCGATTTATTTGCCATACTCTGCGTGTTGCATGTTTTTGCTTAATAAGATTTATAATGTATCCTGGAGTACTTTGGTGACCTGGGTTTGGCCGTCGTTTTGTTAGTGATGTTGAATTATGAATCGACGTAACGACTACTTTGGTAAAGTGCAATAAATACGTATTAATGCTCTCTTTATCATATCTCTCTTGTGGAAATTTTAAATTATCATCAATTCCAGTTTGGAAGAGCTCCCAGTTGACTATGCCATTTATTAGTCGAGGTGGGGACGTTTTTAGTTTTGGTTTTTCTATAAATGTTGTAATAACTGGCAGATGATCGGAGTCGAGTTCGGTATATACTTGGTGATGTAAGGGAGCGTTGAAGTTTTTGATTAGGGCTATGTCTAAAATATCAGGTTGGTGATCGCTTCTAAATGGAAAGTATGTGTATTCATTTGGTGCTGACACAATAATGTTATGTAGGACTGACAGGTTATATAACACACCCCCTGCCCTGTTGTTCGCTCGGCATCCCCAAATAGTGTTTTTGGCATTTAGGTCACCAAAAAGAAGTAGGCAATTTATGTTATTAAATATATTTTGTAGATCTTGTTGGAACTGATTTCTATTTGGAGACCTATAGGCGGAGGCAATATTTATGTTATTGTCATCTGCAAATTCGACTTGTATCATAACGGCTTCCATTGTGGTAAGTTCTGGTAGGGGTTGTTGGCAATGTTTTAAAGAGTTTTTGATTATGATAGCAGCACCTCCTGAGGCTTCTTCAGCTTCGCGGTCGTTTCTATAGATTTTGTATCCAGGAATTTTCAGCGTTTGCGCTGATTTTAAATGAGTTTCAGTGATACAGGCAATGTCAACGTTATGATTGATAAGAAAGTGTATAAACGCCGAGCGTTTTTGCTTTAGTCCGTTTGCATTCCAGTTTGCAATTGTTATCTGATTTAAAGTATTATTTGGTCTGAATTATATCAGTAAACAGTGATTTAATCATTGTGCTTATAAATTCTTTGATTTGTTCATATATGGAGTAATTATTTCAATTACTTGCTCTACAAGGCTATTCATTAGGTTTGAATTTGGATTTGATTGGTTGAGGTTATTTTTGGTGGCTTCTGAGTAGGTTCGATTTGAGCGTTGATTTCGGAAATAAGTGTGGCGTGATTGATTCTGATTGGGATAACTGATTTGCTGATTGGAGTTTATCTGTGAGGCTGTTGGTAGATTGAGACGGTTCGTGAGCTGAGAAGTATTAGGATTACGTTGGTTTTGCTGTTTTTCTATTTTAGATTTCAAGTCTGAGAAATAGGGGCAACCTCTATAATTGGCCGTGTGGTTTTCCCCGCAGTTGACGCAGGTGGGTGTTTCTCCCGATTTTCGAGGGCATTGACTGTAATGATGGTTTTCGGAGCATTTGACGCATCGAGGCTGAAGTTTGCAATAGTTTTTGGTGTGCCCAAAGCGTTGGCATCTAATGCACTGTGGGATGTCCTTAGATTTTCTTCGTGGCTCCACGGACACAATGGAATGATCAAGTTTTGTTAAGTTTAAAATTTCATTTGATTTGTCTTCTCTTGCCGAATTTTCAAAGCCGACTAGATCCCAAGAGTTTTCATTGTCAACTTTTGTTTTTCTTATGGCCGCCATATTATTTTTTTATGTTGTTCGATAAGGAAAAAATAATGTAAACCAAAAATTAATAAATTTTAGAAAAAAAAAATTGTAAAATTTTTATTCTTCTTTTTTCAAAGAAAAACAGATAGTTCTTAACTGAAATAGGCCAATATGAAGTCATACTGCTTGCCTTATAGTTTGTTAATTTCTCTATGATATTCGATCTAAAAAGTTGTCTTTTTTTAGAAAAAAAAAAGAAGAACAAAAATTTTTGAAAGTTATTTTTTGAAGTTTATTAGTTTTTGGTTTCCATTATTTTTTTCTTATCGAACGACATAAAAAAATAATATGGCGGCCATAAGAAAAACGAAAGTTGACTATGAAAACTCTGGGATCTAGTCGGCTGTGAAAATTTTTGAAACGTCAGATAAATAGCTTTAAATAGTTTTCAGGATATGAGGAAAATAAGAAATCTCGATTTTTCAGTTTTTTTCAGGATATTTCAGGAACGGTCACAGATATCTTGCATGTTTTGACGGATTCGAGATGGCCATAAAATAGCGCAACTTTTCTCTAATTTAAGCAACCCTGTATCTCTTATGGTTTAGGATATCCCAATACTGGCACCATGAAATTTGCATAACCCTGTATACTTAGTTCTACATAGCTTTGATGTTAGGAAATTTCGATTTTCACTTGTTTATAACTCATGAACCGCTCAGTCTAAATTCCAATGGTAAAAACCACCTGTATTCGATTTCCTAAGACATTTAAAAATATAATAATTTACAAGGTATGCCAGTTAAAATAACGAAGTAGGTGTCAACTTCCGGTATTTCCGGAAGTGCCAACTTGAAAATATTTTCATTGAATTTCTCGTGATCACTTATGCCTGGAAATTTTTTATTTTGAGGCTCTAGGCCCATTAGTTTCTGAGATATGGCCCGACCTTAGCAACACCCGGTACTGATGAAAAATCATGATCCGTAAGTGGAGTGCATTTGCAATTATTCTATAATAATAATAATAATATCTCTCTTTATTGTACGTAAAATTACAACAATCATTGCATCAGTACATTAGTGTTAAATAGAGCAAAATGTCGTGAAAAAAAAAACAACGAACTAATCCAAACAAATCGCATGCGTATTCAAAAGGTGGTACGCACGCGATTGAACAAAGAAAGCTTGAACATAGCAAAAAGTGTACATTGAAACATTAATCTATCTATACATAGTACCTAATACTATATCGTCATATTAAGTCGAATTGTCCAGATACTAGCAAACGAAAGTATCTATATTTTCAAGTGTTTAAGTCGGGAAGGAAGGGGGGGGGGGGGGGTGGAAGACAGTATATCCATGGTAGTATATGGTCAAGCTCTGTGAGATGTTTCCGCAGATATAACTTGAACTGAGAGAATCTGACGGTTGAAGGGTCAAGTCGGAAATGGTTTAGGTATTTTATAGACGCGTATGTAAACGTCTTTTCAGTGGACGAGAGGTGGTGGGTTGGTAGTTTAAATAGATTGAATCGAGTATGATAGTTGTGTGAGAATCGGAAAGGATCAAGCTTAACCTGATTTTTGTAAATAAGTTTGAGGAGGGAGAAAACATACAGGGCGGGCAATGTTAGTAGACCAAGTCGTCTAAATTGTCCCCTGCAAGACTCGCGGATGGATAAGTCTGCCAGGATCCTGAGAGCCCTCTTCTGAAGAAGGAAGACTTTACTGAGGGACTTCTCAGTGCTGCCCCAGACGGCGATGCCATAGGCTACGTGACTATAAAAATGTCCATAATATGCAGAGAGCAGAATATTATGGGAGACAGTGTGTTGGAGTCGTCTCAAAAGGAAACAGGTGTTTAAAATAGTACATTATTAAAAATTACTTTGGATTTTAATTATTGTGTTATAATATTGTTATTGTTAATACATATTTCATTTGTACCTAAACTGTACGCACATGATGTCTGTTGGCATGCGCCAGGAAAGGAACCAACGCTTGTGGTTTCGTCGCGCCTAAGGGCGATAGATTCTATTCGAGATTCTTGTGAGGTAAACGCGAGAGAGCGGATGCAAATAGGCATCATGCATATCCTCCGATAAATAATTATTCAATAAATCATTTTATAAACAAATCCTCACTATTACTTGATTAAGATACACTGAACAAAAGTTACCCAATTTTTCTACATGGTCCTTCGAGTCATATTAATAATAATAATTGAACAAAACAGCAAATTAAATCAAAGTGAAATCATCCGATCTTCATAATAGCAGAAATACCTACAGCGTAGTTGGTCGACGCTCACCAGACAAGGGATTCAAGGTCGACATCCAGACGGCTGGTGCTGGTGCTGGTGATGTAAACAGCTACTCTATTCTATTATGTAAGTCCGTTCCATGATTTTATTCCCATTTCTTTCACATTTAATAAAATACCTACCTACCTTTCAACGCTAGGTTTACAACTGTTTCCACCAGTATTAAAAAATAGGTACTTACATCTAATTAAATTCAAACTATTATCTAAGTAAAGAGATTGCTCTAAATTAAATTCGATTTATTAAAACATTACATTTAGGCAAGCAATCCAAAATACGAAAATGGCTGAAAATAATCGTAAAAGAGGCGCTTTAAAAGCCAAAATGACGTCATTTTCTAAATTTTTAGATAAATTAGTTTTACAGACAGTAGTACCGGGGGAAACATTGCAAATTGATGATCTTTCTATTATTGAATTAACGGTAAGAGCGAATAAATTCGACACGATTATTGACGAATTTCAAGAAATACAAGATTTAATTGAAGGTGAATGCAAGGAAAGTGAACTGGAAAAGGAGTATGCAGAACGTGAAGCGTTTGAAGACAATTTCTATCTATTAATATCAAAGGCGAAAACAATTCTCAAAAAATTTGACAAAACAAATTCAGATACCAAACCGTCCACGTCTGCAGAAACAAAAACAATAATGCAAAACAATGAAGTTCCAATTCCACCTCACGTTCCTTCAAATAATTATGTCAAATTACCTGTCATCGAATTACCCAAATTTGAGGGTTCATATGCTTCTTGGCTAGAGTTCAGGGATACCTATGAGTCTATGATACATCAAAATGAAAGCATTCCCGAAATACAAAAATTTCATTATCTTAGGGCGTCCCTGGAAGGTAGTGCTGCGGTAGTAATTAAATCATTAGAATTTACCTCCAGCAATTACAAGGTGGCTTGGCAAGCATTATTAGAGCGATATGACAATAATCGTCTGCTAATATTTAATCACGTTAAGGCTCTTTTTGATATAGAGCAAATACCTAAAGAATCTTATCAAAGCATAAGAAAAATACTTGATACACTCTCCAAAAATCTTAATGCTCTCAGTAATTTAGGGCAACCCACAAATCAATGGGATACGCTTATAGTTTATATGATTTCAACAAAGTTAGATAATGTAACTTTGAGAGAGTGGGAAAAATACAAGGCTGATCGCGAAACACCTGATCTAGACGATCTCAAATCATTTTTAAAATCAAGAGCAGATCTTCTAGAAACTTTGCAGATAAATAATTCCGATAAACGGTCATTCAGGTCAAATACGAAAAGTTTCTTGTGCACAGAAAGTGAAGAACCAATGACATATAATATCAGTTGTAAAATTTGTAATAAAAGTCATTATATGCAAAATTGCGCAGAATTTTTGAAACTGCCAGTAAGCGAAAGGGTAGCTAGAACCAAAAGCTTACGGTTATGCATCAATTGTTTTAGACCGGGGCATTTTAATAAAATCTGTCGTAGAACTACTTGTAAAAAATGCAATTCGAAGCATCACACACTGTTGCACATAGATTACGACAGGAAGGCAGACACTACTGAAAATTCCAATAACTTAGCCGTTACTTCGTCTTCGCTGTCGTCAAGCAATGTTGTCGAAAATGTTTTACTTTCAACTGCTTTAGCTCAGATTTTGGACAAACACAACAATGTGCATACGGTTCGAATTTTATTAGATTCGGGATCACAGTCGAGTTACATAACTAATGACTGCTGTAAACGATTAAAATTAAACACTCATGAGACAAATATTACTGTCGTTGGTCTAAATAGCAGCACAACACAAATCGACTCAAAATGTGAAGTTGTCTTGCAATCATGTCATACAGATTTTACTGTTAAATTATCTGCACTTGTCATTCCCGAGATTACTGGTTATTTACCAAACATTAAATTGAATGTTTCAAATTTCAATATTCCGAAAAACATCAAATTAGCAGACCCAGACTTCCACAAACCACAAAAAATTGATTTGCTAATAGGAGCAGACTTATTTTGGAAACTCATTTGCATAGGTCAAATTCATTTAGGACAAAATAAGCCTCTGCTTCAGAAGACGAGGTTTGGCTGGGTGATGTCTGGTCCTGTTCCAGGAGGGCAAGGGCCAGTTCTGCATTGTAATTTCAGTAAAAGTTCGGATATTCAAAATCAACTATCTCGTTTTTGGGAGCTTGAGGAATGCATTCCAACAAAGACATATTCCCAGGACGAAATTGCTTGCGAAAAACATTTCATTGAAAATACAAAACGCACAGATGACGGGAGGTTTATTGTTAAACTACCCCTAAAGAATTCGGTTCAAAATTTAGGCGAATCTTTTGAGCAGGCAAAACAACGATTTATTTCTTTAGAGAGAAAATTAAAATCAAATCCTTCGTTAAAAGAGCATTATATCGCTTTCATGCGCGAGTATCGTGAACTGGGTCATATGAGCAAAATCGAAAATCGAAATACGGAATCAGCTGTTTATTATATGCCTCACCACGCGGTGGTGCGTGAAGAGAGCCTCACAACTCAAGTTAGAGTGGTTTTCGATGCTTCGGCGCCAACGACCAGCGGACTATCATTAAATAATTTACAATTAGTCGGTCCAGCTGTTCAAAGCGAATTATTGTCTATATTATTAAGATTCAGGCAATATCCATACGTCGTAGCCGGGGACGTCGCAAAAATGTACAGGCAAATTTTGATCGATCCTGATCAGAGATCACTTCAACGCATACTGTGGCGAGAAGATCCAGCTGATTCACTGGACGTGTACGAATTAAATACGGTGACCTACGGTACGACTGCCGCATCATTTCTAGCGATTCGCTGCTTAATCCAACTAGCACAGGAGAACGAAAGCAAATTTCCAGATCTAGCCGAAATTATAAGATCCGACTTTTACGTTGATGACCTGTTGAGCGGTGCTGATTCAGCAGAAGGAGCTGCATTAATTGCAAAAGGAGTTTCAGAAATATTACAACAGGGAAAATTCGAGTTGCGTAAATTTTACTCAAACGATAAATCGGTTCTTAAATACGTTCAGACTAATGATTCGTCTCCTAATAAAGTAATCGAATTCGGTGCAGATGAAAACGCAAAAACTCTAGGACTAATTTGGTGTCCTAATTCCGATTTGCTCATGTATAATACAAATAAATTGCCTGAAAATAAAACCGTTACTAAACGCAGCATTCTTTCATGTATTGCTCAAATATTCGACCCCCTGGGGTTGCTAGCTCCATGCATAATTTTGGTTAAAATTTTATTGCAGAAATTATGGCTAGAGAAAATTTCTTGGGACGAAGGGTTGCCTGCTCATTTAGACACATTCTGGCGCGAATTTCGTGCTGATCTATCTGCCCTGAATTATTTAAAGATTCCTAGGCATGTCGTCTGCAAGAATTATAAAATTATTGAAATTCACGGATTTGCGGATGCATCCGAAAAGGCTTATGGTGGCTGTATATTTGTAAGGTCAGTAGATTTTGGCGGAAATATTTCGGTTAACCTGCTTTGCGCAAAAACAAAGGTCGCTCCATTAAAGCCTGTTAGCTTACCGCGTCTAGAGCTATGTGCAGCACTAACTTTATCAAGGTTAGTGGATAAAACGTCAAAGGCATTGCGCATAAACATAAATGAGCGAATGTTTTGGTCCGATTCGACCATCGTTCTTGCATGGTTGAAAACAGAGCCAAGTCGTTTAAAAACCTTTGTCTGTAGCCGCGTAGCAGAAATTCAGGAACTTTCTAAGAACGATATTTGGAGACATGTGTCCAGCAAAGATAACCCGGCAGATATATTGTCTCGCGGGGCTAAACCTACAATTATTAAGGATTTGAAGTTATGGTGGCACGGGCCAGCATGGTTATCAAAATCTCGATCTGATTGGCCTCAAAGTAAAACAGAAACCGTAGTTGAGATACCAGAAGTTCGAACCAAAACACAAGGTTTTCCTACACAAAGTCTACTGCAGTTCCCTTTTCAAAATTATTCATCTCTCTTGAAGCTGAAACGTATTACTGCTTGGACTTTGAGATTTTACTATAACTGTCGCGCGCGCGTAAGCAAATTGAAGGACACTCAACTTCGATCAGGTTCTCTTAGTGTAAATGAATTAAACGAGTCCATGAATCATCTAATTAAGATAGCCCAGGAACAGTCCTTTCCTGGCGAAATTAACGATTTAAAGAAAAATGCACCTTTAAACTCTAAAAGTAGATTGCTAGGGTTGCATCCATTTTTGGATGCTAACGGAATTATTAGAGTGGGAGGCCGTCTTCAGCATTCGGAATTCCCTTTCGACAAAAAACACCCAATCGTGTTATGTTCGAAACATTATTTTACTAAACTATTAATGCGGTATGAACACGTTCGCCTAATGCATGCCGGTCCCCAACAATTATTAGCCGCAATTAGAGAACGATTTTGGCCTATCTTAGGACGAAATGCAGTAAAGCAAGTTGTCAAAGAATGCATAACTTGTTTTAGATACAGACCAAATTCAGTTCAGCCTGTCATGGGTGATTTACCAAAACCACGTATCCTTCCAGGGCCACCTTTTAGTACCTCTGGAATAGATTATGCCGGTCCATTTTCGATTAAAGACCGCAAAGGTCGTGGTTCCAAAATTAGCAAATGTTACATCGGCTTATTCGTATGCTTTGCAACCAAAGCTATTCATTTAGAATTAATTACCGACCTGACTAAGGATGCTTTTATTTTGGCGCTGAAAAGATTCATAGCACGACGAGGAAAACCTTCCAGAATTTTTTCGGACAATGGCTCTAATTTTACCTCCGCCTACTCTGAATTAAAATTATTAGGAGAATTTCTGTTAAAATCCAAGGGGGAACTAACTGAAAATTTAATAAATGAAGTCATCGATTGGCAATTTATCCCCCCTTATTCTCCTCATTTTGGGGGCCTGTGGGAGGCCGGAGTGAAATCAGTAAAGGTACACCTTAAGAGAGTTTTAGGTCATTCTAACCTAACATTTGAAGAATTTTACACCTTACTAGTGCAGGTGGAAGCGGTTGTTAATTCTAGGCCTCTATTTCCTATGTCTGCCGATCCTTCGGACTTGGCGCCGTTAACACCGGCGCATTTTTTGATTGGACGACCCTTAGTAGCCTTGACAGAACCCAACATCCAGGACATTCAAGTGAATCGGCTGTCACGATTTCAATTAATACAACAAATGCAGCAGCACTTCTGGAACCGTTGGTACAAGGAATACATATCGGAACTTCAAACTCGCACCAAGTGGAAGTCTACAAAAGGTGAACTGGCGATTGGTGCGCTAGTTATCATCAAAGACGACAAGCTGCCCCCACAACATTGGAGGTTGGGACGAGTAATACAGCTACATCCAGGAGCTGATGGCTTATCTCGAGTTGCAACAATAAAAACTTCCACTGGTGAAGTGAAACGGTGTTTTTCTAAGTTGTGTCCATTGCCTATGAGTGACATTACTTAAAGTTGTTTAGAAAATCCCCTATACTGGGTCTTTCCAAGGCCGGGGGCATGTTTAAAATAGTACATTATAAAAATTACTTTGGATTTTAATTATTGTGTTATAATATTGTTATTGTTAATACATATTTCATTTGTACCTAAACTGTACGCACATGATGTCTGTTGGCATGCGCCAGGAAAGGAACCAACGCTTGTGGTTTCGTCGCGCCTAAGGGCGATAGATTCTATTCGAGATTCTTGTGAGGTAAACGCGAGAGAGCGGATGCAAATAGGCATCATGCATATCCTCCGATAAATAATTATTCAATAAATCATTTTATAAACAAATCCTCACTATTACTTGATTAAGATACACTGAACAAAAGTTACCCAATTTTTCTACAACAGGAGCTAGCTAGTCGGTGGCATAAGAGGTCTGTGTGAACTGCCCAGTTTAGATTTTGATCGATGTGAAAGCCTAAAAATTTCACGACCTCTTTGGGCTTAATCAGGGAGTTTTCATTCGGGATGTCAGGTAGGGGTGGTAGACGTGATCCGGAAGAATGAAAGTCTATCAATTCAGTTTTTGTCAAGTTCAGTTTTAGTCTATTGACTCTAAGCCATGTAGAGGCTTTTTCCAGCGGGTCTTGAACGGTTGATATAATTTCCGACATGTCGCTTGTCTTTATCTTAATGAGAATGGATGTATCGTCTGCATAGTTAACACAGATGGAATTTGAAGATATTATTTTGGGACCTAATTCGTTGATGAAAATGAGGAACAGGAGTGGACCAAGGACACTGCCCTGTGGAACTCCGGACGAGACAGGAGCTAAGAGGGACCTGGTCACTCGGCCATCTGACCCAATCAATTCCACCGCCTGAGTTCGACCCTGCAAGTAACTGGAGAACCAGGAGAGGGCCAGTCCGCGTATACCCACAGACTGCAGTCTTAGAAGGAGGCACTCATGACACACACTGTCGAATGCCTTGGAGAGGTCCAGAAGCCATCCTACCATGCGGATGCCGTCCTCCATTCCCCCAGAGATATACTCCGTCAGTTGGACAAGAGCAGTCTCAGTAGATCTGTTCCTTAAGAAACCATGCTGGGAGTCAGACAGAGTCCCAGTCTTTCCAAGAAAGTCTAAGAGACGGTGGGAAACCAGTGACTCAATAATTTTGTCAAAGACCGAAAGCGGCTAATCGGTCTGTAATTCTCGGGATTTTTACCGTCGCCTTTTTTGAAAATTGGTTTAACGAGTGCGGCTTTGAGTTGTTCGGGGAATACACCAGTCAGAAAGGAGCTATTTATAATATCTGCGAGTGGATGAGCCAGGACGGATATGCAGTGTTTGGCAATGAAGGAGGGAATCTCATCTAGGCCCGATGACATTTTGCACTTAAACCTGAGGACGACGCGATTGATTTCCTCGGGTGAAGTGGGGTAGAACATGAATGACGAAGAAACAGAGGTTGATACGTTAGAACCATGAGTATGATTGTAGACGAGGGAATCATTTCAGAGAAAAACGCTATTAAGCATTTCGGACATTTCCTCAGGATCCTCCGAAGTTGTACCCTGAAAGTTCAGCTCTACGATTTTTTGAGAACGGGTCGCCGACTGGCGGTGTTTGTTTATTAGGGTCCACCCAGATTTAATTGGATTTTCAGATTCGCTAATGAAGATATCATTGCGTCGTTTTGTTTCCTGCCTTATCAAGTACTTAAACTTTCGTTGCAGACTAATGAGTTGTGATTTGAACTGGGCGTTGGAGGTATTTTTCAGATGGCTGAGGAGATTAATTTTGTCGTAGAGTTGGCAATTCTGAATGAGACCTTTCTCGTAAGGTCTCCAAATTGTTGAAGCATACATTAATTTCGAGTATTTCAGTATCCCTATTTTCCAGTATGCCTAGTTGTCACAATCTATTCCAAACTACCGTCACTAATATTTGGTAGTGGACACAAAAACTCATTACCCATTAGTCCGTGAAATAAGAGTCTTCGTCTGTTTAGTGTCTATGTTATATTATTTTAACAGAGTGCGTAAGGGAGCTCAAAAAAACATTGCCTGTGAACGCCAAGCTCATATTCTTCCACAGCCACTTAATTGTTGATATAGTTTAAAAAATCTTTTCAAATACCCTTGTTTGACCAACAACTCATAACCTTACATCATTTCAAGATATGTCCACACTGAAGCGACATTCAGGAACACTTTGTTGATCTCGATATTCCATGTTTCCAGATAAATTGCTGTTTGTTGCCCATGTTACTGAAGGTTTCTCCAAGTTTCTCTTGCTAGTGGCAACAGTTGTCGCTTGTTGAGTCAAAAAGTTGAGCAAATCCAGAAGAAATTTTATTACACACACTCAAAAGTACCAGCTGTCCAATTTTGTAGCTTCAGTAGAAACTGAGTGTTTCTACGAGTTGCTCTTTGTTGCAAGGAACCACAAAAAATTCTTGAATGTTGCGCGAATGTAGACGTAGCTCTAGGTACTAGAATTCTTATAAAACTTCTCTACTGGCAACTCTAAAACAACTTCTCTACTGGATCCGTATTATATTTTATTATAACGTTCTATTATTGAAAGTTCTAATACTCTTCATTTCACATACCTTGTAACAAAACTACCACTAGGTATGCAAATACTGTGTTCAGTCAAGGAATTAATCATGTCATTAAAGAGCATCTTGTAACACTTATATGTATAACAAAACGCGGGATTAGTGTTTCCTGAAGTCTTGCCCCGTAGAGGAAAGTAAGCGGCCTAGTTGAGGGTTTACAGGAAGTTTCAGTTGTAACTTGAAAGTTTCTTGGCCATAATTTCGGTTACCCTGATCGCTTAATCTGTTGAAAAGGGGTAGTTTTAGATATCCGAAAAAGAGGAAAATAATAGCGCGTCAAATGTGGGGTTAAATAAAAGTTGAAGAGGAGTTTTACCGGGGACCATTTATCCAGTTATCGGCGTCGAAGAGACACAGTAAGCTTATTGACTTAAGGCGAATCTTTATAATTAGTTATCGGCTTTGGTTGAGCGGAACAATGCGTGTTGTGCGTTCTAAACATAAATCCCCCTCTTGCTTTGGCATCATAGGCATTCTTATAGGAAGATTTTCATCTTCATGGTGTTCTTATAAACTCATTAATTTGATTAAGCTCACCTAATTCGCCTAAATGCGGTTTCGGTTCAGCTAATATCTTGAAATTGAATTCCTATTGAACCCGAAATTATTTAACTTTAAGATGGAGATTTTTGTTTCATTAGAGATAACGTTTTAGTGGCAGTTTAAACCAGAGGGGATTAATCGACTTGAATAAGTTAACTGTACTTCTTTCATTGTTTGCTTTTTAAAGTTCCATTCTTCTTGCTATAACATATACATTATTCTACATGAGTGGTAGGTATAAGATACCTAATGGTATAGAGGGAAAAGTGGTCTCGGAGAGTCGAGTGGGCTCTCATTCCAGCGTGTCATTAATTGCAACTGAGCGTATTAAATTGTGTGATATGTGAGATTCGCATTAACGGGAAGAGTCTCGGTAAATCATTAGCTAATGAACATGCAGGAAATAATTGAGAATGGAATTAAGCTCATGGAGAAACTATGTGTCTACGCGATGTCATTGTCTTGATTAACATTCGTCATTTGTGGGGGATATTTTACCTTATTCCGTAGGTAGGTACACTTGATTAGTTCATTTATTAACGTTCTCTGGACGTACGGCTGAGTCGCTATTTTGAGAAAATGAAGTTTACAAAGTACGTAATTGTTTTATTCGTTGAACTCTTTTCTTATAACCTATGCTGATGACACAAGGCTCTTTTACTTATTCGCCTTATGTTGATATGCAAACTTCTTAACTTCTCTTCCACAATTTCGTCGCGATATGTCTTTGAATTTCTCTTTCAGAACGACGAGTACAATAATTTAGTTGAGTCGAGCGCCGACGTGAGAGGAGATGGAAAATGCTTCTCAATTATTTTTCTATTCAAACTGCTTAATGGCATTCTTGACTGAACATCTCTAGGCATAGCTCACTTCAACCTCACAGCCGAAGCCGACACACATTCTGGAAGCCGTCATTCCTTCTAAAGATCCTTCCGAACTGCTCGAAACTTTGCAGTATAACTCCAATTTGTATGATATCATTGTCTGTGACGGCATAACTAACTCTACCCGTCTCTGTCTCTTTCTCGTCTCAATCATTCGCTTCACACATAAAAACTTTACCTCTAAATTGCAACAAATGCAACATTACAATAAACAAAATCTCGAACATGATAATAATATTATATTTATAAATTATGTTGCCATGGTGACTAAAAATAACAGTCTCTTAACTGTTAATAGAATCAAACCAAATTGTATGTAGGTAGGTAACATAAAAATATTAAAGATCCTTAAATCATCATTGATCTTCGTTATTATATTTATTATGCCATTCATAAATTTACTAATACCTATGTAGATATATACTTTTTAAAAGGTCGTAATCGAAGCAATAAAAAGACGTGAAACTGTTGCTGCGCTTATGGCCCGCGGCAAGCAAGAAGCATTTATCAAAAAGAGGAATTTAATGCCAATAAGAGATGGGCAGGCGTGCTTTCCGATAGAATAACTGTCATATGACATTTCGAAAATTGGAAAACCCAGCACATTTATTCTGAAGTAAATTGAATCATCATGTATTTAGGGAATTATAAAAGGAATCCTATACGTTGAAGAAACTTCAGTCGTGTCGTGTTGTAGTTTTCTTCGATCCTGTTTCCACACAGCGAATTGCAGTTGGAGCTCGGTGATAAAAAGGTGTTACATCTTGAAATACGTGAAAGGGGATGTTACGCTGACAATACGTTACGACATTTCCCGGTGAGACATATATTATGAAGTAATTTGAGAGAGTATTACTTGTGCCTGTTCTGTTGTGGATCAAATTTTTGAGCGAACTTTGATTTTTCTAATCACGCTACGAATAAAGTTCGTGTTCCATTATTTTCTGACAGGCAACATTATTTATTATTACGTTTCAGTCAATTAGCCAAAAACGGGGAATTTAATAAGGTTATCATAAAATCCGTCTGGCACCATGGATTTATATTCAATGTTAGGTTGAAATATTGGACTAATAGAACCAATGTCTGCTGTCCATTTCTATTATTACTGCGGGATATTAATTCTTGGAAGGATATGACTTGTAAACTGATTTCATAAAATTAAAAGCGCTGCAAAATTTCATGTCGAATTGGCTTCCGTTCATACGTCAATTCAAAAATTAATTACTGCGGCAGTTAGCAAAAATGCTCTATTCATCTATGAATCCTGAATCGAAATTAATTACATTGGAATTTGCAAATTACAAAAAATTTGACATAAAACGCGAAGTAGTTAAATTAAGTACGTTAGTATAATGCGAAAGTAATAGAGTTGGAATAAAATCGATAACAGAATAGCCTTTTCAACCCATAAAAATTCTAAGATAGATATCAATATAAATTGGTTACACATTTATTTTCATATTTCCTCATAATATATTACTTTACGTCTCTATAAGAAGAGACTGCATTGATGTTCTTAAAGAATCTCAAGAAATAATTTATCTAGTCCTTGGATTTATGTCGTAATTTATTTTATATAACGAATGTACTTCCCGACACAACGGGAAGCGGACACTGTATCGTCCTGTATGTAAAATATAAAAGTATAACACCAGCATGTTTATAAGGCTTAACGAGGGTTTCAGCCCAACGAAGCAAAGGGAATTAAATTCCTGTTTTAGGACAATTTAATAGGGAAAATGCACCCTGTTGGTTCTCAATTGTCTTGTAGGGTGGAAGGGTCTAATAAATAAATTGCAATCAACGTATACGAGATCCGTTCCGCAGAAAACCCTAATTTGATGGAAACATTTCAGAGAGCTAAATCATATAACATCTAAATACGGAGTAAATTGACCGAGCTTTTAGACTAGCACTTTTACCACCAAACGCCTTTCATCACTAAACGCAATTTTGATCCGCTCAATATATACCTAACAAAATAATTTAGACACAATTCGCTTCGTTGTGTTTCAATAAATTGCAAAATACTCATTTTCGCACGATAGACAAAATATTTTAAATTAATACTTGATTATTTCGGTTTCAGTCATGTATTAGTCGAGACACTGGAATTATTCTACCTGCCAAAATTTGAACTTATTAGTGCTCTATAACTTAAGAGCGATGCGAGATATATACAGGCGAGTATACAGACTATTATACAGGGTGTTACAAAAAAGGAGGTCAAGCTAAAGTAAATAAAAAAAAAGTTTTTTATCAATAACTCCGTTATTTTTTAAGATACTCACTTGAAAATTTGCATAGCCTTCTTTCTTATGCAGACATACATTTTTAGGAAAAAAAAATCAAAGAAAATCCAAGCGCGAGCGCACGAAAGGGGGTTTATGGCAGACCTTGGCCCCCCAACATTTTTCTGCGTACGCCTATGGCTCTGATGTATGTTTTTTTTTTATTAAGCGTTTATTTGTTTTACTATCCTCACTCTTTATCATTTTGATTTAGGCCTTCGTTTACGAGATATATCAACATGTTTGGGTGTGTGTCATTGATCAACTTACTGATATTTAAATTTCCCAATTTTTTTTGCAGGGAAATGGATTGAAGCGTGGTTTATCTCTCTAGGGGGTGGTTTTTGGCCGTTTTGAGGGGTTGCGCAACCCCAAAGAGAAATTCTGACAACGGCATCGTGTTCAGCATCCTCTAAAACGGGGGGGGGGGGGGGGGGGGGGGGTAAAGTAATCTTGTTCCGGCTCAAAATATTTACAATTTTCGGGTTTTTTTCCGACTCACACACGCTACTATTGTTAGAAGTTATAGTGTTTATTTTGAATTTATTTTATAATGGGTTTTTGAGACATAATTATCTTATTTTCGAGGTTATTTTTGTAAGACTCATAAAAATAAAAAAATGATTTTCCTTCGTATCCTTAGTTTTATTTATATTTGTTGTCTATTGTAGGTCTTAGAAAATTCCAAATTATATTACAGAATTCTGTATATGAGGTGGTAGATTCAAGCCCGTTTCTGTAACCCTTCTAACACCCGATTTTTTTAATTTTAAATTTAACACAGTTTAAAAAAAAAATATACTAAAATGTTTCAAGATCAGCATCAGTTAATGAATTAGTATAGTAAAATATAGCCTGCGAGAATTAGGGGAATTAGTAGGAAATTAGGGGAATTACTAGGGAATTAGGGGAATTACTAGGGAATTAGGGGAATTACTAGGGAATTAGGGGAATTACTAGGGAATTAGAAAGAATCTTGGGAATTAGTGTACAAAATTTTTTCTGCGGTTTACCCCTCGACTAGAACCCATGATTTCCTATTTGTTATTCATTTTTGCTCGAGCATTCCACTCCTAAAGAAATATTTATAAGGTACCGGTAAGATTGTCGATTGACACCCTCTGTTCCCCTCCACTAAGTCAGGTCATTGGTCACGTTAGGATTTTTTTCTTAAAATTTTACTTTTCTTCTTTAATTTTCTTGAAATTTCAAGGGGAAAAAACCTACCCTGATCTACCTTAGATCTACCTAAGACCTACTACAATAGACAACAAATATAAATAAAACTAAGGATACGGAGAAAAATTATTTTTTTATTTTTATGAGTTTTACAAAAATAACCTCGAAAATAAGATAATTATGTCTCAAAAACCCATTGTAAAATAAATTCAAAATAAACACTATAACTTCTAATAATATAGTAGCGTGTGTGAGTCGGAAAAAAACCCGAAAATTGTAAATATTTTGAGCCGGAAAAAGATCACTTTCCCCCCCCCCCTCCCCCGTTTTCGAGGATGCTGAACACGATGCCGTTGTCAGAATTTCTCTTTGGGGTTGCGCAATCCCTCAAAACGGCCAAAAACCACCCCCTAGAGAGATAAACCGCGCTTCAATCCATTTCCCTGCAAAAAAAATTGGGAAATTTAAATATCAGTAAGTTGATCAATGACACACACCCAAACATGTTGATATATCTCGTAAACGAAGGCCTAAATCAAAATGATATAAGAGTGAGGATAGTAAAACAAATAAACGCTCAATCAAAAAAATCATACATCAGAGCCATAGGCGTACGCAGAAAAATGTTGGGGGCCAAGGTCTGCCATAAACCCCCTTTCGTTCGCTCGCGCTTGGATTTTCTTTGATTTTTTTCCCTAAAAATGTGTGTCTGCATAAGAAAGAAGGCTATGCAAATTTTCAAGTGAGTATCTTGAAAAATAACGGAGTTATTGATAAAAAACTTTTTTTTTATTTAAAGTTCGCCACCCTGTATCTTGGAAATGGGACGCCTATGTGAAAAATGGCATAAAGAAAGTGTCATTATTTTTGGCCCAGCAATCTGTGGCCAAGAGCTTGGCCTCCTTTTTTGTATCACCCTGTATAAATTCCGGTAAACTCCGGCAAACGGTAGAACATGTAAAAATAATTGTATTTTTTCTATAAAGCTTTGCTATAAAACGCTTTATTTTTGAAATACAGTGCGACAACAATAAGACAGATACAACATTTACTTTTATTAAGAAATCGTATTTTTCGAAATATGTTAAATAATTGTTGAAATTTAGCAGTTTCGTTTGCTGTAGTAAGGGGCTAATTTAGCTTTAAATAGATTAACATTATTAAGTCCAGTGGCATCCTGGTAAGAACCTCAATGAGTATATTATTTTGGAAAAACTTTTAAAACACGTACGTCAATGGCTTTTTTTAATTTTATTTTATTTTTCAGATCAAGCAACTAAAAATAAAACTTTTATGACAATTGACTTTTCTTCGTTACATATTATTGAATGTGTTACATTTATGTTACATGTATTACATGTGCTACATGTGATTAATTTACAAAATGCTACATTATATTATTATGAGAATATAAACAAAATATTATATATATAAAAAAAAAGATTTCCCCGTGTTTCTTGTATGTGTGGGTCAGGAATATGCATTTAGGTAGATGGATTCTATTTTTTATTTCAAAAACGAAGCATAAGATACGAAAAAAATCCAATGAACAAAAATTTGTACTTGTAGTTGCTTAATACAAGTACATACATTAAAAAAAAAAACATTCGCGTAGGTACGTGTTATGAAAGTTTTTTCAAAATAATATTCGATGAGGTGCTTACCGAGACGCCACTAGACTTAATATCTATTTTAATCTATTTAGGGCTAAATTAGCCCCTTACTAAAGCAAACAAAACTGACAAATTTCAACAATATGGGAAAAAAAGTATAGCAATAAAAGTATGTATATTTAAAAATTTTTCGAAGAATACGATTATTTAATAAAAGTTTATCACCAACACAAGAAAAAGATACATATTTTTTTACGTGTTTTACCGTTTGCCGGAGTTATGAACATACAAACCTGTGTATACAGGGTGTATCTAAATAACAGCGAAAAAATTTAAGAGCTGATTCTTTGGTCAAAAATAAACAAAAAATTTCGTATAAACGTGTGTCTAGAAATGCACCCTTTTTGAGATACAGGGTGTCAAAAAAAGATTATTTTACCAGTTTTTTGAAGATATTTGGGGAACCGTTTGAGATATGAAACTCACCTTTTGTAAATGTCATATCATTGATATTTATAGCTACTTTTTTAATACTGAGTTTTTTCATGTGTCATTATAGCGGAGATCTCAGAAATGAGCGAAGTTTTTTTGCCCTTAATTTTTCGACACTTGTCTTGAAACATTCAAAGCGAGTTTTTAATCGTAAATGCCCGTTTTTCTCGAAAATGACTCACGTTAGCAGTTATAACCAAGAGTATCTTTTTGTGTAGAAAACATTGACGGTTAAAAGTGTGCTTTTAAAATATCAATTTGCCCAGTGTCGTAGATATTAGGGGCTAAAAAATCCCCCAACCCTAAAAATCTCCGGCACTGGCATACTTAAAAAAGGTAGTTAGCATTAAAATAGTTGCTAATATCAATGATAAGATCTGTACAAAAGCTGAATTCTGTGTCTTATAAGGTTCCCGAGACATCTTCAAAAAACTCGAAAAACAATCTTTTTTTGACACCCTGTATCTCAAAAAGGGTGCATATCCAGACACACGTTAATAGGAAATTTTTTGTTTATTTTTTATCAAAGAATCATCCCCTAAATTTTTTCGGTGTTATTTAGATACACCCTGTATACACGGTGAGTCATGAAGAATTTCACAAAGTTCTACCATATGTGCAGTCCCTTAAGGGGAATATCATGGGACCCTTAAAAAGTGTCAACGACACTTTTCTGTTACTATAGAGCACGGTGTAAGATGTAAGATATATCTTACACCGTGCTATAAAGGTGATTTGTGAATATTAAAAAATATTCGCATTTGACTATAATTCTACACGGATCATTAGAATTTTCTAATTTTTGGTGCAACTGTATCCCGTTATCTAGCATTCGATAAGCGTTTTCTAAACTTGGAAATGCCAGGACCGGTTCAAGGTATTGATTGGGAAAAAATTGATTCGTACTAAGGAGTTCACTCTGTACGCGATTTAAAAAAAATATAATTATTGATTTTCAAAGTGCACAACCAGGCAATGAAATTTGTGTTGGTATGAAATTTTTGTTACCTACATAATTCCTGATAGAATGGAATAGATAGAAAGTAAACTAAATTACAAAATTGACCACATTTTTACATTTTTTTAACTCAAAACTGAAATATTTATTGGACCGTTGCCAGACTTTTTACCACTCTTATAATAAATTAACGAAATCCACCATTCCACCACTTGCACGGATAGACGGGAATATTATTGCATCGATGGCTACTTAGATATTTGTAGGTATATCTACTTACCGATCTCAACTTTGCAATCGCAAAAAATTCAACGATTTAATTTTTATCTTTATTTAGGATTATGATTTTTTTTTTTTTTTGTTGGCTTTACTATGATTTTTCGGCCTGTCATTCTTTTATCGATATAATTTTATTTAATTTTATTTTTTGTAAAAAGCTGACAGGTGTATTATAATGAGATCAGCGAATCCGTATGATTTCATTATGAAACCGCGGTGAACAAATAATTATAAGAAACCAGCGGGGGGAACCAATTTTGGCAAGAAACTTCGTTGATATATTGAGTTACTGAAAATCGCTGCAAACCAGAACGTATATCCCGAAAAAAAACTTCAAGGTTGAATTGGTTTTATCAGTCTGAGATTTACCTTAAAAAAACTCGACTAAAACTGGAATATACCATGGACTTTGGCTTATTAATGAAAATTAGATTCAGAGAAAACTTGAGGCAAAAAATTTCAATCAAAAGTACAAAATTTCATTTGAATTCGACTTTTCTCAAGTCCCCCTTCGTATGCGTGCTCTTAAACCCCACGGTTTTTCTATAATTATTCTTCGATTAATTATTTTCATTACCCGGTGATACTTGAATCCCGCGCTGACCTCCCGTTTGTTACATGACAGTTTCCGTAACTCCCTCTTCTGAACCTCGGCTTTGTCCTGTCTACAAATTGTTATATGGGCAACCTTTTTATCACGCTTCGCTGCTGAGTGCTGAGGATATTCTCTGCAGTAACGAAGAACTAAGTAATTACATTTCATATTGCTTATTGTTGTTATTAGAAGTTCAATATTTTATTGCTGTCGAAATTGAGATTAGGAAAACAAGGGAGCCTATGCATTTTGCGTAGGATTATGAAATACATTTTCGTTGCCCGATATAAAAAAAATATGGCCCGGTTCTAATTTAGAATTTCGTTCGAATGTTGAATGTTTTTTCAACAAACTTATTCAGTTTTTCGTTGGATAAATCATTCTGAATAAAAAGAAGTTTGCTTGATTGTTCTGTTCCCGACGGCGTTATATGTTGATCTCTGGCTGGTTTGAATAAATTTAATAAAAATGTGAGAGTCGAACGCTTTCCCTAATATCTTCATACCTATTGTCTCGGATTTGAATATGACTGAGTTAATGATTCAATGATGGTTATTTGTTATTTACTTTGATAGGTGACAACTGGCAGTGGATTTGTAATGCGTAATGTCAGAATCCTATATATAGTCTAGTTATAGATGCTAAGTTAGCATGCAGCTTATGCAAGGGGAACAATTTTCCAATCGTTTTTCTCTTTCCCTTCAATCGTTTCTTTTGATTTTTTCACAGACCCACGGTGACATTTTCTATTTGTTTGTATGAAATTGGCGAGGGAGCCATCGATACTGCAAACAAGCTCATATATACGAGGGGATCTCCTAACCCCGAACAGAATACCTGATGGCAGAGAATCAATATTTGTCGTATAAACTGCATCAGCCCGGGCGTGAAATACCGACGTCATACAAATACCGCGTACCAAATATGCACAAATTGCAGCATCAATCGGGGTCACAATGTCTGACCCTCCGCCCGTTCCGGTTCCGAGTTCATCCAGTCCGACACTCGCACCCCCCGGGTTTCGTAACGGGAGACGATTCACTAAATTTCTCCCCACGTTTCCTTGAGCGTTTAGGGTAATATATAGCGAACACATTCCCAAGTCAAACACATCAGTAGCCATCAACCTCAAAACGCAACACGATTTGGCATTTACGAGTGTCATTTGTAGTGCCGGGACGAAGGGATTTTTTTTTAGGTCATGGACTTATTATGTCATCATATCATATCTAATCTCCGAAACTCCGGGGAAACAAAACATGCAAAACGAATTGCATGATTTAAAATAGCTAATACCTGCCTGCTGGGGAATGTGAATTCTGAACGGAACGAAACGGAACAGGTGACGTTTATATCTCTTACCGAATTATGGATGCAGTCCATCCGAGGAAAGGCTCATAAAAAGGAAACCTACATTTGTTCAACAGTGTATAAATTTATGCCAAATATCAATTCTCATCTAAATCACTGAACGATACGATTGATATTTTTCGGACTACCTACCTACTTCATTATTTTTCTTTCCTTTCAATTCATATCACGGTTGATTCCACACGTTACACAATATCCATGCCAGCAATGAGGACTGTTATTTTTTTCAACGACTACTCTCTGATTTTAATAAACTGAACTGAAAATTGTGTTACAATGTTAATTACAATACCGATTATTCCAGGTAAAACCTACTGAGTGTCGTATGGATGATTTAAAAGTCACTGCTAAAGCATTTTTTGCAAGATTCAGTTCAAATAAATTGGAATTTTTTTCACCACAATAAGTAAAAATATATTATATCAAATATAAATTTCATTTTCAATCGCTAGACGAAGCGATTGAATTTCTCAGGACGCGTTACATTATTTTTCTACTCGGAATCCATATCACGGATGATTCCATACGTTACATGTTATCAATCGAAGTGCAATTTTCTAAAAAGCACCTGCCTCGTGATGTGCCCGATTCAAGTAAAAGTGACACTACAGTTATTATAGAAAAATTAAATCCTAGGAAGTACCAACACCAACTAACTGAGGTACCTGCTGTACGCTTTAAAAATTACTGTTACGTTTATTATTCACGCACATAACTGTGAGATAAAATGACTCACTTGTTGTCAGGTATTTTTGCTGACATAGGAATGAGGAGACCTATCCCCAGTCAAAGCTGAAATGATTTAAATAAACCCCTTGATTGAAATTAAGATTTTCATTGTAAAAATATTTTTCAAATATTTTCAGGCTTTAAAACGCTCGTCGTAATACCATATTAAGCTGTAAAAATTTTATTCAAGTTTTATTGCTTCAATAGAATCCAGCCAAGTTAATTAATTTTTTGATCATCTCAAGGCAAACAACAAATAAAGTTTTTTGGGTCTGTTTTCAGAGGGATAATTAATCAAATTATCGAATTAAATGTTCGAAAAAACGTTACCCTTTATAAAAAAAGATGTCTAGAAATATTTATTTTTTAATATGAGCAGCACTGCGCGATGAAAATCTTTAAAAATATACTAATTTGATAAACGAGGAATTTTTTTGTTTGAGTTTTTATTATTTCAAACCTGAATTGAATAACATACTGAGACGTTTTGCTACCTTACCTTCTGGATAAAACACGGTCCTGCGTCTCTCAGTACTTACGTGGTAGAGGTATTTCACCTGGCTCTGGTTCAGATTTCTTTACCTGGTTCTAATTCGAGATCGATGAGTTTGGTTGGGAAGACACTTTTTACTACAATAAAACTCGAAATTTCTCCCATAGCTCGATATATTCTATATTTTAAGTATTGAGTAACAAGTATTTATCACAAATCAAGTTGTATGAATATTCAATGAATTTCTGTATCTTTTTTTTTCGAGCTACATGGAGGGGAAGATGGGTGCTAAGTTCCAGGAAAACCCCTCGGAAAAAACTCGCCCATCTATGAAATCACAATTTCTTCATAATTCAAATGAATTTCTATACTGAAAACGACTCATAGGCGGTCCATGGCTGGTGGAGAACAGCCTCCGTGCTGATTAGCTTCCCAATGGTCATACTGTAACAAGGAAAAAGTCAGCGTACAGAATATCGTTTTGACAAGTTTTTATTTTAAACACGTGAAGAAACTGTGCATTTTAATTACCTGATAACCTTGAAACGAACTATTTAACCCTAGAGGGGAAAAATAGTCGCTGAGAGCATGAGACAAGAAAAAACAAGGGTCGTAGGTTGAGTCGCTAGTCTAAGAGGGTCAACAATAACAAGCAGGTCAGCAGAACAACAGGTACTCTTTATTAACCTTGCAGTGGGCGCGCCAATAATTTTAACACCAGTCAGCGCGCGCGGACTCACAGTCCGCATTTCTTTGTGAGCTTGATTTTGGCACACAGTAATAAACAATTATTGAAAAAATGTAGGTCTGTTTTACACAAAATACGTACTAACCATTTAAAAAAACACACGGTAGTCGCGCGCGGACTGTCGGTCCGTAATTTCAAAAGTCGCCCAGTTACACTGCACCGATCGGCCTACAATTCGATACTAACACATATTCCCATGTATTATTGAGATACTGAAACCCACATACATACGAAATACGGGGATTCCCCGTTACAGTTGAATAATGTTCACTGCGGACTCATACTCCGCGGCGCGCCAACTGCAAACCTTTAGTGAAAAACCACAACACACGAGTAGGCGCGCGCGGACTGTCGGTCCGAAATTCAAAATTTTCCCAGTTGCACTGAACCGATCGGCGTAAAATTTGATACTAACACATATTCCCTGAAATTATGAAGATACTAGAACCCCCATCCCTAGGAAATAAGGGGATTCTAAGTTACAGCTAAATAAATGTTTCCTGCGGACTCATACTCCACGGCGCGCCCACTGCAAGGTTAAAATAAATCACAGTTATTATCACAAATTATTAACTTGAGCACGGTTAACAACAATAAGGAGCAAGAGCGTGTAGAATCTGAATGAACTGATCGGTTAAACCTTGGTAGGCAAAGGCACTTAGCTTCGTAGGGTCTTCGGAGCGAGGGTGGAAGTTTAGTTGGTGGTAAACTTCTCAGGTATCTCAGCTAACATCAGCCGGTAAACTTCTCAGGTGTCTCAGGTAACATCAGCCTTCTTGTTTGAGAGAAAAATTGCCTCCAGAGATAAAGATTGCCTCCAAGAAAAAGATTGCCTCCAGGGAAAAATTGACTCCAGGGAAAAATCAATCCGTAGGGAAAAGCTGTAATTTCATTGGTATCAGAAACACTCTTGCATTAATGAACGGTCCGATCGAGTCTGCTTGTCAAGGGTACATAGAATTATGTCCCGTCCTCAAGATAGGTTGAGATCAAAAAATGTGACTGACAAATTTTACATGCGAGCGAACTCGATCGGGTTTAAAAGCTGTAATTAAAATTAGCATACGGTATTAAGAAAATATGATCTGTATAATTCTAACGCAATTAAGAAAATCATTTTACGACACTCACCAAGCCAAAAACGTGTTCGATGTTTATAATAATTTAAGTGAAGGTTCACAACGCCATTTCGCTAAAAATTCCTGTGTTTGCGGAAATGTACCTTCCTCTAGCGAATTTAGAAGTGAAAAGAAAGTGAAAACGCAGGTATGATGATGAAACGCACCTGATTGCAACTTGACAGTCGATGTTACGAAACTCGAGGCCTCCAGTCGGCCGATGCACTAAAACCCACCATCACTCACTCGCTGCGCGCGCCCGCCGTTATTTCCGCGTTACCGACATCTAGCCGGTACGTACGAAATGTACGTTACAACCTGAATTGAGATCTACTGTGCAATTAAGTACCTGGACTGGAACTTGAAACTTCTGAGAAAATCCAGTAAGAATGGTTTTTACAGTTACAGTTTAAATTGAGTAGTTAACTGAACATCCGGTATAATAAAAAAAAATTTGGAAGTTTTTTGTTAAGTTAATTTCGAAAAGAGAACCCAAATGTCCCAAAAATCTTTTACGAAATATCTTTTTTCATAAAATGATATAGTATGTTAATTTACGAATCAAAATTATTTGCAATACAAAGTACTAGAAGATCACACAAATCATACCTATACTACTAAAAGTTTACCCACAATTTTTTTTTTAATTAGTTTTTTTGTGTCTCTTGAAAAAATGCAATTTATGGACTCTTTTCTAAATCAGCGAGTCAAAAGTAGAAAGCAGAATATAAAGTGAAAAAGTTCTCCTGAAAGCAGTAGATAATTATAGTATATTGTGTCACAATGGAAGAAAATAAGCTTTAGACGCCCGAGGCGATGGATGCACAAGCGAACGGTGCGAGACGAGGCAGCTAATAGCTAAGAGCTTATAAAGTATTTTTTGAACATATCGCCCGTAATTGTTTTTCGGCTGGCTTCAAAACGATGAAAATGGCCAAAAAAACTTAAAATTTTAAAATTATTTCATCTCAGACGTGAAGTTTTTTTTCGAAAACCTGCTAAATTACGTTTTTATTTGCTCAAACGATAGAGGTAGATTCAAATACTGACTTAAGCTGAAGTTTAATAAAATATTACCTGAAACTTCAAATTACACAAATGTCTATAGTATTACATTACATTTATCGTCAAGATTTCGATTTTTCCTATTTGTTCGTTTTTAACATTTTTCGTATTTTTTATTTAATTTTTTAGGTAGAAAGGTCATAAAAACACTATTACTAAACACTATTGTGTATAGAATTCATCAAGGCAAACAACTTTTTCGAATAACTTTTCTTAAAAAAGTCAAAAAATAAACGGGATACAGCCATTGGTAACTTACATTGGTAAACTTTTTTCGTGTCTAAGATAAGAATGACCACCATTGGGATCTCGAAAATCGTGGGGAATACAGGGTCGGTTAGATAGGGAAAAAGTTGTGCAACAAGAAGGACAATGCAATGGCAGAGAGAGATTTCAAAAATTATTTTAGATTTTTTTTGTTATTTTTAAAAAACAAAAATTTTCAATTTTAGTTTTTCTCATTCACTGACGTTATTATTGGAGATTCGGGAAAACTGAAACCAAATTTTCATTGCAGTTATTAGCCAGCTTAATTTTCGCAACATCAACTAAGCAGCCTACAATGTCATCGATTTTTGAAGGAAAATTACAATTACAATTACAATTACAAATTTCTTTATTGTACTTGAATTACAACAGTCATTGCTCAGTACAACAGCGTCATTACAGAAATTATAAAAACAAACATAAAGACAAACAGTAAAAATTTTTAAAACACACAGCAAGTCAGCATAACGCCGGGAACAGTGAGGGTCGAGACGCGCAGAGACACAAAAGAAATCAGTTCTCGATCGAGGCATAGTTCCATCTCTATGATAAGGATGGATCAAGGCTTTGAGTTTTAGGTGTTTTAATATCAGACTGCAGGTAGGGATGGGGGGTGGAAGGACAGTATATCAGAGGTAGTGTAGGGTTCCAACTCCGTGAGATGTTTCCGGAGATACGCACTGTACGCTGAGAACCCAACAGTTGCAGGATCTATTTTGAAGTGGTTCAGGTATTTGATAGATGCGTACGTGAATGTCCTTTCTGAAGACGACAGATGGTGTGTAGGAGGTTTAAACAAATTGAACCTGGTACTGTAGTGATGCGTGAATCGGTAAGGTAAAAGTCTATCCTGATTTTTGTGGATCAGTTTGAGCAGAGAGAAGACATACAAAGCAGGCACGGTAAGAAGTCCAAGCCGCCTGAAATGGCCTCTGCATGACTGCTGCATTGACAAGCCTGTCAGGATCCTAATCGCTCTCTTTTGAAGAAGAAAAACCCTTCGCAGAGATCTCTCAGACCCACCCCAGACGGCCAGCCCATAGTTCACGTGGCTGATGAAATGCCCATAATAAGCAAAGAGAAGAACCTCAGGGGACACCGTGTGCTGAAGGCGTCTAAGAAGGAAGCAGACACTAGCAAGACGACGGCACAAATGATCTGTGTGAGCCGACCAGTTTAGGTTCTGGTCGATGTGGAAGCCCAAAAACTTCACCACGCCCTTCGGCTCGATCAAGGCACCATCGGTGGGTATGGAGGGTAAAGGTGGAAGACGTGATCGGCTAGAGTGAAAATCAATCAGTTCAGTTTTGTCTAAGTTAAGTCTTAGTTCATTGGCCCCGAGCCATAAACTCGCTCTTTTCAACGGGAGTTGAATGGTATCTATCAGACTAGGAGGGTCGCCTGGTTTTATCCTAATAAGAATTGTTGTATCATCAGCATAGTTAACACAGAGTGAATTTGGGGAGGTAATTTTGGGGCCCAGATCGTTAATGAAGATAAGAAAAAGAAGTGGACCGAGAACACTACCCTGTGGCACCCCAGAGGAGACCGGAGCAAAGGGTGATCGCACAGGTCGGCCATCAGACCCAGTAATCTGAACCGCCTGTGTTCTTCCCTGTAGGTAGCTGGTAAACCAAGAAAGGGGCAATCCACGAACTCCGACATTCTCCAGTTTCCGAAGGAGGCACTCGTGGCACACACTGTCGAAGGCCTTGGAGAGATCCAAAAGCCAGCCCACAGTGCGCATCCCCTCCTCCAAACCCTGAGATATGAAGTCCGTAAGCTCTACAAGAGCCGTCTGGGTAGATCTGTTTTTAAGAAAACCATGCTGGGAGCGGGAAAGGATCTTTGTTTTGTCTAGAAAGTCAATAAGACGAGATGAGACAAGAGATTCAAGAATTTTATCAAATACCGATAGTAGACTAATCGGTCGGTAGTTTTCAGGGTTTTTGACGTCGCCCTTTTTAAAAATAGGCTTAACTAACGCTGCTTTGAGATCTTCGGGGAATACACCAGTCTGAAAGGAGCTGTTGTAAATTTCTGATAATGGCTGAGCAAGCTCAGCAATGCAATACCTGGCAACAAAAGAGGGAATCTCGTCCAAGCCCGAAGACTTCTTACTTTTAAACCTGGAAACTATTTCTATAATTTCCCGAGGCCCGAGAAAATCCATATCTTTATCAAACCTGTTCCACTGCAATGTTCACTGAATTGACATAAACAACTATACAGATTCATCAGCTTGTAGTCATTCATAAAATGAATTGTAAATTCATCAGAGAATAAACTATCTAATAAACTCTATGAATTTAAATTAAATTTACAAATACGTTTTCAAACAAAAGCGTTGATTATAAGGTTTCCCTTACTTCCTCAAGAATAATGGGTTCGGGCTCCAGCTTATTGAAATGAAATCATACCGTTTGAACATTCCGCGTTGCTTCTCCAATAATTGAAAGCCACTGAATTGGGCCCTTAGTTCTTGAGGTTTAAAATATTTATAATGGCCGTATTATTTATGCTTTTTGAAGATATGATTAATTACACTAAAGTCAGCCATTATAATATATCTAGCAGATACAATATATTATATGCGAGACATACCTATTCTAATAATTTTGAGTAGGGGTCGCCAAGTTCTTGAAAATTTCAAGATCTTGTCTTGATCTTGTCTTGATTTCAAGACAAGATCAAGACAAGAAGTAATTTTAGATTTCAAGACAGGACAAGAAATTTTATGTCAATACCAAGATTTCTTGTCAAGAAAACAAGAAATCTTGATATTTCTTGACCAACAATGAAAACGCTAAAACGTATTTATTTGTGGAAAATATAACATATTTTAACAGAACATAACATATTTTAATTTCTTGAACATAAATTTTTTGCTAGAACGATTTACAAAAATGTAAATAAAAAATAAATAAATAAATGAAAATCCTGTTGAAACTAAAGCTGCAACCTAGATTTTGAATAACAAATTTAACTCATTTTTAGATGAGAATTCATAAGCCATGAATTAAGGCACATTAGACTTCTTATGGAGTCAACGCCTAGCCGGGTTCTTGGTTTTGTTATTGTTGAAGCTGCTCTTGAAAAAAGCTTTTCCGCAGGTACAGATGTTGCTTTGCTATGTCTTAATACATAGAGTGTTTCTTACGTAATTGGGACTTTAATTATCTTGCATTTTATAGATTAATTTACAGTAATCAATAATCATAACATTGCTTAACTCAACGGGATAAGGCGTGCATTTGCGCGACGTCATTTTGCGTTCGTCAGAATAAAATTAAGATCGGGGCGATAAGCCACCAGATTGCCGTGTTAGCACGAAACGCAATGAAAAGTTCACCTATGAATCACCGGTTGATTTCAAAGATTCAAGAAATTTCAAGATCTTGAAATTTCTTGAGTCAAGACAAGATATAAGATGTCAAGAAAACGTCAAGACAAGATTTTTATTAATTTCTTGATTTTTTCTCAAGACAAGACAAGAAGTTGTTATCAAGACAAGAATTCTTGTCTTGGCGACCCCTAATTTTGAGAAATTACAGTAAAATCGTTTATATGTTTTTTTTTTCCAAAAAGTTGGCAGAATAGCCTAAAATAAAAATTGTAGACAATTGTAGCATTGCCGTTCCAGAGGGGGTAAGTGCCAAAATCAATTTTCAAAGATATTCATAAAATTGTCGAAAAAATTACATTGGAGATTATAGCCAAGTGCTCACAAGCTATTAATGTACAAATGTGTGTTTTTCAAATTTTGGCACTTGTCTTTGGAGTGGCAACGCTACAATTATGGAATGAAAAATATGTAAATGAAGATTCTCAAAATGACTACAAAATAATTCTTTATTTTCCAAAAATTTATCAACTTTTATTAATTTAAATCAAAGATTTACCAACTCTCCAAATGTAACCAAACGTTACTTATCATACATAGCAAGAATGATGTTAAACCACGGAAGATTTCCCTCACATTTGGGGAAAATCGGTATTGTCAATTCCGTCAGGTGTGGGTCTATATGATACTTACTACAAGGAAACGTTGTAACTCTCTAACTTTTCATACTGAAATAACCGTCTAGTAATTTTCTGTGGCTAATGTTTCATTCAATGCTAAAAATTCATCACACATGCAGAGGCACAAATATTGCCATTAAGTTACATGGTGTAGTGCTGAAGCATTTATAAATTACAATTATTTCTTATTTACTCGTCACGGAGTTAAACAGAGGACAAGATTAATTATGGTATAGCCTAAATTTGGCATTTTTTATAGTAAATGCTCCTTCCAAGCTAACAATGTATCATTGAATATCTGAATTTTTTCGGGGTAGGAATGAATTAAATTATTAAATGCTCAGAATATCCAGACGATATTAAGGTGTCGAAGGAAACCAACTTCAGTCATGAGAACGGTAAAAGTGTCATGATGAGCTTGATGACATCACAGCTTTGCTCCCGAGCAAGACTAGTATCAAACTTCAACACTTCTTATAACATTTTAAAAATGTAATGAAAATGACAGCGCTATTAAAAATAATTACAAGTGGCGAAATCATTCCAAAGAATAAAAAAAAGTTATTATTTTCACTAGACACATTGCTTTGATGAAATAAATGAAATTCAGAAACAGTAATTATCATCACAGTATTTCAGTATTTTCGGGCAAAATAATATAAATTCTGAATAGTTTTCTTTAACTTGCGAAATATTTGCGTGGATCTTCTTGGACGAAGAAGATGTAAAACGTGTCTATCACAATAATAGCATGAAGACTGCCGACTGCGTAACTCGAATGTTCGAGAATAAACACGTGGGATCTTTTTCATGTTCACAATGGGGAAAAGGATTAATTGAAGTTTGAGAAGTAATCGGTACGCAACCTGAGGCAACGAATTTTTTTCGCAGATCTGTTATGTCTTTCAGTATTTTTAGTTGATTGATTTCAAGAGATTTGTTTTTATTTTCAAGATTTGTTTTATCAAAGCTATAAATATATCTGGCTACTAAGGAAGACAGGGATGCCAGATTTTTTGTTCTTTGAATATGCCTTTATTAAAAACTTCAAAATAATAAAGAATAATAGTTTAGTAAACATCTGAACAATAGGCTAATAAAACTGAGAGAAATGCCAATATGAATTTAAAAAAAAATTATAAATACACGAATTATTATAAAAAAATTAGGTGTCTTGGATTTCTGGATCCAGTCAGTTGTCTTGCCAGGAGAGCCGAGGGTCGACGTGCTGAGGTTGTGGATCTCTGTTCTAGACGTCCTCGTCCATTCTATTTCCCTTGTTAGAGGACAAAACCTCCCAGATGTTAGAGGTTTTGGAAGGTTTTCCCTTGATGCAATTCTGTCGTCGTTTGAGTCAAAAAATGTTTCACGGATCATGTGTCTTGTAAGATGATATTTCTTCAATGCTAATCTGGTTAAGTTCGAAGAAGTAAATTTTGGGTCAGATTTTCATGCTTAAGTAGACAAGGTGTCATTAATTCTTTAATATAATTTTCATTGATAGGCGGCCAATAGTGAGCTTTAATTTACACATTGTTCTTTTTGGAGCATTAAGTGAAAGGTTTGCAGGGGGGCATCCACTGGTGCCTATCCTGATGGTATACCCTGCTAAGTACTGTAGGAGGTGTCTTGAAGTCAGATTCTGTGAAATCTTCTTACTTCAGGACCACTCATTTATACTTAAGGACTTTTTGAGTTTCAACTCTTATGCGTGGTATTCGAAGATCATTATTGTGGAGAGTATGATAACTGACATATCAGCGTGCCTCTGATTTCGCTCTAATTGTTTTTGGCAGAAAATTTCGTTTCATATGTTTAAACTTTTGAATTTTTCACATCCCCATAGTTGAAGCTAGTAAGAGCATATAGGTTTTAGAATGCCTTCATACAGCAAATGTTTGCTAGGGAAAGTTTAGATTTCTATCCGATGAGCAAGTACATTTTGTCATGTTTTGTGAATTAGAAACTGTAGCGGTCCAAATACCCTTATTTGAGTAACGCTAGATTGAGTAGATCGGTATTTGATTATAATCTTCCGTTCCCATCACAATTTGGGAAGAATACTTTTAATTTTGTTGATTGTACTTTAAGTTTTCGTATTTTCTTCACTACTTGTTGAATACATCGCCGATGTGATATTCGGATATTTGGTTGATGTCATGACCGTTGGATATCATGTCAAAGTGTGGTGTAGGTTAGTAACTGAATTGGCATATGCACTTGATTATTGTGGTGACACTTGAGGTTGAAATTGTGAAAAATTATGTATTGCGAAAACATTTTAATGTTGCCAGACTATAGTTAATATTCATCATTGTTTGCCATGGCAGATACTTGTTCAGGTGTTCCTTGAAGTTATTTCACTTTGGTATAAAAACTATATAATAAGCTCACTTGATTTATTGTACTTAAGTACTTATAGCGAATAAGGTAATACACGTCACTGGGTTGACGTGTATATCTGCTGACCACCGTTATTTCAGCACGCAAACTGAACACCTCGGTCGATCCAGTTATATTTCTTACCCAAAGATGCCCCCCTCAATAACAAAATTGACCTGTTTCGGCGTTTTTCGCATATATTTTCCGTTTCTAAGTTATCATAACTGAACTCGACTTCCTTACTACAAATGATTTTATATTTCAAATACATCGGTACTTCACACATACGCGACGTCATAATGATCCCTTTTAATTTCTGATATATTGTTTTGATGATCGGAGAGTTAATTCTAGCTTCCGAGTCTTCTTACAATCAATTTAGTACTTTTTTATATGTATTTATTTCGTTTTTTGTCTTCAAAAGACCAATGACATTAAACCGAAACAATTTTTAATTAGATATTAGATATAGTAATTTTAAAATAGATTATTGGGCCCATTTTATTTTTATTTTTATCACTCTCAGAGTTCTATTACTTGGACAGGTTGGGGTAGAAGATCAGAGTCTACAGTATTAATTTACAGCAGACAACTGAAATCCTATTCCTTTCGTCGTTTTTATTTCGCAAGGTGAAATTTAAAACCTCCATTATACACATCTTCCTGGGCCGTGGCAATGGAGGTAAGACAAGATTTGATTTTACATGTAGGTATAGAATCGGCAATAAATTGAATTATTATCATTATTTCATGAATTTTTTTCTTATCTTCACGTCTCCTATACCAAATATTCAGAATTGAATTCTGGATTGAATTCAGGAGCGAGAAAATTACTTTTATAAATTCTGAAGATGTCTGAAAAATTCAATCCTCCTTCTGTATCTCAAAATTATCCGAGCGGCCTGAAGACCGCGAGGCTATTTTTCTCTTCCGTTCTGAAAGCGAAAAGTACATAATATCAGGCGCGATCATCACAATACAAAGCTTCAAATTAGGAATTGATACTTTACATCGATCCTTGATATAAAATCGAGATGTTACACGTCAAGGCAGAGGCCTCGAAATGCGCGCGCATCGGTTTAAGCGTGTGTTTAGAAATTGGGTTTAAGTTTATGTTAATTATTATTAATTATTCTGAAGTTTCTTTATTATTGAATTCGTTAACGTTCTACTACAAATACTTCCGTGTGGAGTAGCTGTTTTCAATGCACTTTTATTTTCTTTAATTTGGAGTAAATCTTAAAACTCGTTATCAAGACTTTGTTATTTTAAATAGGACATCCTGGATATTATTACATTTTCAGATTGCCTGAGAAAATTTAGTAAGAACAGCTTTTTTAGTTGAAGTTTTTATAACGAGTAATTTACGGGTTATAAACAATAAAAAGGGCCATTGGAGATATTGGAAAAAGGCTTACACCCCCCTATCTTAACTTTTCATGTGGTATCCCATTGTGTAGCTGAAATTGTTTTACCGGGTGATGAACAATCTGATAAAATTCATGATAAATCTGATAAGTTTCATCACCCTGTATAACAATTTCAGCTCATATAAAAAGTTAAGATAGGGGCGTGTAAACCGTTTTCCGATATTTTGAGCTATTTTCATTGTAAACTGCTTTGAAGTTGGAAAATGGGGATTTTCACCTGCTTATAACTCAAAAGCTACTCAATTAAGACTCCAACTGTGAAAACCATTCTTACTGAATTTTCTTAGGTATTCCGAAGATGTAATAATATACAGGGTGTCCGATTTGAAACTAAAATTTGTATGGTGTAGAGATAATTAATTTTATTGTTGCTACATTTATTGTAGAAAATCGCACCATAAGTAGGTAGGTATATTAAAGCACAACCGATACATGTTTTAAAATATTTTTTCTGACTCCTTAATGTCCTTTTAAGAACGCACTGAACGAGGTAATCCGTCATATTTTGAACACCTGTATATCTATGTTCGTATGTATTATAAACTACAGTTACATATTTTTGAATAAACATACAGTTGAAAGACAGTTTTTTTTTAAGAAAAATTTTTATTATCCATGTTAGGAAAAAAAGTTATTCTCCATAAAAAGTTGTGCTTGGTTTGGTCATACATCAAATATTTGCAGTCATATACGAGGTTTGTTCATAAACACTACCCATCTACATCTTGGCACAGAGTAAAGTACCGTTATTTCTGGCAATATCGAAAATTATTACTGAAAAAAGTTGATCAGCACTGCAAATAAGTTTCAAATATGCAATTCATCAAATATGTGTTTTATCAGAGAGATAGGTTTTATCTGTAGTGTTTTAGTTTTTATGCTGTTTTTTGTTGGTTACGCAACTGCATGTTATTGCGTTTTTTTTAAATGTCGTTTGCAATTTTGATCAACTTTTTTGATGGTCTAATTATCACCATCAAATGTTTGAAAAGATTGAAACCGTTTTACTGTTCGAAAATTTCGTCTCCTGAATGGCATATTATCCTTTCCTCATGTATGTGAATGTAACTGGATATGTTCAATCAAACTTCAAGAAAACGTGACACTATCGAATTTATGTGAAATTTATTAACTGTTTCTGGTTTTATAATCACTTGCTTTGTTTGCACGTGAATTTATTTCATAACATTCCGATTTTAGAGAAGCTTTGTACGAACCCAGTTGACATAGGTACCTACTGTGACCGAAAAGTATGCCTGGCGATCATATTATTCTTAAGACAAGTTAAAGTGAGCAAGGCTTAGTCAAAGTTGCGTGAGTTTTCAATCAGTAGGTGAGACTTTAGGACAGTCTGTACTCCTTCTTCACCTGGACCTAACATAAAGAGCTATACCAACGACGAAATGAAACATTTTAGTAAGTTCAAGTTTTTCTCAATAAATTTGTCATTTCTGAAACAACTAGTTTCTCACATATAATATTACGACCACTATCAAGTAGTTTTTGATAAAAAAGGGTTCCAACTTAATTTCTAAAATAAAAAAATTTAAAATTTGAAATTTTCAACGTGATTTTTTTGCAATAATTTTTATTTTTTTGTACCTAATAAATTCGAAAACAATATCATTATTGTATAGAGAATGAAGAGATCTTTATAATGATGTATCACATGACCAATCTTCTCGTTAAAAAAATTAAGATGGTGGCCTGAAATTTTCAGAGCGATGTGTTAAGCCGTTCTGGCAACAGAGCATTGGTTCAATACATTTAGCTCTGTCACAAGTTGTTAGTATTTCCACAAAATGCCATTCCGAGTAAAGTATCAAGGACTATACAGGGTGCTGAAGAAGTACAATAATTGTAGAAGAATACCTTGTCTAAATGAATAATGTTGTCTAAATAAATAAAAACTAGGTTTACATAGATGTCAACAACTATTTTTTGCTTGCAGCATTTTTTAATTTTTCCGACTAGCTATTACAAAAAAATACCTAGGTATAGGAGTATTCTGAATTGAGCAAATTTATTACAAATCAAAATCCAGATACCCTTTCTTAAAAAAAGTTCCAACTCGTCTATATGCCCTGTTATTACTTTCAAGTTTAACACTGTGTGTCTGGAAAAAAAACGTCGTCTTAGAGAAAAAACATACAAAAAATATTTTTATGTGTTTTAGCATTTGTCGGAGTTATGAACACACAAATTGAAATACTCTGTATAGGCCCAGATATTCTTAATCGGATTGGGATCTGGGTTTCTTGAAGCCTAAGGTATTAACAAATAAATAACATCATTTTCGTTCATCTTACAATCCTCAGAGTGAGAACATATTTTTAAACCCAATAAAAATTACATTGATTTTAATACCTGTCAATGCAGCTAATGCAAAACCATTTTTTTAGGAAACAGCTGGTGATAAAGTTTTCTAGAATGTATCTCTGATGCAATGCTGTGAAGCGTTCACCCATTCTCCAACATATTTCTGGTTCATGCACTGCACGCTATGGCATCCCCAAACGTTGACAGAAAATACAGAAAATAATTTTGTATTGGATAATATAACGTTCATGGAACCATGATTCTACGTCTTTAAAACTTGTAGCCTTCCTTTATAGCAATTTTGAAAAGTTTCCTTCGCAGAAAAAAACCAAAGAGCTTCAAAATCCGTCATTTTCATATAAAATATAATTTTCCAATTCGGCTCTAGAGCGTTTTCTTGTTACAGCATAGTTTTTAAACAAACGGGCTTTAATACGCCATTGAGCTGTTTCTCCTGGGGTTTATAGTACATAGTTGCAAAAGGATTTTTACATATCAAATTTACCATACAGATTTCTTTGAGTCCAAAAGGTTCCAACATCTATACCAATTCTTATTGGTCTTTTCAACCATGTTTTCTTGCCACTAGAGACGAAATTTTTAGTGCAATATAATTCTTCCAGCCCAGCAGTTAATGGCAAGTTTTCTTCTAACTTTGCAATAGTTCTAGCTGTTTGGATCGCAGAACAAACGTTCCGTTTTGAACCTTTTCCAGAGGGATTTAATACTATAAGACTTTGGTAAAACTTTCCATATAAAACTGAACATTCCCAGCCCATGTGCTTGTGGATTTTTCAAATAATACTTCCAGGCAAGCAACTGGCTACATCCGGCTAAGGAATTAAATTGGGTCGTGGATTCTTTTTATAAGGTTATCGCGAAAAAAAAATTAATTTTGATCTCAATTCTAAATATAGGCTCGAATAGGTCAACAGGTTCAAAGTTATAGTTCACAAAAACCTGATCTAAGTTTTGAAGCTTTTGAAGCATTACGTTTATTACCAAAGACTTTGAGTACCTTTCTATAAAAAATATAAAAAGTATTTGCATGCGATTGAAAGGCTTAAGGAATTCATGATGCTTTGCGAAAACGCCAAATTTTATGAAATATCAGGCTAATTCCGGAAAATTGCTGGAGAATTGCGAATTCCATCATGTGATAGCAGACAGGCATTTACATGACGTTTACGGTCGAGGATAATGGAGAAATAAAAAAAAAATCTACAAATTTCCGAGCTTTCCCTAGCTCGTTGAATTGCTTCACTCTATGCAATCAGGTCTCTCTCTAGCTTTGTAATAAATGCGGGGTAGGTGCATCGTCAAATAGCGAGCTATTGCCGTTGAAATCTAACAAAGATCGCTTCAGGTATTCAGTAAAAGAGACTCTACCCACTACTTTGATTCCTGTGATGACTATATTCTTTGTTTGACGGTTACCGGTGTCCAATCCAAAAGGCGAGCAACCCAGGATAATTACAGGAGTCGCTTGATATGACGGTTCACTTACTCTCCTTGCCCTCTTGCCTGGATAAACAATGCAGAATTCGTAAAAGGGACTGTAATTCGAGCATCTTTCGCCATGTTTGAGTCTTGCTTTGCCTTAGAAATCCCGCTATTGTGTTCAGTTTGCTCCAGATTTGCTACATCATGGCATTTACAGGATCAGTGCTTTTGTCCACGTTCATTCATTTGAGGTAGCTTGAAGTTCTCTCGATAGATACTTAGTGATAAGAAAAGATGTCGTACAGTATAATTTTATTTTTTTCTACGACCACTATACAAGTACCACTTTGCGCATCGTTATTTGTACGCAAACTATAAGATTTAAGTATCATGTTTATAAAAGTTTGCGGAAAAGTTTATTTCATGAAAAGAGGTTAGTTTTCAAGTGCGATGGTCTAGATTTTTTTTTTTATGGAAAATACACATGCACTGCAGGGAAATCCCTATGACGCTCTGGGAGCGGTGCATGAGCGGAGATGTCGATTCACGTTGGCCTTGAATCTCTGTAGGTTGTATACTTCGGGAAACACGCCCTTTGGAATGTTATTCCAAAGAGATGCGGTTCTATACATAAAAGAAGTCTGAAATAGGGTGGTACGAGGTGTAACGAGCTGAACCTGATACGGATGAGCGTCTGCGGCTCGACGTGTATTTCTGCCCGGTCTTGTTCTAGGTGGGATCAAGCGGGCCACGTCTTTTGAACACTTTCCATAAAAATATCTGTAAAACAGACTCAGGTCAGCTACTCTTCTTCGATGTTCGAGAGTGTCTAAATTTTTTGTCAAATCTGGGTCCCCAATCAAGTGTATGGCTCTTTTCTGAAAAGAGTCGAGTAGTCTCAGCGTATGTTTGGGAGCTGAGCTCCAAACATGTGAGCAGTACTCCAATGATGGTCCGATTTAAGCCTCGTATAAGAGGAGAAGCTGTTGTGGTGTATAAAATTTCTTCGTGCGGAAGAGTGTTCCAAGTTTTTGAGAAGCACTCTTCGCCAGACCTGCAACATGATCATGCCAAGACATGTTCGCTCCGAGACTCACTCCAAGTAAACGAAGAGATGACGCTGGGGTAAGAGAGTGTCCCGTCATCACCATATCTGGCTCCAAAACGTTGACCTTTTTGGAGAAGATGACTGCTTGGGTTTTTCCAGCATTAAATTGAACTTCGTTTCTATCGCCCCAAGCTAGAATGTCTTGCAAGTCATTGTTAATGATTCATTTACATTGTTGAGGACATAAGAAACCAATGTGTTGTAACCGAAAGGTAAATTTTTGCGTATTTTCACAACACATTTCAGGTCCATGTAATTTTAATAAGTTCTACAATTTTTTTATTTCAACTCACGGTCCAAACTTTTATGTGAAATATTGGGAGGTAGTTTCTCAAGTGTATTCGGTAAGAGGCACATTCCCTGTTGCTAACTAAAGACACATGCTATACGACTTTGACACTTTAGTTGCCAAATGTCTTTATCATTGTAATTTTCAGGTTTACTAGCAAAAATGAAGCGTTAAATCGATCAAAATAAAGCATGTTCTGGTTACTAATAGTCGTAAATGCCTAATAAAGGTTTATTAAATGCCTAACTGCCAATAAAGGTTTGGACCGTGAGCTGAGAACGTTCAGTGTCAATTTTGGTAATTTTATTGGCAAGTAAGAGAGTTGATATAAAGATTACTGCAACGACTTCACTTGCCATTCTTGCAAGAACTATAAAAGAGGTTGCAGGAGATCCAACAGGGTGGCTAGAGCTCAAATAATCGAGTGAACCGGTACAAGAGAACCCCAATGTGCTAATGAGAATGTTTTTAAAATAAATAAAATCTAATGGTCAGGAAAGAAGTGGTAAGAATAATCTCCAATCAGATAAAGAGGTCACAAAGACTTCTGTTCAATTGCTAGGAAACACTCTAGAGCCGCCAGTTTTCATGTGGGAAAGTTAAAATTTGGCTGGATTGAAGAGGCGCACCGTGGCACGATGCCCATTGAAAATGAGCGGGATCCGTTTCCGGGAAGTGTCATTTTTTCGGGAATTTCGGGATTTTTCGGGAATAGCCTAGGAAACACTCTTAGTGTCTGAAAGTTTTACCGATCGGGACGAAACTTGGTAGGGACGAAGCTCGGGACCCCCAAATACGACCTGTTGAAGATGGGCCGGATCCGAGAATTTTAAGACCCCCGTTCAGGGCCGTATTTTTTTTAAAACGTCCCGACTTAAGGATTTGTTCCTCGGTAACGGTACATAGCGGGGAGATTCTGTTATTCTTGTACAAGATTCGTACCTTGTTAGATAGCTACTACACTAGGGAAGTTTTTAAAACAATTTGTACGCAAGTTGCCTTGACAATTTTGCGAAAATAACTTGTAAAAACTTTTAAATCTTATTTAAAAAAAATAGTTTGTGAAAGTTTTTCTTTGAAATTTTCACACGATCGAAATACCTCAGGATATTTTCTATTCCAGAAGGAAGCATAGTATTGGACAAGTATTCCAGCAAAAAAAAAAAATCAAAAAGTTAAAGTAGATTTTTTGAAAATTACATTTCAAGACATTTGAAACCATTTTTTTAAGAAAAGTTGAAAATCGAAATATCTCAAAATCTATTGAGTTTTGTATAGTGCATGTTGGGGTTAATTTACTTCTTACCTCTTGTTTTATCAGATCACCAAAGGAATGTATCCAGTTACCAGTAACCCTGTATATGGTACTTCAGTCTTCAACTTAGACAAGGTCTAGAGATTTCTAGTCGTTTCACTAATGACTCCAGACGCAGGCAGAATGATCTGTCACGTCAACCGTCACAGCCACGCGCTTAAGAACATGAATGTGACATAACACCCCTGCCATGTCAGCCAGAGCTGTCGCAAGTCAGCATCCAGCTGATAACCATTCAAGGATGTAAACAAACATTTCTTCGTTATAATATGTAGTATCTCAAACGTAATGTTAATAATTGTTGATTAAAATAACATTTGAATTTTTGAAATATCTGTTGTTTCAATCAACAATCGTGAAGATGTTCTATAGAAAGGAGGAGTTGACAACATAAGCAATGAATTATAATAACGTTTTGTCTTGGCCATCTATGTTAAATAAACTCCCCAGATCAACCTGTCGTGAGCCTGAAGGTGGATGACAATAATAGTATTGATCATTGAAATGTGTTTGAATATTCCTCTGCGTCGGAATATAATAATATATACTTAGGTAGTAGTGTTAGGTAGCTACTTAAACTGGAGATTTAGATAATTGAAAGCTGTTGTTTGTCAGGTACAGATTAAGATAACTATTGTGTCTCAGAAATACTTACAGGAAATAAGGTAAAGGAAAGGGAGTCGTCGTAGCGCCCAGACTTGTAGAGAGGATGATAGTTTGCTTGTGATGTGGATGCTTGATCTCCAGATAACTTCAGTTTGTAACAAAGAGTCCTAAAAGACATCTCCCCCATTAATCGATTCCATCGGAAGCGGAATAGGAGTTCCAGCTGAGTACCACCTCTACAATAAGTTCCCTTCGCTTCTCTTTATAATAAAATGTCTGGAGGACGCATTTCACCTAATTTTTAAGGGTGCTTCACATTTAATATCGCGTTATAACGTCGCAGTTTTATCAGTTATCTGCGCCATTAAAGTTAAGTGGGGAATCAAATTACTAGTTTTGTCAAGGATTGAAATACAAGTGGGTTAATTAGGAACTTTCAAGTTATCAGAAGACAAACTTGACTTTTAATTTGCACTAAAATTACGACCGAGCCGATGTTCTCTGACTTTTTTTATAGCTTTTGAATTTATTATTCTGTTGGAGATTGGAGACGACAAACGGCCCAACGGATTTGCCATCTCGAGTGGGCACTTTCGCATTTCGATCGTTATATCCAGTAGGTAGGTACTTACCGAATTTTTCGTAGCATATTTAAATTTTAATTTATTGGTACACTTATCAATTCTTTCGAGATTTTATAATGAAACACTACAAGGAGCATCATTCTTAAAAGAGGGGATCTTAACAAGCTTAAGTGGTTTGTCATTTCTATTTTTCGAGTTTTTTTCTTCATTTAATTTTCCAGAAGAAGCGTTAGTATATTCAACAAAATCACTTCCCATTTATAACGTCTGGAACTGAAATTGATAAAGTAAACGTTTTAATACACCAATTAACTATACAAATACAATAAACTGTTTTCCTGAAAATATACTTACGTAACAGACTTATAACTATTCATGAGAATCAAAAATACCAGGATTTGAGAAACTTTCATAAACCAAGAAAAAACGTGTGCTTTGGTAAGTACAAATTAATATGTATGGATTTTCGAAAAAAAGGTTAAAGTAATTCCAGACTCAATTGGTGAATTATTTATATATTCATTACTTAAAACTATTTTCACACACCGCACACTAATTATTTAGTGACCTAATTAATTATTTGCTTTCAGTTTAACACTATCATCATCCTGTAGCCGCCATTGTCCACTTTCTCGTTATATCATCGCTCCAGTGTATAGGTGATCTACCTCTATTTCGTTTGTCTTCTCGTGGTCGCCACTCTGATATTCGTTTAGTCCACCTGTCATCTGATGTCGCCACATGACCTGCCCATCTCCATTTCATCCTTGCTATGTACTCAACTATATCTTTAACTTTCGTCCTTTGTCTGATGATATCATTGGATATTCTATCTCTTCTAGTGATGCCCAGAACGGCTCTCTCCATTGCCCTTTGGCCTACTTTCAGATTCTGTGCTGACCTCTTTGTTAATGTCAGAGTTTCTGCTCCATCATATGTTATTACAGGCAGCACGTATTGTTCGTACACCTTTCTGTTCAGACATATGGGTATATTGCTCCTAAACACCTCACCTAATTTGCCAAAAGCAGCCCAACCCAAACCTATTCTACGCTGTATCTCGTAAGTTAGGTTGTTGTTTCCAATTTATATTTCCTGTCCGAGGTACTTGTACAGGGTGGGCATTATTATTATTATTATTCTTCTTCTAGGGTAGGTTCAAAGCCCTTGTACTGAAGCTTGCGCTTATTGTACCCCTTTGGATGATTAGCTCATCAGTCCCGTCTCCCGAAAGTATTTCAGAACGAGTCCAATGGGTGCTTGCATTCTATTTCTTTTGGTTCCGCCATTTCGGTCCCAAATATTAGAAGTCTAGTTCCCTCTAGTGCCGGGCACTCACAGATCAGGTGGTATGGGATTTCCTCCCCCTCCCCGCATCTCCTGCAATCTGGGTTATTTTTCACCCCTATTATTGAGAGGTGTTTCATTAGTGGGCAGTGTCCTGTTAGAAGTCCAATTGCCCATCTCAGCTGGTGTTTACTCAGCTTTTTCAATTCATTAGTTTTATTCTCTGATAGTTCTCTGATAAATATCTTCGAATGTCTCAGTCCATCTATTTCATTCCAATGGGAGTTATGTTTATTCTTCAGGAGGTCTTTTATTTCCCTTCTCACTTCGCTGTAAGCTATGCAGCAAGTTGGTTCTGGCCCAATTAAGGGTAGTTTGGATCCCTTTTTTGCAAGAAGATCCGCTTTTTTTTTTTTTGTTGTTCCGCTTTGTTGTTCTGGTGTCCTTTTGTACAGGGTGGGCATATAAGCGAGGTAAGCGGCTGTACCTTAGCAACTATTAACCGTAGAGAGTTACGGTAAAAAATTTCATAGGTTAAGTGGGCAAGGGAAAATGCTGGAAATTATTTTCAAGTTTCCAAGATGGGTGCCAGAGGGCGTTTGCACCATTTTGAATTACATAAAGTTACATTTCTTGTGATTTTCCCCAATGAATGTAACAAAAAAGTATTTGCATTTTAATGTTAACTTAAAGTCGAACGTTTTTTGTAGAAACAATTTTTCTCTATCTTTAGAAATAAAGTGGTGGGAGGAATTTGATTGTTGTTTTAAATAAATGCCTGTAACTTCGAAACGGTTGTAATGGATTTGGATAAATTTGGTATCATTGAAAAGAGCGTTTCTTGGACTTTTAGGTTTCTTGTAATAATGACAGTTGTGACCTACACGGCCGCCGATAGAGGGCGTTATTCGATATTATAACCAAAATATTGTATTTTTTCAAAAAAATTAAATGCAATGTATGACTTTTTTTAGATTAGAAAATAGACAAATTATCAACCAATAAGCCAGCACAAACCGCATCTTAATATCTTTTTCCTAACTCAAATTATTTTAAAAAATGCCAAACCAAGAAAATAATTCATAATATGAATATGATAATTATATAATCATATATTATATCCCCATTTAAAAATACATCGGTTGCTTTCGATAAGAAGGCAAGTTATAGTATAGGCCATGGAAATAAAAGCCAAACTCCTCACGCGTTTTCGTAACGATTTTCCTTTTAAATAAAGTTGTGATCCTGAAAAGGACCCATTTTGAAAAAAGATGAGTGCCTTCTGTTTTCAAATTGCCTTCCGTCATATTCCACACATTGTTCCAGTCTTTCTTGAGTCGACAGAACCGCAGCCTCGATTTCTGCCGCTGATAGTTGACGAATTGAGTTTCGAATTCTGTTTCCATATCCCTTCATGTTGTTGGTGGAGTTTGAAAAACAATGTCTTTTAAGCGTCCCCAGAAGTAAAAATCAAAACATGTCAAGTCGGGAGATCTTGCCGGCCAAGGAAATATAGGCTTCCCCTTCCTATCCAGCGTTCTCGAAAGGTCCCGTAAATATGGTTTCGGACATTAATTGAATAATGTGCCGGACAACCATCTAATTCTCTAAGAAGCGGTTACCAGTTGAAGCTTGATCAAAAAAATAAGGTCCAATAATTCTGTCCCCATGCAATGATACCGCACCACACATTTAGGCTCCAGCGTCCCTGGTGCTGCACTTCTCTTAAAACGTTCGACTTTAAGTTAACATTAAAACGTAAATAATTTTTTGTTACATTCATTGGGGAAAATCACAAGAAACGTAACTTTATCTAAATCAAGATGGTGCAAACGCCCTCTGGCAGCCATTTTGGAAACTTGAAAATAATTCCCAGAATTTTCCCTTGCCCACTTAGCCTATAAAATTTTTTACCGTAACTATCTACGATCATTAGTTGCTGAGGTACAGCCGCTTACCTCGCTTATTTGCCCATCCTGTACATATGAGTCTCTTATCTCGGAGTCTCCCAACTGGATGTTTTGTGCAAGCAGTAGATTTGTCATTATCTGGGTTTTATTTACATTTATTTGTAGACTGACTTTTGATGAGGCTAACAGAAAGAATGGTTTTTACAGTTGCAGCTTACATTGAGTAGGTTATGAGTTATAAACAAGTGAAAATCGGAAGTTTTTCATTTTCAAAGCAGTGTATATCGGAAACGGCTTTAAATATGGAAAAACGGCTTACATGTCCCTATCCTAACTTCTCAAGCCGTATACTATGATGGAGATTAAGTTTTTATACAGACTGTTCAAAAATCTGATAATGTTCATCATCCAATATAAAAATTTCATCCACACAATAGGGTATCGCTTGAAAAGTTAAGATAGGGACATGTAAGCCTATAGTAATATCTTGAGCTGTTTTCAAAACAAGTTTCTTTGAAAATGAAATACTACGATTTTCACTTTTTTATAACTCGTAATAACTACCTACTAAGTTAACTCCAACTGTAAAAACTATTCTTACTAGATTTTCTCAGACAATCTGAAAATATATTATGTAATATACAGGGTATCCCATTTAAAAAAATAGATAATGTCGTCATTACTGAGTCAAGGAATATCCTGTATAAAAAATTTTACGTCAATGGGAATATAAATTAAATTTAAAAAAATTGATCTGTTTCGGGATTTCTTTGAGAAACATTTTTCAACGGAGAATTCGGGGGTGCCAATTTTTCAAATTATCACCCTGTAGATTTTAGGAAAATATTGCCGGTTCCTGCCAGCGATAAAAACAATAATTAATCGATAAGCAACAATAATTATCACTTCAGCAAAGTTTGTTTACGTTTATCAAAAAAGAAGTAGCAAAGTACCCCTGTAGTTTTGATTACACTCTTAAAGAACATATCAGGAGAAATGCTGTGTATACATGTATTAAGACATGTCATGTCTGAAATTTGTGTCCTTTTTAATGTTATAAGGTTCGAATAAACTTACCTATATGGGTTTCAAAAATCGTCGCGATAACCAGGTAAAAATTTACCGGATTGTTAATTATTTATTAGTAACAAATTTTTTCTTTATAAAAACCACCACATATATTGAAATTTCGTCACACCAATCCGACGATGACATTATGACAACTCATCAGAGGGAGTTACAAAAGTACTAACCATACAAAAGAAGATCGTGAAATATATCACAAAATATGTATTGTATCGGTAATGCGAATAAGTGGAGAAAATATATGGAGGTGATAAAGTTCCGCATAATATTCATAACTTTGTTATTTACCATTTTTTTTGAAAATACCACAAAGCTATGAATATTATGCGGATATTTAAGTATATTCATCATTCTGGTTGTCCGTTGCTAATTGCCCGTTGCTTCAGTGTGAGAGCTCACTGAATTTACTTTCCATGCACAATTATTGTACTTATTCCATCACACACTAGGGGGAGAAATTACGTGAGACGTTATCTCATCTTGGTAAGGTGAGATAACCGGGCGACGAAATGAGCATGTATATCAACAAGTAGCCGGATTCATTTTTCCATATAAAGCCGCTAAAAACCCGCTTTTGGATAAAGATAAATATGATTTAATGGAAAAAATGTGTGCCGCTTTCTGTTCTAGCTGAAATTATAGATCTATCCCATGAATCGTGTTAAAACATACGGAAGCGACCATCAAGTAAAACATTCGCTACGTGTAAACGATTCGCTTAAACCGAATTTTATATGGCACGCCGTTTTACTATTTAATAGCACTGTTAAGAAATTAAAATAGGTTATTTATTGGAGTTGACAAATGGAATTGATTTGTACCATTTTCATTATGACTATAACATATAAAGACTCGACGTTCTAGTGTAGAACTGGGCCGCACTGGGCCTGCCTCTTTACGAGGCTCTTCTGATTCTGTTTTACGGAAATCACTCCTCTGCGATTCGGTTTCTTCTTGTTAATTAACATAATAACACTAAAATAAAATTATGACTTATCAAAAATTTAATTACGAGTATACCTACATAGAGAAGATCGGAGAATTGAAGGATTATAATTATGCTACGACAAAATAAAAATTTATTATTTATTGAATAGTCTAAATAACTTTCCTCCTGTCCAACAATACCAGTCCATGAATTATTATGAGACCGTAGTAAAAATATAATTCGAAGCTTAATTAATCAATTCCTTGAATTACATTATAACACAACGTAAATTTATTTTATCTACGAGTGATTCATAAAATGCACTTTTTTACAGGTTTTTGATTCATAAAATGTATGATTATCATGAAGAGTGCATAAAGTAAAAACGAGTCAAATAAAGTGTCGTAGCGGTTCATTATTATACTCATCTCACGTTGGCACTGATGGCTTGTAGAAGGTCATTCAGTAAAACATGGGGACTGAAACCACGCATGGTACATTGGCTGTATATTGCCGTGGTCAGGCCCATACTAACATATGGCTGTTTAGTCTGGTGGCCAAAGATCGACCAGAAACAAGCCATTATGAAAATTCAAAGTGTTCAAAGGCTTGCATGCTTAGGCATCACGGGAGCCATGAACACTACATCAACGACAGCACTGGAGGCCATACTTGACCTGCCTCCTCTTGACATTCATATTAAGAGCGAGGCACGATTGGGCGCCTACAGGCTGAAACAAAACCAAAACTGGGATAAACCTGGGAAAACCGGGCATTCCAGAATAACTGATATCATCGCAGATCCTATCCTGGAAATGCAATCCGATGGTATGAGTACTACGATATCATTTGTAAAACCATTCAAGGTTCTAATGGACTGGAAAGAATGGCAACAAATGGAACACCTGTGCCTGAAAAAAGGGCTGGTCTGGTACACTGACGGTTCAAAGACAGGGACAGGTACCGGAGCTGGAGTGCATGGGGTGGTCCCCGGATGCAATATTTACGTGCCACTGGGGACTCACGCCAGCATCTTCCAGGCCGAAATAAATGCAATTAGGCTATGCGTTGGAGAGAATACCAGAAGGAACTATCGAGGTAGGGAAATCTACATCCTCTCCGACAGTCAGGCTAGCCTGAAAGCCATTGCAGCTTATGAAATCAGATCAAAACTGGTCTGGGAATGCCTGCAAGACCTCATTGACTTAGCCAGGTGTAACGTGGTGACACTAGTTTGGGTTCCGGGTCACCGTGGGACGCCTGGTAATGAGGCTGCAGATCAACTAGCCAAGAAAGGCGCTGGGATAAACTACACTGGGCCCGAACCAGTGTTTGGCATCCCAAAGAACACTGTACGCGGGGCGGTGGCTCAGTGGATAAGAACACAACATAGAGCACACTGGAACCGTATAACAGGAAACAAACATGGTAAGGTGATGATCAAGGAGCCCTCTCAAAACTTTGCCAGACAGATACTGCAACTAAATAGAATGCAGATCAGAACGGTGGTGGGTCTTCTCACAGGACACTGCCACCAAAGAGTACACCTACATAAACTGGGGATATACAGAGAAGACCCAATTTGTAGACTCTGCAATGAAGAAGACGAGACAGCTCTCATGTGATATTCGAGTGTCCAGCACTCGCACGAACGCGCTATGCGGTCCTGGGACCAATCAGTCCCGGGAGCCATCTGGCGGAAAAAACCTTGGTTAGCCGGCTGCTAAACCTTGTCAAAGGAACGGAGCTCTTCTAATCAAGGAGAAACTAAATGTGAGAAATACAATAAGCCCGCTGGCTTCAGTGTTTGGGACCTAATAAACCATCTCTCACATTTAGTTAAAATACCAAATACCAAATACCATCTCACGTTAGTCATAATAACCTGAAATGTATCGATTGATTTGAATAGTTCAATCACTAAATCGCATACAAAAATAATAATTATTATTGAAGATGGCGGCAGTGACGTAAAATACGTGCAACTCGTCACTGTATGCAAGTTCTAGAGAGCGGCCCGAGCGCGAGTGGCTGATATAATACCTAGTTCGAAAAAAGTATCACTTTTGCACTTGGATCATAATAATAATTTATAATTTAGTTAGTTATTAGTTCCTGAATATTAATTTTACGTCAAAATGGAACAATACTCACGCATCTGCATACCTGCAGCATATCTGGCTGCTAACATTAGTAGAGTTTCATCGTTATTCGGGCGGCAGTTAGACGTTATTATTATACGATAAAGTTTCCCAATAGAAATACACCAAATTGAAGAACTCTTTTATCAGTGGAACTTCGTTGTCATAAAACTGGTGTTGTCAAATCACGCTGAATTGTGGTAGAAAAAGAACTGCACGAATAATGAGGGTCAAAATGAGGAACATATATTGGAAATTTCGTATGATAATCGTACAATAAGCACCAGACGTTTAATTGCTGAAACACATTTGTCTCATTCCGTTGTCTGGCGAATCGCCAAAGAACAACAGCCTCAGCCTTACCATATGGGAGCACGTCTTGCAATTTGTTAGTGTGACTATTAGATAGTCATAATGATAATCACAATTTCATGTATAGAATAATCTTTACTGTATTAATAATAATATGCACAATTTGCTTCTATGGGCAGAGGAAATCTCAGTGCTACCAGAGTAACTCATTATCAACACTCCCTTAAAATAAATTTTTGGGCAGTAACACTTGAAAATCAAATTAGGGTATCATTTCTTGCCGGGAAATTTAAATGCTAGTGTAAACTGTAATTTTTTTCATGATATTTTTTATTAGTTTATTGAAGATTTTCCTACAATAAGGCAAAGACTTTGGTTCATGCATGACGATGCACCTCCGCATTATGATACACATGCAGCATAGACAATATGGCTTGGACGCCATTTCCCAAATCGTTGGATATGTCGTGAAGTTGATACTACCCTCGTTCTTCAGAGTTAAATTCTCTGGATTTCACGATATCTGCGGGAACCAATAATTACACTGTCATACGCAGCTCGGCTAATTGTAAAAAACGAATTGAGATGTCAAATAGAAAATGCAATTGAACAATTATCAAATCGACCAATTACGTGAATTAGAAGTGAATTTTACATATAGCGACTGACATTCTAACATAAAATTGCAAATATCTCAAAAACAGAGATCTCATGTGTCACATGACCCCTGTTTGACTTTTTCAAACATCCTGAATCTAATTAAAAAGCATTTTAGAGAAATTTTTTGTCTAGGCTTTCGTATTTTTTATCTTTATCTACCTACAAGTCCTCTCATCCAACTTATGGTAGGTACTCTATTGGAAACATCTTTTATGCAGATCGTTAAAAAGGCGTTTTTTTTTCATTTTCAGAGAGTTAAAATTACTTGCTCGCAGGACTGAACTAGGATAGATAAAACGAATTACCCTCGGCCAGTTTATTGAGTCGATGTGGAAAAACCTAAACGAATTTCAAAACAGATATTTCCAAGTGAACTTCAATTTACTTCTTGGTTCTTGGTATCAACTTTCCGAAAATAAAATTCTCTTTCGGATAAACTGGAAATAGATCCTAACTTAAAACATGGTTATGTAAATTCCTTTAACTGCTTAAACCATTTTAAGAAAGGATGAAAGATTCAAGTACATATAAACTTTCTAGTTTTTTTTATGACGAACATTCTCATTGTATTACGAAGAAACTTCCATCTACTCAAAAAGTTATTCTAGCCGGTTTCGACTGTAATTATATCATTCTTAGCCCCTTAATTAATGAGTTCTTTCTAAAAATTCAATTTCATTTCCAGGTTACAACATGTATCAGTACAACGAAAGTGCTCATACCGACCGTGAACCAGACGAAATCCTTTCAGTGCGCTACGAGGACGGAAAATGGTCGAAGCCCTACTACGACTGTGGAGGTGGCAACATCTGGATGCTTACTTACACCGTCCCTTTCTTCGGATTCCGCAACAACACCTACTTCTTCAAGTAAGTCTCACGCTCCGCGTGCCCTCGATTCCTATTTACACTAAGCAGATCGTCTCAGAAAATCTGGAGGGTAAGAGCATTTAGAGGGGTATAATGTAGTCGCAGATTATACCTAGGCATCGGGAACCCTATTCGGTGAACTTAGCACCGCAAAATTTTAACTTTTTTCTATATATTACCATAATTTTTGAGAATTACTATAATTACTGAGTATACATACGACTAGATTTTCTGGTTTTTGTTAAAAGGATATAAGATTATTTATTCATTTGTATTTTCGTTTACATAGTATCTCATGACGGATGAAGGAGGTGCTAACTTAGATGGTAAACTAATTGAACTCAATAACAATAAACTTTGAAAATTACGACCCTTCAAAAATTTGAGGAAAACTACCCTATACCTCCCCTAAAACAACTCATAGATATAATCAGAATTGAAATATTAGTCACTTGAAAGTCACCATCGTTTTCGATATAATTTAAAAATGATACTTAACGTAATTATGGGTGAACTTGAATTCTTTTAGGAAATTTTCTGAGACTGTGATATAAAACGCAATTTTAAAATCGTACCTAAAATTGTTATCACTAGAGAACGGATTATAGGCAAAGTGCCTATCTGTGCCTTTTTTGCCTATTTGAGTATCTGGTGCTTATTTTCACAAAAAATGCCTATTCTTGCCTATTCAAATAAATTTAAATTTATCCACCTCAAAATACATTTCACGCTAATAATTGAACCCTATGCTGCAACAACGTTTAAGTGATAAAAGTAAATTTTGCGGGAAATCGAAATAAACATTTTTTGTGAACCAATATCAGATATCAGCTTGCAAACATTAATATATACATTAAGCAGCATGTCATTACTGTTCTGTTCCGTGTTCCGTGTGAACAACTCATACTGAATGTTGTTGCATGGAAAGCCAACATTTGCTCACATTGTCGCTTACAACGTTGTTGCAGCATAGGGTTCAATTATTAACTTTGAAAGAATATTTGAAAATTTTACTACCCCACTTGAGATAATTTATTATAGGTCCTAACTCCTAAGTCAATAGCTATAACCCCTTGTAGAAATAATAACTGACCCGGACACTTGTGGTCCGAGCTTTGTAGCAAAATGCTAAGTGTAATATTGTAACGGAACCACCCAGGGCCCGTTGCTCTTTCGCAAAAGCCACTGTGATTGTCTAGTTTCTCGAATTTCTCCCTAATAGGACCACTGTGATTTCTTTCGTTGTGTTTACCGTTGTGTTCACGTAGTTACCCCTGCTCGTTGATTGAGGTATGCCAGGATCACTATGGCCGAAACGGATGCTCAAAAGAACCTACTGTGACTCATTGTATCTCGGTTGATTGGGATTTCCTTCGGAAAAGCGGGGAAATTTACTAAGACTTGTTGTTAACTGTGAACTTCCTGTCGGGGAGTTTAAAAGCGAATGATGAGCGAGAGAATTCGTTTGCAGAAGCGCGTAAAATGGTGAAGGGCGAGAGGGGCTGTGATTTTGCATAGAGAGTATAAAACAATGGAAAGCGAATGATGAATCCCTTTCATGCATTTTTCAAACTCCAATCCATTTCGGATTCCACTCTTTTGCACACCTGTGCTTTCTTATTACTTCGTTTTGCTTTTGTTTCATTTCTTTGATTTCATTTCAAGCAACAGCTTGAATTAATTAAAGAATATAACCATGTTGATTACAGACTACCCGGGATATGGCGGAAGTGTCTGTCTGATTACCTATTCAATAATTTTCTTTGCCTCGATAGCGCGTGGCTGCGTTTTGATTTCCTAACAATTTTACCTTTAGGTAATTACGTACCTATTCTTGCACTGTTTGCTTTTTCGGTTTGGGTTGATTTAACGAGAGAGATGGAAATAATTTCCTTATCATCCTACCTAGGTGCGATCCATTTCAATATTTGTAATTGTTTTATTTATCAAACAACGTGCTTGATGTAAAACAAAATCTTAGGAAAATTGCTGTAAATTTTTGGAAATCGGCAGGAATTTTTAAGGCACATATAAACGTAAATTTCTGTTACTCATTTTTTCTCTGTAGTGAAAATTTGGTAGTAAAATTTGCCTATTTTATTGCCTATTTGGTTCAAGTATTTAAGCCTTTTTATTCCAAAAAATGTGCCTATAAAGGCGCCTATTTTGAATTTTTTCTTTGCCTATAATCCGTTCTCTAGTTATCACGTACGACGTCACTATATTGTTATTATAAGTACATCAAACGCACAAAATTTAAGGCAATAACGCCTGCCAATATGTTCCAATGTTCGACGTATTCATTTCGAGAAAGATTGAAGAAGAAACTAACAAGAAATCTGCCACCAGACGTTAGTTTATCTATACTTAAAGAAATTGGGTGTCAAGTTCACACTTCTTAAAGCGTTCATAGGATTTATTTGTGAAGGTGTTAACTGTGTTTTACTTAACGTTCTCTTCTTCCCCCTTCCGAACCGACTTTATTCTTTTTAAAAGCTAATTTTTTTGCTTCAACTTCTTTTGCTTTATACAAATTATATTTTAAATTTATATATCAAATACACTGGAGACATTTATAAATTTTCAGGGCTTTCGGTTTTCCAATTCAGCTTTCGAAGGATTATTTGGTCATGTTTTATCAAGTCAGAACCGTCGCAGTATATTTAAGCTTCAGAGAAGGCGAAATGATAAATACTCCTTTTAATGTCGCAATGGGGGTGTGAGTAGGTTGGTAGATTACCTTTTTTATTATACTTCTTTTGTTGTCTTGATAAAGGTTTGCTCATATATGCAATGCTGCACACTCGAGAGAATCTCCCTTTTCGTAAAAAGTTTTCATTGTAAAAGTTCAAGGGAGTAGGTAATTTTAATTATCGCTCAATTTGGCCATCTAAAACTTGCGGAAGCTCTGCATAAAAAAACTGATTTTTTTCATACAGGATACGTTGCGACAACTCGCTTTTCTGAGCGTGCGCAGTATAATTTGTGCGTTTCAACACTCAAAATTGGTAGTACGAAATTTAAATGATGTTTCATGTTTCTATATCGGAAATATCGAGAGATAGTGACGACGAAGGATCATAAATACTAAATAGAGCGGGTCGTGGCTCATTTTAGGTCGCTGACTGTTAAGCGGTCGACGCTGCCACCATCTGGGTTCGAAACCCAACTCATCATAGTTATTTTGCAAAAATTAAGTGTCTAATGATAGGAACCAGAATTTTATAGAACACTTTCTTGAGTGAGCAGAAAAGTTCCAGTTCGAAAATAGAAATTCGTTTCAACAAGTGAATTTCCGAACTTTTGCTCCTGTCATGCGCGTGTCTAAATTTAGAATTGCATTCACAACTGTCTGGAACTATTTGTTTTAACAAACCTTTAATAAGTCATTATAAACTGTCTTTATAAAAATTACGATCTATCTCATTTAAAATCAAACTCAAGCCGTTCTTCAGGCCTTTCAGACATTTTAAAAACGACACACTGATTTGAATACAGAAAAAATTCATGGGAAATTTCGTCCCCGGTGGGAAAGTTGATGAATTGTTGAGGGAATTCATGCGTTCCAGCAGAGGGTGTCTTCAAAGCGGGTGTCATAAATTATTGCGAACTAGTAAGAGTTGCTGAAATTGAAATCGATTTAATTTTTCAATTACTGCTGCTAATTAATTTTGACTGACATTTTTTTGATACCGAACTGATTTTTTTTAACAATGCTCCTAGGATACATATAATACATAATACATGTCCTGCTAATTATATCTATAATATGTACACTTACTTAGATTTAAGATTATATCACATTTTCTGGTTGGATCTTATTTCTTATTATTTTGATTTTTATCGAAAACTTTCACAATATTTTTTCTTCAATATGTTCATACACTTTAGTAGTTATTCCTGACTTTATTCTTGTTAATTAAGGGACCAACGAGGCACTACAACTGATTTGAATAAAGAAAAAATTACAGCTTATCTTGTTGGTAAAATAGAAATTTGATCGATAGTTGAGGGAATATCGGAGTTCCGGAGTTGGCGCCAGTATGTATTCACATGTCAATCATCTCATTAATTTTTTAGTCTTGTCTTTAAAGGGAGTGCTTCCTGAATTATTAAGAACTAGTAAGAGTTGCTGAAGTTGAACTCGCAGTAATTTTTCAACAATTCCTGCCGCTCTGTTAAAATTAATTTTCTTGGCTTGTCAAAGCTTGCTTTGCAAATTTTTATTTTCACTCCTTCGATCACAATTAGTCATGTCGATTTGACATTTCGTGTGGCTTAATAATTTCGAAATCAACACGCAAATACGGTAGGAAATTCTTACAAATTATTCATGAGCGGTCTCAGAAGTTTCAATTTTTATTATAATAATCGGAAACCGGTAAATTTGCATAAATAAGTTAGAAGGGCAAACTCGCGAATAACAGCTCTGAAAATTTGATAAATTTAATTTCTACTCCGAAGTGATCATCCGTGCATGACTTATTCGGTTCGTTTTGATTTATTTAAATTGGTTAATTGTCGGGAAGTTACTGAGCTTTTATTTAGCAAGTTATAGTAACTAATATATTGCTTGCTTACCCGTATCGACCGACCGCACTTGAGAAGTCACACCACATTTTCACACACGAACACGATTTCATTTGAAATTTGCATATCAGAAATGAGACTTACACAGTCTGTGTCTCATTGACTATAAGGGCCTCGGGGAAATTAACATAGGTAAAATGCGTGGGATCAGTGAATGCTTTGCATGAATAATCTTCATTCATTACCCACTTTGATAATCAGGTAACTCTCGATATTTTACGTAGGTATCTAATTTATTAAAATAAAGTGTGGAAAAACTACAAGCTAATGACAATAATTGCTAACGTTTTTTTTTTTGTATTGATTATGCACTCCCACACATAATTTTCCTAAGCGATATTGGAGTCTTGGGAATAAGGTTATTTTATATCAGAGGGAATACTAGAACTTTTCTCTATCTACAGCGAGGAAAGAAATGGTTGCCGATAAACTGCTTCCATCATCACAGAGTGACAACCTTTGTCCACCCATTTATATGTAATAAATTTGGTTTGAACTCCTACAGGGTTAGATACTTTATACTCTTTTATGATTATTGATTATTGTGAATTTATTACAACTTGTAAGTCCGTAATTTTTATATTTGACAAACGAACGAATTCTAAAAAATCCATAAAATAATTACGGTTACAGTTTCAGTCTTGGAGTTTAATGATATTAAGATTAAATTTCCCAGCAATTTAGACTTGGTGTATGCTTCCACCTTAGACTATATTAATAAATATGGACTAAGACATAAACACTGAAAAAGTGTTCCGACATCCCTCTCTCTCCAAACAAGACTGTTCAAAACAATGAATGCCAGATCAATAATGAAACTGGCACTTACAATGAAAGAGCGCAACCTCTCCAGTGTTATTGGTGGGCAATAAACATCGATGGATCCCTTATACCCGTTTTACTTTGCTACATCTGGCAACATGAATGTTTGCATCCTGTCAGACCGTTTGTTTACATAAATACCATAATAAAAGTTCGTGTTTTTCAAACAGTTGTAAGTTCCTTGTTATTTATATTTTCAGCTCTAGCTTTCACTCGTTTTAAGCTTTAATAATTAATTTTTCAATTAAGTTAAAAGAAAGTGGCGAAAACGTGTTCTGTTTTTGAGAAAACTTCGAAAGAAGGTAAGTCTATCAGTTTCCTACGTAAGCAACGCAAAGCCGTCAATCAAAACAAAGCATACATGGTCATGGGCGTAGCGTAGTATAAGTGTTTTATCTTTAAATTTGTGAAAACAATTATTGTTTGACAGTTTTTTTTTTCATTTCGTAAGCATATTGAATACCTACTGAATACTTTGAAAAATGCAGCTTGGAAAAATCATTCCATTTAAATAAATAAAAAATACTGACTTTTTGAAAGTATATATTACCTATTATTATTGTCAACCTCTAATTTAAGATAATCAGAATATGGAGAGGGGGAATAATATTCAAACAATATCAAAGAATATGAAATAGAAGACTTTGAACCGGTTGCACGAACGTTAAAAAAAATTCAGATTATCACTAATTTTAAGTTGCAAATTTTTAAAATGTGGTGAACTTTTTCTATGATCTTTCATTTTTTATCGGCAATTAATTCTTCTAAAATTGAGACGAATTCACTCCCAGCAATATCAGAACAAAAGTTTAGTAATACAGGGCATTTTAAAATTAGTGATTAGGTATCTGACATATTTTCAATTAGGTTCGTTTAATTTATTTTTAGAATAAAATCAACTAAATATGTAAGAAATTGAAAAAATATTTTAGGTACCTACTGATGTATATTGCTTTCCGACTTTCCTATCGATTTTTTATTTGCTAAATTGTAATTACCTTTTTGTACCTTTTATTTTGTATAGGTAGGTATAAGTATATATTTTCTTAATTTAATATCTATTAGTACTCCCATAATTTATGTTTTTTGTAACAAAAACTGCAAATAAAATAATAATATTATGAATATTATGATCATTATTATAATTTATGTAATTATTACATTTCCTATAACTGAACTCGAGCGCGCCACTGCCGTTGCGTTCTGTTTGTTTACGTTTTACGTCGTTCCCCTTACCCCGCCAGAAACAGCATATGAGTGCGAGAGAGAATATCAACAAACCAAAACTGACTTCAAGCTAAGATAGGGAAGGCGCGGTCCATATTTATTAATATAGTCTAAGGCTTCCACTGAAGATAATCGACTGGAGAATACTTTTTCAACTACTCATAGATGGGTTACGACATTTATACCATTTGACTGGCTAAAAATTAGTCAAAATAATTTGATGGTATAAAGAACGCTATCCACCTAGCTCAAAAATAAAATTAACTAAGTTATTATTTTGGCAATACACACATATGAACAACATCACAGGCCAAAGAAAAGTCCCCGGACAATTTGACAGTTTTTATTAATAAATAGAGAATAAATCATTTACATGTAACAAATAGAAATCACGATAAAGTATAAACAATATAATAGATATTATGATTTAGTTGGGAACACAGTCGTTTTAATAAAAAGAACACTCTTTTTTCTACGCCAAGCTTTCGCATTTTTATTTAATTCTTCATCAGGGATCTATAATGATTAACAATATTAACCTAGAATAACAATATCTAGGTTCTTTTTTTTTAGAAAGCTATGACCGTTCTTGCAAAAATTAAAGTAGCAACGACACACTGCATCGAACATGTGGGTAATTTCGGATTAGATTATCATTCTAATTATTTTGATTTCCGTGACAATTAACGAGTTTTGATATTTTATATTGTAAGGTGAATACTTGAGCGGTTGTCAAACTCAATTTTTTTTTCAGAATCTGTGTAAAAGAGATTTTATGGAAGAAAAAAATTAATCCTATATAGTTTTTGATCCAGTGAATATAGAGATTATTATATTCACTTAATTCCATTGTGCTTATTAAAATAGTTAGCTTCAAACTTGGACGAGGGAAACTTTGTAACTCGAAAACTAATGATCGGATTAATTTTATTTTTTTTGTAGATTATACTTAATTTTAATGGGCTCTATAACGAACTGAATTCGCTATACTCGTGTGTGAGCACTGATCACCCTTTATATCAAAGGTATGTTCTTTCAAATTTCACCTTTATTATTAATTAATATCACTGTCGTAATAGTATAAACACAAATAACTTTGTTCTGTGATATTTGGGGATAGATTGCATTCTTTTGCACAAAATCTAACATTTGACACTTAAATGAAGTCACGTGACTGCATGTTTTGTTCCATTTTCATCATTTTCAAAGTAAAAAATATAACAAATACAAAACTTTCCTTCACCGGTTAGTGGAAAATTTAATGGAGAATTGAAGACTTTTAAATAATATTATCCAATACGGTTTTGTGCAACATCTTCATGCATTTCAAATCTACACGAAACGGAAAAGAGATAGAAATTGTAATGAAGTCGTGAATTTTTCGACTTCATTTTTGTTAGTCAGCTGCCTCCAATAATAGTTTTCATTTATTCTAAAAATCATCAGGATCGATTCATGCATTTCGTCAAATAATAAAACCATTATAATTATTAATTCCTCAAATCATTTATCAGTTTTTTATGAACAGACCAAATTTTAAGCGAGCTGAATCGAGGCAGTTGACTACAAATTCGGAAGCCACACCGCTGATACCAGCGATATCACCGTAGGTAAAAACTAAATGAACCGTTTTTATGCTCCGCGTTCCATCAGAAAAACGGTGATTAGTGAACCCAGGCGATATGAAAATCATATAAAACCACGGACATTTTGGCTTCAAAATCACTTCCGAACCGGCGTTCTTAGGGTGCAGTAGTGTAAGACGTCCGTTCCGGTGTTGTTAACCGAAGATAGTAGCAGATATCCCAGAGTTAGTTCCGATTACAGTTAGACAAGTGTGTTAAAGTTCCGCACGTTAACCCCAGATCCGAGCCGACCACCCTGCTCTTCCGTGCTAAGGTAGGTGGTAATTGATACCAGCCGTTATTGTTCCACTGTATTTGGTTGTGTCACGATCACCCCGATCACCCTTCACCAGTCCTTCCTCTCTGTTCGTTCCTGGACCCCGCTCTAGCAACAAAGGCTCCGTTATTGTCGTGAGATTGTCAGCCCCGGCGACGCAGGGGGTAATCTCGCGGTGGTAGCGCGGTCTGGTGCTAGTCAACAGCCCATCGAAACCTGTGTTCCGCTGGAGTAACGAAGGTCCCGTCTTTGTCGTGAGATTGTCAGCCCCGGCGACGCAGGGGGTAATCTCACGGTGGCGGCACAGTATAGAGTCAGGTCAGGTCAGGTATACTGTGGTGGCGGCGAGGCCTGGTACTCGTACCAACAGCACGCCGAATCCCGGCCCCTCCAGTCCAGTAAGACGCGACACAGCGGCTTCACGGCGCCGACCCGATTTTCACGTTCGCACCCGCCGTAAATATCACCACCTTGAATTACTAGGAGATACCTTTTATCTGACCGGGGTTTAAACCGCCTCCGACGACCGCAACTCGCCTCATGCCGTTTTGCTTCGCAACCCGTAGTTAGTTGACCCGTAAAGTTAGGAATTTTTATAATTGATTAGTCGTCTGAATTAACCTTTTAATTTCTTTTCTATTGTAAATAGTGATTTTTGTTGAGAATAAATTTGTTTATAACATAGCCCACGAATCTCATTTCTTACCACAACCGACCGTGAACCTGGAACCAAGAGATACTCGCATAACAACTTGACTCCACGGGAGTGCCATCGAAAACGCGGGGAGCGCCTAAAGACCGCTCCTCCGTGTCCGCTTCTGTGATAACCTCATCTGACCCCTGGCACTATCCGTCTTCTCCACAGAGTTACCCTGGGACAAGGGTACGACAAACGTACCACCTGTGTGACAACCCAGGTAGTTGGGAAGGGAAAGCGAGACCATTTTCCCTGGGGAGTAAACCCTCTACAAAAATCTGGCGCCCGAGCAATCCGTCCGTTCTCTGCCAGTTTCCCGGACAGCCGGAGTTGTCGTCACAAAATATACCTTAAATTTATAAATAAAAATTTTATAGTATTATTCAAATTATTGGTGAGTAAGAGTGAGAGAGACTTGTTGTTATTTGTATAGGCTTCTGCATTTGTTGACTTTGGATCTGCAATAAATTATGGTATGTAGGGCCATAAAGTTTTCAAATTTCTTTTCTACTTCAAAATCAATGATCTCCTGGATCAAGTACTTGCACTATATAATAGGATATTCAAAAAGATGGTATACGCCACATCTTTCATAATACATATTGTGTAAAATGGTAACATCTGTTTTAATTTGCCTGACAAGACCACGTGATACCAGGATTTGCCTCTACGGTGTTTAACTTGTGCTTCGAGTCTCGGTGTCGTAATAGCCTTGCATCGTCCACTACTTCGTCCTCTTTCTTAAAGACGCACTGGGTTTCCTTTGAAATATCCTCCCATCTTGATAACGCCTTAGAGAATAATATTCTTCTGATAAATTGCTGCTTGATAGTAATTAAGTGGCTCCCGTGGCGCTGTGGTAGCGCGTTGGTCCGCCGTCCCGATACACCTTGGTTCGAAACTCACCAGCAGCCGACAACAAACTATTTGTTGTGCTTCTCGGACCAAGATCGGGGTCCATCTTGCGGAAGGCAACGGCAAACCACCGCATAATACCCTTGCCTAGCAAAACCTCTCAAATAGCCCGTACCATGTATTTCATTTAGACTCATAAGAATGTCTATAGACTCAGGAAGTGCATATTCCGTTTTGACTATCATAATAAATTATCCATCATTTTATCGTCTTTATTAACGTGTAAAATAGTAATGTGAACAGATAAAATTGTGCTAGCGAATTAGATATGTGTTGTTATTAACGTACATATGTATAAGAAATGTTTCAAGCATTAGTGAAGCTTTAAAATTTGCTTTAGATGTGGCAACGAAAAGACAATGAGTATTATTTATAATATAGTGTTCAAAAAACATTTCAAGTAGATATCCTCAAGTAGATGAATGTAAAAACCATGTTGTTACATCGAAATTTGTAGAATGAAGAGCAAACATGAAGCAACAGTGAATAAAATCACTTGCAGCACCACTAGAAGTGAGAGTAAACGCGGTACTCTAATTGCTGGTAATTAAGATCGTTCCTTGTCGTCGTTCTTGAATGTACTTCAAGTCCACAAGGAGAATAATGAATCTGACAAGTATAGTAAGTGCCAACCATTTAACAGGGAGCGAGTCCCGCAACCGCTTGCCGCTCGCTGTAATACAAGTTTAACCGCGTTTCATCATGCACATACGTAGACTACGCACGTCGCACGTGTTTTTATACCCGCAACGACATTATTCATTGTAATTATCTATTCAAACCGTCGAATAGGAACGGCATTGTGAGTTGTGGGTTTTGCAGCGTTTTTTAGTCAAGTGTTTGCATAGTAAAACTTAATGGGAAATTCGTACATATAGGGTCGGTTGTTCGTACAGTGATTAACCACTTGACCAAATTCATATTCACATTGCCTAATCTGTTATTATCTACCAGTTTTTGTTGTTCAAAAGTCAAAAGTTGAGCCGTGTTAAAAATTGAATACAGATTAGCAGTTAATCTGTGATTTGGCCCTTAATTACAGATTTAGGAAAAATTTGCGTTGTTCAAAGCCAGTTGAACGTAGTTAAGTATGTATGTATGTATGTAAGTATATGTGGCTAGGTTAACCGCGAATTTTTGGGTGATTAAACTATTTTTGAACATGTTCAAAGTGACAGCTTGACATGTCAATGTTATTAATTTGTCAGTTTAAATCAAAATAAAACCAAGAAAATCGATTATAGAAGTATTTATTTATATAATTATCATCTTTTATAATTAAAAGTAGGTATTTGGTTTGAAAAGTAGGCATCTTGCGACAGTAAAAGTATAAAAAATGTCAAATTTATCATCACCCATCCATAATCTGTGTTCTGTGTTTTTCTATAAAAAAAAACTATAAAAATCAACGGTCATTATTTACATCTGCGGCTCCTACAGTTTCACTATGGAACTTATATAGGGGTGGAGAACATACCTATAATAGTAACACCAGGAAGGTATTCATTTGCTGGGCAAATGAAAATGAAAGCCACAAAACGGTGTAAAAAAATGGTTTTGAGAGTGCGGAGGGAGTGCGGTCCTGACAAGAGGCACCGATTAGATGCCGCGATCCCGGATAAAACCACTTCACCATAATTGCCAAGCATTCTATTCTGTGTTAGAGGTTCACAGAGGCGGACTGAGCGATATATCCGCTTTCATTACGTGTTCAGTCCGCACAGGGATTGATGCAATGATTTTCGGATTATAAATTCAAAATAAATGCAAAATTCAAAATAAAAATCGTGGTACTGTTATTTTCGAAGATTTTCCTTGCCCTGAAAGTGAAAAAAAAATAGAAATTCGACCGTAGTGCCAAAGAGGCCTTAGTTGTGACCTTAATATTAGTTTGCCATGACTGTTTTTACTTTCTTACCCACCCAGCACCCCTATTTCGCTCCTCGGTCCCAAAAAAATTGATGAAACTTAGGAGCCGCGGATGTAAACAATTACCAAATCAACTATTATAACATTTTACACGGAAGACAAGACCATAAAACTGCAAAAGTTGATGTTTTTAATAGACGAAACTTGAAACAAAGCTGCCGAGTGCCCTCGAGCAGTGCCGAGTGCCGGCTGGCCGGCCGAAAAATGTAAGATTTGCAACGTTGCCAACTCGCGTATTGCTTTAATCTCAGATTAGCTAAGCGCTACTTTTGCATGTTTCGAACAACGCTTACTACAAATTTTACTATATTCAAATTTTAACTATTAGCTAACTAATCACAGATTAATTTTTCGTACGAAAAACCGACCATTAGTGTATAATTCTATTATCTATAAGTATTTACTATATCAATTTTGAACGGACAAACGAACAGTGCTATTTGAAAATAACAAACTAAAAATCGAAATAATCGACGAGAAAGAAGGGCATTTTCAGCTCATTCCTGGTATTTCATTTTAATTTCATCTCTGGTAAAAATATTCCTGTTATTTCTCCTTAATCACGCAACGTTGTGGATTCGAGTTTGTTATTATGTCGGTATGTCTTTGGCCGTAATAAACTACTACTGAACTTGAAAGAGCGACTACTGTATGCGATTTTGCCGTCATGTTTACACTTAGACTATATTAATATTAAGACCAAGACATAAACACTGAAAAAGTGTTCCGACATCCCTCTCTCTCCAAACAAGACTGTTCAAAACAATGAATGCCAGATCAATAATGAAACTGGCACTTACAATGAAAGAGCGCAACCTCTCCAGTGTTATTGGTGGGCAATAAACATCGATGGATCTCTTATACCCGTTTTACTTTGCTACATCTGGCAACATGAATGTTTACATCCTGTCAGACCGTTTGTTTACATAAATACCATAATAAGAGCTCGTGTTTTTCAAACAGTTGTAAGTTCCTTGTTATTTATATTTTCAGCTCTAGCTTTCACTCCTTTTAAGCTTTAATAATTAATTTTTCAATTAAGTTAAAAAAAAGTGGAGAAAACGTGTTCTGTTTTTGAGAAAACTTCGAAAGAAGGTAAGTCTATCAGTTTCCTACGTAAGCAACGCAAAGCCGTCAATCAAAACAAAGCATACATGGTCATGGGCGTAGCGTAGTGTAAGTGTTTTATCTTTTAATTTGTGAAAAGAATTATTGTTTGACAGTTTTTTTTTCATTTTCGAAAGCATACTGAATACCTACTGAATACTTTGAAAAATGCAACTTGGAAAAATTATTCCATTTAAATAAATAAAAAATACTGACTTTTTGAAAGTAAATTACCTATTATTATTGTCAACCTCTAATTTAAGATAATCAGAATATGGAGGGGGGAATAATATTCAAACAATATCATCAAAGAATATGAAATAGAAGACTTTGACCCGGTTGCACAAACGTTAAAAAAATTTCAGATTATTACTAATTTTAAGGTGCAAATTTTTAAAATGTGGTGAACTTTTTCCATGATCTTTCATTTTTTTATCGGCAATTAATTCTTCTAAAATTGAGACGAATTCACTCCCAGCAATATCAGAACAAAACTTTAGTAATACAGGGCATTTTAAAATTAGTGATTAGGTATCTGACATATTTTCAATTAGGTTCGTTCAATTTATTTTTAGAATAAAATCAACTAAATATGTAAGAAATTGAAAAAATATCTTTCCGACTTTCCTATCGATTTTTTATTTGCTAATTGTTATTACCTTTTTGTACCTTTTATTTTGTATAGGTAGGTATAAGTATACTATATTTTCTTAATTTAATATCTATTAGTATTCCCATAATTTATGTTTTTTGTAACAAAAACTGCAAATAAAATAATAATATTATGAATATTATGATCATTATTATAATTTATGTAATTATTACATTTCCTATAACTGAACTCGAGCGCGCCACTGCCGTTGCGTTCTGTTTGTTTACGTTTTACGTCGTTCCCCTTACCCCGCCAGAAACAGCATATGAGTGCGAGAGAGAATATCAACAAACCAAAACTGACCTTAAGCTAAGATAGGGAAGGCGCGGTCCATATTTATTAATATAGTCTTAGTGTTTACATTACTTTTATTGACCATTTATAGCTCCCCGAGATTTAACTCAGATTTAACTCAGTACCACCGGTTTGTTCGTCCTTACGACGTGCTGAAGTAGCGTATCACGGGTAAGAAGTGTTCTCAGAGTTCATAGAACCTAAAATCGACGAGTTCACTTGAGTAAGTTTAAAATAGACGATAAGAGAACATTAGTAACAGTACCAGATGGCTTCGTAAGTGAATGGTGAAAACTCCATACCTACCTTACCCTTTTAATGATAGGTACTAGAAAATAGGTTTCCATGCATATTCACATTTTTAGCAGAGAGCTTTCGTATTTTTCCAAACCCAAATTCCAAACTAGTATGGAACTGTCAAGCAGCACTCAATGAAGTAGCTAAAAACAATAACTTGACTCTGGTCTGGATTCCAGGTCACTCCGGCCTTGGAGAGAACGAAATAGCCGACTCTCTGGCTAGAAGAGCAACTGAATCCAAATTTACAGGACCGGAACCTGCTCTTGGCATATCCTCAAATACTGCCAAAACAACAATAGACACCTGGGCGGAAAACAAGGTACTTCGGTACTGGCAAACTCTACCAGGATTAACTCACTCTAAGACCTTCATTGAGGGACCCTCGAGAAACAGAGCTAAAAAGCTACTGGAACTCAAAAGGACTGACCTAAGGGCCCTAATAGGCCTATACACAGGACACTGCAAAGTGAACCACCACTTACACAGGATGAATCTAGCCGATAACGCAGAATGTCGCCTGTGTTTGGAGGATGTAGAAACAGCAGAGCATGTACTATGCAACTGCCCCGCCTTGGGAAGAACCAGGCACTCAACGTTCGGAAAAGTATCTCTCTCTCCGAGAGACCTGGATACATTCACACCATCTAAGGTCATTAGCTTTTTAAAAAGCAGTGGCCTGCTAGAGTGGATGTAAATTACTTAGGTATGAGCCACAATAGACCGCTTGGTCGCAGTGGAGGTGTCACTAATCGACCCACTCATTATATAACTAAACTAAACTAAACTAAACTTTCGTATTTTTAGATTATCTAACTGTGAAAACATTAAATTAGTTTAATGATATACAACATAGTAATGTTATTTTAAAAGAATTGTTTATAAGAACTTTATTTGTGGAGCCTGAAATGTTTGTAAGTATTTTAGAGGAAAAAAGTTCCAGTGACATGTTAATAGGTATATTAAGAATCATCAGTTGATTGGCAGGTAATCTATAGAAGGTATAGAAGAAGACAGCCTTGCAGGTAGCTTTCCTTTTCTTTCCATGGAAGGAAATGTTTATGCAGAGAACTGAATATTGTACGATGTCTCTTTCTAGCGGCTGATATCCAAGAAGGTGTCCCAATCATCGAAGATGATTAGGTAAGCTGGTCACGACGTCATCCAATCATGTGTAATCGTCTGTTAGGTGTCGCGAAGAGAAAATGGCGACCGGGAACTTGTTTGTTGTTTAAGTAAAAGATACATTTCTATATAATCCTGATAAGTATACTATGATTTTTATAAGAAGGCAAGAGTCTGGGCGTGAACTACGCAACTTGCCGGTTTTAATTGTTCCACCCATTGAACTGATAAACGCTGTTCCACCATAACAGACTAGAAATAACATCAGTGGCGCCGCGCACATAATAAAAAATATTTTATATTTTTAATATATTTTAAATGTTTAGGTATAAATGATAAGTCAATTATCAATCTTCAATTAAAAAATCAATATGGACATCTACATTTAGTATTCTAATTTATATGAATTAGTCTCGGTTAAATTATTTCGAATTTATTTAAGATAAGGTACCTATGCGGAAAAAAACTAAAATAGTAGATGTGTACTTATTTTACTGGCAAGCAATATATTAATAACAAATTAATAACAATAATATTATTAATCAATAAAACACATGATAACAAAAACATCGGTACCTACACACGACACGATGACAGAAACCACCTATTTTAAATAAATATACGACACGAGCTAAACAGTACACACCACTGACTTTTTACCTGTTCGATGAACGGCGGAGTTACTCTTATCAGCCTTATCTGGTTGGTTGTTTTTTTTACGCGGACACCGACTAACATTGTTGATATTGGACAATAAACATTTATGGATTCGGAGCCCAATCTGCGCACCAACCAATTCTCGTCAAACTCTCGCCTTCCTATATTATTCAGGCTGTAGATAAGTAATCTGAATAGAAAAAAGAAGTTAAAAATTGCGATAATAAAAAAAAATCACTTTATATTCAAATAATAACTGTTTGCTTCATAATAACAGTAATTTGGTTCGACTGCTTGAATTATCCAATTAGGTGCTTATATAGAAGAGAACGATTGTCAGATTCATTATACTTAGATAACTATTATATGTATAGTTAATAAATTCCAAATTTTATAAATTGAAAATTAGGCATATTTAGGCTTTCAAAAAAGAATTTTTCATCAACGTGCAATAAAGGGGACCTAATTTGTTATAATTATTAGTTTTCCAAAAATCCTGAAAAACTTTGTAAATTTACTAAGTATTTTTTTACTATTTTTCAGGGCTGCTCTAATTACATGTTACATGCTACATGTGACTATTTAGTCATTCAAGTCTTCATACATGGTGTCCCAAAATTTATTTATCTCAAAATAATAACAAATTAAATTTGGGAAATTTCAAACATATTATATCCATAAGACTGTAAGTACCCTCAATACACGCCTTTCAAACCCTATCAGTAATCATATACTCTACCTATACAGGGGGGTCCCGTAAAGAAGTTATAAGTACTCAACTGTGCCTCTTAATATGTCGGTCAAATTAGGTATACAAGAAATATTTTTTTTATATTTTTATTTGCTTCTCTAAAGACCCCCGAATAACGAGCTGAAAAGTTTATGCGCCATTTACAGGACAACCTGTATATAGTGGGTAAATAGAATGCAATATTTCTGAATAATTAGCGGAAACATGTATTTTTGAAAATACTTTCGAAATCACATATTCTTATGTCTTATGTCTTAAAAAATTGCTTATATCACCAAATGTCATATGAGAAAAAGTTATGAACTCATAATTGGCCGCTAAATTGTTTTTTAAATTTTTTAAACAATTAAAAGAAAATTTCTTCGAAATATTTCAAATAAATCAATCAATTTCAATACAATCTTACTCAAATTGATACATTAGAGGCTGAATAAGAATAAAATGTAAAAAAAAAATTAAATAACGAACCCAATATGAAATATGATATGACCATCTTTTTTAAAAATTTTTTAAATAACCTACAAATTTGAAAGCATTTTAACTAAAAATTATATTAAGCTGCGTACTCACTAGAGCACGAGCCCCGAACGAGCGTCCCGAACAGAGCTGAACCGCTCAGATGTGGACGGGCATCCGAACAGAGCCAAGCACGCTCAGGTTGTTCGGCGAACGTGCTCAGACCGATCCGAGCTCTGTCGGTACATCAAAGGATGTTTGCGTTCAGTCTGGACGGGATTAACCAGCTCTACTGCCGAACTATGTACCTACGAACAACTGGATCAGTGCCGAACCGAATGCTCGTTCGGGGCTCGGGTGAAAAATGTAAACGCCCCGAATGCTCGGCTCTGCTCTATTCGGGGCGCTCGTTCGGTGCTCGTGCTCTAGTGAGTACGCAGCTTAAAATGTGTTTTTGAGATAGCTGATCAAAAATAAAATCTTAAGAAATAATATTTCAGAATGACTGATCAAATAAGGCCGACTTTTTTAGGCAATCTATGAAAATGTGATTTATTAAATACGGCTATAATAATGATAATAATGACACAAATACTCAATTTTCAATATCTCGTCGTAAAATTATCCCTTGCCTCTTAAGCTGCGTACTCACTATAGCACGAGCCCCGAACGAGCGCCCCGAACAGAGCTGAACCGCTCAGATGTGGACGGGCATCCGAACAGAGCCAAGCACGCTCAGGTTGTTCGGCGAACGTGCTCAGACCGATCCGAGCTCTGTCGGTACATCAAAGGATGTTCGCGTTCAGTCTGGACGGGATTAACCAGCTCTACTGCCAAACTAAGTATCTACGAACAACTGGATCAGTGCCGAACCGAATGTTCGTTCGGGGCTCGGGTGAAAAATATAAACGCCCCGAATGCTCGGCTCTGCTCTGTTCGGCGCGCTCGTTCGGGGCAAATGCTCTAATGAGTACGCAGCTTTACTTTTAGTCACGTATCCAAGGCACACCCCATGCAGGTCCCAGGTGAGCGCTGTACTTGCCGAGCAGGTATTCTCACATCATATGCTCTATCACTCTCTAACAATCAAAATAAATTTTTCGAATAAGAAAATTACAACTTTTTATTTGGTAATGGCTGTTGCGCCTTCTGGAAGTCCTTTTAGAAGTTCAAAAGTCTCAACAATTTTGTCTGAGGGTGTACGATGCTTAGTTTCTGAGATATTACCGGAGACCATTCTTAAATGACTCACCCTACAATTGTCTATTCTTTAGAATGTCAATTAGTTTTTTATTAAAAAAAATTATTTATTTTAGATATACCATAAACAAATGAATATTCAACTTATTATAGGTTGAATAAATAATTAAGCTGTCTCTAAGGTTGGTAACTTTTTATATGTTGTTCTTAACCTCCTCACGCATGTTCAGTAAACTTGGTACTTGGTAACAGTATCCCTTGGTTTAGAATACGAGTCAGAGATTATCAAAATATCTTTTTCCTCCAAAGTGTGTATCAAAACAGGGGAAGATTTGTTTTCGTGGCTCTAAAGATATCATAATTTAAAGCGAGGGTTTTTGCAAATTAATTAATTCTTAAACAGTACGTTTGCTTCAGTTTATCAACTTAAATATTTAATTCATCCAAAGATGAGAGTCTCAAACAATACGAATGATAGAACATCAAAGAAGTAGTTTGAAAGGAATTTATGTCTAAAACAAATCAATTTGCGGCGGCATGACAAATATATTAACAAATATATAAGACCACAAGCGTGCCTGCCTTTGGCAGGCGTAATCGTGAAGTTAATGAGACAACTGAAGAGAAAAATGAGTAAGGAAATTAAATGGAGAGGGATTCACAGGCTTGAAGGCCATTAAACAAATAAGGACATCAAAGAGTGAAAGGCTGAGCAACAACTGAATTTCGACAATATATTGAATACTCCTGCAGGATATAGTATAAAGTAGAAGGTCCAAACTAACACGACAGGATGAAGGAGCATCAGAAACCCTGGCAGCGCCTTCACATTGCTGCCAGTTTAACCAAAACAGAGATTGTCGAGAGGTCTTGCTTCTCACTGAAATCGCAAAGCTTTATTAATGAGCTCGATTTAATCGATTACAAATTCAACAGCGTCATAGTCCTTCAAGGCTCCTCTATATTTACTTGAAAATAAAAATACAAGATGAAGATAAATAGTTAGTGGCAACACTGAAGAGGAACCTTACAGAAACCTAAGTAAGTTGGGAGGATCTATATCCGCATTACATTCAGGGACGGTCGACATAGGCTGCCTGAAATATCACCAAGCATGAATCAATTTTTAAATAACTACTGAAAAGCCGATGATACAGGCGCGCATATGTTCGGTTTCTGTGGAGAAAACGAATTATTATAACAATTGGAGCCTTGATTGTCCGGTATTTTGCCGAAAATTTCTTTAGAGCATAATATTCCAGATAAGAGTCAATTTGACGTTCTGTGACTTGAATGATAAAGGATCAAACATCCAAGATATATGACTTTAGTTTTCAAGTTCAATCATTAATCTTTGTCGAGTTTCATAGGCACTTCCTTATTTGACATTCATAGCTTCTTTCATCCATTATTATTTGTGCGAATTTTGCCTCCCTCTCGCTCCCTAGCTAATACAATAAACGATATAAGTACTTCAGAAGTGAATCGGAATTTTACCATAAACAATTCTCATTAATAACAGTGAAACAAAAAAAATAATATGTAAATGCGAGCCCACGAATGGCGTTTTCTTCAGATAAACGATCGTTTGTATTTGTGGGCAATATACCGAACAAACAGTAAAACTGGGAGTTCTTTTGGGTGCAAAAATGATAAAAATGAACGACGGCTTACAGAATGTAATCGCTACACAGAGGATAATATTATGGACTGCATAACATTTTCAATGATTCCAACCTTTGTTTATTCAGCGCATATTTCTACGTTTGAATTTGACCGTATGATATCCGACGTGGGCGACTTTTTTAAATTTTATATTCCCCTTTTATATCCAGTCACAAAACATGAAAGGCATTTTCTATAAAGAGAATTACTATTGACCGAATTAGACTTTGATGTATTTTATGGATGCTTCCCGTTTCCTGGTAAATCATTTCACGTCGCAACTAATTTAAATTGATTCCAAAATCAAAATCATATCAAATGCTTTAAACTCGTTATTACAAAAGCTGGTTTATGTAGGATGTCATTTATAATTTCTTAAAAATCAGGTAATGAAAATCAAGAACTTAATATTGTATTATTGAACTTGATATTGTAACGCATTAGTGCGTTAAAACTTATTTATCTACTCCCTTAATGAAAGTTGACAATTACACAACAGCTTGCATAGCCTGAAAGTGAGCCTCTGCACAAACCTGTTGTATAATGAAAATCAAAAGTCAAACCAGTGTTGTTTTTTTTTTCATTACAACACGGTTATAAACCATCAGTCAAAAGTAGCGGCTATGGTAAAACAATAACTATTAAGTAGGTACGCGATATGTAAAATAATGCAAAGTTAATCTAATGAGGGATAAGGTATAAAATTCACAAACATGTTATTATCGAAATGAGTGGCACACGCAATATTATGTATTTTCCTAATAATTTACATTAAATTGTATCATAGTTCCTGATTAACAAAAACCATAATTAATAATTCAGTAATGTTCTTGATTTAGTACTTATTGATAATAATTGACAATTGACAATGCTATAAGACTATAATGCCAATTGACAGTTTTATTGAACGCGATGGAAACTGCCATTTTGAAACATCGAGCTCAAATATTCACAGTTTCCTCTTTTTATTAGTTCAGTGCGTCATATTGGTTTGAATAACGAATCTGTTGTGTTCGCCATATCCAAATACCATCTTGCAGTTTCAGCTGTTTGGACCGTAGGTATGTACTTCCTGATGTCTTAGATTCGTAGATTGAAAAAGTGTAATCTGCATGTGTACTTGACCAATATTTTAGGTAATTAGATTAAACAGGAAATTATTAATTATTATTATTATCAAATATTAAATGAGTGTGCAACTGAAATGGAATACACTTCAAATATTAGCACAAACTAAAGTTATCTAAAGTTGCAATGGAAAATACTTACTTATTTAATCTCATAAGCCAAAAAAAAAAGATTATTAGTAAAATTTATCATTCAGATGTTCAGATTACTTAATAAATCTAAAATGAAAAGTTAGTTACTAAAGCTAGGTAGTAATGTAAGTCAATACATAACAATTCTAGTTGTTACGTAATATACTATTACGAATACTTACCTTAAATTATTAAAAATTTGAAAAAGCAATTATTTTCTCGAGGTAAAAATTTCAACGATATTGTTTTTTAAAAATATCATGTATAACTTCACCGATCTTGGTTAACGCGAAGGAACAGTTTCTGGAGCGCAACTCGTAGAAATAACGTGGAAGAAACTCGCGCAAGGTGATGCGCGAAAATGATGGACAGGATTCGCCTAAAACGAAAAAATCCGATGTCACACCGAAATTAAGAAACATAGAGAAATTCCTTATTTGGTGATATCGGTAAAATCTCCCTCTGATTCGCTGGACGGCGAGGACGCGAGGCGAGGAAGCCGGATCCTGCTGACGAAGAAGAAGAAGAAGGACACAGGCCACGAGACAGGTTGCTGCTCGCAACATCCTGCTCGCATGTTGGTTTTGCGGTCTGCTCTTTTAAAAGATGGGGTAACACTCACCTGTTACTAGCTACCTTATCTCAATTTGTTACCGCCGGATCTATGCCCATGTCTGTCTTTTTAAAAGACATTTGAGAAGTTCTAACATTTTCTTCGTGAATCTGATTTAATATTTTTAGACGAACTAGTAGTTTTCGCCGTTTCCGTAGAATTACGATTTGAACTATCGATTAACGATGTCATTACCACTTTTCGACGTAAGTTAACTATTTAAAAATATTTAATATAAACAAATATCCAATTAATTCGATCAATTCAATACGTAAGTGTTTTGCCGTTTATATAATCGCTGAAAAATGACGGACTTCCGGTTAATCTCGACATCATACGTTAGTCATAATTTCCTCCAAAATCAACTTCAGAATTTTTTTTTTAATATGAAAGAAACACTTTAATCATCCCTTAACAAGAATCTTCAATATCTAACCTTGAAGTTCCAGGAACAGTTTTGGATTAAGTGAAAGAACTCGAATAATTGATGAAGTGACAATTTGTTACTTACATGTTTTGTTTTATTGTTGACGTATCATTAAAATGTAACAGAATTTTGTAACTCGTTGTCCCACTTAAAAATGTATAACTTTATTTTGTGGAGAATTTATTTTAAAACTCTTTTTTGTCTTGTTATTTTTCAAAAATTTTTTGTCGTTTCCAACAAAAACTTGAATAAGCTAACTTGAATTTTCGGTGATTTTAAATATAACATCACTGCAATACGTGTTTTTTTTTTACTAATCGGGTTTAAACGTCAAAGTTTTTTTTTAAATAATAAGACCAAAAAGAGTTTTAAAATTAAATTCCTTTTGACTTTTTAAGTGAGTCAATGTGTTAAAAACTTCTGTAACATTTTAATGATGCATCTACCTGAAACGAACTATTTAACCCCTAGAGGGGAAAAATAGTCGCTGAGAGCATGAGACAAGAAAAACAAGGGTCGTAGGTTGAGTCGCTAGTCTAAGAGGGTCAACAATAACAAGCAGGTCAGCAGAACAACAGGTACTCTTTATTAAAATATAAAATATATCACAGTGATTAATATTAAACTCTTGAGCACGGTTAACAGATAATAAAAAAACAAGAGCGTGCGGTGCTAGTCGAATGAATGGATCGGTTGCTAAGAGTTTACAAGGCACTTATCTTCGTATGGCTTGGCTCCAGGAACTTGCTTGGTTTGAGAGGTGGGCTTGGTATCCAAGAAAATCTTCTGCCTTGATACGTGGAGTTCTTCTTGGTACGAAAAAGATGGCCTTCAGGGAAAAGAGTGAACTCCAGGGAAAAGTGCCTCCAGGTAAAAATTGCCTCTGGGGAGAAAGTTGCCTCCAGGAAAAAAATTGACTCCAGGGAAAAAAGTTGCCTCCAGGGAAAAAGCTGTAATTTCATGGATATCAGAAACACTCTTGCATTAATGAACGGTCCGATCGAGTCTGCTTGTCAAGGGTACATAGAATTATGTCCCGTCCTCAAGATAGGTTGAGATCAAAAAATGTGACTGACAAATTTTACATGCGAGCGAAACTCGATCGGGTTTAAAAGCTGTAATTAAAATTAGCATACGGTATTAAGAAAATATGATCTGTATAATTCTAACGCAATTAAGAAAATCATTTTACGACACTCACCGAGCCAAAAACGTAGTTGATTCTTATAATAATTAACGTGAAAGTTCACGACGCCATTTCAGGAAACTAAAGGTGTTTGCGGACCCTTCATCCGCGAATTTCCAGGAGAGAAAGAAAGTGAAAACGCAGGTATGATGATGAAACGCACCTGATTGCAACTTGACAGTCGATGTTACGAAACTCGAGGCCTCCAGTCGGCCGATGCACTAAAACCCACCATCACTCACTCACTGCGCGCGCCCGCCGTCGTCTCTGTGTTACCGGCATCTAGCCGGTACGTACGAAATGTACGTTACATACCCTTACCAATCCTTTAAAATTTAACTCTACTTGCTGTCAATTAATGCTCTTGGTACACTCACAACGTGTACCAAATTTGGTTTTCCTAAGTTCAGGTACAACTGAGATATTAATTTATTTCGAAATTTGAAACCCCACTTTCAACTCCTATAACTTCTAAGAGGTGCAACTTAGTACTTACAGAGATAAGTTGCGTTAAATGATCTTATTTTGGGTTCTCCTACACGCCCCTGCTCTGTCTTAGTTCCTATACCAAACACCCTATCTGTTATACCTATTTTTAGTGTAAAATCATAAAATAAAAATAAACAATTTTGCCCAAAATTTTGGTGGATCATTCTTATCACTTCGGGGTATAAAAAATAGTTTACGACCTATTTTCAGACCTACGGAATATACACAAAAAATTTAATATAAATCGGTCAAGCCGTTTCGGAGGAGTTTGGTTACAAACACTGTGACACGAGAATTGGTATATAGATTATCGTGGTACGAACGAGTAATTTTGTAAGGGTTTAGTGAAGTTTGAATAATTCAGAAAGGTCCAGTTTATAAATATTGGAGAAGAAATAAATTCGTTCGTGAGTTCTTGAGGGTTGGAAGTTAGCACAGGAGCCAAAAATTAGCGAACAAATTTTTCTTGTGACATTACACTTTTTTTTAACAACAACGTATTTTGTAATTTTCTTACAAAGTATTACAAATAAGACAAGTAATTGCTGCAAAAACTATTTCATGTAAAATTTTCTTTAATCGATCAGAAAAAAATCCCATTTGATGCTTACTTAATATATGTCAAAATTAATAATAAGTTGACACAACGAAAATATATAACTTACTATTTAAAATGTGGAAGTTGGTACGGTACAGACCACTCTTTATTACTGGAAAATTAAAATTAATCCAGTGAAAATGAACAATAAAAATGAATAATATGGCTGAAATTTAAATCTTTCTTGTAATCTAATCTAACCATAGGTACCTGTGTAAAAAATTTTGAAGCGTGCAAATTTATACGTAGGTATAGTTAATTTTTTATATTATGCTTCATAGCATTATATTTTAAATTTCAACTCGCGCATCTTCATCAGCAGCTCCACCTGCAATCCACCATTTTATAAGTTGGTAAATTAATCAGAAATCGTTGAATCAAAATTATTTCACTGCTTCATGAGTTATTGAAAACTTTTCGCATCCATAAATTATGTTAGAGTTCTTGTAATTGATTTTGATGAGTAGATCGAAAGATCGGAAGCATTTCATTCCAGAAGCAACACTTACAAAATATAAAACTTTTCATTACTTTGTACGAGTATTATCCTTGGGATTTAGTGTTAAAAGTAGACATATAAAAAATGTAGTCAAATATAAATCTAAAATATGTTTTTATTTGAAACAGCAGAGAGAAAGCTTTCTTGGATTATCTCCAGATATGACGAGGGAGGTATCTTTAATATGTAAAATTTTTGCATGACAATAGGAGTTCATAATAAAAAACTGAAAGAATCCTGGAATCGTTCTACCTTCTCCTATTTAATATTTTCACGAGTACTCAATATTGTCTTGACCCCTTGTAATCCACCTTCATAATGACTTTCAAGAATAAATTTATCCTTAAAGAATATCACCTTTTTAGGGATTCCCCTCATCTCCTAAGCAATTTATAATTCCTTTTGTCTTTGGTCTTTCGGAGGGTTTTATGAACTTCCAAGGACAGTAGAATGCTAGTCATGTTCTATATTCTTAAAACCAATGGCTGTCAGCTGGATTATATTACCCTTCCTTGCTACCCAGAAATGCTTTTTGTTTAATCCATTATATTACAGCATTTGTAAATACGTTTTTGAAGATATTTTAAGCCTTGGAGGCTTTAAAACTCACACCGAGGTTTATGTTAACAAAAAACTAAATGATGAGTTTCTTATTTATTCGCTTTTCTCGCTTGAATTCACTGAAAATTAGACATAAATTTAGAGACCCGCGTAGGGATAGCATCCATCGTTCCTGTCAGAATCAGTAGCGAAAAACACTTCACAGGCGTTTAAATGCGTTCCGGTAGTATCTCTTTGAGTATGAAAAGTACGGCAAACGCACAAACGAGGGCAAACCTACACAGCTAGGGAGGAACATTCAATGACATGCGACAAGCAAAGCAAACGCCGGAATTTACGCATATGTGACCCGGTTGTCATCATACTGGGGTATTCCCTTCATATGTACCTAGTACCTACCCTATCCACCTACCTCTGTCAAAGAACCTGAGTTACATAAGCATAAGAGCACATTATAGTTCTCGCAGTTGTCAATCGTGGTACTTTAGAATACAAAAGGAATTCCATCAAAATATTCCGCATAAAGCTCTCACCTTGATGTTCGTAGCTCAAGCCACATGGGATGACTGAATATGCATACATATATTATAACAAGCTGGATTATATTGAAACATAAATACATTATGGAATGATGACTACCTATAATAAGAATGAATATATCTGGAATACATTCAAGATTATTAAAAAACGCAAGATTTTTTTTTTACTTTATCCCCAGCATAATGCAATTCGTCAAGTTCTGACTAGTTTGAATGCTTACAAGTGTGAAATATGAATATGACGCAACGGGTTATGCTTATCAGCTTACTAGAAAAGGAAATTCCAAAAACTTTGATCTAAATGTATAAATACGAATTTTGGGGTATCCTCCGTAGCACGCAATATTGGTAAAATGTACAATGGTGAAATGCTGTTATAATATATCGTACTAATATTTAAATCTTAACATTTTATCATATCGGTCCAATATATAAATAATCTATTATATGAAATAAATATCGTACCTATGCCTTTAATAAAAATTTGATTTATTTATGCGGTAGGTATATGGAATGTAATGTATGTATATGTAATGCACCTACGTGACGGCCAGGGTGGCGTAAGACGCTTCGGGACCGACTTGAAGCCTGGAACTCTTTTTATTTTCACAGCACAATGGAATTCTGAGTTCCCCGATTAATGCTTTGTGCAGTTTTGGTTGAATAAGAACGAGTGCTGCTAATTTAGAAATATATGGATAATATTGAATGCAATAATTGGATATGTAGCATTAATATTTAGACAATAATAAGTCATATTGATGATAATAAATATATTGGATACTATTGATAATATGGTATATGTATACAGAGTGTGTCAGTGATATATGGCCAAATATGAAGAGGTAGTTCCTCTCATGAATATAAGTTGAAATAATAAATTTCAGCTCGAAATGACGTTTCCTTTAAAAGATACAGGGTGTCAAACTTTATTATATTTTTAAAAGTTTTTGCTTATAACTCGTATAAATTTAAACCGATTTCGATGAAACTTTGCATGAACAATAAACAAACAAAGCTCTTTAATTTGGCTTTTTCAGGCATTGTAAATAACTTTCATTGGCGTAGATATTCAGGGCGTACGCCACTTTCCCCTCCCTATTTTTCACGCCACTGACTTTACTGCAATTACAAAACCGTTATTCCTTTGCTCATGCATTTTAGAACAAAAAGTATTTTTTAATCTTTCTCATACGACGCACACTGTTTTTGAGGTATTAGAAGTTTACCGAATCAATCTGCGGCATTCCTGATATGCGAACAGCAACTCTCGAAACCCTTAGTGGTGAATCGTAGAGTGTTGTGCTCTGAGTAGTAACGCTCTCATGATTTCTTGAGTGGAGCAGCCATTCGCCTGAATAGCATGAGGTGTTTTCGTGGAGTCTGACAAATAATAATAATAATAATAATAATAATAATAATAATAATAATAATAATAATAATAAATTGGCAACCGGTGGTGAAAGCAGCGCCGGCCCAATGTGGTTACTGCAATGCCCCCACTAGTGGGGAGGTCTGGGCCAGCCCACCAAGCCCAACTCGACCCTGGTGTTTCTACTGGACTCCAACCGGAGACCACCAAGGCGGGAAAACAGAGGGTGCGCATGAAGTGGACGAATGAAATGAACAGCTTTATTATGCGCACCTATTACACAGTCACAAAACTTGAAACAGACAAAACACAATACAGACAAATATTACACCAAGAATTCACAAAACAGTACCCAAACGCACAGGTCACGGAGCAGAAGATAGCTGACCAGCGAAGAGCAATCGTAGCACGTAACCTCATTCCGCAGACAACACTCGGGAACATTAAACAGCAGGTTGCTCAAGAGTTGCAACAACGGGAAAATACTACAAATACGCAGATAGAAGAAACCGCAAGTACACCTCAGGAAGACAACAGAGATACAACATTAGCATACAGCCTCACGGAAGAAACAATAAATACACAGGAGACCATGGACACTGAGCTTGTTGAGGCCCTTGAGAACTCATTGCAAACAGCATTGTTACAATTCACAGGAACGGACCCAGCAAAAAGACACAAAATACCCAAGATACATACATCATCTAAACTCGAAAAAACTCTTCAATACATGAATAAGTATATACTCCCACAACATATACGGGAAGATTCCACACTAACAGATACACACACACTGATATATACTGCAGCAGTAGCGGTAGTTAGGTATCATGGCCTAAAAACAAGCCCTCAGGACTCGCGGACACAACATAAACAGAACAAACCGGCCTGGGAGCGTCGGCTTGAATCGCAGATAGACGAAATTCGACGAAATCTGGGCCGGCTCACACAATATCTACAAAATAATAGATCCAAAACACTGATGAAGCATATGCACCACATTTTCAAGACAGCAAAAACTCACACAAGACAGCTGAATTGACATGCAATTCAGCGAGATTACACCACGAGACATAAGCGATACAATCAAAAACATTCATAACTGGAAGGCACCCGGGATAGACAACATCCATAACTTCTGGTACAAGAAGTTCACATGCCTACATCCGAAACTGGCCGCACATTTTACAGATATCCTCAATAATCCGCAGAACACACCTGCATTCTTTACACAGGGCATCACATATATGATGCCAAAAAACAATAATACAGAAAACCCTACACAATACAGACCAATAACATGTCTCCCAACAATTTACAAAATTCTGACTTCAAACATAACAAACAAAATATACTCTCATCTGGAAAACAATAACGCACTCACAGAACAGCAGAAGGGATGCCGCAGAAACCACATGGGATGCAAGGAACAACTCCTTATCGACTCAGTGGTTCTGCGTCAGGCACATAGACAACATAGACAATTAAACATGGCATACATAGATTACAAAAAAGCATTTGACAGCACACCACATACTTGGCTGATACACATATTAAACATTTACAAAATTCACCCCACGCTCATCGCCTTCCTCGAGAACATTATGACACACTGGAGAACTACACTACGTCTTACGCTCAATAAAACAACTATAACTACAGAAGAAATACCTATACGTCGAGGCATATTCCAGGGGGACTCATTGAGTCCACTGTGGTTTTGCCTTGCCTTGAATCCACTCTCAAACATGCTGAATAATTCAAATTATGGATTCAACATAAGAGACAACAAAACAACACACTATACTCTGTCGCATCTGCTATACATGGATGATATAAAACTATACGCATCCACACAAACACAGCTGCAACATCTGCTGAAAATTACACACACATTCTCACAGGACATACATATGGAGTTTGGGTTGGAGAAATGTAAAACTCTCAACATCGAAAAAGGAACTCTGGTGGCAGGTGAATTCGCTCTTGAAAATGGCGACAAGATTGAATCCATGGAAGAGGGCGAGGTATATAAATATCTTGGTTTCCAGCAGGCCAAGCTCACAGAACATACACAAATAAAACAAACACTAAGAAAAACGTACATAAACAGACTAAACCAAATATTAAAAACAAAACTGAATGCCAAAAACACAATAAAAGCAATAAACACATACGCTGTACCGACACTGACATACTCGTTTGGAGTTATAGAATGGACACAGACAGACTTAGAAGACCTCCAGAGGAAGACCCGAACAACACTCACAAGACACAAACAACATCATCCTAAATCAGCCACAGAAAGGCTAACTCTACCTAGAGAGATGGGGGGAAGAGGCCTTATTGACATACCCAATCTGCACCACAAACAGATAAATAATCTTCGAGAGTTCTTTCACGCAAAACAAACCACGTCCAAACTACACAAAGCCATAAATATCGCAGACAGAAACAACACACCTTTAAACCTACATAACAAAAACTTGGAGCTACACATAACAGATAATAATACAAAACAGCAGTCGTGGACCCAGAAGGAACTCCATGGGAGACACCCCCATGAGCTGAGCCAGAACCATGTCGACAAACAGGCGTCGAACAAGTGGCTTAGTTGTGGGAACCTTTTTGGGGAGACCGAAGGGTTCATGATTGCTATACAGGATCAAACAATAAATACTAAAAACTACAGAAAACATATACTCAAGGACACCACAATCACAGACGATACATGCAGAAAATGTCATTTATCACAGGAAACAATACAACACATTACAGCTGGATGCAGAATACTTACACAAACCGACTATCTACATAGACACAACCAGGTGGCGAACATTATACATCAAAAACTCGCAGCTCAGTACAAACTCATCGACATGTATACACCATATTACAAATACAACCCGCAAACAGTATTAGAAAATAGCACTCACAAATTATACTATGACAGAGCCATCATCACAGACAAAACAATTCATCATAACAGACCAGACATCACTTTAATAGACAAAGAAAACAAAAAAACCTTCTTGCGCATCAATCGCAGAAATAGTGTATTTTTATGCGATTCAATTCTGAATATTTTCACCGCTTTTTAAATTGGCTTTCTGAAATTTTACATAGTCAGGTGATATTCGCGTAGTGGCTTACTGACAATTGCATTTCATTTCGTTTTAAACCGTGCATGCCTTAGAATGAATTTTAAAATTTAACAAAACAAAAAAATCATTGGCAAAATTTAACAATTTTGGCCCATTTTCTATGCCCGCCACTGGCTAACTTTACTTAAAAAACACTATTTTTTAGACTACCTTTTATAGAACGGAAAAAGTGAAAGGGGATGAGCTTTGAAAACCTAAAATTTTTAATTTTAGAGGAATAAACATAATATGTAAAAATATTCTAATATCTCCGCCATTTTTATTATTTCTTTCTTGAAATCTTTGAATTTTAAAGTTTATTAGAATAGTTGTCTACTGGAAAAATTTTCGTTCAATTCCTTCAAAAATATGTTCATAAACAGTTATAGAAATTCAGCCCTTTTTCCCTTCTCCTACCCACGCCACTGGCTTAATAATAAAAATATTGCAAATTTTATTGCAATATTTTAACTCGATATTTTATAACTCAAATTTCAAATAATTTTCTTCCAGTAATGTTAATTTCGTTTAAAAGTTTTTGTTTCTAACTGGCTTATTTAGGGATTCATGATCTATCAATTTTTCCTAAAATTGAAAAGGCCGCCATTTTGGAACGGCTCTTCTGATTTAACTCAAATGCAGTACCATACGACTACTTGCAGTTATCTTACTACCAAAAAAATTTCAGCCCCGTAGATTGAAAACAGCGACCAGAAACCGTGCCTCATACCCGTTTTTTTTTTTTGAAATTTGGAGAGACAATTTTAGAAAAATGTTTTTTTTTTTAATCAAACGTCATCCCTAAGTTTCACAAAAGTAAAAAATTTCGTTCATTGATCTTGAAAAATTAACCTACAGGAGCATTTTTAAAATTTTAGAGAAATAAACATCATGTAAAAATAATAAATATTTTCTTCCTATTTTTTTTTATAATGAATATAATGGAAAAATAATCCAATTTTTTTTGGGGGAAAATCACCTACCTACCAAAAAAAAAAAGAATGACCCTCTCGTGGTTTCGAACCAGCACCAACAGTTTTCTAGGACCCTTGCCTAACTAACTTCGCCAAGGTGGGTTTCAAGTTTGTAGCGATGATCGGGTAGATATAATTATGTAGTACGTCAGGTACCTACACCTCACTTTTAAACTGGTCGTATCTTTGTTATTAAAAAACCAATTTGAATACTTTTTTCACCTGCATGTAGGTGATTTAATTGTTGTTGCGTTTGCTCTTCTAATTTTCAGAACCATTCATAATTGAATGTGGAAAAAAATAAAAAAGAAATTGCGAACCATTTCATCGATTTAATAAGTGCAAGCTAATTTTGCACAAGCGAAAAACTTTTTTGTTTTTCGTTTAAAGTGCTACATTAATCGAGGCGAATTGAAGCTAAGACATCAAATTATATGTTAAAGCAAAAAAAAATTGAAAATTTCGGTTCAACTTCTTCAAAAATGGACTCATAAACGGTTATAGAATTGACACATTTTCACCCTTTTTCCTACCCACGACACTGGCTTATTAATGGAAAATATGCTAATTTTATTGCATTAACTCAAATTTCCAATAATTTTCTTCAAATCCTGTTAATTTTATTTCAAAGTTTTTTTGCCATCTTGCTCATACAGGGATTCAAAAATAGTCAATTTTCCAAAAAATTAAAATAGCCGCCATTTTGAAACGGCTCGGCCGATTTTGCTCAAGTGCAATACCAGACCACTCCTTGTGGATATCTTACTCCCACAAAAATTTCAGCCTCCTAGATTCAAAACTGCGACCTGAAATGAGATGACAAAAACCGGGTTCATGGAATTTTGAAGGGACACCCTGTAGAAGTGATGGGACTTTTGGAAAGTTTTTCAACGAAAATCTAAAGTCATTCCTCAGCTTTACAAGAATCCAAAATTTCGTTCACTAATCTTGAAAGATAAAGCTACAGGAGCGTTTTGAAAATCGAAATTTCGCGATTTTGGAGAAATATATATATATATATATATAAATATATATATAAATATATATATATATATAAATATATATATATATATATATCGTGGGCAGGTGAATTTTGGAAAACTACTTTTTCGTGATCTGGGGGTCATGATCGATGGACATTTGATGAGTTTGGGTGATTTTCGCAAAGTGATGTCGTCCTCAATAGTGTATTTTTTGTTAAAAAATACACTAATACATTTATAATAGATATAGCGATACCCAATACACACAACTTGCAGAAAACGGACACCGAAAAACATACAAAATACATAGATCTAGCACAGGAGGTGCGGCGCCTCTGGAGGATGGACAGGGTAGTCATCGTACCGATAGTCTTGTCCTCTACAGGGGTTGTACCATATACACTACATAAAAGCTTACAGACACTCAAAATGCACAAAAATACGTACATAGAACTACAGAAAGCCACAATAATAAGTACATGTCACATCGTTAGAAAATTTCTGTACGCAGACATACAAATAGATGAACATCCGACACATTTAACAGAATTGACACAACACACAAACTAAACACATGTAGTAGAACTTCTATGGCGACCTTGTCTTGGTGATAGCCCGACATGGTTGCTTGCCGCCGGGAGATGAGACCCGAGATGCTACATATATGCAGAAGAAATAATAATAATAATAATAAAATAAGAATTCCTCCAAGAAGAATAAACAGTCAAGTTGTTTTGATCAGATCCGCAACTTGATACAAAAACCAACTAATTTAGAAGTTGAGATGGAAAATAGTGAAAATAATAATAATAATAATAATAGCTTTATTTGCCCAACAGATTACAATAATCCAATTATAGGACAAGTATTCAAAAATTAGCAACAAAATAAAAAAAATACCCGTACACTATAAATATAACAAAAGCAACAACAAAAACGAAAGGTTATACTCAAATATAATATAAAAAAAAAAAAGTTCATAAAATCAACGACAATTCTAACATTAGCTCTTGAACCTGAATTATTAATAGTCCTCTTGAATACATTAAGTGACATATTGAATACGTCACAGTTGTTACATATATCATTGTAGTACAAACACATTCTAAAGACCGGTGAACCCATTAATAAATTGGTCCTTGGTATTGGCATAGATAACAGTCTCGGCGATCTAATATTCACCTGATAAACGCAAAAAATACAACTTAGCCAACAACCAAGGCGAATCAACCATTCCATTCAGTAACTTGAACAGAAATAGCAAGCAGAACTGTCTGTGCCTGTGAGATAGTGACTGGAAATTAAAGGTCTCTAACAATACAGATTGCGGAAAGCCACGACATGGATATAAACCACGACTTCTAAGCCACAATAATTTGAGGAATCTCCTCTGGACCGATTCAAGCAAAGAAGTATGATGCGCATATATTGGAAACCAAACAAACATACCATATTCCAGGCGTGACCTCACGAGTGCACTGAAGAGAGCTATCAGGCATTCAATCCTGGCGAACGACTTGGTGTTCCGAACTATGAAGCCAAGCATCCTGAGCGAGGAGGCTACAGTAGCGTCAACATGTTCTGTGAATGACAGCTGACTGTCAAAATGTATACCCAAGTTCCTAACAGACGTATATCTCACCAGTAAACTATTAGACAAACTGTAGGGATAAAATACCGGATTTTTTTGATCTCGAATATGTGACTACCTTGCATTTGTCTATGTTAAGTTACAAATTGTTACCAGTCATGTAAAATTACCAAGTCGTTCTGTAGAATCTCAGAGTCAGCTGGGGAATAGATTGGACGAAAGATATTTACGTCATCAGCAAACATTAAAATATTACTTTCCATTATATCTGGTAAATCATTGATAAATAAAATAAAAAGCAGGGGACCAAGATTCGACCCCTGGGGTACCCCAGAGGTTGCAATGTACCTGTCAGAGCAATAACCATTATAAGTCACGTAGTGTTCTCTATTATAAAGATAAGACCTCATTAGAGTAATCAGCCCATTAGAAAATCCAAAGCTCCGCAACTTACTAACTATGACATTGTGATCTATGCGATCAAATGCTTTAGAAAAGTCAGTGTACACTACATCGGTCTGGTCTGTTCCATCCATCACCTCGCTCACAATTTTTACAAATTGACCAAGGTTTGTAACTGTGGACCTACGCTCCACAAACCCGTGCTGACTCTCCGAAATAAAGCATTTAACATGACTAAAAAAATACCTATGTAATATAATTTCGAAAATCTTTGAAAAATTTGCCACAATTGAAATAGGTCTATAGTTTGACACTTCCGACTGATCGCCGCTCTTATAAACAGGACAAACCCTGGAAATCTTCCATAGAGAAGGAAATGTGCCAGTCTTCAAGCATAAATTGAAAATCAAGAGCAAAGGTTCTGACAACACAGATCCGCAGTCTCGAACAAAGAATCCCGGAATCTGATCATGTCCGGCGGTTCCCGAGGATTTTATTCTCTTCAGTGCATCAAAAACGTAAGTCTCGTCGATTGAAGTAATATTAAGGGAAGGCATTCCAACTCCAGAGATAGGACCATCGATATTTGTGGAACCAGAAGAAGAATTAAGAAATGTGGATTTGAAAAAACAAGCAAAAGCATTAACTATATCCTGAGAATTATCCTTCACACCCTCGCCAGTGCTTATCCTACACGGAATTCTTGTAGTGCCCCTCTTCGAGCGCAGAAAGGAGAATATCCTTCTTGGATCATTCAACAGACAGTCCTGCATATTGATGACATAGACTCTATATGATTCAACAATTTGTTTTTTTATAAGAGAGCGTAGTGATTTAAATTTTAGAAGGCAATCAGGTCGCCCAGACTGCATCCACTGTTTACGTACCAATGATTTAGTCCTGATGTTAGCAATTATAACTTTGTTAAACCAAGGTGGGTAAACACGTCTACATGGTCTTGTCATTGGCACATGCCTGTCCAACAGCTGATAAAGAATCTCATAAAATTTATTGCACATTTCATCTACATCAGATATACCACCCAGCACTGTCCAAACAGTATTAAACAAATCATCATATAAGGAAACAAAATCTGCTCTTTTGAAATTGTAACGTTTCGCAACCACACTACCTACAAAATTAGGCGCTGATCGCAAATTAATACGAATCAATATGGAGAGTGCAGGGTGGTAGAGATCCTCATTCAGAAGCGGGCTGTCGTCACGTGATACCACCGTTTCAACATTAGTAAATACCAAATCCAGTAGCCTACCGTCACTATTATTATACACATTATTAACTTGATTATAAGATTCAGATAATTACAGAAATCGCGAATATTTGTACTTAGTCCATCAGAGAGGGACATATTCAGCACTGGTATATTAAAATCCCCCAATATCAAAATATTTTTAGAAAATTGGAGATAACTCCCCAAATAATCAAGTAAAAATTCAAGGTCATCTGATGTCGGTGTTCTATTAATATATACAACAAAAATGAAGAAGGTATCAAAACCAAAGTAGATTTTAGATCCAACAGTATCAATAAAAGGTAAAGAGTTATTCAAGAAAGATAAATCTAATTGTCCTGATTTGATGACACACTTGATGGCAAGCAGAACACCACCTCCTCTAGTCAAATGAGTTGCATCTGGGTCTCTGTCTTGTCTATACACACTATAATTAGCAATTGAAATAAATTCACAGTCTTGTATATCCCTATTAAGCCATGTCTCCGACAAGGCAATAAAGTCATATTCGCGGTCAACTGTTGCATTAAAAAAATATTCACATTTACCTCTCAGACTACGTACATTCTGGTAGTAACCATTAATATCATATAAACTGGTCTGGTGGGCTGTTCTAGTTTAAATAATTTTTTTCTCCTTCACGCTGCTCTACTATCGTAAGAATACCTCTAATATATTTGATGATCAGTCCAGCTTCCCCATTAGCAGTTCTAGTTGTCAGCTCAGTTTTAAGGAGCTTGTAGAGCTCGTTTTGTTTTGGAGTACGATCCGTCGAAACACGAAGTCGGGCAAAGCAATCCTGCGCCGTCAGCTGGTCCCTCTGAGTCCTAACTTTACGAATAAGGAGATGTACGAGTCTCTCCTCGGGCAAAGTAATCCGGAGTGGTCTTGGGGTATTTTTATTTGAAGCGGATCGCCCCGTGGGAACAACAATTCTCAGGAACTCGCTCACAGTAGCCTTATCCTGGAGCACAGCTGACTGAGCAGAAAGTGAACTCCCACCTTCAGCTAACCCATAGATAATTAGATTTCGACATCGTCTCTGACGGTTGTTGACCTCTTCTATGACCTCCTCCAAGCTGTCCCGTGATACAGCAGCTCTCCCAACTATTTGCCGCTTCAGGTCAGCCACTGTTTCCGTTAGTGACCTGATTGACTCAACCAACTGCGGGATGATAGTGCTACACGCACCACAACCAACCGTGGCAGAAAACTGCAGTCCAACAGCTCCATCACCTCCAAGGCAGCCATCACACCTCCACTGCAGTCCAGGAGTCGACCTCATCATCTCCAGCACCCGCTTATCGAAACCGAGACATCTTATATGAAAGTACGATGCGCAAGATGCACATTTCATAGCTGGTACCGTGGGTGTTACAGCCACAGTACATGTCTTACATAAGCAAACCATGTTGTAGTTAAATTTAAAGAATTATTCTTGTTCACAGAGTATATTAGCTAAAGCAAGATAAGCACCATCAACAAGCGATAAGCGACCGCCTCGAACTCAATAAGCACTGGTATATGCCTCAACAAACTAACGATTTAAATAAACAATAGAAAAAGAAAAAAATGATTTTTGGCATGGATGATATGGTATATAGATCCTGTGCCCCCAAGGTGCCGGTGCCATAAGAATAGACGCATCAATCTGTTAGAATAATGTTTTCAACTCTTTGATAGCACGTGTAAGTTTAGAGACGTCGGGATCAAAGTACGCTTTCATTAGCACACAAGATAGAGCAAAAATAGTACTTTAAAAAAATTTCAAAGCTTTGCTGCATTACATTATTCCATCACTGAAAAAAAATAATGTCCGAAAATGATTGTACTTTTGGTTTGACGGTGGAAGTAATAATTATATGTGAACTATTTTTGTCAAACTAGTTAATTGAGTGAGAGAACTTAGACAGGAATCATTCTATAAAATATGAAAATATTTTAGGACAATACCCAAGTTCTGGCCTTTGACTATTTCATTAAAATATAAAGTCCTAATTGTGAAACCACTTGATTAGTATTGAGCAATAATGTATATTTCAGTAATGCATATTGTAGGATCTAATATATTCTAGTTGATAACTTAGGTTCAATTCTTTAATTACGTTTCAGAATAACTGTTTGCTAAAATCCTACAGAGTATCTAATACATAAAGTGAATTCTTGTAGATTTCCTAGTGTCAAGCTAAGTCGTCGGATGATTTATGTAGATGAACATCAACTCGAAAGAGATGGAAGCGAATCTGGAATGACGATCAGTAGAAACGAAACAAGTAGAATGGATGTTTGTTGCGCAATTTTGTAGTTGGGAGAAGAATTAATGTTGATAAATGGAAGAAAGCATCCAAGGATTTGCTTTGATCGGTGAGGGTTAGGGAATGTAGACGCGGAATATAAATGCCTTCCACAGCAGGACACTTTCTCAAAGGGGCATGCCGGCAGGTACGGCAAGTGAAAAGGAAAAATTCCCTACCCAGTTTGCTAGCTGAACAAGGCAAATTGACCGAATACGACCACTGAGTCACAATATTCTTTATAAATCACTAGTTCCACGGTTTCGTCGTAACCCTCGTTTCAGATTCCGGTATGCGAAGGGCAAGCGAGACGTCGTCCTGATCCTGGATGATAAAGACTACTCGTTATGACATCAACAAGCCATTTTAAAGAATGTATAGTAAACTACTGTTTGAAATAAATATCCTTCACCGTAACTGTTTGTACGGCTACTATATTTCATTTCGTCCGAATTGAGACTGTATGTACAAACGAGCACGTATGTTTTAGGTATGTATTATAATATAGGTACCTACCTATCTATGCGTAATAAAATGTAACTCGTAAATGAATTCCCTCGGAATTAATTATTCGCGGTTGATTTGCTGTTTACAGTTTATTAAATGTTGGTTAGTAGCTTATGCTACATTTGATTGAAGAAATTTAATCAAATTGAAATACGTAAAATTCAAACAATATGCATGTTGCTGAAGGGCATAAGAGAAACAAAATATATTCAACGTATTTTGATGTATACAAGAAAAACATGAACATTTTTATCTAATTTTAACATTCTGGTAACGAATTGAATTGAATTATTTCATCAATTTGAACATATGTCACTGAGTATTCGAGAGCATAAAATAAAAATCGAGAACACGTATAGAAATTAGAGTCTGATGCATTTCATTGCAATGGATATTAATTTGATTTAATTTTTTCTCTTATTGTTTGCATGTATTGTGTATATTGGATAATAATTGAAAACTAGTTAAATCTATCGGAGGAGCTCACAATCTCTGAAATTAAGTATAAAAAACATCTGATGCTTAATTCATGCATTTCAGTTAGAGACGGCTACAAATGCGAACGGATTCTGAAATCAATTATGATTTTAATTTGGAAATGATAAAATTACTCAAAGTTGTGTTTGCTCAATTTTTTCAATGAATATTCAACAGTAATCACGTTTTTTCCGACAGAAACAGTCGTAGCGAATAAAGAGTTTTCATAAATTCGAACCGACACATTTTGAATACAAACGAAGTGAAAATTACCCTTAAGTTTTATGAGGATTGATCTTTCAAGTTGTTTTGAATAACAAACAACAACTCCAGAATAATCACTAAACAATGACAAGTTTATCTTTTCACTCGACAAAGAAATACCAGGAATCTAGGGAAAGGGATGAATTGATCATCGCACCTTTGCTCATTTTAGCTTTTGGTTTACAATTGGAGTCGCAAAAGGGTTACAAGTTACAAGTTCTGTTTTCGTTAAAGCTAAGCTAATTATAGTTCTGACAATGCAAAGTTTTCATTTGACTTTTTTAATTTATTTATTTATTCATTTATATAACCAACACAACAGATTTACATCCAATTATTGAACAGACGCTTGATGACAGCATTCAAACACGTAGTAATTGACTAAAGAATATCAGCATCACAGTCAAACAATAAATAACAATGTAAAGGTGGATCCACATCAATACAAATTTTCGTTGTGCGTTGTGTGTTGAAATTCAGCGAAAAATTTGTGCCATAAATTTAAATCTGATGAAATATTTTACCACGTAATTTTTATATCTTGTTCGTTGTGCGCGCGAATCCACTTGTGGGATGCGGATCGTCGATATTTGAAATAATAACATTCGCTAATGATTTTCTTATTTTTCTATCTATCAACGATTGTAGTCATGGATTCATCAATCAATTTCCTTTTATGTCAAATCAGTTTCACTTTATGTCAATTTCTTTTCCTACTTACGTGCAATGACAGTATAATAAATACTGGAAAAGCATATTTGATAAAAAAGGAATCTTATTTGACAGAAGAGGAATTTCAATTAAAAAATCACGCACTGATGTTTGATAAATGAGAAAAGCATTTGACAAATTAGGAAAAGCAATTGACAAAAGAGGAAAATCAAAAGCAAAAGACTGTAAAATTAACAAAGTAGCCAAAATATCTAGTAAAAAATTACACAAGCACTGATTCACGTCCACATTAATATCATTGTGCGGAGCAAATCCCTTTGAAGTTGGTTGAAAACCGACAGCCCATCGGATCGTGTGCGTCGTTCGTTGCAAAAATGTTTGCGTGAATTTATTTGCGGCGCACAGTCCACATATATGAATATTCCGCCGCACACGAGCAAATTTGTGTCAAAAACAACGCACAACGAAAATTTGTATTGATGTGGATCCACCTTAAGATACGCAAATAGCGTCCGTCGGTGGTAGCGCGATGGTTTAGGTCTCTTCACAACTGTGTAAAAAATGTGTTTGAATAATACAAGATGTAGGTGGAGCCACAGTGCAAATAATTTCTTCGATGACAGGAACTTTTAAATGTTGTGGGCCTTAAAGATAATTAATTTTTGATGTTCTTTTTGATGTTTTCTAGTTCTTACTGTTGCTTTTTGTTGGTCAATTATGCGATGTTGCGCGACTAGTATGATGTCACGGTATTATGCTAAAATTTCCCCATGTAGTTTTTCTCGGAAAACCGTGGTCTCTGTCTCGGGTCTTGAAAATGCTACTAAGTGTACATGCTATACACCGTGTTTTATATTAAGTCGGCACTATTGCTAACTTCGTTATTATTTGAGCTAGAAAGTCGGTTAAATTAGTAAACTAGTAGTATTTTTTCTCCTGAATAAAACGATGAAAACAGGAAAACAATTGAGCATCGCGTTTTCGAGATATTTAAAAAAATTAACATTTTTTATGGAACACCCTGTATATTTTTAAATGGGTCGGTTGCAAAGTTTTTTTTAAAGGAAAAATTCTCTATGCACTATGATCCTAAAATAATAAAATTGTACACACAAACAAGTTCTGTTATTTGTTTATGTAAAATTAAATCCTTTTCAAGGTAACAACTCTTATTTTTAGTGTATTTTTTTATTGAAAAATACACTATTGAGGACGACATAATTTTTTTACCTCACATTACGTAGGTACACTAAATTACAATAATTGTCGCAGCCTACTTTGGGAGTAATAAAATAATGAATAATTAATGAATCTATTATTTTAGGATCATAGTGCATAAAGACTTTTTCCTTTAAAAAAAAATTTGCAACCGATCCATCTAAAAATATACAGGGTGTTCCATTAAAAAAATTACATTTTTTTGAATATCTCGAAAACGCGATGTTCAATTGTTTTTCTGCTTTTGCCATTTTATTCAGGAGAAAAAATACTACTAGTTTGCTAATTTAACCGACTTTCTAGGTTAAATAATAACGAAGTTAGCAATAGTGCCGACTTAATATAAAACACGGTGTATACATATTATATTGTACAATTATTATTATTATTATTCTTATTGCAAATTAGAATTCCTATAAAAAAATAAATTTGGCTTATATAATTTGAAGAAGTCAATATGCAGAATAGTAGGCAGATTGAATATTTGATATGAAAATTTAGCTAAAAGCTAACTTCAACTTGCTGAAATACATAAATACATTTTCCTAAGTTGTTTAATTTCATCGGTAACGGGTGTAATTTGTTTATAATTGCATTTCTCGCTCTGTTGGTAAACTAAAAGAAAGTAAATAAAACTTTGCAACAAGTGGTTTTCATACTAAATTTTTTGAGCTCATTGTTATACGAACCTGGAATAAACGAATATACCTGCCGTCTGTTTGAATTAGGCGACGCAAAATAATTCGATTTAGGGATTTACTACGTAACTTCCCCAACAATACCGTCAGCTAATTGCTCATATAATCCCGAGCACGCACTAATATGTAAATACATATAGGTACCTACTACGCCTTTCTTTTATGTAAGGCCTTTATTACATTCTGCCAAATATACTTACATTTAATTTAATATATTTAATATATTTAATCTGGTTGATGCTGGAATAACTGGAAAAACTCATCTATAAAAAATTATCTACCTACGGAAAACGAGGAAGCTGTAATTACTTGATTCTTTCTCCAGCTCCCTTACTTCATAAAACCATTGATACTGTAACGATTTTCTCTTAGTTCTTGTAATTAGCTCTACTTATCAATTTATCTTACAATACGAAACAACAAAAAGCAAGCTTCTGTCACAACAAACAATTAACGTCAACAATCTTCTTTCTGTCAATATTATCTAATTCACTGTCACTAAACTCAATTATTTAGCTTCAAATCGAATTTCTCATGCCTCGACTCTATTCTCTGACTGTCATGCTGAGCGCAACTTCATTCATTTATTTGTTTATTTATTTATTTATTCAAATCCCACCCTGCAGGTAATACAACCCAATTACATGGGGAATTCGGGTCACCAGAAGGCACAATAAACATAGTAGCAGCTAAGTATATTATACAGAGTGTTTTGTAATTGAATGTCAATATTTCAGGGGGTGATGTTTCGGTCCATTTTAAGAAGAAAACTTCATAAGAACGTATGTTCTAAAAGTCTTAAATTTTGAGATACAGAGTGGTAAAGTTTTTAAAAATAAATAAATTTTTCATAATATCTGTAATACCGCTCTGGATATTTTAATGAAATTCAATACACAGGTATTACTAATCAAGAGGCATTTTATTCATGTACCACATTTCGTTCTATCTCCACTAGTGACGATCGTGCAGAATTTTACCTGCATATTTTTATATTTTTTTATTGTCATTTAACGACAATCTTGTGGCTATGTAGAGAAACAGATTTTATGTTTTTAAACGAAAACCGTGCATCGGACTGAAAAAAATAAGTAATCAAATTTGCTTGGAAATGAATGGGGATTCCAAAAATGATTTCTATTTGAACAGAAATCAGTGGCGTACCATCAATGTCTGCTAAAATATGCCAGTAAAATTTTGCACGATCGTGCACCATCGTCACTAGTGGAAATAAAATGAAACGTGGTACATAAAAAAATGCCCCTCGATGCATAATACCTGTATACGAAATTTCATTAAAATATCAAGAGTCATTATCACAGTCCTATACTACCTAAATTACACATAGCGTACAGTCATTAAGAATAAAAAAAATATCACGTGTACAAAACGTAAATAAATAATTAAACGTAAACAACAAATAAACGTAAAAAATCGACAAGCATACATACATTTACTAAGAACTTCAACATGAGGCATATCAGACCTGTGAAGTGACACAACAATATTCAAGTACAGAATCTTATTTTATCTATCTTTCAAGTAATCGTTCACACAATAGTAAGCCTTATCAATCAGAAACCTCTTTATTGCTGATTGAAAACTTCGACAGGCAAGCAACTTGAACTCATCAGGTAGTGCATTATAAAGTTTAATGTTTACTTTGTTCAATTCCGAAGTATTTGTTCTGGACCAGGGCACAAGCAACATGTTACGCCCTCTTGTACTATATTCATGCCGGTCAGCACCGGAACGTAAGGAAGGAGCCAACCTGTGTATATGCAGGCACGTTGCATATATGTAAGATGCGGGCAACGTAAGTATTCTAAAGGACCTGAACCACTCTCTGCAGTGCTCACGTCCTCCTCTCCTTGCAAGGATTCTGATAGCCTTCTTCTGAATCCTGAATGCTCTCTGAGATTCACTGGATCTACCCCACAGCATAACGCCATAAGTCAGATGAGAGTGCACCAGAGAAAAGTAAGCCATCCTCAAGACGTCATCCGAAACCGGATCAGCGAGTCTGCGTAGTGCATAGACTCCCCCGGATGCCCTTGCACAGACCTGATCCACATGCGAGGACCAGGTAAGCCTTTGATCTATTTTCATCCCCAGAAGAGAAACATATAGAACCCTGAGCCGGGGCACTCCTGTCCGTAGTCAAAGTAATTGTTTGCGTTTTGGAGACATTTAGTGATAATCTATCACCACGAAACCATGTCGCTGCCTGTTTTACTGCCTCGCTCATCATATATCTTGCATCGAGCACATTTCTGTGACTCGAGTAAAGAGTTGTATCATCTGCAAACATGACCACAGATGCATCCCTAACGCAATCTGGTAAATCGTTTATATATATCAGAAACATGAGTGGACCCAGGACAGATCCTTGCGGCACTCCATGTCTCTGCAGCATAGTATCAGACGCCTGTCCATTTATCTCCACATACTGCTGTCTGTGAGTCATATATGAGAGAAGAAGTCTTTGGCAAGAGCCCCTGATTCCATATCTATGAAGTTTCCGCAACAAGACGTCAGTTGAGAGAGAATCGAAGGCCTTCGTGAGGTCACATAGGGTAACCTCAGTCCGACATCCCATGTCAAAACCATTGACCACGTCATCCACAAGCTTCAAGACGGCATCGATCGTCGAACGTCCCTCCCTAAAACCAAATTGCCTACAATCCATCAAATTATGTTTGGCAAAAAAAGACTGAATTCTCTTTTTTATAATGGACTCGAACACCTTCGAAATGACGGGCGTGATAGCGATAGGGCGATATGCGCCAACCTCAGACGCATTACCTTTCTTATTTATAGGGACAATCCTACTTATTTTTAGCGCGGCTTGGAAAATTCCCTCCGAAATGCATTTATTTAACAAATCTGATAGTGGTTGGATACGTGTCCGCATATACACCTCAAAAGCTTCGAGTTCATATTATAACAGTCCAATGAGTTTTTATTTTTGAGATTCATTATTGTCTGAGTAACTTCATCCGGCTGACATATCCACCATTCTGGCCACACCACTCTGGGATACTATTTTTCTGTAACGTTTGATTTTTTTAATGGGAACTTTACAGTTCAAAACAATATACTGCGCAGCATGATCCGAGATGCCCGGATCGTACACACCTGCTTCATGCCCAGCAGGATCGAAGTTTGTGTAAATATTGTCCAGTCGCGACCTAGACCTCTGAGTCACCCTAGTGTAGCCATGGATAGTCTGTCGCAGACCGTGAGACAGCATGATGCACTGAAGATCGTTCGCATCCGCGTGATGTTTATCTGGGTCGCGATTAAAATCACCCAATATGACTAATTTGTTATATTTATCCGACATTTGATTTAATAGATTTTCAAGTTGCTCGGAAAAGACAGCGAAAGTCCCATTTGTTGGTGACCAATACACCCCAATCACCAGCCAACCCAGACCGCCCAACTCAATACCCGCGAATTCGGCATGGAAGGCCAGGGAGAAACGCTCCAGGTTTACAGTCCTGCACTCAACACCAATCTTTGTAAAAATCGCAACGCTTCCATGAAGACCTGCGCCCCTACAAAAGTGCGCCCTCAAAAGATAGCCACTTATATTTAGATTTTGCAGAGCACTGGAATCACACCAGTGCTCGCTCAGACAAACTATGTCACTGTGAAGCCTGTCCAGAACAAGAGATAAGGCATCAATTTTATTTTTTAAGCATTGGATATTTAGATGAAAAAATCTTAACTTACCCCTGACGAGTTCTTTTCTGTCATTACAGTCACTCAGTTGAACCCTAGACAGTGGGTCCCTGATTCTCTCTACGCAGAAAAAACCGATTTATGCGAGCACCCATCGGCCATAGTTCCGGATTTAAGATCTTAGACTCTTCAACTTCCCTAACTGTAATCTTGAATGATGAATATACGGTGGGATTTGATGACTTTAACTCTTCAACTTGAACTGCAGGAAAATCCTTCCTTAGGTACTCTTCAACGTCCTTGGCTGTTGTCTGAGGATGCAATCTATACAAATGCCAGTAGCTCATAGATTCCGATGACTTCAGCTTACATTCAGCATCAGTAGATCTTGCACCCATTACAGTTGTAATATAGTATACATATAACTACCAATAACTACAATAGTATATAAATACTATTTCTCTATAGTTCTCATCAACAATGTCACGAGGATCTCGTTTGACTAAAAGACGTGATCGGCCGACCTTCCCTAACTCTTGGAAAACGAGAAGTGTTGATACGCAAATTAAAAATCCGCACAAGTGAAGAAGCCAATACTCCTGCAAAGTCCTTTAGAAGTATTTAGAAGCATGCTTACGGCCCGGCTGTTTGACAAGCTCTTAAGTTAAATCGCCGATTACCTCGGACTTATCAGTGACTTTATTCACAGTAATTGGTTAGGAGAACGCGCCAGAGGAGTTGTCGGGCTATCAACGAAAGGATGGCCACGAATTCCAAGCCAATTAGAAGTTAGGAATACAGAACTTAACATACAAATAAGTACAAAAAGAGAGAGAGAACTTTATGTTAAGTACATAATGGAGTTGATAAATTAAAGCTCAAAATCTGTCATCATTTTTTTTATCTCCGAGGTAGAATAGCAGAAGATCTCGAGAGAGCTATCGACGCCCAAACATATAATTTTGGTACATAGTATATTTCGGTGAGGACTCCAGCAAACGAGTATAAAGGCGTTTATATGAGACCGTAAAAAGTAGTTGGGAATTTAGACCTAACCGAGGAACTGCGAATATTAAGCTACCAACTAGCTGCGGGCAATCAAAGATGTTGTGAAGTAGTTTAAATAAGAATAGGACAGAATTAGTTGCACGACGTGTGTGTAAAGCTTTGTAGCCCAAAACTCTCCAGAATGGCGTTCTCGCGGTGGATACGCAGAGCCTAAAGTGAAACATAAATATTTGAGGAATTTTCGTTGAACATTTTCTAAATAGTTAATATGAGACATATAAGAGCGGTTCCAGATCAGAGATGCATATTCAAGATGACATCTTATTAAAACTTTGAATAAAGTCAACATCGTATTAACAGACACGAACTCTCTTGAATTACGAATGACGAAACCCAACAACATAAAGACAGAAGAGGACATCATATCATATCAGTGTGCAATCTAATCTGCAATCATGATTGGATTTTTACTGCGTGTGTAACACACAAAGGCCCGTGCGGTTGAGGTACCCATCGGGCGCGACCCAGGTGGGAAGGCCTTACAATTAGAGAAAGTGAGTAAGGTTAGCAGCGGTGATAGAGCTCGTCGGACTTAAAACTCTAAACTGGCAGCTCAACAAGCCCTGCCGCGGACCACCTCCCTCAACCTAGTTGTAATGTCCTGACTAAAGGTCTGCACTAGGGACAACGGCGCCGGATAATGTCCGGAAGTGAACTCTCCGTTAAACCGTATATTACTTTGTGTCGTGGGCATGTCTCGCGCACAGAGGGATATGGGGGTCTTGACTTTAATCGTCCGGACTGCGTGGATGAGACACCACTATAAAAACCCCAATCTCAAGGTATTGCGTGCGCCGAAGAAATGCATGACTGTGGGTAGCTCAATCTTAGCGGTAAACATAACCTTGGGGCACCGGACGCACCCCGCTGTATTGAGCCTTACTCCTTGCATGTGGGCTCTGCAGGGAGTGGACAAACCTTTCCCAGCTACTCCTGGGACATCCATTGAGTGTGTAAAACAAATATGCCCTGACGAGGAGAGCCAAAACCTCGATCTTCAAGCAACTGAAGAAACTGTAGAGATCGGTTCTAATCCGACTCCAAGAAATAGCTCGATTCCGCTGGACCAGGAGGAGAAGTCCAGTGACTTGGAGTAACCGATTACCCTTAATTATATTTAACTAATGGTTTTTCGGTAGTTAAGAAGAAAAGAACATACATATACACAACATATCCGTGGGCAGGTGAACTTTGGAAAACCACTTTTTCGTGATCTGGGAGTCAGGGTCGTTGGACATTTTTGATGAGTATTTTCGTAAAGTGGTGTCGTCCTCAATAGTGTATTTTTTTTTTAAATACACTTATATCATCGAATTGTTTTGGTAGTGACGTAGTGACTAATTCGGAATACGTGTTGATTCAATATTGAATGACAATCTCAGATGGAGAGGGTAGCGTGAAGTCACGCAATAATAATTCTGCAATAGCATTGCCTATACCTCAAATTTGATCCGTTATATTTTAAATCAAGGTAACGTACCAAACTTTATACCATCTAAGCTTCATGAAAAGTAGTGTAAGTAAACATGTATGAACAATATGCGTAAATAAATAAAGTTAGTGTTAAAGGAAACTGATGATTAATATTTAAGGGGTTACTTAAATAAGTCCACGAATTAACAAACAGACTTCGAATAAATAATAAGCCTAGAACTTCTAAGCCACTGGAGGTGTATGTAAATTAAATTTCTGCATTTAAAATTGATTAATTATTTACTAATATCTTGAGTAATGTTAATAATTAATTTTGAGGAGCAAATTCACGCCGTTCAGGACCAAAACCGTGGCTGTAAAAGCTAAGATAAACCACCAAATTTTAGATAGGTAGGAAAAGCAGACAGCGAGTGGAAATGCCTGAATTTTTAATGCTGTTAAATTTTCTTTCAGTGACGATTTTCTCATTTTAATTCGAGATCGAGTTGAAATAAATTAGAACCATTTGTTTAAGAAATAATTATCGTTAGAGAATTCCATTTGATCTAATAATCTCGGTTATATTAAATTGGGAGCAATTAAAATTTAGAGTGAAAAAGTCCTTAGTTGATAACAGTTGAGAAACGGTCGTGTCTTTTATATATACAATCTCTAGAACTCAATGCGGGACGATGTAATTTAAAAGTGTGTAAATTATGTTTGATTTTTCTTCAATTTCATATACATGTTGCTGATTAAAAACTTTGAAGTCACTCTAAGTAATATTTTTAGTTTTACACAATAACTGTTGACTTGCTTCAATAGAACAATTAATAATTTTCATTAGATAATGATCCATGATCACGTAAACAAGTAAAAATGATCAAAAGTCAATAACGCAGGTTGATTTCACTGTTTGAATTACGTCCTTTTCAACAGGCGTCCCAAAATAAGAACAAAATTAGAGGATGGGGTTTTCATATTGTACCTATACGTACTTTCTATTTTCTCGTTATTAGCTTTATTTACTTATTTACCTACAATAGTTTTTTTTTTTTTTTATTTATTTATTTTATTGCCGGCTCAACATATTGTACACAATGTTATTCACAGCAGTTTTGAATTTATTTACATGATTTATTTACATGTCATTGACTGTTGAACCGTGGCTTCAGTCATTATCGTCGTCGTTGGTAGCGAAGATGTCTTGCGGAAGCTTTCTTGTCAGTCGTGTGTGTATATTTCTTTGTCCGATGTTATAGAATCTGGCGCCTTCGCAGTTTCGTAATTGATTGAAGAATTTGGCTGCAACCTTGTTGATGATGTCATGGATAGTTGGGATTGAGAGTTCGTCGTGTAGTTGGTGGTTTCTCATGTACCATGGTGCATCTGTGGCTATTCTCAGGACCTTGTTTTGAAGAGTTTGAATTTTCTTAATGTTTGTTGCCGATGTATTTCCCCAGACAGGACATGCGTATAACAATAGCGGTCTTATCAATGATTTGTAGAGAAGTAGAGCACACTCGATCTTCAGGGATGACTTCCTATTTAGAACGGGGTAGAGTTGTGTCATTCTCGCGTACGCTTGGTTGAGTTTACTGTTAATGTGATGACTCCAGGTAAGACGCGTATCCAGGTGTACTCCCAGGTATTTCACTGTTTGGTCTTTGGTCTTCCATGTTATATCTATGTCGTCAATGGTTATGGTCTCGGGATTTGCGATCTGTCTAAGAGTAAATATTTTGGCTTCGCATTTCTGAGGGTTGATTTTAATATTCCACGTTTTGAGCCATTTGGTTGTGATATTTATTGCTTCCTGTAGCTGCTTTATAGCGTTACTTAGCTCCCAGTGTTGCGTTATTATGGCTGTATCATCGGCATACATGCCGATTATGGCTGATATTTCGGGTAGGTCACTCATATAAATGTTGAACAGGCTTGGGCCAAGAATGCTACCTTGAGGTACTCCTGCCTGTATTGGAGCTGTTGCTGAAACTTTTGACCCCATTTTAATTGAAAATGTTCTGTTTTCAAGAAATGAAAAAATAATAGCTGTTATGAAGTCTGGAAGATTTAAATGCAGTAGTTTGTATTTAAGACCTTCTAGCCACACTTTATCGAATGCCTGAGCTATGTCTAGGAATACGGCGGTTGTGTATTGCTTATTTTCGAATCCTTTTTCTATTACTTCTGTTATTCTGAGTAGTTGTTGTTGAGTGGAGTGTCTTTTCCGAAAGCCAAATTGGTAAGGTGGTAGTGTGTTCGTTTCCGTTAGATGATCTTCTAGTCTGATATGTATTATCCTTTCAAGCAGTTTTGATAGTGTGGTGAGGAGGCTGATCGGTCGATAGCTCTCAAGTTTGTTCTTGTTTTTTCCTGGTTTATGGAACAGAAGTATTTCAGCATGTTTCCATTTTCTTGGGAAGTAACCCATTCGCATGCACGCATTGAAGAGTGAAGCAAGAAATGCCAGTAGCTTGTCAGTCAGATTTTTAAGTAACATGTTGGGTATGAGATCGTGTCCTGGCGTTTTTTTAATAGGAAGAGTCTTGATTATTGTTTTGATCTCAGTAGGTGATGTTGGTGCAATTACTCCAGGTAAAGGTACATGGCTTTCTATATAGTTGGTTACGTGAAGCTGATGTTGTGGTTTGGTGTCGTTGTGAGGTGTGAATACCTTTTTGAAGTGTTCGGAAAATATATCGCATTTCTCGGCATCTGTTACATAGGTTTTGTTGTCTATTGAAATTGGCGGTATTGTTTGGGGTTGGCATAGAATTTTTCTTGTTGCTTTCCATAAGTTTGTGTCATGAGGATGAAGTTGTTTGATGTAGGTTTTGTAATTGTTTATTCTATGCTCGTCCAGTAGTCTTTTGATTTTATGTGTTAGATTATTCAGTCGGTTTTTTAGGTCGTTACTTCTCGTTCTTTGATAGACTCGTCTTAAGTGATTTTTCTCGCGTATTAGCTTTAGTATTTGCGTTGGTGCTTTATTCTGGGTCAGTTTTGGGTGTTTCTTTCCCGGTGTTGTAGCTTTTCTAGCACTTTCTATTATTTTTTCAGTATACAGTTCTATCAGTGTGTCTATGTCGTCAACAGTTTGTAGACTCGCTGGGCATTGAGTGTTTTTATCAAGCGTTTCTTGAAATTTCTGCCAGTTTATTTTTCCTTCGATGAGTCGTGGTCCAGGGCGTTCATATTCGTACGTACTGGTAAACGTAATTATTACTGGTACGTGGTCTAAGTCCAGTTCCATAATAACGGTTTAGTTGAAATGCTTTGTGAAGTTTTTAAGAACTATTATGTCTAAGATATCCGGTTGATGGTCGTATCTGTATGGATAGTACGTGTATTCATCTGGTGCCTCAATGTTTAGCGCATGCTGTGCGGCTAAAGTGCTCAGTTTTATGCCATCTGGATTGTTGCACCGACATCCCCAGTGTGTGTTTTTACAGTTCAAGTCGCCAATCAACAGAGTGGCACCCTGACCAGCAAAAATTTTTTCAATGTCATCGGGTTTCAGCCTTTTGTTAGGCTGCTTATAGGCGCAATATATTTTTAAATAGGTGTTATTATTTAAATTTATTTGGATACCGATGGTCTCCAGATCTGTTTTAATTACTGGTAGCTGAGAGTGACTAATTTTTCGTTTAATCAGTATAGCCACGCCTCCTGAGGCGACTCTTGAGTTTCTATCTGATCTGTAGATGGTGTATCCAGGTATTTTCAGAACTTCGTTTTCGGCTAGATGAGTTTCAGTAATACAAGCTATCGCCACTTGGTGTCGAGCTAAGAAATCAATTAGCATTGATCGTTGTTTTGTTATTCCATTCGCATTAAAATTTAGAATTGTTATATTTTGTATTATTTCTGCTGGGTTATGGTCCATTGAATAGGTTGGGTATTATATTATTTATGAAAAACTGTTTGATTTTGTTTAGGTGCGGGGTGATCATGTCGAGTATAAATCTGAGGATTTGATCTACAATGGATGTGCTTTGAGAGGGGGTTGGGTGTTGGGATCTTGGGAGCTGATTATAATGTGCTTTTACTTTATCTGCATAAGTTTGCGTTGTATTTGTCGTTGTAAAGTTGGGACGATGGAGATTTCTATACTGGTGGTTCGCATCAGTGCTGTTGGTATGATTAGTATTTTTACTCAGTTGATGTTTTTTATAGTATTTGCAGCCCCGGTAGTTGGCAGGATGCTGGTCTCCGCAGTTAACACAGGTTGGCGGTATGTTAGGGTTTTTTGGGCAATCCTTATAGAAGTGTTTTCCCTGACATTTGACGCATCTGTATTCCATTTGACAATAGTTTTTTGTATGGCCAAATCGTTGACATCGATGGCACTGTGGTACCGATTGGGTATTTCTCCGTGATTCAACTTTCACTACTGAGTAGCCAAGTTTGTCTAGCTTATATATTTCTTTTCCTTCGTCGGTGTTTGTTAATTCTACTGCAACAGCTGGGCTTATTCGTTTTTCCCTGTTTAAAAGTCGTGTTACTTTTGTCACAGGATATTTTTTATCCATCAGTAACTGCTCTATTTCCTGTTCGGTTATTGAGATCGGAACATGTTTAATTACAATAGATAACGGTTTGTGTTCTGGATTTTGATAAGAATAAAAATTTATTTTATTATCTGTATAATATTTTGTTAAGGTTCTGAAGTCTTCTATACTCGATAAATTGATTCGGAGGCGATTAAGATTGTATGACGTTGTAAAATCATTTATTGTCAGTGCCTTGATATCTTCTGCAATTTCTTTATAGTTTTGTGCGTGTATGAATATTGGGGGGATTTTTATCTTTCCACTATTTTGTTTATCATTGCTATTTTGTGTGTTGTAATTAGATCTGTTTGGCGGGGAATCGCTGTTTAGTTTATCTTCCTTTTCTGGTGGTAGATAGTACTTGTTTTGTGATAGCAAATCTTCCACATTCCAGGCGTATCTCTTTTGTGTACTATTCTCTGCTAACGGGCTTATTTCACCTGATTTGCGTTTAGCCGTATCACTATCACCGGTCATATTTATGGCGCCACTCAGCCGAGTTAGCGCCGAGTTTTAAAAAATTTCATAAATACCTTTATTTTGTTTTGAAATTTTGTTGTCTCTTGTCGTGTTTCTAGGTGATAATCTTGTATTTATAAATCGATAAGTAAAGAAAACACAGCCACTACACTGATAACGGAGCTCGGTTTGAACCGTCCTCGATGCTTCGCTGCACAATCTCGACTCACAATAGTTTTTAATTGCAACAATTAACAACCTTCTGCCAACAACAATTACCGTAAATTGCCACTCATAGCTTTCCTTCACTAATTTCCCCACTTACTGGAACTCTGATTTACTCACTACATTATACTCTCGCCTGACACTTATGCTGAACATATAGTTGAGGTATTTAAATTTTACGAACTGGCTCGTTCTGGTTTATTAAATTTCACAAAACTTCTGAAATTTTACCTTTAAAATCGAAATTATCTTTCAATATATTTTGAAAACCAATTATTCATAACACTCTTTATACTCCAAAATAATTTTAAATTATGGCCATTGTGATTCTGTACTTAAATTTTCAAAAAGTTTTTCGAAAAAGTCCATCGTTTGGCCCACAGAGACCGTTTCGAATAAGCTGGGACACCCTGTATACTAAATTAACCACATTTTAAGGTATCGTTTTTTTTTTCTTTTCTATTTCGGTACATCGATTTTTTTTTTTTCTAAAAGTAGGTAATCGAATTTGATTCAAAACTGTCCAATATGAGAAAAATAATTAATGAGACGGTTTCAGACACTTATTATAGACGCGTGTTTTACTTCCCGGTTTAAATTAAATTGATACAAAAGGACAAAAACGATTACTTTGATGAAATGGAGGAAACAAAAGCGTTCCATTATACCTATTAGTGTTTTTTTTTTTTTGAAGTTGACAATAAATAGTTTCAAACGGTCTTCCACAACTCCACAATTCCCGGCGGATTGAAGGTAAGAGGTCGTGATTTCTATTTCTTTGATGTTCGCCGGGTCAGTGCAACTGAGTCGCTTTGTCACGTCGCTTTATTTGCAGACGCTGACGTTGAAAATGCACGAAACTATTTGGGTCTTCCAATTGTTGCCGCTGTTGAATAAACTTCCACTGAGACGGGATTTGATTCGAAGTATTATTGAGGCTCTTATATTACATTTGACGGATTCTGCTTTATTATTATTATTAATATTCTTGTCTGGAGAAAGCACTTTTGAATGCTCGCTATTTTATTTGCGAGTTCATGTGCAATGACTCAGAATACTTTATAAGTAGATATTAAATCCCAGAAAAATACTGAAATGAGTAGCCGAGCATTATAAGTCAAATGCTTTCAGCATTTATATATACATATTTTCTGTATTAGGTAGTTGCTTATTTCTCATCATTTATTTTGTTATTGTCAGCTTTTATTTGTCTGTGCAAGTAGATATGAATTTAAACCCCTAATTAAAATGTTCATCCTAAAAAAGATTAAATTTAGTTGTTTGTAGCTTCAAAATCACCGACCAGCCAGCTTCTGGCTCTTATTAAATACTTCGACACTAGACTAATGCCCGTATTCACAAAAGATAATTTCCTAAATAATTACGTAATCAATTATCCCCATCTCATTCTATTGCAAAAAACTGCATATCTCCATCTCACTCATTTAATTAATTACGTAATTATTTAGGAAATTATCGTTTGTGAATACGGGCATAAGTACTATTTAAATGTTTATTAAGAACGTATATTTGGAAATTGGTCATTAGAGATTCTAACGAAACTAAATAGTGCAAGTTGTGTGATCAAAATAACCAAATAAACGAGTGATGCAAAAAAAATTCTCGGTCAGTTCCATTTCGCTAATTGCGACTGTCGGGACCGTTTTAACTGAATTGTTGTAGTTGATTTAATGGCCACAATAAAAGATAGCAGTCATTCGCAAACTAGATCGAATTGAGTTTAGTTGGAGCGAATTTTGATGCTTCAATTACAAATGTAATTAAAAATGGCTTTCAGCTCAAAACGTAAATTATTTTCATCTTACATTGGCGAAATCATTTCATACTTTCAAAGTATGGTTAATCAATAAGTGATTCTCGAACGTAAAATATCCGCATAATGAATTTTATGTCAGGGATTTTTTTTCGAGAACAAAGGTCTCTTAATTTATTGTTGGAAAATATAATTAAAAAAATAAAAATAAATTAAAATATGGTAGATTAACAAAGCGAATCAACGGAAGGCGCAAAGCAAACGCCGAACCAAAAACAGCACGAGTGCAAAACAAACGTCGAGGGAATTGTTAATCGTCCCGTATTTGACATTTCAGATGACAGAATCATGACCCCAGTGCACAATGCGATATATCGTGCTATTCTTTCATTGACTGCCAATGGTCCTCTGTTCTCGGTAATGTTGAATAATAATGTTTGAATACGTCATCAAAATCCTGGTGATGTAGGTACTTTATCTAAATTTTTACCCTACGCATATGACTGGTCACTACGAGGTTATAGTTTCCTCTCGCTCATCTGAAATAGAAATACTTAGTCTGTCGTCAATCGGTTATAAACTCTGGAGTTTTAAACTTCATAAATGTGAAGGTTTATTTTAAGAACCGCAACTTCGATATCCCAATTTGAAAAACGAACACTGCACTTTAATCTTTTAAAAGTGACGTCTTCAGTTTGAAGTTTCAACCCGAAAGTTTAGAATTTCAAAACTCTCGTAAAGAACTGGGAGTCTTCAATTTGAAGTCCTAGCACATAAGTTTGAAGTACAAAATGTAAAGAACGATCAAAGTTTGGAATCAACAGTTCTCCTCAACCCCACAATAATACTAGGTCGGTTGTTTAGTACCTAATAAATGACTCTGAAATTTGAAATAAGATTTTCCTAGACTTGGATGGGTAAATGGAAGTTTAAAAATGTATCTAGATAACGCCGAGACCTGATTATTATTTTTTTCATAAAGATCGATCACATTAATTCAAGATTGAAGTTTTCTCTTTGTAAAGGAACTTCGTTAAGGATCGGATATTAAACACCGAATACCTTCTATGTTAAATTGCCTACCTAAATTAAACAACTAATGTTTTGTAATCCATTCCAAAAAGTTTTCTCGGTATTTGGGAGAAAATATTTTCATGTAGGAAATTGAAGAAAGCTGCCCCCCTGATTGCCACTTATAAACCACTTATAGCAGTGAAAATAATAAAATCCATAGAATAATTTTTTTTTTGCCGGTTAGTATTCATTGCTGAAAGGGCTTTCAAATCCGGTATCACCTATCCTACTTTATTTAAAATGTTGGGGGTGGTGGCCGGAAATTATTTTTTCGGTGGCCGAATTTTCTTGTAAAGTGGCCCACCCCGCAAACTTAGTTAACCTGGCCGTAAGTTCTTTGGGAATTCATCTTTAACTCTCGGAAAATTCCTCTGTTTTGTGTTAATAGTCCACTCTGTACAGCAGTACAGGTATTGGTTTTCCCAAAGCTGGATTGCGATATCTATATTTATCCAGGTACCTTTATTTATAACCACTATTATTGTGGGGTAGATCTAAATTTCAAAACGACACGGAATTTTTTAATTTTTTTTCCTTCAACTTGGTGCATCACTCTTGCTATGTGACAGCGTTGGCGCAAATGTACCCAGGTATAAAAACGGGGGGGGGGGGGGGGGGGGAATGGTTTGTTGTCCCTAGGTTGGCTGCGAGTTGTCGGACAAAAAACATTTTCGGGTAAAATACCGAGATTTCACGAGAACACACAACCTGGTTAAGCGCAATCGATCCATTACTCACCGAGGTATCGCCGTTTTGGTTGTTGTTTTTTTTTTGCCAAAACGGAAGTCACTGGGAAGAACAGACGGAGTTGGATGCATAATTCAGAGGAAGGAAATGAGTTTACAGGGGCGAAAAAATCCCCCCTGTAAATTCATGCTTCCTAAAGACTTCGACCAATTTGTGCGGATCGGTGTATTTAGGTGCAAAGGCGAGAGGGAGACCATGTATTCAGGCGAATCCCTGTGAAACTTTCTTGCCACGTCTTTTGAGCACTGGCCATAAAAATACCTTTAAAAGAGGTTTATGTCAGCTATTTTTCTTTCTTTTTTTCACTTTCTTCGATGTTGATTTTTCTTCGATGTTGAAGACTATATACATTTTTGGAAAAAGTCAGGTCCACGATCAAGTGGATCGGGGAGCTTTTTTCTGAACGGAGTCAAGTAATCTCAGCGTATGTTTAGGAGCTGAGCTGCAAAAATGTGGAGAGTACTCTAAGGATGGTCGAATTTGAGCGTTGTATAAGAGGAGAGACTGCTGAGATGTAACAAAATTTCTTTGTGCAAAATGGTATTCCAAGTTGTTCAGATCACTTTCCGATGATCATGCCAAGACATGTTGGCTCCAAGCTTCACACCAAGCATACGAAAAGATAGAGATGGTTGACGGTAAGAGTATCATCATATTTGGCTCTAAATCGTTGACCTTATTGGAGAAGATGACTGCTTGGGTTTTCTCAGCCCTAAATTAAACTTGATATCACCTCATTTTAGCGTCTCTTGTAGATCTTTATTAAGTAGGTATATTCATTCTTCTATTTATTAATTAATCGTTGAGTATACTTGCCTTCTTCTCTTGATTCTCAATCGTCTGGCATTTGGTGGTGACTGAAACTTCAATAAACTTAGAGTGAACTCACGGTTAGATCTCTAGACTGACCGCTAGATGTCGCTCTACTTTACACCACACGGAGAACCGTGTAACTTGTCGCTTTAAGATGGTCAAACTTCCATGCATCCGATAACATCCTCCGGATACTCCAGATGCAGCACACTGATGAGCCCCAGTAGGGAAAAACACGTGTCTGGGCTTGTTCTGGTACTCTGGTTGACTCTGTTTTTGGGTGCTCTCTCGGTTGAAGTTTCGGGCACTGCCAGCAGGACAACTGTTATGGGTGATGGAGGAATACTCCGACCCCACTTAACAGGCTAGTAAATGCCCTTTATGTGCTTTATACTCATACGACCTGCCTTCATTCTTTTATTTATTAAAATTCTGATTGACTGCCTTAGTAATTTTTGAACTTCCCCCTTGTTATCCAAATAAGCGCGTATTTTTCAAAACGTAATTTGAATCTTATAAAAAGTTATTAGAGCCGAATGTTTTGGAGTGAGCCTGTAGATTCAATGCCTTTCACATGAAGGTTGTTCACATGGATACATTTTTTTAAACTGTAGTTTGAGACAATTAATGAACCTATAGAATATTGAATCGTAATTAATTAATTATTAATTATTCTTTCCCACTCTTGAAAATAAGGTATCAATAAACCACAATAAAATAGAAAATTACCTTTATTTGTTTGCCTTATTTGAAACCCTCTCTGTTTCGAATTGAGCTACTTTACTCGCTGCTACGATACACATCTGGTCAACATAATTGGAAATCTCTGAAGTGACTTCATATTGACATATTGTTAGTATATAAAAGCGACATTTTTCTTTTGCCTGCTATATACAGAGTGTAAATGAATAAGTGCAAAAACATTTCAGCAAGATTTCTTATTAAAAATTAAGCAGTTTTTCAAATTAAAATAAATTATTGGGTGCTCTCCTATACTCTTGGGGTGTTCAAAAAGTAGTTTTTTATTTTTATTTTCTTACAGCATCAATGGCATTCTAAAATGTATTTTTGATAGTCTGAAAGAATTTTTTGTAAATTAAATGATCTTCTAGGAAAAAAATTATCATGCAAACCATATGCTACGTTTTTACTCCTTGTAATGACCCCAAAGAAAAAAGTCGAGCTGTTTTAATCCCGGGAACCTTGAAGGCCACGCTATCGGTGTTTCACGTCCAACACATGTCCAACACCAAAACAATTTTGGTTGAAATTATTTCTTACATTTAATCACGTAATGGCTTGGGGCTCCATCATTTTGGAGAGAGTGATGGAGAGGAGAAAGGAGTGCTAAAACCGAATAGAGATGATCCAAACTTTTTTGGTCACTTTCTTCAGAAGGGCGAGCCCAACTTTAGTAGAAATGGCACCCTCATTTGATTCGCCGTCACAACTTCCATCACAAAATAATGTTAATGGGCCGAAATTTTAGGCAGACAACTGATTGGACCATTTGAGTTACCTGCGCAGTTGCGCGGTGAAATATATCTGAACCTTCTGCAAAATGAGCTGTCCATTCTTCTGGAAAACGTAAACATACAAACAAGACAGCGGATGTTTGTCCAAAATGATGGAGCCCCAGGCCATTAAGCCGTAAATGTAAGAAATCATTTAACCCAAATTTTTTTATAACAGGTGTTGGGCATGAAGGACCGGCAGCGTGGCCTCCAAGGTTTCCTTGATTTTTTCTCTGTGGTCATTATAAGGAGTTTATGTATTGTTACGAGTCTCTCAATAATAAATCCACCACTAAAAGTCTGTAAATTCCTTTATTGACTAACCCAAGTTATAACCTCTAAATCTCAATAATAAACACAGCTGTTCTCTTGTCTTCACTCACAGATACTACACTACACTACTTGTCTATTCTTTATAATTCGCTGTACTGTCACTACTGGCTTCCTTACTTCACACTTCACTTCACTACTGCTCTGTATATACTTCAGCTTTCACTAGTTACTTCCAAAATTCTACTGCTCTGTCTTGCTTACTATAGCTCGTCATCGAAACAGTAGGCACATTCTCGTAGATCGCAGAACTCACACTGGCCGTCGATGGAACTGTCGCGAACGTATCATTGACCAACCCATACATAAAAAAAGAATGTAAACAAACAAAATGGTGGACTAGAATTTTAAAGAAAACATCTAATAGAATCTTCTTCCAGAGTGGTCTCGTTATAGTATTGTAAAGAATATTCCTGCTTGCAAGAATTGAAAGAATTGAGAAGGAAGTTGGCGGAAACCAAGGAAACAGACAGAAATAACCGAGAGGCTTTCAGAAGGTTAAAAAGGATTTTTTAAGAAGACGTCGTATGTGAATTGAAGCTAGAGGTAGCCATTTCGAACAGTCAAAGTCAATTTTATCTTTTGTTCCGTCGATATTTTATATTAAAAAACTGTGAATGTTGCGACATGTAATTGAATCTGAGCAGGAAAAATTGCTGTTTTCATTTTGCAAGAACCAATTGGACTAGCTTAATGAAATTTATAGTGCAGATTGCCAGTTAAACAGAGAAGTTTTTGAAGCATGTGCCAAAAATAAGTTCGCGCTAAGAATTTTCTACAGCAGCCTTGTTTAGTTAAAGAGAATTTTTCTGCTTCAATAAAATTTCTATGAAATTTTTTTTCTAGTTATCAGTTGCGTTGAGGAAGTTCACACACGATGTGATATTCTTCCATTCTTAATAACGAATCACCTTGTATATGATCATCAGGTGCCATTATATAGATTATAAAATTATACGAGTATTATTTTCAAGAATACGAGTATATTTATGGGAATATTCATATTAGTTTGGTGTTTGATTTAATCTGGCAAATGCGCATATTGGATCCGAATGACATAAAACGATCAACGTTATAACAGAATTTTATTAAGTTTACTGTTTTTCTCTCGATCGAGTACTCGAAAGCGCATTGTTCAGTCATCAGATTGAATTTTGAAGTTCACCACCTACTCATGCACTGGAAGCCGTCGTATAGTTTGTCACGTCAAGAAGACGTTCAAACAACATTCCGAATGGAATTTCTGGAGATCGCCTTTCACCTTAGTTAAATAGGAATGGTGGCAAGGCAAGAGGGAATGTCAACACCCAGCATGCTAACGTCAATGAACCCTACATCCGATTCAGAGTTGCGGCTTTCAGTTAAGCCCAAAACCTAAAACTCAACGTCCAAATCATAACTGCAAATCATATTTACGGCACCGGAGCAATTCGTTTTACTCTGTTGACACAATTGTTACAATAAAAAAGACTTTATTACGTATTATGAGGGCTGGCAGGGTATTTCAAGCTAACACCGTGAATGTCGAATAATACGAGTTGAATAGAGAGAAATAGAGAATTTGAAATGACAGAATGACGAATGAATCCAATGGACTTATTTTTGTTAACCCAATTCCGCTATACCAAATCCCGCAGATAATTAAATAGTTTATTTTCATTGCTTTTTGTGTTTGCCATCAGAAATGCTTCAATGTTTCACATTTTCATATTGCACGGAACTAATAACAATGCTAATATGTATGTATTTTTGTATCGAGATAATAATTAGATTTTCTATCGGGTATGAGAACGCGAATTACCATTTTTAAATTCATTTAAATATATGCAGGCTGCTGTATCATAAATTTACCGACAAAGTTCTAGGGGTTTTGTTTGTTTGTTTGTTTGTTGCTAGATACGGAAATCGGTTTTTAGGTCCCTGATGCTGCAGCCATTTAGGCTTATTGTATCTTTCCGTAGCTATTGGTTCTTGGCTATTCAAACAACTTTGTACCATTCACAAGGTTAAGGAGTTTGCTTGCCAAGGCTTTCCCCTTGTCATTGGTGTTGTTCCCCATGATTGTGTGTCGGGTTCGATTGAGTGCTGGGCACTCAAAGATTACATGGAAAGCTATTTCGTTTTCCTCATTGCATAGTCTGCATGCTGGTTCTCCATTGAATCCATTGTCTCAGGTGGCAGTGTCCTGTAAGAAGTCCCGCCACTGTTTTAACTTGCACTCTGTTGAAATGCAGTAGTTCGTTGACAAGTTTTGGAGAGGATTCTTTTACCATTAACTTGCTATGTTTGTTGACTGGTATATATGTGGTTCCAATATGCTTTGTGTTGGTTACTTGTCCAACTAGCTATCGCGCCATGTACCATATGTTACTGGTAGTTCCAAACATTGGTTCTGGTCCTGTGAAGGCGGCTGCCGCGCCCTCTTTGGCTAGTTCATCCGCCGTTTCGTTACCAGCTACTCTTCGGTAACCTGGTACCCAAACAAGTGTTACCTTTTTTTGTTTCGCCAGATCGTTGAGGTCGTTGATACATTCCAATACCAGTTTTGATTTGGTTTTGTAGCATGCAAGAGCTTCCAGGCTGACCTGGCTGTCGGAGAGTATGTAGATTTCCCTTTTCTTATAGTTCCTTCTCATACATTCTCCGACACATTGCTGTATTGCATGTATTTCAGCTTTCATGATTTTGGTGTGTGCTTCCCTAATGATACCGACATGCTGTATCTGGGGGGGACACTCCATACAAGCCGGTTCCTGCTCCTACGTCTGTTTTGGAACCGTCTGTGTACCAGATCAGTCCACTTTTCAGACATAGCTCTTCCATTTGTTTCCATTCTTCCATTCGATTAATACTTTGAAGCTTTTTTTGATGATTTTTGAGCTCATCTCATCAGAATGCATCACAAGTAATGGATCATTGATGGAATGAGCTATTCTTGACCTAGTGGTCCAGGTTTATCTCAGCTGTTATTTTGTTCCAGCCTATATGCCCCCATCCTCGCCTCGCTTTTGATATGTATATCAAGAGAAGGTAGGTTTAGTATAGCTTCTAGGGCTGCAGTAGTGGAGGTAAGACTCCCCCCTGTGGGAATCCTTTGGCAACAGCAATCCTCAACTTTACGCTAAACATGCATACATGCATATCCTGTCTTCCAGCATAGAACTTTTAGGGGTTAGTAAGAAGCGTCAAAGCAAACATTTTTTGGTCTCCCTCTTATCAACCAAGAGAATCGTATTTGCTTGGTTCAAATGCACTTTGGTATCAGAGCCAATGAAGTAGCAGATGAAACAGCAAGATCCGCTCTACAAGACGGAGACATCGCCAATTACCGGCTCACCCTTGAAGATATAAGTACAACTGGAGACAAACGTTATACCAAAAAATGGAGCGAACTTGCAACAGCAACAAAAGGCGCAATATTATAAAATGATTCAATCTGGATCTCCCAGTCAAGTCTTGGTTTTCTTGTTATAATTATCATAGAACTGTGATTGTTCGAATATGCAGACTGCAGGTCGGGTCAAGCATTAGTTCCATCGTTCCTACATAGGATTAACCTAAAATACAACCCAAACTGCGAATGTGGTGAATTCGGAGATGCCTCACACAAGTTGCTCTCCTGTCCATTACAATCAAACTTGATCGACACTTTCTTTAAAAGCCTCTCGAATATGCAACATCCCACAAATCGGCCACATATGCTTTCTAGAACATCATGTCCCGACCTGTAGGTATACATTTACATAAGTCAACATTATTGATAAATTAGGTATAATAATTTAAATTGTAAGGTTTCTAACGACCAGGGTCCAGCGTCATACACGCGGGCCCTGGAACACATAACACTGCAAGCAGTAGAGATTAGATTATTATTATTATTATTATTAGCTTATTATTAATGTTATAGATAATTTTAATTTGTTGTTTCAGAGGCACAAGTGGCATTGACATCGACTTACGACGCGTGGATATCGACCAGTGTCCACTTCCTAAGGGCAGCACACAACTGAATATATTTGCAGCTTCGGATAAATGCAAAAAGAAGACAACGGAAGTAAGTTGGAATTTTGTTCTCTATTAACTTTGTTTTGCACCAGTTTTTCATGTTAAGTCTAAATTTATTACCGAGATTAAAACTTGGAGTTTAAAAGCTAATTCAAACAGCAGACTCTACTTACTCTAAAGGATTGTGCAAATAAAACTGCTTATACTTTTTATAAATAACGCTGTTAGCATTATGCTCCGGAAATACGTCAAAAGAGAATATGTCATTAGCAAACATGCAGGGTTTTATTCGGCGGAAAAGTGTATGTATGTATAAACGGCTTTAAAGCACTTTTTAAGCAGTTTAAGAGGTCCAAAAATTGCATTACGGTAACGTACCATTTAACTCATTTATGAAGCGGTGGCATATTAACTTGACTGAAAGAAAGAAAGTTAATTTTAGACCCTGGAGTTCACTTAAAAAAGTATATTCTCTCAATTTCGCACAAGCAAACAATCAGTTATACAGGAAGTCCGGAATTAAATGGGACTCAAAGTACAACTGCAGCTTTGCGACCTAGAATAAAAGCGATTAAAAGAAACATCTCTTAGTACAAAAGTGCAAGTCTAGATATAGGTAACATTGTATACGTTCCAGTAGGTAACCGAAATGGCGTTAAGCTGAAAATTGATATATGTCAGTTTCAGACGAGGTCGATACTGGGTCTACCTCTTGTAACATTATGTAGAGGGCGCTGTCGTCAGATTTTTTTCGTGCATCTTTTACAATAAGTACCTATTTTTTATTATCAGTTTTTTTGTTACTATCGATAAACTTTATAGAGAATACGTTATTTTTAAATGAAAAAGTTAACTTATTTCATGTCGAGAAAATGTTTCGTTTTTGAGAAAAAAGCACTAAAACGTTTTTAAAAACATCACGAATTATATTTCTGTCCAATTACATTCCATCACAGCAATAAAAGAGCAACTTTTAATAAAAAAACTTCATTTTATTCAGAAAAGGTTTGTTTTAGACCAACTTTTTAGGAAAATTTTATGAAAACCTTTCATAAAAATTATTTATTGGAATTCATTGACACGTATCATAGTTAACGATGTCTCAAAAACCGCATAAATGCGTTTTTCTTGAAAACGATACATTTTCTCGACATGACATAAGTAGGTACAACGTTTTTATGTGAAAATAACGTAAGTATACCCTATAAAATTCACCCTTAATGGCGGAAGATTGATAATATAAAATATGTTAAAAGACACACGGAAAAATTCTGCCGACAGCGCCCTCTGGATTATGCTACAAGACTTTGACGCTAATATCATTTGACTGCCTCTCAAAGTGACGTATGCCAATTTTGAGCTTGATTTCAGTTGTGGTTACTGAAATATATACAGGGTGTTACTGAATAGGTGTTACAAACTTAAAGGGCATGTAGGAAATGCAAAAATAGGCGATAAATTTCCTGTAGACATGGGTCGTTGGAGCTTTAGTTTTCGAGATACAGGGTGTTAAAGTTCTTCGAAAAATTTAATATTTTTTGTATATCTACAAACTGGCTGATCAGAATAACTCGAATTTTTTGACAGCTGTCGTACTAATTGAAGTACATCATTTGATACTTCAGATGAAAAATTATTCAATCCAGTGGCAGAGATCTGGGTGTGTTGTTACCTTTTTTATCAAAAAATTTCTACGCCACTGACTTTTATGCAAATTTGGTATTTTTGGTATAGATACCTCGTTTTGTTGAGAGTAGAAAAGTCATTCTACGTTTTTGTTGTAGAACGTACTGTTTTTAAGATATTTCACAACGTAGGAACCCATGCAAGCTTTTTGTAATGTAACACGCTTCAATAACGATCACAAAAATGATTAATTTATGGAAAAACTCAATAGCATTGATTTTTAGGATATTTTACCTCGTACGGATTCCTACATTGCAAAGTATCTTGAAAACAGTGCGTCCTACAACAAAAACATAAATGACTTTTTTCCTCTAAACTAAACGAGGTATCTACCAAAAATAACAAATTTGCATAAAAGTCAGTGGCGTAGAAATTATTTAATAAAAAAGGTAACAACACACCCAGATCTCTGCCACTGAATTGAATAATTTTTCAATGGGAGTATCAAATCATGTACTTCAATTAGTACAACAGCTGTCAAAAAATTCGAGTTATTCTGATCAGCCAGTTTGTAGATATTCAAAAAATATTAAATTTTTCGAAGAACTTTAACACCCTGTATCTCGAAAACTAAAGCTCCAACGACCCATGTCTGCAGGAAATTTATCGCCTATTTTTGCATTTCCTACATGCCCTCTAAGTTTGTAACACCTATTCAGTAACACCCTGTATAACGGTAAATTTCAAACTTTTATCTAAAAGGGCCATAAATTCCTTGAGGAAACACTTTTGTACTAAGATATGTTCCGTTTAATCGCTTTTATTTGCGGTCTCAAAACTGCAGTTGATCTCCGTCTCATTCATTGTCGGACACCTGTATGGACGAGGGATGAATGACATGTTTGTGAAACATCATGCCAGGCAGCCAAAATGATTTCCAACAACTGAGTGCAGTGCCCACCGGTGTACATAGAAGTAGGTAAGACCTACTACTGGCTATTGTTAGATAAGAGATGAATGACATGTGACATGTTGTAAAACAGCATGCCTTTCATTGATGTTGTGCTGTTATAGAGGTGGAAATTGTAGATAAGTCTTTCGTCCTATTTTGGACTCATCAGTACAATATAATACAATATACAACTTTGAAGGTGTAACCTTTCTTAAGAAATGTTTTCCGAACACCCTCTCAATAAGGTTTTTTTTATAATTTTTGTTTGAAAAATGTTGCTCGTTAAGTTTGGCCAATCTTACAGAGAACACGCTGTGTAAAATCTACATAATCACATAACAATAATTTTCATCATAATCTTAATTCGCATACTTAAGTGAAGATGACGTTAAATCGGGGAAGAAAAATGACCAGAAAATTACTATAAAATTGAAGTCTGGGAATGAATTTTTTAGTGTCAATCTGTTCATTACAAAATTTTAATTTTTGATCGGCTTTCAAATCTAGCTGCTGATGGTATGTCCGGGGAATCCCCGTCGCGCGCCGTAAAAGGAGAAGCAGAGAAAAGCCGCCCTGTAGTAATCCTCTTACAGCCCCGAATGAACGAAAATGAAATCTTCATGACGTTCAAATTCTAGGGCGTGTTCCGACTTTTTAATTAGTCCTATATTTGAACATTGACTTTACGAAGGGCTGTTTCCGCGACTTTTACCGGAGACTTTTCCCTGTGTAACCGAATTAATGTTACAACTAAAAATAATAGGATTGGTACTTCTGAAGATAAATTGATTTTTTTGCCGTATACTGACTTTGTCTATACATTATTATAACTATAGAACATTTTTATTTCATTTCTTTTTTTATAATTTTTTAATGAATTAAGATTTTTTGTATGAAGACGTATAATAATTTAATTACCCACGACTTATTCTAGTACTTATTATATCGTGTTCATAAAGGCAGCGTCAGAATAAAGTCCAGTATATTAAATAAAGAGAAAAATGAGTGACTTTTAAGTTGAAAAAACGTTTTTTTTTATTGTCACTTTTTCGCAACCCTGTCCTCTCAAACTTAAACCCCCTCAAAAATTTTCAAATATGAAAGTGTGCAGTGTGACGTCTTATTTGGAAAGTAATAAAATTCTCTGTTTAGCATTTTCTTTCAAAATTTTATTAGTAAATAAAAATTTCATGAATATTCCAGTAAAATTTGAATGTCAGGGAATAAGCTCTGAACTGGTATTATTAACCTTTGTTTAGGCATTCTAAAGTCTGAGAGGCTGAGATAAATACTCATATACTACTCAGTACCTAATCTCGTGTCCGCCTTGCAAGATATTAAACGTTAAAAGTCACTAAAATTGGTTTTTCGCAGGTGTTTCGTTTTCTATGCGAAACACGTCATTGAATAAGGTTATTACAAAACTTGCAGGTCATAAAATATTATCTACAATTATTCGTCAACTCTAAAAAGCGCGCATAAAACACTTTGGAGGGTCATTATAAAATCGCATTTTTTGCATAAAAAACGATAACTTTTTTTTCATATTGGGCATCGTTTAGGAAATATTTTCAAAAATGTAGTAGTAGACAGATATTAAAACATATGCTGTACGTAAATAAAATTGTATTTTAAACATAAAAGAAGAATATCATTTTTCAAATCGGGTTCTTTCAAGAAGTATTTTTAAATTGTAAAATTTTTATTATTCGAGTTATTCTTTTTCAATGTTCAAAATACCTTTCTTTACATTCAATTAGATGACCAGTATATTTCAAATGATAATAGCTGGCATTATGGTACTAGCCTTTATGCTACAAATTTTAGATTGTAAGTCATTTTGTTTATTGAAATTTTTATCATTTCAGAAAACTCAAGTTTGACTAAAACTAAAGGTATGTTTCTAAAAGTTTTTCAAGTCGAGAAATTTTAAAAACTTTTTCCCATTTTTGTGCGTGCTTTTTGCTTCGCGCTCTATATTAAAATTCTTTGATGAAATTTTTATCTATTATTACTTAGTAATTGACGACTTGTGAATAACTTGAAAGTTTCTTTATATTTTAGATAACAAGAAATTTAAAGTTCAGAAATATAGAAGGCAAACTTCTTTAGGGTTTTAGGTGGATGTTGCATATTATCTTCTCGAAACAGCCACTTGAATAAAATTGATATCTGCTGTTATTATTATGGAGGATTTAACCCTTATTGCGAGTTCCTAATTCCAAGTTAAATAACGAACAATTTGTATGTTCAGGGTTCATTATAAATCATAAAAGAACGAATTTTTAAATTAATTACCAAATATTGAATTAAAAAACTTCATACATTTTAGTTGAGGTATTTTATTGGAGAATATTGCTAATCGTTTTTATTTTATTCTTTTTGAGTGCTCTAATTATCATAATGGAGACTGTAATTAAAATTCAGGAATGATGGAAGGCATCGTTTTTATTATACTTACCTACAGCAAAGGATTGTTTTGTGCATATAAGCATAACGTGCGTAAAAACTATTCAATTATGTTTAAATTTACCAAGCTTTTACTAAGAACTTACTAAGAAATTACTAAGCTTTCAGTGCTAGAGGTATTTTATTCTAAATTAACTAGAAATTCAAAATATAAGTAAAACCATTTTCTCGACATAAAAAGTTAGCGAGATGAAAATGTATTTCACTGTTCCTCTGTACGCTCTGGCAGAACTCATTTAACGAAGACTTTTAAGATGAACGGACCCTGTTGAAAAAAGGAAGACCCTGACTTTTAATTAGGAGTAGAATCACGGTGAATTTTGAGGAGGAGGTGGTTGTCGATAGAACTAGTAAAACTCCCATAGTTTTAGTATATATATATATATATATATATGCTTATGATTGAATGCGCCTCAAAAGGAAAACAAATAAGTGCATTTACGGAGTCGTGAGGTGCAATTTTCCGAGAAAGAAATTTCCCAATATTCATATTCCTCAATATTAAGGTTCTATGCCGAGCGCTTTGCACCTGAACCTATATTTGATGAGTACTCATTTCACAGTCCTGGGAGTTATAGACAATTTCGGCCAGAGTCAGCTCGCCATTCACTGGATGCTTCCCCATGTTTTCCACATAATTACTTTAATAAAATCAACATGAGATTTAATCTCAGCGCCGAGTTTTATAAAAGGCGGAAAATTTAGAGGACTTTATGAGCCATTTTTCAATATCCTATAACAAGAGCGTTGACAAAGCTAATTCAGAATTACGGCCCAATGCGCATATTACGTTCTGGTTCTCTATAACACAATATCTTTTGTTTGTTTTGTTATGAGGGCATTTGCGAATACAAATTTTTATGAGATTTTAATAATCATTAGAAAGTCAATCTCTTCGATATTTTTTCGTATTGTCAATAAGCTCGACGCAACCGGATTTAATACCTGGTCCCATTTGGCTGCCGTCCACTGTTTTAAAAGGTGAACTCAGAGCCTTTTTTCTTTCAATGCGTGCAAATCAAATACGAAAAGATTCATAATATCGAAGATTATGAGAAAAATTTCTCATTATTGCTTTCACTGAATCAGGTTTGATATAAAATATTGAAGGGTGATACCTATATATTATTCTATAAAAGCGTCGTATTAAGGTGGAAGGAGAAGCAGCAAAAATATTAAACGAATTAATTAGAATTATTGTTTGGCAGTCGCTGATTTTTTCTAATGACAATTCCACTCATACGTTATTACACTATTTGATTTATCAAATATTGCTGCTTGCTATCGGATATTTATTTCAAGGAAGGGAGAGGGACATTCTTCATATGTTGCTACGACAGTAGGTCGATTCCTTTGGCACTCTATTACTAAATGTCACAATTAATTTTACTTTCGATTATTTAATAATACTACAAATAAAAGTCACAGTAATTAATGGAAGTCCATGACTAATGACTTTATTTCCGGAGTTGTCGCAGATAATATATCTAGAATACTCTCATATACCTAAGGATATAATTTGAACACATCCTAAAAACTAGTGACGACTCAAACAGAAGTGTTGGTAAGTAAAACGTTGCTGGGAATCTGGCACCTATTCTGGGAACAACAAAGTTTATCCCATTAAGGAGCTGCGGACATACAATAATACTATGCAGAAGTTTGTATGAAAAGAGAATAGAGGTAGCTGTGAGGGGATCGTGTAAACTGTCCAATTCAAATCTCTCCAGGATCAGATTCTGTGGGAAGCCTCTTGGCGGATTCTCCAAGTCAGAACGAAAACTTAAATATTTGAGAAACTTTCTGTGGACATTTTCCAGAATATTTATATGTGAATTGCAGGAAGGGTTCCATATCAAAAAAGCATGTGCAAGGTGAGACCTTATTACTTACGAAAATAATACAATTTATATTGAAAATATAAATTTTATTAATTTTTAGTAAGTATCTGGAAAGTATCGCCGCTAAATTGAGTGTCGGTCGGTCTGTGTTACTGTTCGCTTTTTAGGAAAGACTCTAGAGCCGCCAGTTTTCATCTGGGAAAGTTGAAATTTGGCTCGATTGAAGCGGCGCACGGTCCCACGATGCCTATTGAAAATGAGTGGGATCCGTTCCCGGGAAGTGTCTATTTTCCGGGAATTTCGGTTTTTTTCGGGAATAGCCTAGGAAACACTCTAAGTGTCCGAAAGTTGCACCGATCGAGATGAAACTCGGTAGGCACGAAGCTCTGGACCCCCAAATACGACCTGTTGAAAATGGGCCGGATCCGAGAATTTTGAGGCCCCCTTTCACCCGTACTTTTTTTACCACGTCTCGACTTAAGGATTTGTTTCTCGGTAACGGTACATCGCGGACAGATTCTGCTAGCACAGTTACTTAGGGAAAGAATGGACGTACAAACTTTGTAGATATCGTTTTTCGAAAAAATAATTAGGTGAGCGGTAAGCGGCCCTCAAAGAATGGAATATACTCTTTTCGCATGATTTTTCGATTTTTTCAAATTTTTTTCAAAATTTGTTCGACCGATCGAGAAAATAACAAAACAGTGGGATAGAGCCGTTCGTTGCCTACAAAAAAGATCCTCATGATTTTTACGTGAAAAGTCGGCAAAAACGACTTATTCAAAAAAACAAAAAATCTGTCCATTTTTCTAAAAATCACAAAAAAAATTTTTTCCGAAAACGGTGCCTCCTAGCGAAAAATCAAATCAGACCTTTTTTGAATAGTTTTTTAAATGCTAATTTACTATATGAAACATTTTCCCGAAAAATTCCCGATTTAAGAGCGGGAATCGTTTCATTATAACAACAATTGATCAAATGCTACTCTTTAACGCATGCTTTCGAATTTTTTTCAAAATATTGTCGACCGATCGAAAAAAAAACAAAGCTTTATGATAGAGACGACCTTTACCTACAAAAAAGATAGATATAGTTTTTTTTTCCTTAACCGTTGAAAAAACTGTCAAAATTCGGAAAAACTTCGGCAGGACATTGAGACGGTTCAGACGTGCTTCGAATATATCTTCCTCCATCGACGACATAGTTCAACTTATGTAAATTTTTTTTTCTTCAACACATAATTTGAAGTCTCGGCTTGATTTCGACTCGATTATGTCGGTACTTTAAACTAAAATTAAAAAAGTTTTTCGCTGCTCGAAAATTAGCTTACACTTTTATTTTTATTAAAAAATCGATAAATTATTCCTTTTTTTTTTTTTGTCTTCTTCTTTATGCACGATTGGGAAAATTAGAAGGACAGTCGCAACGAAAATTAATTAACGTAAATGTATGTGAAAAAATTATCCAAATTGGTCATTTAATAACGAAGATATGACAACTTTCAGAAATTTTCAATAATACATTTCGCCGTCGTCGGGAAATTATTACGGGCGTTTTATCCGCCGATCCTGTTCGGGCTAATTTCTGTTTTTTCTTATGCATTTTTGAAATAATTGTTTTTACAATTAATTGCGATGTAGGTACTATTGGTCTTTCACTAATAATTTGGAGTGATTATTATTTTTAAAATTTGAAAAATGCGCCGTGAAAAATAGAGTAAAGAACTTAACGTCATATTACCTATGCGGAAATTCCGTGAACGCGACCGAAGGAAATAATTTTTTTCGATTCGAAGAATCAAGATGGCGGCCATTTTGTAATTTTAGCGTAATGAAAAGACTCCCGGCTACTACACCCCGGTGAAATATTTTCGCAAAACTAATCCGAACTGGCACTTTTGAAACGTCAAAAAACGTCAAATCGAAAAGTGGAAGAAAACACGAGTTTTTTCACACGAAAAAACTTAATTAAAATCGAAGAGTCAAGATGGCGGCCACATTTTGGTATCGTCGCAAACTAACACGAAAGTAACTTTTTACGCGAATCTATAACTTCCACGCGAATTTTCGTAAGTTCACATATTGGCCCTTCAGAAGCGATATAGAAAAAATATTCACAAAAAAGAAGGTGGCAGGCGTTAACTTTGATGGGGAACCTACTGCTTTCCGGGCCGTACTGATATAGAAAAACTGCAATTAAAAAAAAAACAACTGATGACAAATTTCAACTTTGACTGGGATCTACTGACACTACGGGCCGAAGGCCCGCCATGGAGGGCCGAATGCCCGACGCCGCCGGCAGGCCAAGATTTTCGTAAGGAAAATCTTGTTATACCTTAAAGAAGTACAATATTTTGCGTCATATTAAGAAATTGCTTAGAAGTTCTAATAATGAATCCGAGAAGCCTGTTAGCGGCAAAGTCAATCATACTGATGTGCAAAGGACAAATTATTGTAACACAGACAACAAGATCCTTAACACTACAACACCTTATCAAGGCGACATAAGAGACACCGGTGTAAGACTGGATTTTTACTACGAGAGTAAGCCACAATAGACCTTCGGTCGCAGTGGGGGTGTAACAATAGCCTCCACTCACGAGAAGACATGACAGAGAATTGGGGAATATTCAGAGTGAGATGATTCTGCTTACACCATTCAGTGAAAAAATCCAGGCATGTCTGCAGCATATTTGTGTCATCAAAAGAACAAACGATTGTGAAAATTTTAAATCATCAGCTCAGAGCAGACATTTAGCACCAAATATCTCTGGAACATCATTTATAATGATGTTAAAAATCAAAGGACTCAGAATGGAGCCTTGGTATACACTGAGCAAGAGTCATAATCGCCGAAAACGCTCCCATCAGAGATAGCTCTAGTACGTCAACTTGCAGAGTAGCCTTGAAAGAGAGGAAACATTTTTTAAAGAATTTATGGATAAACATTTGACAACTGAAGAGGAAAAAACTCTAGGGTTTGATCTTTTAAAAACTCAACAATTGATTCATAGCTCAGCTTCTCCAACATTCCTACTATTCTAAATATTATGCAAACTATAAGTCTCAGAATCGATTGAGCGGAGAAGCTGAGACTTAGTTACTCTACTGGACTCTTGGTTTGACGACAACTGCAGATCGCTTCTTAACAGCCTGACTATTGGATCCAGCACCTGAGCAAGCAGAAGAGGAGGTAGTGGCGGTGGTGCCACCAGTAGGCTTAAGCTCGAAGTAATGAAGTCTCATGATGAAAAACCACTGTTCGTTCAAGTTCAATTTATCCACTCACAGACATATCACATTTTGTCACGAAGAAAAATAAATATTAACGATTGTGCTTTTTTGCAATAGCACTACTCTGTCAGAGTATCTTTCTTTCTCCGCATCCTTAAAAAAGTTAACCCTGGGCCGATATTTTTTTATTGAAAAGACACATACACTGCAGATGAATCCCTATGACACTCTGTGAGCGACAATAAACGATTCACGTTGAATTTGAATCGTTGTAGGTTGTATACCTCAGGTAACACAGGCCTTGGACTGCTATTGCAGAGTGATGGGGTCTTTACATGAAAGAAGTCTGAAATAGGGTGGTACCTACGAGGTGTAACGAGCTGTACCTGATACGGACGAGCGTCTGCTGCTCGACGTGTATTTCTGTCCTGCCTTGTTCTAGAAGGGATAAAAATTTCCCATAAAAATATCTGTAATTTTGATAATCTTACATCAAGACGACAGTAAAGTTATCGAGAAACAAAAGAATAGTATAAGTACTCTTGCTAATATTCTATCGAATTACGCTATTAGATCGTATCGTCTCTGAATTTCGCGGAGCGGTGTTGCATCAAGGAGCGAATCTTTCAGAATCTGGTAACGCGAATAAATCGGAAACAATCAGAAGGTTGAGTAATGGCCTCAGCGCGACTTAAAAAACATTTCGAACGTTTCTGAATCAAAAGGTTTTAATAAAAAAAATTTTGATTCGACCCTATGACATAAATTGGTTATATAATAAATCACTCTGCGTGGTTCTTGGAAATGTAGTTTAAGGAGTGATTTAATCAGATTTATAAAAGCATCGTAGTTACCTAAGCTTTCAGATAGCTTCGTAAGCACGCAATAAGACCAGTAAAGTTAAATGGCTTATATTTGATACTTGGTCATATTTCATGCTAAATTACTGACAGTCCAGTGGGAAAACTAAATGCATTAAGCGCCACTGGTTTGTCGCAGGTATAGGCCACCGCGAGATATCAGAGAAGATCTCAACGCTATTACTAGGATAATATACAATCAAAATGATGTTCCGGTCAATCTGAGCATATATCATGTAGGTATATCAACTAACTAGAATCCGGTAATTATAATATATCTCGATTCCATTTTCGTGTCCATGCTGTAATCTCGTATTCTATATTCCATGCTGCACAATCAATGTTTACTAATTACTGTCCTATAGAGTTAGAGTTAGTAAATTGCACCAAACTTCATGAACTAGATTTTATAAATAGATAAAAATGAAGCTTTCAATGTCTTCATAAGCCTAAGAACATACCTACGTTGCTAATTTACGAAATAAGACAATCTCTCTGATCCTGTAATAGTAAAAAAGCAGTAATTTATTTAGAAAGCAGTTCGCATCCTTGTTTAAAGCTTTAATGATAATGATACAAATGTGTACTATCAACATGTTTTCATTTATTTTATTTTCGAGTTTTTCGACAAATATTTTTTGGCAAAGAACAGTTGGTAATAGGAAACTTGAGCAGAGATCCGGTACTTGTATAGGTAGGTTCGTTAGTGTACAGTAAAAAACAGACAACAGTTAGATACAACACAGATCCCTGGATAACAATGGAAAAGGTGTGGTTGAGGCACGAGTAATACCGACCCTACTTACCTCATCAGAAACGGCATGCTGTCGTATGTTAGAAAGCAAATAATTGAGGAAACTCAGCGACATACAGAATAACAGTATTTCGTTAATTAAATCCAGTGCATCCTCATCACAATCGTGAACATGCACGAATAAATCGTAAACAGCTGACACGTTACTCAAACCTTACCAAGGAGTTACAGATGTTGAATAGGTTTTTACCACAATTATTGTAAGACATATTCCGTCGTGATAATTGGAAATTGTCCTATCTGCAGTAAATTACAAACATTGGAACGTTCCAAATGCAAATTCATATTAATTGGGACAAAAAGATCCAATTTTCTCAGTATTTTTTTTAAGTCTCAGTATATTTCTCAGTCTAAGAAAAAAATAACTCGACTTCAGAAATATATGAATGGAAAATGTATGAAAAATTGTAGAAATGAATGAAGACCTACAAAGAAAAATTGTTAAAAGGTGGTGATTTGAGAGATAACAAAACAAAGTACCTACAAGCTTCAGAGATTAAACCATTTTTCTAAATCAAAAATTAAGTACTGATTCATTAGCTTCAGAAGCCAAACTGAATTGACGACTCAGATCAGATTTTTCGATGTATCAGGGGCATGATTTTAAGTTAATTATCTGAAAAAAGTAAAACTGAGACGCAAGCGTTGTTCCCAGGTGAATGAAGAAAATCAAACAAAATGAAGGGCATGTCTACGGAATCGTACTACGAGGGGCCGTTCTAATTTTTATCCAATTCATATTTGGTAATTATTTTATTCACGTATAGCTTGGCAATGACTTGGTAACTTGTGTGCCAATTTACGAAACCATTGCAACATTAATAATTTTATTATCTGTCAGTTTGTGTTGACGCATGTTTTAAAAGTTACAAAATGATTAAAATCGAATACAGTTATAAAATTACTTATAAAACAAGGAAAAGCTTCAAAAACTATTCTTGTAGAAACGTTGGTTGCATATGGAGATAATTGTTCTTCCAGGTCAACAATTTGCGAGAGATCAAAATTGTTCAAACATGACCCCCGTCCAGAGCGCCCTTTTAATGTCATCACTTAGGGATGTTGTTGAGAAAAACTGGAGGATGTTAGATGAAACTTGGGTTCATTATTATACGATCCTGGATCGAAACAAGAGCCGATTCTCTTCGATTCATGCTCTCAGCAATCGACGACATTATTGAAGAGACCGGCCGTTGCAAGGACGGATATAGCTAGTGGAGGGGGTATGACGTCATTGGACCATCAGTCTTAAAATAGGAGCGCTCTTCTAGTCATCAACTAACAATCGCTGAGTTGATGATGTCTACCGAAGTTGAGGATGAAATTCGGAGCAAATTTCCATGAATCACAGCAAAACGGCCTGAAATCAATTATTATTGTGACTCTAATTGATATATCCGGTCAAACGCTGCTTGTTTTGTTAATTTCACATGGACTTTCTTAACTAAATAAATTTTGTATTTATAAAAGTCACAGGTAGGTAGCTTGATATTTAAATTTGCTCATTCTATAGCTTAGAGAATACACAAGTTTGATTTCGAATATTTAGATAAACCGGCTAGATGCTTCTGAAAATCAGTTACGTTTTTTTCTATACTGTTGTATTTAAATGTAAGCCTCAAACCCGCTGAGGGAAATTAGCGTCAGTTAGATATGAAACTTACATTTTATCGTAGATTCTTCTAACATTAGAGGATTTGCCTATGATTTGTGGCTTATATTAATATTTTATTACACTTTGCGATGGGTATTTTACATCAGGAATTTTCGGGAACATATAAATGAAAGGCGTCTTTGAAGTTTAAAGTTAATGTAGCTGTATTATCCTAACATATTTTTCTTGGTTTAAAGATGGAGGAATACTCGTATTTAATCTGCAGTCATTTTTTTACGTGTTAGAAAAGACATACTGAGAGCTGGAGTGTTTTGTTTTAGGGGAACCATTTATTTCGAAGTCGAGAGTAACATTTTTCCCCTTTGATGTAGAGAGTGTTCGTCAGATAAGCACAGGAGATTATCTTTCAGCGTAGCACAAAGAGATTTTTCAGAGATGTTTCTCTGTATCTTATCCTGACTAGAAAATAAATTCTTTTATTTAAAATTTCTTCATAATTTCATATGATAAAGAAATTTTAAAGCCGATATCTAGTTACGCAATTAATTTATAAAGTTTATACCTTTTAGTATAGCTGTTAGTTAGACTGTTAGCTAAATTCACATTTCTCGCTCAATAATCATTTTGAGACTTTTCAAGTGACGTTTACATCGCTTAGTTTAAATTTTTCACCATTTTCTGAGTTGAGATTCAAAATTATGTAAATTCCTTAACGGTCCTAAGACTGTCTTTGTGGAATTCCGTATTTTACTAACATTATGGTCACTAAGTATATTTCCTATTTTAACGTCCTGTTGCCTATCTTGGAAAATAACTTTTCATAAGTTCTAAAGCCACCCCTCTAAAACCTATTTCTTCCAGAGATTGGAGTAAAAATTTATGACTCACAGTATCAAAATAAATGCTTTGGCGAGGTCTATAACGACACATGCAGCCATGTTACCTGAATCAAGGGCACCATATACTCGTTACCTTGGCAATCAAATCAGCAACGGCATCCCGTGCAGGCTTTCCCTCCCGAAAACCATACTCTTTAGTTGATATAACCTTATGTTTATTTAGAAAATCCAAAAATGTTGTTTTTAATATTTTTTCAAAAATTTTGCCATATAATAATTAAAGAGATCAGTCTATAATTACCTGCCTAAGTTTTGTCACCTTTTCTATATATCGGTATTACAATTGATTGCTTGAATATATCCGGAAAAACAACTTTCGACAACGACCAATTGAATATACCTATGCGCCAGTGGCTGAGAAATGTAATTGTTCATAAGTTTTAATAAACGGCAGATATACGTTTTTTTCATCACGTCAGTTCATAAAGGTGACATATTGCTTAATATACACTTCTTTAGATTTTTTAGGTAGGTACCTACCTAACAGATTTTGTGCAGCCATATTTGATTGAAAAATAATTTCTTCTGGGGTAGAAGATATTTCATTCATTGAATCATCTACAATGGTATCCATTTTAGGTAACTAAAATGACGCAAAACACAAAATATTAATTGTACATAGATCTGGCGCTCTGCTAATAAACTGAGACGTTTCTCTAGTTTAGGTGCATGATGTCAACAAGCATTAGGAGTGGTTGACGTTTAGTATGTAATTCAGCGTTCAGTCCGAACGACTGAGCCGCTCCGCTCACTACTACTAGAACCGTTGATTGAAGCTAGAACTTGCACTCGGCGTGCGTGCAGTATCCTGTCAGATTTAGCGTTAAATAATGAACCGCTACGGCACTTTATTTCACCCAAACTACTTTATTTCACTCTTCGAAATAATCATACGTTTTATGAACTAAGAAACGTCTAAAAAAGTGCATTTTATGAATCATTCGTAGATAAAAATATTTTAGGTACCTACTGATGTAGGTATATTGCTTTCCGACTTTCCTATCGATTTTTTATTTGCTAAATTGTTACTTACGAAAATAATACAATTTATATTGAAAATATAAATTTTATTAATTTTGAGTAAGTATACGGAAAGTGTGGCCGCTAAAATGTCTGTCGGTCGGTCTGTGGGTCTGTGACTTTTCTAGGAAACACTCTACAGTCGCCGGTTTTCATCTGGGAAAGTTGAAATTTGGCTCGATTGAAGCGGCGCACGGTCCCACGATGCCTATTGAAAATGAGCGGGATCCGTTCCCGGGAAGTGTCGTTTTTTCGGGAATTTCTGGATTTTTCGGGAATCTGCTAGGAAACACTCCAAGTGTCCGAAAGTTGTACCGATCGGGATAAAACTTGGTGGGGACGTACCTGGGGACCCCCAAATACGACCTATTGAAAATGGGCCGGATCGGAGGATTTTAAGGCCCCCGTTCAGGGCCGTAATTTTTTTAAAACGTCCCGACATAAGGATTTGTTTCTCGGTAACGGTACATAGCGGGGAGATTCCGTTTGCACGGTTACTTGGGGAAAGCATAGACGTACAATTATTGTAGAGATCGTTTTTCGAAAAAAAAATTGAGCGAGCGGAAAATTAAAAATAAGTGAGAAATTTGAATGTTACCTCACTTTCTGCGCATGATTTCGAATTTTTTTTCGAAATTTCTCAAATCGATCGGAAAAACGACAATGCAGTGTGTTAGAGTCGTTCATTGCCTACAAAAAAGATAATGTTGAAATTTCACGTGAAAAGTCGACAAAAGCGACTTATTCAAAAAAGACTTATTCAAAAAACAAAAAAGTCTGTTGTTTTTTCTAAACACCAAAAAAAAAATTTTTCTCAGAAACGGTGCATCCTAGCGAAATATTCAATCAGAGCTTTCTTGAGTAGTTCCTTAAATGCTATATTTTTTATTTGAAAAATTTTCCCGGAAAATTCTCCGTTTGTGAGCGGCAATCGTCTTTTTAAAATGCGATTGAGAAGATGCTACTTTTAAACGCGAGTTTTGAAATTTTTCTCGAAATGTTTTTGACCGATCAAAAAGATAACAAAACAGTATGATAGAGACATTCTTTGTCTAAAAAAAGGTAAATACGGTTTTTTACGTCAAAGGTCGGCAAAAACGACTTATTCGAAAAAAACTCCATTGCGGATTTTTTTTTCAAAATCATTTAAAAATTATTTTCTCGGAAACGGTGCATCCTAGCGAAATATTCAATCAGAGCTTTTTTGAGGAGCACACCGAGTTCTACTTTTTTTATTTGAAACATTTTCTTAGAAAATTTGCGGTTTTCTCGTTATTTCAAGAAAAATACAAAATTTTAGCTAAAACGTCAATTAAGCCGAAATGGCTATAAAATTTTGTACGCGGTCCAGAAAATCTAAAAGCTTGAACACTTAACAACCGAAATGCATATAAATAGTTTTTTCAAAAAGCGTCAAATAAAAAAGTTATCAAAGAAAATTCGGACCGGTGTCTGATTTAAAAATAATTTTCCTAGTTGTGACGTCACAGGTAAATTAATTAATTTCAGATGTCAGATTTGGTTAAAAATTGGTGTTTTTTTTCTCTTCATACCACACTTATCCGGTCATTGCCGGGTTATGTAGTGGATATTTTAGGATTGTCTATGCTTATAGATCTCGTTTCTACCAAAATTTAATTCGGAAATTCAATTTTAACGGAGATCTGAGTTTTTATGAGAGGTTGTTTTCGACAATTTTTAAGCATTTTCAAGTGGGTGCACGTATACCCGCACAGTTTTAGCATCAGTTTCAGCTCAGATTTCGCGATCGAATCCCAGCAAAACCTCTTTTCACTTTTTTTTTTTAATTTTTAATTTTTTTAAATTTTTTTTTTTGACAGATATGTAGATAATTTTTGTTTTGTTTTTTATTTAATTAAAAAAAAAGCGCCGTCCATTTTGAGAGCCGTCAAAAAAAAAATTCACGCGTCACGCGGCAAGTAGCCGAACTTTCAGCGTGACTTCAACTTGAAATTCGACATGTTTGACAGCTGTCACATTTGAAATTTGACAGCTGTCAGATTTGACATTTGACAGCTGTCAAAATTTTTCGCGCTTCGCGCTCAACCGTATAGCCGAACTGTTCGCATAACCTGAACTTAAGATTTGACATATTTGACAATTGACGTGTTTGGCAGCTGTCAGATTTGACATTTGACAGCTGTCAAAATTTTTCGCTCCGCGTATAATAGCCGAACATTCCGCATGTGCTGAACTCACAATTTGAATAAATGCGGGTCAGATTTGATATTTGACAGCTGTCAGTGTTGTAGCTTAGAGTGTCTTCGTCACGTCAAAATAAAAACCGCCATCTTGATTTTTCGAATCATTAAATATTATATCCCTAGGTCGCGTTTACGTTTTTTCTGCATAATTAGATATTCGAACGCCATTTTCCCCGAAATTAAGAGAGTAAGCGAGAAACGGTCTTCGGTTCGAGACTCTTTACGATTCAAAGGTACCGCTCTGAAATTTTTTAACGTTTTAATTTTTTTTAATTTTTAGAAAAAAATTTGCTCGGACATTTTCTCCGGAACGGTGGGTGCGTCGAATCGACGATTGTTTTTCGTCGATAGGTTATCTCCTCTGCATCCGAAACGTTAAAATGCGATCACGAAATCTTTCAAAATGGCCGCTACAGGCGCTTTTGAAAATTGGCCAATTCTTTTTTTCAAAATCAACTTTGACAGCTTATAAATCACAAACTATTGGGTCAATTACGACGATACTTTGCAGTCGCCTAGCACCACTTTTCGCCTACACGACGTTACCTTTGCGATCTTCTTACGATAATCGAGGCCGAAGTTACAATAAAAAATATCAGAAATGCACATTTTCTCTTTGAAAACTTCCCCGATTTTCATGCAAAATTCGAGAAAATTAGCAAAAATTTGGAAACTTTTTTCTTCGCAATTTCCGGGTACAGAGAGACTCGGGGATGACTAGTGCTTGGTAGTCGAAGAATTCTTTTGTCACAATTTCCATATTTTTTCGCTTAAGTTTCAAAAATGGCGACGCTACAACGGATCGAAAATGGCCGAGTTTTTTGATGAAATTTCAAAGTTTAAGTTCGCAGAAATTGACTTTCCGGTAAGAGTTCAAATGTCGTGGGTTCAAAGGGTCTCTCCGATCACTCTCCACTCAAACTAACACGAAAGTAACTTTTACGTGTATCTAACTTCCACGCGAATTTTCGTAAGTTCACATATTGGTCCTTCAGGAGCAATATAGAAAAAATAGTAAAAAAAAAGGAGGTGACAGGCGTTAACTTTGACAGGGAATCTAATGCTTTCAGGGCCGTACTGATATAGAAAAACTGCAATAAAAAAAAACCTCTGATGACAAATTTCAACTTTGACTGGGATCTACTGACACTACTCGGCCATGGAGGGCCGAAGGCCCGACGCCGCCGGCAGGCCAAGATTTTCCTTACGAAATCGGTACGATTTTCGTAAGGAAAATCTTGTTATTACCTTTTTGTACCTTTTATTTTGTATAGGTAGGTATAAGTATATATTTTCTTAATTTAATATCTATTAGTATTTCCATAATTTATGTTTTTTGTAACAAAAACTGCAAATAAAATAATAATATTATGAATATTACGATCATTATTATAATTTATGTAATTATTACATTTCCTATAACTGAACTCGAGCGCGCCACTGCCGTTGCGTTCTGTTTGTTTACGTTGTACGTCGTTCCCCTTACCCCGCCAGAAACATCATATGAGTGCGAGAGAGAATATCAGCAAACCAAAACTGACTTCAAGCTAAGATAGGGAAGGCGCGGTCCATATTTATTAATATAGTCTAAGGGAACCACGAATCCTTTTTAGTATATTTTTTCAATAAAAAAATACACTATTGAGAACTTTATTATTTTTGAAAAATCACCCCAACTTATCAAATGTTTACCGATCCTAACCCCAAGATGGCACAAACTTCTCAATTTAAACACCAACTGTAAAAGCCAATCTTATTATTTCTTCTCAGACAATCTAAAAATGCAATAAAATTGGAGCATCCCATTAAAAAAAAAACATAATTTTGATATGCCACTCTCATATGGGACACTCTGTATAGTCCAAAATAATTTTAAATAATGGACATTGTGATGCTGTACTTGAATTTGCAAAATTATCTTTGAAAAAGTCCATCGTTTGGGACACAGAGACCGCTTCGAATGAGTTGTCATTATAATAAAATCCTTTTATTCGATACGATTATCTCAACCTGTATATTTATGAGATATGGTCTGGTCAATTAAGTCTGGGACACCTTGTATATGAATTTCATAATTATCCTTTAATATAAACTTATACACCATTTACATTACCAAAAATATAGCCCCGTTACGGCTCCTTAGCGTTTAATATACCATCGTGTGTTGCCTGGGCAGTTGTAGGCACATAAAGTTTATTGCTTTGGGTTAAATATTACGCGCGGAGGGAGTTTCCCATCTCCCTCATAAAGACCCTCGATTCCATTTAAAGTCAGATAAAGCAAAAAGCAGAAGTGTTCATGAAATCGATAAGAATTAAAATCCGCAAGTCGCGGGAGAAAGTTACGGGATAATCTCGTCTCGAGCTTCATTGTTAGGGGAGCCTATTATATATATTATGTGGGCTTAGTTTACCGCTGAATTCTATATGAGCGTCTAATCAAAACCATATTAAACCATGCAGAAAGGGGTGAGAACTGTAAAGTAAACAATTACAAAATTAATGTAAATAAGTTTCCTCCTATGAAAAGGATAACGTGTACTTGCAGGCGTGCTTTGTTGTAGACACTTATGTCGTCTACCACTGTGGAGAATTATAACTTCAAGAAGAAGATAGAATCCAGTGAATAATCCAACATGGTGGCTTTAAATTGACGCACGAATCCTGGCATCCATCCTTATCAAGTCTTTATAGTTTTGAAGGCTTATATCTATTTTCTAACCATACGCTACATCCTGTAGTTTCCTATTTATTATACATGATAGTTTCAACGTAGGGCATAAAATTTTACTAGGGGTAACAAGGGATGATAGCATTATCTCTTAAGTGATCTGAAGATAGTGTAAATTGTAGGTGAGAGACAAAAGACTACCAGCAGAATCCAGAATCTATTATAGTGCCGCGTATAGAGCTGATTACCTAGCTTTCATGTTATAATTAAATTAGTTTCAGATCAATCAAATCATTTAACCAAAACAATGCCTCCCGTTGGTTACCTCTAAAATAATCTTGCTGTTAAAGTATCTACCAATGAATGGCAATTAAAATCAATGTCCATTAAATGTGTAACACACGTCAAAACCTCATAACGAGTTATTTATGTGTCATATTACGTAAGACGTGACAAAAACACATAGGTAGTGAAAAGTTTATTAACAAGGTCTGTTAATTATTCTTGATTGGCAATTATCGATAAAGTATCTCAAGAGTCTGCTCCCCCTAGATAAATCGTTGTGTAAGATCCACAACCTCCATGTATGCAGTCCATTTATATAGGAAGCGACGAAGTTGCCAGGTTGATTAATGCAATTATGTATAATTTTTATTTATTTGAGTCGTTCCCAAAATTGAATTCAACCAAATTAACTAAACAATTCGTCCCGTTAATTTCAGTGCGTGCCGATATCTGGTTTGGGATTCAGGCGAGGAAGCTACAAGTGCCTCTGCAAACGTGGCTTCTACTTTCCAGACACGACGGCCGAGAGACGCTATTACAATGGCACCATCATTGAAGAGGAATATGAGAAACTGATAATGGTGAGTGAGTTTGTAATTATTATGAGATGGTCTCTTGTTTTAAATTAGCAATACGTTTAAGGGAATTCCTAACATAATTATATATTTTCTCAATATTTTCTTGAAACAATTTGTTAGATATAGAGGGTCCATCATTTATGTCCAAGGGTAAATTGGAGATTAATTTTAAAGACAACAAAAATGTTTCTAATCTAAGTTTCCTTCAGGAAGGAACGACGTGTAATAGAAAAATCGTCAGTAATAGGATACGCAGGATACGCTATACCTTCTTGAGTCATAGTGGCAATTATCCCTCATATTGCTTTTTAACGAAGCAATTTTAAAAGACACAAGGGACCTAATTGCAGAAATCGAAGTAATTTGCTTGAACGTTTTACAATAAAATTAAATGATCAAACATTTATCGGAATCACGGGAATCTGATATGTAAACGAATTACAAAATTTCTCATTTGTTGCAGCTGTAAAAAGGCGGACTTAAAGTACCTACATGAAAGTAGAAGAGTAGCGAAAATCGAATTATAGTATATGTGGAGCAATTGCATGGACGTTAGAATGGGTTTTATAATTTTAATATAATTTTAATAAGAATAAAATTGTGCAATTTTTCTTTAGTTTAACCCACCCTGTATCTTTTACCGTTTCCGAGATCCCAATGGTGAGCATCGAATTGTTAACCACTTCCGCTAGTAGTTCCTCTCATAAATATAAGTAAAAAAAAAAATTTCAGCTCAAAATGACATTTCGTTTAAAAGATACAGGGTGTCGAAGTTTAAAAAAAATTAACAATTTTTGGTTAAAGCTCGTGTAAATTTAAACCGATTTTCATGAAACTTATTAGTATATGAACAATTATATGTACCTATTGCATATGGGTGTCCCAGAGGGCATGGATCAAATGAAACCCAGTGGTAGGGGGGGTAATTTGGAACAAAAAAAATCCCATAAAGGGTGGTCCGAATGTTTACGGTTCTCGAGTTATTCACCATTTGATGATTTTTTTTTAATTGCTTTATTCGATAAGCAAAAAATTAAAAAAAAATTAACTCTTTTTTTGTAAACGAACTTCTACGCTATAAATGTTTTAGAATAACGTCTTATTCTTACAGTTGTTATTTTGGAATTGTTCTTTGCATATTATAAAAGTTAGAGACCATTTTTCTTCGATTTTAGAGATTTAAAAAAAATCATCGTGATAATTGAGTGACCATAAAAAAAAACTAACGCACAGAAAACGTGAACATTATTCAGAAAAACTTCTACGTTTAATGCCCTTATTGCCTAATGTCACGTTTATTACATTATTCCCTTTCAAAATGAAAATTTCCCAAAATTAGTCTAGAATGTTCAATTTTGAAAATTATCGTCCTATGGTAATATGAACAATAATACACACCAAATGGGTTTAAATTACGTTTATTTGCAATAACTAAGCATATTAAGTATACGGCGATGACATGTCAATAAGTTTTTTTTTTTAAACGTGGTTTAACATATTCTCAGAATGTCTTCCTTCCATTCTAATACACATTCGGCACCGTTGCAAAAAATTTTGTTTCAGTCGTCTGAAGGCGCGCTCATTATTTCGAATTTGATTAGCCTTAATGTCGATCGTTTTTCGAAGATCTTGCACATTGTGGTGTACTCTCGAGTAAACCAGTTCTTTGAAACATCCCCACAGAAAAAAATCCAAGGGGTTAAGATCCGGGGAACGGGGTGGCCACTGTATGGTCCCTCCCCGCCCTATCCATCTCTCATGGTAGGTTTCTTCAAGAAACTCCTGAACAGGACGAGCCATATGCGGAGGAGCTCCATCGTGTTGCAACCACATTCGTGTACGAACAGCTAATGGAACATTTTCCAACAACGCATTCAATTCATTTTGTAAAAATTGTAAATAGTCTTCGCCACGTAGCCTAGCTGGTAACTCAAAAGGACCAATTAATGGGCCGTTTACTATTCCAGCCCAAATATTTAATCCAAATTGGTGTTGAAATCTGTGATCTCTAATGATTCGTGGATTTTCTACAGCCCAGTAGTGCATACTGTGAATATTAAATATCCCAGTACGTCTAAAATTGGCCTCGTCTGTCCATAAAATCGAATTAAAAAATAAAGGATTTTCCCTGGATTGTCGCAATATTTCTCTGCAAAACTGCACTCTTTTCAGATAATCACCTGGCAAAAGTGCTTGCACCCGTTGAATGTGAAAGGGGTGCAGCAATTGTCTTTTTCGAATTCGATATGTACTGAGGATCTTGAAATGCCAGTATTGACTGAAAGGTTACGTACACTAATTTCGGGATTAGCTTCAACTCCAGCAAGAACTTCTTCTTCAGGAAGGAGCAAACGCCCGCCCTCTCGGTTTGGACCACCAAGGCACTTGGCCTTCAACATATGCATTGTGAACCCGCATGAAAACTCGATAGTCGGGATGATGTTCTCGATTGGGGTATCGATCACGCGATCACGGTATTCTCTTGCAGTACGTCGAGCATTCCCATTGCAAAAACCATAAAGAAAATGCATTTCTGCATATTCGCGAGAAGTGTAAGGCATTTTTAGAGTTTTGTTGGTATAACTTTAACCTACCTACTTTATTACAGGAAACCACAATCAAAGTAATTGAAGCCGTACAATTATTTTACAATTGATGTTTTCCTAGGTAACAATTTTGGTTTCCTAGGTAACAGTTTGGTTTCCTAGGTAACAGTTTGGCTTCCTAGGTAACAGTTTGGTTTCCGAGGTAACATGTTCAAAAACATTTTTTTCAGAGAAGAGAAAACGCGAGAGAAAACGATTGTATTGGATAATAACAAATAAGTAGTGATAAATTCGGTTTCATAAATTTTATTACTTATTTTTTTATGAAAACTTAATGATACATGTCATCGCCGTATACTTAATATGCTTAGTTATTGCAAATAAACGTAATTTAAACCCATTTGGTGTGTATTATTGTTCATATTACCATAGGACGATAATTTTCAAAATTGAACATTTTAGACTAATTTTGGAAAATTTTCATTTTGAGTGGGAATAATGTAATATACGTGACATTAGGCAATAAGGGCATTACACGTAGAGGTTTTTCTGAATAATGTTCACGTTTTCTGTGCGTTAGTTTTTTTTTTATGCTCACTCAATTATCACGATGATTTTTTTAAATCTCTAAAATCGAAGAAAAATGGTCTCTAACTTTTATAATATGCAAAGAACAATTCCAAAATAACAACTGTAAGAATAAGACGTTATTCTAAAACATTTATAGCGTAGAAGTTTGTTTACAAAAAAGAAGTTAATTTTTTTTAATTTTTTTCTTATCGAATGTAGCAATTTAAAAAAAATCATAAAATGGTGAATAACTCGAGAACCGTAAACATTCGGACCACCCTTTATGGGATTTTTTTTTCCAAATTACCCCCCCTACCACTGGGTTTCGTTTGATCCATGCCCTCTGGGACACCCTGTATTGTATAAATATGTATATTATGTATGTTCACAGTATTACATAAACAATATACTATGAGCAAACAAAGGGTTTTTAAACATCTTACATTGGCATAGATATTCAGGGTTGGATGCCCTTTTGCCTCTTTATCTTTTACTCCACTGACTTTCGTGCAATTGCAAAATCGTTATTCAAAATAAAAAAAGAACAAAAATGTGTTCTTTAATTGTTTTCACAAGGCGCTTTTTGAGATATTTGAAGTTTTCTCGGGAGTTGTTGGGCCATTTACAATGCAAGATTATTGATTTCAATAAAAGTTATCTGAATAGTAGAATTTTTATGAATAATGTTATTCTTAAGGATTAGTGTCATTGCCTGAGGAAACTTCAAATATCTCAAAACCGTGCGCCGTGTGGAAATCAGATCGGGCACATCAGTACAAACACCGGTGAAGCTCTACGACGATGACCTGGTACTCTTCTGCCAGGGAAAAAAGACAAGATAATCTGCACCTTACTATAGAGCACCCTAGGCAACCTGACACAGTATACAGTGGACAAAAACAGGTTTAATTTCCAAGCCTCAAAATCAAAAATAATAAAGTTCAGCAGGATATGCAGCTGCACCTAAATTTCACCGATCCATATCCCAGGGGGGAAACAACTCCAGGTAGCTTAACATAAATTCCTAGCTCCAACATTTAACAAAAACTTACCTGGAAATATCTTTTCCAAGAAACCGAAAGGAAACTACAACGAATGAAAATTCTGAAAAGCCTCGCTCATTAACATTGAGCAGCAGATGAACAATCCCTACTAAGAACATATAGAGCACTAATAAAGATCTAAGTTGGACTATGGCTGTCAATGCTTCTTCTCTGATTCAAAAACCCTCATCAAGCCACTTAATGCAGTGCATAATAATGCCATTACGAATAAGTCTTAGGGCCTTCAGACCTAGCCTAACAGAAAGCCCCTACTGCGCGTCCCATGAACTTCCCGTCAGGGATTGCCAAAAAATTCCAGTCCACAAACTCACACACAAAGTTGTTTTTGTGTCTATTAACTTTTTATTTGGTAAACTTGTGTCTGGATGGGATGAGCTAGTTCTCGAATCCCATAATTACTGGAGTGGAGCGACTTTGTCATATCTACATAGTTAGGACCGATGCTTCCTCTTAAAAAAAAAATAGAAATAAATGTTCAGAAATATAGAATTCATATCACAAGGTAATTATGTGGTCAGTATGACAACTCTGCCAAAAATTTGCAACGACTGTGAGCGAAAAGGAACCGATTTGATTCCAAATTGGTCAGTTTAACCTTTATAATTTAATGAAAATTTGTATCATGGTGCGATTCACTAACATAAGGTGATGCATAGTAAATGCTAGGAGTAGAATTGGTCCCCGAATGAAAACAAAAAAGTAGATCTTGTTTGCGTTGCCTAATATAATCTAGACGACTGTATTAATTTATTGTGGAGAAAAGATCGGACTCTAATTACTGAAACAATTAAAATCTAAATACAGATAACTAACGATCTGAAAATACACAATTAATCTAGATTTGTATACGTACTAATAAATAAAGCCAGGAAGTTTTATTAATTTTGGGAGTTTCTCCGTAAGTTTTCACGATAATAATAAGATTTCACGGTTCATTGTATAGATCATTCATGCAAGATGTTTTCTTTTATTTGAGGATCCATTACTTATTATGAAAGCTTTTCAGGGCGAGAAGAGTCAGTATAATAGCGAAGAGGGTCTCTTCGAGTGCTTACCTTGTCCTGAGGGCTGTGAATCTTGCGAGGACGACCGACCCTGCGTGGTGTCCTTGAATTGGGTCATGAGGACAGTGATTTTGGTCCTTTCCTGCGTAATTATTTGCTGTCTTCCCATCGTGCTCATCTTCACTTGGAAATATGGCAACGTGAAGGTAGGATCTTAGTAGATAATTTTATGAAAGTATTTTGAAATGTTTTCGATTTAATAGTCAAACTTGCAACTTTGAAAATCACGTGATATCTGCTGTTGAATCGCACAGTATCATCATCAAGCACAAATCGGCTGAATTTTATTTCGCCTTTAATTTGAAAACTTTTATAACTATATAGAAAATCGATTTGTGTTTAATTAATGAAAATATTGCAAAAGAGATGAATAGTTAAAAAGTTGATTTCATTTTGAGTTCGAGGTTAGTTATTCGCCGCGAGTGATTGTGGAGGATTATTATCGATGGATGCGATGTTTGGCATTTAAATGTTATTAAAACCGACGGCTTTTGGCTGCCACAGGGAGATAACTTACTCCCTTGTTTATACAAAACAAACTCTGTTGAAGTTGGGGGAAAGATTAAGTTTAAATGCATTATGTATGCCATTAAAAGCAGCTTTTCGCAACTTATATGATGCAAGGATACACAATATACCCACCTGAACATGTTTTGTCTAAAAACAAAAATATATGCCTATATATCTAGGTAGGTATATGGTGTTTACATTAGCATAAATCAATAATAAAGTTACATCCAATATGTAAAAGAATTTAATAGATATGCCTTTATATAATGCGCGACTCTGGGAATTTCGTTATCTCGTTACATATACGAGGATTATACAAAGTGTGTTTTTCTGTTGCGCATTTCTGTTCATAATAACAGCTATGCTGAAGCAGTTTGTTCTGATCTGGCATTAATACTTACATTATAGGAGATAAACATTTGATAAGTCTAAAATATTGCATTGTAAATTATTGCAGTAAAAGGGCTTCTGTGATTTAGTCAGTTATCTCTAATGACGTACGCAAGCAATAAATCATCTCAGTTATTATTCAAGGAAGCAGTTGCATTAATTACAACGAGCAGGGATATTATCCCTTGGGCAAGTCCTAGTTTATAGCTATGTCACTGTTGCCTGTCTATCTTTTTTTCTCTGCGGATGAAATGTTTCTTGATTTATTTTAGTAACATTAAATTTTGATTATTCTTTCGTTATTCTGAAATTTTGCAAAGCTCATGTGTATAGGTACGTGCTGTATGACAGGCGTATATTATTTCTTTTTTCAAGAAAAGCGATGTAGAGTTACAAACTTAGCTTCGTTTAGTTACATCTATATGTATAACTGCACAGGGTGACTTAAATTCGATGTTTTAATTTAGGTAAAAGTCTAGTTTTTTGCAAATAATTCGAAAAAAAGAGACGATAGCGTATTTTAGCTTTGACTATTGACGGTTTCTCAAAAACAGATCCAGGATTCCATATGGTCCATTTTTCTGTATCGCTGATAGTGCTATGGAAACTCTGTATTAAAATATCGTAATTAAGTCACCCTGTACAGGGTGGGCCAATAAGCGAGGTAAGCGGCTGTATCTCAGAAACTAATGATCGTAGAGAGTTACGGTAAAAAATTTTATAGGTTAAGTGGGCAAGGGAAAATGCTGGAAATTATTTTCAAGTTTCCAAGATGGCTGCCAGAGGGCTTTTGCACCATCTTGAATTACATAAAGTTACGTTTCTTGTGATTTTCCCCAATGAATGTAACAAAAAAGTATTTGCGTTTTAATGTTATCTTAAAGTCTAACATTTTTTATAGAAACAATTTTTCTCCACCTTTCGAAATAAAGTGGTGGGGGGTATTTGAATGTTGTTTTAAACAAATGCCTGTAACTTCGAAACGGCTTCAATGATTTGGATAAATTTGATATAATTGGAAAGAGCATTTCTTGGGCTTTTAGGTTTCTTGTGACAATGACAGTTGTGACCTACACGGCCGCCGATAGAGGGCGTTATCCGACATTATAACAAAAATATTGGATTTTCTCAAAAAATTTAAATGCGATGATATGACTTTTTTTAGACTAGAAAATAGACAAATGATCAACCAATAAGCTTGCGCAAACCGCATCTTAAAATATTTTTCCTAACTGAAATTATTTAAAAAATACCAAACCAACAAAATTCATATATCCCCATTTAAAAATGCATCAGTCGCTTTCGATAAGAAGGCAATTAGTAGGCCATGGAAACAAAAGCCAAACTCCTCACGCGTTTTCGTAACGATTTTCCTTTTAAATAAAGTTGTGGTCCTGAACAGGACCCATTTTGAAAAAAGATTAATGCCTTCTGTGTTCAAATTGCCTTCCGTCATATTCCACACATTGTTCCAGTCTTTCTTGAGTCAGCAGAACCGCAGCCTCGATTTCTGCCGCTGATAGTTGAGGAATTGAGTTTCGAATTCTGTTTTCCATATCCATTCGTGTTGTTGGTGGAGTTTGAAAAACAATGTCTTTTAAGCGTCCCCAGAAGTAAAAATCAAGACATGTCAAGTCGGGAGATTTTGCCGGACAAGGAAATCGGCTTCCCCTTCCTATCCAGCGTTCTCGAAAGATCCCGTAAATATGGGTTCGGACATTAATTGAATAATGTGCCGGACAACCATCTAATTGCAGAAGCATAGTTCTCCTAGTTTCGAGTGGCACATCTTCCAACAAAATTGGCAAGTCGTTGATCAAAAACTCTAAGAAGCGGTTACCAGTTAAAGCTTGATCAAAAAAGTAAAGTTCAATAATTCTGTCCCCAATGATACCGCACCACACATTTTGGCTCCAGCGTCCCTGCTGCTGCACTTCTCTCTCTTAACCAACGTTGATTTTCAGCGGACCAATAATGAATATTATGAAGGTTTACTCTACCATCACTATTAAAGGCAGCCTCGTCGGTCCAGAGAATTTCCTTTAAGAAATTTCCGTTTTCCTCAAGTATGCCTAGCATCCATTATGACAATAATTTAATCTATTATCGAAATCTTGTTTATTTAGCGCCTGGTGCAAGACTATGTGGTAAGGATGTAATATAAAAGTAGAAAACAACATAATCAGTAGTAAAAAATAATAAAACCAGAATAACACTGAATTTGTATTTGAGGGTATGTGCTAAGATACTTGGAATAAGATAAAATTATACACCTATAATCTTTCAAAATATTTCTAACAGTTGTCCGTGCAACAAATTCCCAAGTCTAGAGACAATGTTCTAGTTTCTACATGTCTATAAAATTCTATGTAAGCCAAGACATTAATAATATTTTCTTCGGTCCTTCCATTGCGACGCCTGCGACGTTTAGCACAACGAAAACTTCCAGTATCGCGTAATCGCTGTACCAAGCGCGGAAACATTCTTCTCCCGTAATGAAGGCGATCTGGATACCGTGCCGCGTACTGTGTTGCAGCTATAGCTACATTTTGAAAACACTCAAAATAAATCGCAATCATGTCAACGGCTTCATTATTTAATTTTGAGAAGCATTTTGATTAAAAAGTACTCAAATTATATGCAATCAACAATAATAGTGAGCTGCGTGTGTGACAGAAGTTTGACGTTACTTGCCAATATTTAAGTTAGGAGTTTGTCTTTTATTTCCATGGCCTACTACTTGCCTTCTTATCGAAAGCGACCGATGCATTTTTAAATGGGGATATATGAATTTTCTTGGTTTGGTATTTTTTTAATAATTTGAGTTAGGAAAAAGATATTAAGATGCGGTTTGCGCAAGCTTATTGGTTGATCATTTGTCTATTTTCTAGTCTAAAAAAAGTCATATCATCGCATTTAAATTTTTTGAGAAAATCCAATATTTTGGTTATAATGTCGGATAATGCCCTCTATCGGCGGCCGTGTAGGTCACAACTGTCATTGTCAAAAGAAACCTAAAAGCCCAAGAAATGCTCTTTCCAATTATAACAAATTTATCCAAATCATTGAAGCCGTTTCGAAGTTACAGGCATTTATTTAAAACAACATTCAAATACCCCCACCACTTTATTTCGAAAGATAGAGAAAAATTGTTTCCATAAAAAATGTTAGACTTTAAGATAACATTAAAACGCAAATACTTTTTTGTTACATTCATTGGGGAAAATCACAAGAAACGTAACTTTATGTAATTCAAGATGGTGCAAACGCCCTCTGACAGCCATCTTGGAAACTTGAAAATAATTTCCAGCATTTTCCCTTGCCCACTTAACCTATAAATTTTTTTACCGTAACTCTCTACGATCATTAGTTTCTGAGATACAGCCGCTTACCTCGCTTATTGGCCCACCCTGTACATGCGTGTACCAGAAGTTGGAGTCAAAGCTGATCTAAACCATTATTTTTTCTATTCCTGTAAGTGTTCTCATAATTACGACGCACGAATAAAACTAATAGATATAATGGCCAAAGAAACAAATCTACGAATGTCGTTCATCGTATTCAAGCTTCTGTTAACAAAAAACCCATAACGATATATTAAGTTTCTTTAGAGAGATAAAAATGAATCTCTAAAACACCAAACACCTGTGGATAAATCTATATTTATATTCCCGAATTGAAAATACGGTACAAAAAAGAAAACAAAAAGTGGGAAAAACTCACAAAGAAAAGATAAAAGTAACAGGAATAATAATAATGAAAAAAAACTGCAATAAAAAATAACAAAAAAATAAAAACAAAAAAAAAAATTAATGAAAATTGACTGTATATTATTGTTAAATCTCTTTCTGTGTGTGTGCTTGTATTCTTTGTGTAAACGTTGAGACATCAGATAGTCGACTCAAACCGATCCGATGCCATCCTAAGTCACCCTGGAATGAATATAGAGAAGTCTTTCATTTTACAATAGAGGTCTGCTCCGGGGTCCTTCAACTTCTCCAGCCCCGATTTATTTTTCATTAGAAAGCTGACCTGTTCCGGATTTTCAGAATTTCTTATCATTTATTTTAATTATTTATATATTTACTATCAATGATCTCCAATAGGTTCTCAAAAATCAAAATACATGAGAGATGTACAAAAATTATTATTTAAAACACTCACACTATCAAATAAGTCGTAATCATCAACCGTCATTAAGTTTTTCAGCCACACTCTCTGATATTAGTAGAAAACTATCATAGATTAAGATTACAGACCGCTGATGGACTTGATGTGTTTAAAACCAAGTAGTGCTACAGTATTCAAGTATGTGTCTTACTCAGGAGTAATAAATGTAAATGATGCGTAGAGAACGTGTACTAGAGAAACCCTTGTAGATCCTGCAAATCAAACCAAGCAATGATACCATCGATATGCGGAGTAAAATAAAACTAAATAGTCGAACGAGACGCCCAAGTCTCTATCTAGTCCTGCTCGAATGCTGTATACAGGTAGATTCCTATTGTTGGTTATTAGTGGAGCGGAAAGAGGCTGAAAATATGCCCAAAAAATTTTTCGGAGTAGAAAGATATGTGACCGGTACCATCATGTTAAGGGATCTTTGGGGCACTAGAATCTCGTTTTACGACAAGCTCCCTTGGTGCTGACAAAAGTTACAGCCCTTTGAATCTCAGATTTGTGATTTTTTTTTCACGAGTAAAAGCTTCGCAAAGTATTTTTTATCTCCGTCACCGGTTGACATTGGGGACTCTAGTTTTGTTTTTCCTTTATAGTTATGATTAGTGAACGAAATGACGTATTTGAAATCCAAGAAGTTAGTTCGATTTTCAAAATATTCAGTGTTTTTGACCGATTAAACACACAATTTCTGCAAAGTTCCGACTTTGAACACCTTTAAATTTTTTTTTCACCATATCGATTTCAGTTTTTTTATTACCATCTGATAAAATGAAGCTTTGTGAACATTTTATTTCGTATAACATGTAGTCGCGTTTCAAAAATAAACTTTCTAGAGCCGTTTATATGAAACCCTGAAGTTGAATAGATATGTTTGGCATAGAACGGACGGAGTGCGAGTTATAGCGCGGCGACGGCTGTTGAACAAGGAACGGCTGAGGATAAGATTGTTACTGCGAGTGTTATAAGTTATGTACCTATTCAATAATAATTTAGGAACGTTTATTTATTGTAATATTGTTTAAATAAGGCTTTGTTATTTATTAAATATTTTAACACGCTTGAAAAGAATAGGTATACCTATCTACGACATGCGGCTACACCTATTACACCTTAGAGCGACTGGTCGTCATAATTATTATGCGAAGTATGTTCCTGTTTATCTCTCCGATATGAATAAATTAAAAACCAAAAATTCGAAAATGTATGATTTCTTAAATGAGGGTAATTTCGTAGTCAAAAAGACTGCAGAAAAGAGATTCAATTGTGTAACTTTCGACATGGCATTAGATCAAAGCATTAATAGAGACTGATGCAAAAGCCTCGGCAAAAGCTATGGGGGGGAGGGGGTAGTGGGCTTCACTAAAAAACAAGAAACCTTATTGAGAAGGTTAGTAATTCAAAACAAGACATTCACTTGGTGATTATGTAAAAAAATATGAAATACTGTCCCGAACTGATCACCGTCAACGGCAACAGTGCAGTACTGAAAAATAACGGGATGAAAAAGACATACAAAAAATGATGGAGCTATTTGAAGAGCAATGGACAAATCCATTTGATTGTCGATAATTCCCGAGAATTTAATTAATATTACTACTGGGTGGATCGCATCAAAAGAAATTGAAAATAGCCTGATGACATGTGTCTTATTGATGCCAAAAAGAACCACGAGGACTTCATGAAAAATTCTTTTTATGCAGAGACTTTTTTGGCAGCTGTTGGGTCCGAAGCTATGTTTAGAAGAGTTCTAACCATTGCTCGCTTAACCCTTTAACTGATACGTCAGATATAATGTCATATGAATTATCTTCTGTTCCTTTGTCAATATTTTATGAAGATTTTACAACGAGAAAAAACGTTAAGTCGGATTTGAAGTCAAGACTGAAGGGACACTACTTCTGTTTTGTATCAAATTCCCGATATCGTTGACTCTATTCTAATAGATAGGATGGCAATGATTCAAATCAGTTAAATAAACAAAGCGAACATTTAATGATCTCTGCAATTTACTTTTGACAAAAATTAGTATTGCCAACATACTTCGCATAATAATTATGACGACCAGCCGCTCTAAGGTGTAATAGGTGTAACCGCATGTCGTAGATAGGTATACCTATTATTATAGGTAATACCTTGCTTAGACCATACCTTGCTTTCTATTGCCCTTTATACAGCGGGTGTCCCAGCTTATTCGAAGCGGTCTCTGTAGGCCAAACGATGGACTTTTTCAAAAAAGTTTTTGCAAATTCATGTACAGGATCACAATGGCCATAATTTAAAATTATTTTGGAGTATACTGAGTGTCCCATATGACAGTGGGATATCAAAGTTATGTTTTTTTAAATGGAATGCTCCTATGTTATTGCATTTTTAGATTATCTGAGAAGAGAAAATAAGATTGGCTTTTACAGTTGGTGTTTAAATTCAGAAGTTTTTGAGTTATAAACAAGTGAAAATGGTCATTTTTCAAGTTCAAGGCCCTGTACAACGAAAACGGTTCAAGATAAAGAAAAACGGCTTACATGTCCCTATTTTAACTTTTTATGTACTATCCTATGGTATAGAAACATTTGTACTTTCTTTGATTTTTTTATTTCGCGACGTGTGGGGAAATCTCAGAATTTTTCAAATTTTTTATCACCCTGTATAAACATTTCATCTAAATCATAGGATAGTACATGAAAAGTTATAATAGGGACACGTATAAGCCGTTTTTCTCTATCTTGAGTCGTTTTCGTTGTCAGGGCCTCGAACTTGAAAAATTACGATTTTCACTTGTTTATAACTCAAAAACTTCTGAATTTGAACACCAACTGTAAAAGCCAATCTTATTTTCTTTTCTCAGCCAATCTAAAAATGCAATAACATAGGAGAACTCCATTTAAAAAAACATAACTTTGATATGCCACTGTCATATGGGACACTCAGTATACTCCAAAATAATTTTAAATTATGGCCATTGTGATCCTGTACATGAATTTGCAAAAAGTTTTTTGAAAAACTTTATCGTTTGGCCTACAGAGACCGCTTCGAATAAGCTGGGACACCCTGTATTAACCAATTGAAAATATGAATATTTTCAATGAATTTCAAGCGTGTTAAAATATTTAATAAATAACAAAGCCTTATTTAAACAATATTACAATAAATAAACGTCCCTAAATTATTATTGAATAGGTACATAACAGTAACACTTCGCAGTAACAATCTTATCCTCAGCCGTTCCTTGTTCAACAGCCGTCGCCGCGCTATAACTCGCACTCCGTCCGTTCTATGCTAAACATATCTGTTCACCTTCAGGGTTTCATATAAACGGCTCTAGAAAGTTTATTTTTGAAACGCGACTACATGTTATACGAAATAAAATGTTCACAAAGCTTCATTTTATCAGATGTTAACAAAAAAACAAATCGATATCGTGAAAAAAAAATTTAAAGGTGTTCAAAGTCGGAACTTTGCAGAAATTGTGTGTTTAATCGGTCAAAAACACTGAATATTTTGAAAATCGAACCAACTTCTTGGATTTCAAATACGTCATTTCGTTCACTAATCATAACTATAAAGGAAAAACAAAACTAGAGTCCCCAATGTCAACCGGTGACGGAGAAAAAAAATACTTTGCGAAGCTTTTACTCGTGAAAAAAAAATCACAAATCTGATATTCAAAGGGCTGTAACTTTTGTCAGCACCAAGGGAGCTTGTCGTAAAACGAGATTCTAGTGCCCCAAAGATCCCTTAATATGATGGTACCGGTCCCATATCTTTCTACTCCGAAAAATTTTTCTACCTTAAATAAGCGAGATAGCGGGCTCTTTCCGCTCCACTATATACATCTATCTCGTCTCTTCCAAATATGAACACATTAGTATAACACATTTCCGTTGTGTCCGGGACTTCACAGTTGAAACTAGATACTTGAATTATAAAGAAATCCGCTCTCGGCTTTTCAGGCGCATGCTGATGCCTAAGAACACGACTTGTCTTAATTGTTAATCACTAAAGGGGGAAAGACCGGGAGGGAACGATACGGAGTATTTTGAAAGGACTCATCTCGTATAATAAAGCACAAACATCCTTCAGGTAAGTCGTTTGTTCTTTCTATTAGACATCGATCGCGTCTTTTCCAAATATGAACAAATTAGATTTTTTTAAACAGCAGGTCAATCTGAATGTATTAAGAACAATTGAGTATACATACCTATAATAAGCTTAAATAATCGATAAGAGAAAAAGAAGTAACTAGAATAATCGAGAATCAGTTACCTACTTGGGAATATTAGAAACGTCAACAGTCTATTAGATATAAATCGAATTATTATAAATCTAAAAAATAGATAAAAATCTATTAGATATAAAATGTGGGATAATCTGTGGGCTATAGTAAGTACGAGCCTGGAGGTGATTATTTCCGAGTAAAAAAGGCACTGTCAATGCTAGGAAAGGAACTGGCTTGAAAAGGAGTCTGTTGTATAACCTGGCGAAGGCAGTCGCTGAAAACGCTGCATGACGCGGCTCTTGAAAAATTCGGTATTGATGCCACTTTCCTTGAGTACCAATTTAAACCAGCGGCTGAGCGTTTAAGTAGATGGTGTTTTATGGGGCGGTTTGTTTGTTAAAAATAGAAGATCCTGCCCTCCTCATAGTGGTTTTGTCTTCTCAATGTATTCGGTCAGTGTCGAGGCCACTCAGAGTTCTGGGGTTTCATGATAATGTGTGAGGTCTTGATGATTTAATGCGGTCCACTATGTTGAATGTGAACCCAGTTCATGTTGAGTTCAGCGAAGTTTGGAAATGGTCTGAATTCGGTGTTAGGTAGTCAGCGCTAACGTTCCGCTAACTTCCGCTAAGCCGCTTTTCCGAAAGTCGATTATTCGGGAATTCTTTGTCCCTCTTGGAGAAATAGAAAAAGTTGACATTTTCAAGGTATCTTATTAACCCAGTTAAAAAGTTAAAAAAATTACCATTCCTAACCTTATTTTAAGGCTTAAAATTCACATTCCATCAAAGTGAAGATACATTTGAAATTACATTCAATTGTCTCTTATGACGTACGGCACATAATAAATGCCCTTCGTTATTATTCAAGGAAACAGTAGTTGCATCTATTACAACGGGTAGGAAAGTGATCTCGTGGGCCACCTCGAGTATTATAACTTTATCGCAGTTACCTGCGTCACTCTATCCTCTGAGAATGAAATATTTTAACTAAGAGCAGAGCTGGGAGTATCATAAAAAAAGATACTATTCAGTATCTAAGATACAGGATAGTATCTTGTATCTATAAATACTTTTCAAATGTATTTGTATTTTGTATCTATTTTTAAGTATCTAAGATATTTTGTGAAATAGATACTTTTTCTACGTTGCAAGTTACGGCTTGCGCAACATTGTTCGTTTGATTACGTTTCTTTCATAAGGTCTAGGTCATCTGTCATCAGGAAATTTTATAGTATTTCTTCTATTTGTGTTTTTCAAGTGGATATCTGCAAGAAGCTTTTAGTATCTAACATAGTTTTTGGGAGTATCTTAGATAGTTTTAGAAGTATCTATTTTAGAATTAGAAGCATTTAGAAGTATTGTATATCTAGATACTTTAGTATCTAGTAGTAGGTATCTTTCCCAGCACTAAGAGTAAAGTTTCTTAAGCGGTAATGTTTTTTTTATTATTTTACTAGCGTCAGGTTGTACTGAACAATAAGAAACAATAATTTAGTATTCCCGCAGTTTGTAAAATCTGGTATGAAGCTAGAAGTTCCGCTGAGCAGCTTTTCTCAACAATTCTCATCAATTTTACGTGATATTTATATTCAAGTAATTTTTTATATTTTACAGAAGAAGTGAATAAAATTAACTAAAGTAAACAGAGTTGTTTAAAGAAAATTAGTATGTATTATTCCTTGAACTGACTATAATGGTAATGAGGGCGTGAGGTACGAGATGGATAAAGAGGAGGAGTTTAAGTGGAGTATCCTTCAGGACTCTATGGCTCGGCAAGAGCTAAGAGATCTCTCAGGAACGGAATGTTATCCTGGAATAGAAATCAATGAGAGCTACCTTCATCCAGGAAGTTCGTTAAGTTAATTTGGATAATGAGGTAATTCAGGAATCTGTGAACTTTTTCGTCGAGATAAAATTTTTCCTGAGTTTCCAACGTTTAAATCAATCATTACTTAAGACAGCTTATTAAAATTAGCTTCCTTGTATTTGATACTAATTCCATGCAGTTCCTTCCTTCTACAATTTACGAAATTAAATTGGATTCAGTGTCTAATCTAATTGGATTAAGAATGCATACATACAATATCTCTTTTGATCGACGCGGTTTCACACAACGAGCAATTTTTCATAATTGGTGTCAAGAGCTCAAGTTGCGGTGTTTGTTAAACATCGTTGAAACTTAACGCGGATATTTAAATATGGTATTTTAAGTATCATTGGTATCACTAAGATAACTACGTTATGCAGTTCTTTTTTATCTCCCTCACCTTCAGAATCTACAGGAGTGGACGGATAAAGGTTCTCTTAAATCAGAAAAAATTACAATTTTTTACTAATTTATACAATCTGAAGAAACTGAAAAGCAAAATTAAGAATTACAGTTGTACTACGAATTCTTTTTTCAAAATTCACTCAAACAAAAATGATAGCGATACTGGTCCTCCTTTTCAACCAAGATGCAGCAATTTGAGCCAAACATATATACACTGCAGAAAACTCCCAGATCTTTCCCGCAGAACACAGGTGATACTGAGAAAACTGAGTAAAACTGGGCCTTATACTCTTCGAACTCACAAACATTTAATAACAACCGAAGAGGCTTCGAATCTGCAAAACTTTCAGAAAACCACTAACTGTAAACATTAACTACCTAAACAGCTGCTACCAGAAATACGCCAACCAGAAAACAATCCAAGCGTGAAGATATTATATTATCTAAGATCTTTCAATCGGAACCACACAATCTGGAGCAGCTAATGTATTTCTTGAAACGTACTACTATAGTATCTAAAGTATTTTTTAAATGATATATTATACCTCGTTGTCCGGTGCCAGTTATCCTGGGCCTAAGAGTTTCAGGCAATTTAACTAAAATAAGTAAAATTTAGGATATCTTCTGTCAGTCGTTGCTGAAAAAATATGCTGAAAATGAAGGAAAACCTTGGTTTCTTATCTTAGCCACATCTTTTTTATTATTGAAAATACTTAAATAAGTTTTTATAGATTTATATACAGTGTGTTTAAAGATAAGGAAGGGATAACATTGGTATATTGGAAACGGTAACAGATACGAGGTCGGTTAAATTAGAGAAAAGTTGCACAATTTTAACTTTATCAAGAATTTGAAATAAAATTTCGGAAAACTTCAGACATTGCTGATAATCTTTATTTCAGCCATATCTTTTTTATTTTTGAAAATAAATTGATGATTTTTTTATTCAACCTTTCAAAAATGTTCATAGCCGACTAGTTCCCAGGGTATTCATAGAAAACTTTCGTTTTTATTATGGCGGCAATATTGTTTTTTCATGAAAGAAACCAAAAATTAACAACACGAAATTTATTTTTCTTATTTTAGTTTTTTTTTTTTTGAAAAAATACAACTTTTTAAATCGAATATCATATGAAAATTAAAATAAAAAAAATAAGATAATAATTATTATAACTTCTTATTGACGTAATTCGGTGAAAAACGCTTGTTTTTTTAAGAAGATGAATAACAGTTTTAATTTTTTTTCGATTATTAATTTTTGGTTTCAGTGATTTTTTTTATACCGAACCGTTTTACTGAACCGTTTTCAAATTGTAATCTTACCCACTACCTAATCGAAATAATTACACATTCGCAAACAAAGTTAGAAGAATTTTCTTTGTTTAACTTTCATAGAAAAAAAAGTTGATGTGTCTACTTTTTCATGTCGCTTATTCCAGCTATATCAGAAGTAATATTTTTTTATTTATTTGCGCTGTTAGCTGAAGTTTTTTAATATTTTATATATCTAATTACTTGAATATTCCGTACAAGCATTGTTGAAAATTAAAATGCGGTTCGTACCTGAAGCCGGGATAATGAAGGGGCGCTTCACGTATCAGGCCGATAGCGATTTGATATGCATCCTTTTGTCTCTGTAACTTATCCCGGAATTACGTTATGGATATTCGTTTAGGCATTGGAAAAAGCTAAAGGTAACAACGCTGTGGGTTACGTTACGTGCTATTGATTATGATAATCCTCGTAGTCCCCTTTTGCAGGGTGCGGTGCGGGGAAATAAACTAAGTTACCATATGCTCTGCCTCAAAATATGTATTGCCTATTCCAACCTCATTCTTTTCCAATTTTAACTTGTTTTGTTTAGTAACATAAATCGGGTAAAGCCGCGAGAGAGCAACAGGATAAACCTCCATGTATCTGCTGTTTTATGTTTGAACAAAAAATCTACATCACAGCGTTTGTTTGAATTATTGTAATAGCATCAAAGAGTTTATTTTCATAAATACGGACATACGAGTATTATGACATCTCTTTCGAAAAAAATCCATCACAATTCTGCATGCTGGCACTTGCTACTACATATTACAGTCAACGGATAGGTTTATAGGTATTTTTTTAATCACATTGGTTTTTTCAATATTTTTTTACTGGTCCCTCTAATTATAAATTTGTCTTTCTCTCCAATATCTTCATATAAGTAACTAATATAAGTATAACAGCGGGTATTATAAAGGCACATAAAGTTAACGGGCAGATTTTTGTGGCAATTTCTGAAGAAGGTATCGAGTATAAGTGGAAATTTTTTAAATATATCTATTATCTATTCTTGACATGAAAGTAATTACAAAAATGTTAATAAAAGTCACTTGACGTCGATATTAGCTTCAAAAATGAGCACAGAAATCTGCCCGTTAGCCTAATGATCGTTTTTCCTTTCTTTTTACGTTATTGATTCAAATAATAGCACTTCTCTACGACTATTGCATAAAACATTTATTATCCTGGTGATTTCAACTTAATAATAACGTACATTCTTCACTCCGTAAAATAATAAACACACATTCAGAGATCGGAGTCAATCAAAGCTAAAGATGTGAAATAATAACAAAAAATCACAAGAGCCAACGACTGGACAGGCTCTAGAAATTACATCATGCAATAGAGCCGGGCGACTGCACGAGCTGTCAATAACCATAATTATTGGTCGACGGAGTCGTACTTACAGGGTGTTTTAAATAATAATATAATATTTTTAAAGCTATGAAGATTTACTCACACAGTAGTCGAGAAAATAGTAAATGGTGTCTTGGTAAGTAAATGGTTCTCTTGGAGAATGCCTCTATCATTCTCCGTTTGTTAAGGAATGTACTAGGAATAGGAATAGGAATAGGAAGTTAATTGGGAGTACCTTTTTTAAAGAAGAATTACCAAAACACTAAAAAAAGTTTTCAGCTATGTAATATAGTGCATGACACAACGAGTGTGGTCGTAAGTCTGTTCTTGACTTCCCTGACGACGTCAAACATCTACTCTGATATGGCTTAATGACTCTTTATATGGCCTCTATAAAATATTAAAATTTCATCGAATTATACAGATCGGTTCAAAAGTTCAAACCAGAAAAGTAAATCGTTGGGTATACCCTTTTGGGGCTCTGTATCTCCGTTTAGAAACATTTTGGGATTTTTTTTTTTTTTTTACTTACTGGGTTTAGAGTATTTTGGCCTCCCCTGTATACTCCCGAGAAATTAGGAGGTAGGTACTTACCAGACACCCTGTAAATATAGGCTGTTTCTTTAATGCTGCAAAAAAAATTAAGACTGATTCTTTAGTCAAAAATAACAAAAAAACTTCCCAATAACGTGTATCCGGAAATGCGCCTTTTTTGAAATACAGGGTGTCAAAAAGATATAATTTTGCCAGTTTTTTTAATAAGATTTTTTTCAACATTTTTTTCTCGGGAACCGTTTGAGATAGAGAAATCAGCTTTTCTACATATCGTATATTATTGATATTAACTGTCTTTAATTTTTTTCCCTTCGGCGAACATTTTAGAATTCAGTTTTTTTGCCTTTCATGTTCGAAACATGTCTTGAAACATATCCGAAGCGAGTCTTTCATCGTGAATGCTCATTTTTCTGGAAACGGTTCACCTTAGCAGTTATGACCAAGAGTAGGTATTTTTTGTGGGAAAAACATTGGCGGTTTAATACGCATTTTAAAATGTCAATTTACCCAGTGTCTTAGTTATTAGGGGCAAAAACCTCCACACTGGCGTATGAAAAAAATTTAGGTAGCATTAGCAAAAAGTTGATAATATCAATGATAAAGATATTATGTGCGAAAGCTGAGTTCAGTATCTCAAACGGTTCTCCAGATATCTCCAAAAGACTGGACAAATAATATTTTTTTGACAGCCTCTATCTCAAAAAGGGTGCATTTTAGGACACACATTAATGGGGAATTTGATTTTGGTTGTTTTTGACCAAAGAATCTGCCTTTATATATTTTTTTTGTAATACTTAAGAAACACCCTCTAGGTATTTTATTAAAAATATTCTGTTGTTAGATAGTTAAAAATTAACAAAATTTGAACTCGAACGTAAAACATATTAAGTATTTTTTCTACGTTTTATTAGCAAATTTGGTTTTTACAGTACTTTTTGAGTTATGAACAAGTGAAAATAGCAATTTTATAATACTTAATACTTAATACATAAAAAGTAAATATAGGGCCATGTAAGCCATTTTCCAATATTCGGAGCCGTTTCCGTTGTTCACTGCCATGCTAACTTAGAAAATTACGATTTTCACTTGTTTATAACTCACAAACTTCTGAATTTAAACACCAATCGTATTTTTTCAGACAATCTAAAGCTGCAATAACATAGGAGCACGCCAATAAAAAAAAAAACTTTGATATGTTTCATATTTTTGGGACACTTTGTACAATATGATTGTAATTTTAAAAGGTCCCTTAAACAAGTTTGTATCCTTTCCAAAAACAAAACTTTCTTAAAATCAAGGGACATAGTCATAGTCGTCCGTCCCGTATACCGTGAATGACTTAGTATGCTTCCAGAAATGATCCCCATATTTGAGCATGTACGAATTTTAAAATTATTAGCAGTTCCATGATTACATTGAAAACTTCGCAAAATTTCTGCAGTGATTTCCAGTTTGTTATAATTATCATTTAAAAAATTTCTCATAGAAAATATGCGAATATGAAAAAAGTTGAAGTGTTCCAAAGTTAATCTCATATTGAATTATTTTTAAGCGTATTATATTTTTTTCATATAAGAGTTCCACACTGTGCGACTATTTGAAAGAATATTAACATGCTATCAATGTCTTAATCATTATTATTAATTTTTTTTGGTTATTTTTTTAGAACAAAGCGTCATTTAGGAGTTCACTGTCACAGAACCGAGCTCTAAGTACATAATACCAAACAACAGTAATAATAGAAGTTCGTATGCGATAAGCACTTTGATTTAATTAGAGTCATTTATGAATTTCCATGACACAATCGGCTGAAAACGTGCATGACATGCCTTTCGAATTCACTGAAAGGGTTCAGTGAGCAATTCGGGTTGCTTCCAGTTTTCCAATGTTTACATACAACGTAGCCGACGAAACAATAAACTTTATGAACTCTGTCCATTCATTTGCCAATTTGCTTGTTCACAAAAATCAACAGATTTGTTCTGATATTCAATCTATGCACTCACTCCTTTTTTCCGAAGTTTGCTTGGTAAATATGTACTCTGATCATTTTTGTAGCTAAATTATTATTCCCACTCGCACACGCACTCCCACACGCGGCATTTTCCTTGGTATAAAATTAAAAATAAAAATCAAGGAGATGGGTTTTGTTGTGTGACACATGTAAATTATATCGAACCTGTAAGCTTCTTTCATATATTAAAAAAAAAACTCTTGAACATTTGTTAAATTTAAATAATATTATTTTTACATGATAACCCACTATCCACTACTCTACACCGCAGTATCTTGAATTTTGTGCCCAGTAACCCGAGTAATATCTGACCAAGACTAATATGCCAGAGCAAATTGAGTTTATATTGTTCTATATTGCTTTGAGGTGTCAGAAACCTCCGTTAAAGTTGTTTGTTTATATATTTTATAATACAAAGACCCTTAACATTTCATAGATTTAACTTTCTCTAAGCCAATAGGTAATAACCTTATTGAATATCATTTTTCTTGGTTCAACAAAAGATTCAAGGAAGCTGTCGCCTCCAAAAAACTGGCTTTTCGCCAACGGCTAGAGAGCCCCGATGGCACAAATCACCACAATTTCATCCTTGCTCGGGAGAGATGCAAAGAAATAATAGATCAAGTCAAGGAAGCTCACAGGCAAAGAATTTCACAGGATAGAGCAAACTTCTATCCTGCTCTAACGGTTCGAAATCTTTTGGCAGGGCCAGAACTTCACCAGATCCACGATTCCACCACTTACACGGATAGACGGGGCTATCGCATCCACAGCTACTTGTTGGCGGGAGTGTTCTCTTCATACTCTTCCGTCAACTTTCAGAGAATAACTCCGCCAATGATCCCTACCATGAAGCTCAAAATGTCAGACATTGTTTTCCGATAACATGTCATAAAGCGCATTTTGTTAGCCTTAGACCCAAACAAAGTTTCTGGGCCCAATGACTTACCGGTTATCGTACCCAAAAAACGCGCCACTGAGCTGTCATTTGTTTTAATCAACTTTTCAATCTGTTTTATTGAACTGGTAAGGCGAAAAGACCTTACCAAATAACTATCGACAAGTGACACTGCTTTCAGTAATATCCAAGATTATGGAGAAAGCTATTAACCAACATCTTTTAAAATACTTGGAAGGAGCTAATATAATCAGCGACCGCCAATACGGATTCCGCAAACAGGTGTCAACTGGTGACCTCACCTACGTCGCCGAGTAATAGAACAGCGCAGTCAAGCACCATGGGGAATCTCGAGGGGTTGCGCTTGATATTTATAGAGCTTTCGACCGTGTGTGGATTGTTGACAAAACTGCAGGCTTATGACATGCCCGAGAAATTCTGCTTGTGGCTTGCGAGTTATCTAGAAGATCGCTCATTACAGGTGGCAGTCGATGGAGTTCTTTCTGAGACCTTTTCGATGAATGCCGGTGTGCCTCATGGATCCATTTTATCTTCGACTCTCTTTCTAATATTTATCAACGATTTGCTTGAAACAACAAAAAACTCAATGTAAAGTTTTGCTGATGACAGTACACTCATATCTTCTTATACCTTAGATGCGCGAACATCTGTCATCGACTCACATACTCACAGAGAGTAAGAAGTTGCCATAGGTACTTAACAATGACATACAAGAGATTCTAGCTTGGGGCGATAGAAACCAAGTTCAATTTACTGCTGGAAAACCTGGTACTCAAAATGAGACAAGTAAAACAAAAGTAAGTAAGAAGTTTATTCTAGTGACCCGGACACACCGTATGTTGACGTAGTTACAGAATGAATTATAAGTAAGTATTAACCTAGAGTCTTGAGCGAGTGTTTACTGAAGCCAGAGTGTGTGTCCCAAATTGATTGGGAGCCGTCTGATAGGTTCCGCTTCCCCCGTGGCGTCTTGCTGGTCCCGGTATACTTCCGTTCGAGACACGTGTTATTACTGCCTCACGTGAGAATCCTGCAGAGGCCAGAACTTGGACTCGTGACCGACTCACTCGTGACCAGCAGCTCACAGCAGCTTTCGTGGTGCATTTCCTTGCAGAGGATTGGCCCAAGAATGGTTTTCCGTTCAATTCTTGAGCCTTTCTTGACGACACGAGTGTCCCCACTCGCCCATAGTCTAGAGAAATCTTGAACTGACATACGTCCAAGCTGATATTCGGATACAAAAATAACAAAGAATAATCTTCTGTAGACTACCCGAAGTTCCACGTGGAAAAAAACACCTGAAACGTTATGAACAGAAACTAAGTACTAGATAAAAGAAGCAAACGTCACTTAATAACTTGGCTATTTAACGATTCTGTGGGATAAAAAAAATCGAAGTTCTAAAACTAAAGTGGGTAGTAATTTTCGCGGCCATTCCAGCATGCCCGCATACCTAGTGACCCCGCAGAGGATGGACCCAAGAATGGTTCCCCGTTCCATTAGTAGAGAGGGTCTAACTTTCGAACCGCCTTGGACTCGAGAATTTTTTTTATTTCTTTTTTCATAAAGTTGGACTCCCTCTTCATTTTGGTGGCATTTTCAAAAATTTAATCGACGCCCTGGCGGAGAAATGTGCATGCGAAGACATCGGCAATGGGTTTTTTGCACATAACTCGCTTAATTCAACTCTGAGCATAGTAAATATGTTGACATTCCCCCCCCCCCCTTCTTTCATGACAAAAAAACAGTTTTAAGAAAAAAAAGGGGGGAGGGAAATCGGTTTTTCTGCGGGCATCTTGCCAATATTGGCGGAATCGAAAAAAAAAAAAAACATTTTAAAGTAGGTAGGCATTCCAAAGTGTCATCTCCCATTGGTTGGGCCCGAGGCCCCAATATTAGCGAAAGTTATAGCAATTTGAATTTTAATTATGATTTCCCCTCCCCCTCCCCCTCTAATCGAGATAGCGACTTCAAAATTTCAGGCATCATTGAGGACACTGCTGTCTGTCGATGAAAAAAAAATAAAGTCCCTAAGTCGATTTTTTCCATGCAAAACACGCGAACACGGACGGCGGTGTATTCGCACCGCGGCGGAACCCTGAAGGGCCTTAAAATTGAAAATGCGATATCTCGAGAACCGTTTGACCGATTTGGACCAGTCAAAGTTCAAATTACGCGTCTTCCAGAGCTCTTCATTTTTCGACATGCTTTACTATGCTCAGAGTTGAATTAAGCGAGCTATGGGCAAAAAAAACCATTGCCGATGTCTTCGCATGCACATTTCCCCGCCAGGGCGTCGATTAAATTTTTGAAAATGCCACCAAAATGAAAAGGGGGTCCAACTTTATGAAAAAAAAAAATCAAAAAAAATTCTCGAGTCCAAGGCGGATGGAGCCTTTTTTTTGACAGACCCTCTCCACTACATTCTCAACAGTAGGTACTTACAAGTTTTCATAAGTAGTATTGCTCTTCAATAATAATAATTATCAATAATAAATTATTTATCACGAATACCTATCGGATGATTCAAAGCAAGACGACAAAATGAAAATTCGTATTAAAAACAACACAACTAAAATAAATGTTTTAAAGGTATGTCTGGAAAAGCTTCGAATATCTAAAACTCTTCTAAAGATGACATAAAAAATAAATTTATATTCTTGAGAAAAATTGGATGTATGTACCTACCTAAATCATACAATAATGTATAAAAGTATCAGACAAATGAAGAATAAGTTTTAAATTTCAACTAATAAGGATATTTTGAAATTACAATTAAAATTTTTCAAGGAAAGTAAAAAAGAACAACAAAAAAAATTAATTCAGATAATAATTAGAATTTTTTCAAAGAGAAGGTAATATAAGCTCAAAATATCATTATATCTTGAGCTTCACAAAAAAATTTATCATGAGAGTTGGTTGAAAAGTTATAATTGGAAAATTTGATTTTTAATTTTTTTTTTAGTTTACACTATAGGTATAAAATTTCAAAATTTTTCTATGTAGGTAGCCTGATAGTGTATCCCTAATCTTTCCCAATCGAAATAATATGAGGGAACATCTTCTTCCTATTTAAACTTTAGTCTGACAGAAGGGGTGAAAAAACTGAAATTTTAAAAATGTATTTTGAAAGGCTCGTCGTTTTTCACCGTTTGTATTCGTATATGTTCCGTGAAAACAAAAGTTATTGAACAAACGTAATAAAAACTGTAAAGGCAATACATTTTTTTTAAACACTTCTTTAAATTCCCATAATTTCATCCCTATCATCATAGTAGTTCTGATGAAAGTTTAAATATGGATAAATCTTCAAAAGGAAATTAAAACCTGATTTCTATATTCCTCTTTATATGAATCTAGTGAGATAGACGTAGATAATTATTTTGGTTATAGGTAATCTCGTTACTTTTAAACAAAAAAACTTGTCTTGAATTTTCCGTGTAAATTAAACAGATAAAGAATAGGTAATCATTTCAATAAAATTTCATGATATTAATTGTTTTTGAAACGAGAAAGGGTCTAGGTCTAATTAACGGTGAACTTAAGACCCAAAAAGACTCTCTCTCATTGAAAACCGAAATGCAAGCTCGGACTGAAATTCAAAACAATGTTATTTATTTATAGATCCTAATTAAATGTAATTTTCGAAAACAGAAACGTATTTCTTCGTCCTTCACTCAACGTTTTAATTAAGGTAATTAATGCTTCCTTACAATTTGAAAAAACAAAGGCTTAAAAAATACAAGACTTTAATAAATAAAGTAATAATACTACTTTAATAAAGAAGTAATAGAAGTACTTATTTTCAGTGAAATGTATAATTAGAAGCTACAAAATATACAGGGTTATTCACGGTATACGCCACGGAAGATTATGGCCGTGTCTCTGGATTTTAGGATCTTTTTATTTTTGGAGTGGATAGAGATCCGGCAGAGCTACGTTTTAAAATTATATTCATAATGTACAGCGTGTCCCAAAAGCATGAAACATATCAAAGTTATGTTTTTTTAAATGGAATGCTCCTATGTTATTGCATTTTTAGATTGTCTGAGGAGAAAAAATAAGATTGATTTTTACAGTTGGTGTTTAAATTCAGAAGTTTTTGAGTTATAAACAAGTGAAAATCGTCATTTTTCAAGTTCAAGACCCTGTACAACGAAAACGGCTGAAGATAGAGAAAAACGGCTTACATGTCCCTATTTTAACTTTTCATGTACTATGGTGTAGAAACATTTGTACTTTCTTTGATTTTTTTATTTGGCGACGCGTGGAGAAATCTCAGAATTTTTCAAATTTTTTATCAATCTGTATAAACATTTCATCTACCTACATCATAGGATAGTACATGAAATGTTAAAATAGGGACATGTAAGCCGTTTTCCTCTATCTTCAGCCGTTTTCGTTGTACAGGGCCTTGAACTTGAAAAATGACGATTTTCACTTGTTTATAACTCAAAAACTTCTGAATTTAAACACCAACTGTAAAAGCCAATCTTATTTTTTCTCTTCAGAAAATCTAAAAATGCAATAACATAGGAGCATTCCATTTAAAAAAACATAACTTTGATATGTTTCATGCTTTTGGGACACCTGTACATTATGAATATAATTTTAAAACGTAGCTCTGCCGGATCTCTATCCTCTCCAAAAATAAAAAAATCCTAAAATCCAGAGACACGGCCATAATCTTCCGTGGCGTATACCGCGAATAACCCTGTATAGAGGAATATACAGGTGTCCCCGGTAATTCGAGTCGGTCTCCGTTATTTTTTACAAATTGAAATACATGGTCACAATTCCCATAATTTAAAATTAGTTTAAACTACAAAGAGTATCTCTTATGACAGTGGCATATCAAAGATATTTTTTTTAACGGAATGCTCCTATGTTATTGCATTTTTAGATTGTCTGAGAAGGAAAAATAAGATTGGTTTTTACAGTCGGTGTTTAAATTCAGAAGTTCGTGAGTTATAAACAAGTGAAAATCGCAATTTTCGCAGTTCAAGGCAGCATACAACGGACACGGCTCAAGATAGAGGAAAAAGGCTTACATGTCTCTATTTTACTCTATCCTGAGCTGTTTTCATTGTGCAGTGCCTTGAACTTCCAAAATTGCTAGTTTCACTTGTTCATAACTCATTTGAACTCCAACAGTAGAAACTAATCTTATCTTGTCTTCTCAGGTAATCTAAAAGTGCAATAACTTAACAGTATTCCTTAAGTGGCTAATGAACAATGTTCGAGGCCAACCCAACCTTTCACACAGACACACAGCATCCTTAAAAAAATAAAAAAAAAAACATAACGTCGATATTTCATTTTCGTATGTATTGTGTGTGAATGAATTGCTAATTATTTTTTTTTTAATCCATCGTTCGGGCCATAGAGACCTACTCGAGACCTACTGAGACACCCTGTGTATAAAGGGTGTTATTTAATGATAAGGTGTAATTTCAAGGGCGCGTTCCTGAACCAAATTCAAGCAGAAAGTTGTGTCCTGAAGAGTCTGGCTTTCAAGGTAGGTACAGGGAGTTAAAAAAAATAGTTTTTTTATTAATTCCGAGATGAAATCTAAGTGATCCTTTTACCCATTTTATTAAAATCTGGGAGGGTTGAGCACCTAAAAATACAACTTTTTTGCCTCTTAATATCTTTTCGTAGGTATATTACTTCCTTTTCGAGAATAAAAATAAAAACGACTTCATTGCATTTCGAAAAATCGTTAAAATAAAATCAAGTTAATTTTGATCATTTTACGTCAACAACATTGGTTCATGCATGATGATGCTCCTGCAAACTTTAACATATTGGCTCGTGAGTATTTGAATGGAGTTTACCAAAATCGTTGGATGGGTTGTGGAGGACTACAATATTGGCCACCTATAGATCTAAGGAATAGAATTGTTGACGGATGTGAAACCATACGTCGTAACACTAATGGAATTTTTCAAAACAGTTCTTTACTACATGAGGAGAGCAGAAGCCTGCATAGAAGCGACAGGTGGTTATTTCCAACAATTTTTGTCAATACTTTTGTGAATACTTTTCATTTGTTAGATTTAAAAAAAAAATGGCTTAGAAATAAATATTCTCAACAATCAAAATTAAGTTGATTCTATTTCAACAATTTTTCGACATGCAATGAAGTGGTTTAAATTTTTTTCATGTAAAAGTAAGTAATATACGAGAAGATATCAGGAGGATAAAAAGGGTATTTTTAGGTGATTAATATGGAAAAAAAAATCTATTTTTTTTTTTAACTCGGTAAGTAGCGTAATTTTTTTTATCAATATTTTCGTGAGACTGCCCCTCTAGACGCCACTGGAACTTATAATTATTTTTTACTTAGTGCCAACTAAACTCATTGTTCTCAATTACTAAAAAAATCATTTAGATATTAATAAAAAAAAATTTGGCACCCTGACTCTTGAAAAAAAATCTTGAAACCCAGACTCTTCAGAACACGTAGGAACATAACTTTTTTTTAAGAGTTCAGATTGGATTGTTTTTCTACATGTAGAAATAAAAAGCAGTGGCGTATTTTTCTTCAGAAATGCTCAGTGAAAATTTCACACGAACGCCATTTTTTGTAAACATCAGATAAATATTGCAAATCAAGAAATGGTTCTTAATGCATAGAAGGTGGATATACTAAATACCACAAAAATGTTTACGTTTAGGTTGATAAGAAAGCTTTAATAAAATGACAATTTTTTTCTTCAAACTATATAGAACTATGTGCTTTACCAGTTGTTATTAGCCGTTTATGGCATACGTTCGTATGAAGTTTTTTTGTTCTTAAAATGGTCTAAAGAATCGTACCCTTAAGTGTCGTCCTTTACACTTGACTCACACTTTATTTGCATTATGCATTTTTTTCTCTGTGAATGTATTTTTTTCTCTTCAATATTAATAATAATTCATAACACTTTCAAAGTAGGGTTTCTTATTATACAATTCTCATTTCTAAAATGAGCTGAAATAAGACGATGAGCATCTGTTCATATTTTCTAATTATTTTTCTTATACTTGGTAATTTTAGAGTGAGAATAAAAGGTGCATTCACTACGCTTGTTCATTTTCGTCACTACATACATTAATATTATTAAAACAATTTTTCAATACATTTTTTCAAGTGGTTGTCTACCTGATGAATATACAGAAAGCTGTAATCAAAGAATTAAAGTCTATTCATCTTAATAAGCATTATATAAGAACTCTTTGGAAGTCACTTCAATGATGGGGAGTAGAAAAAAAGTATTTGAATGAAAAGATTTTATTTGAATTTTTTTGTAACAATACCTACTTACTTCTACTTTCTGCTTTTCACAAACATATGCTGTTGGTTACATCGTTAAGGGAATTTTTTGGAACTTTAAAGTAGGGTTAATGCACCAGTGGATGACCACCCCCCTTAGCACAATTTTACAATAGGTAAATCCAATGTCTATTTTCCTAAATAATATTCATCATGACGACATTGCACTTTCTGGTATCTAAATTTAGCAACAGGTCTAAGTACTTATATAATTGTTATAATCTTTGTTTTTTTTTAATTTTTTTTAATTCGGTATATGTTTGACCTACCTACCTAGAACAATACTAAAATAATGTATATTCTTGTTTTTCATGGAAGTAAATAATCAACTTAAACTCAAAAGTTCTTTAGTCGGTCATTTGCTGGTACATTCACCCTAATAATTCCCATAACTGCAACATATGTTTCTCTTTCTATATAACTCATCTACTTAGGGTGAAATTGGTGAACATGTAAATTTGCTGTATTTAAGTAACTTCGTTGGTTAGTAAATATTATCTCAATGTCTTAAATAACTAAATAATTGATGTCTATAACTTAAAAAAAATCTGCAAAGAACCTTTAAAGTATAGGAGTTACATATTTGAGTGGGCATCTTCACCTATTTTTCCCTATATTTATCCATCTGTTCTTATCTATTTCTACATGGTAATGTTAGAAAATAAGTCTGGCTGATGGCTTTAGGACCTTTACGAATGATGACTTCATGATGTGGGAGGCTGGTGGCTTCAAGACGTCCAAGACTTATGGCTTCAAGACGTCTAAAATTTAAGGTCATGATGACGCTTCCTGAAAAGTAGAATAATTACATTACTTGTTTTTTGGATTAAAAATTTCAGAAAAAGATCAAATGTTTCCCATTTTTTTTTTAATTTTCTAATTGCAGTCTTTAATACATTGATGATGAAATAACTTTGCTTGCTTTTTAAATTATTTACGACTACTGCCTAGTGCCTGTCACTAATAAATCACCGATTCCATTTTTATTCCCTTTCAAATTCGAAAGCAGTTTTGATTTATAAGCTGTTTGAAACTTTTTTCAGTATAACGTATTTGCAGGGAATTCTGCCTGCGATGCTGAGAATAAATCAATCCATAAACTATTTAGCTCAATATTCTATCTGGTTAACTGAAATGCACGAAATCTATAGATGCGAAGGCAACAGAATACGACTGTCACCAGCAATAATATTGAACATGAAATTGAATGAGAGACCGATCGTTAAAGAGGAGGATAACTAAATCTACTTTCAACAAAGTTTCCCCTGAATACGCAAATTCGACTAAAACAAACTGTGGCAAATTCGGACACCATCAAAATAGGTCTTATCGTAGTCTTCGGTTCTGATCCGCTTTTGCAATCGTTTCGTTCGGAGTTTTACTTGTTCAGGGCCCTTCCACGTACTCAACTAACCAGTCATTCATGTTTGTGTCCTACAAAGTTGCAGCTTGAAACCGTTTGTTTTTATTTCCATCCTAGAACTTTTGGCCAGGTACTTACATACATTGATAATATCCCACTCATCAACGAAACAGAATTATTATAATAAATAAATGTAATGGGGAAGTATCTCATTTATTTTGTCTTTGAGTTTAGTTATATGCATCTCCACGATAACAGAAATGAGTATTAATTCTTAGTTTAGGAAAACCGTATGGATATTGAATTGGATACTTTTATAAAGTAGGTAGATGCTTATGTATTATTATTACTTTGGATAATAACCGAAGAGATAAACGTGATTGGGCAGTGAGTTCCGGATTAAAGCAGTTTTTGGGAGACTCGTGAAATGTAACAGTGACATATGCCGTTCGTTGCACCTGGCCAGGCCAGTAGACCCAAAATAAATTATTGTTTACCTAGAATTTTGTGTAATTTGGAACTTAGTAATATGGAAATAATGGATCTGAATGTTAGCAGAACATTTATTGTCTGCAGCTTAGGCAAAATCAACAAAAGGAAATAGTGCAAAAATAGAAACTGTGAAGACCATAAAATGCAAACAAGTCGCTTAGGTTTAGAGCATACAAATAATGCGTTGGTCGTTTTATGAGTTTGGAAAAGTGAATGTGTTGCCACAATACATAAAATAAGAAATTTTTCCATGGGTAATATTATAACTATAAGTAAGTTTTTTCTTATCCTTGCAGTTTTTCACTTGCCATACATATAATAATAAAGTTTCGTTAATAAGAGTAGGTTCTTAAAGCAATAAGTACCTACTTCTTTATACTTGTATGTCAAGGATTTACTTTGAAAAACTATAAGTATAAGCAAAAACGCAATTTTTATTAATGCACTTTGAGATACACCCAATATATTACTTGAGTAATTACCACTGCAAAAAAAGAGCCTAGCTCCAAGTAATATACTTTTACTGCAATGCAATAATTTTCATTACTCACTATAAACCAGATCAATTATTCTTCTTAGTAAATTCATCAATAATAGTATATTATTCAACAAGCGCATAATGAAAGCTATTATCCACGAAGATGAAAATTACAGCACGAGCCTCTAGCGAGTGCTGTAACATCTAAGTGGATAATAGCCATTATGCGCGAGTGGAATACTATACTTTATCTACGAGTATACTTGAATAAAAATAATTTTACTTACGGTAGAATTAAATTTTTATGTAAAAAAGTTTTATGGATTGTAGTGTTTTATTTATTAAAAAATATGGTTCTCTTTAAGTAAATAATTTGGTTATTGAAATATTGCAAGAGTACAGAAAATATTACATACTTCACTGTCGACTGAAAATTTGTAAAATAACTTTAAAAGGAGAAAAATTACAAAATCAGGGTGAAAGATTTCGTCGCGCATCGTATTTCACTTTTGATTTTGCAGGCAGTAAACCATTAATTGATGCATTTGTTGCTTTTCCCCTATTTATATCAGGTGGCGTATTATTCAAGATGTTATTTTCTTCGAAGAACATCCTGTATTATTCTGTTTATAATAAATTTAGGTTTAATTTTTATAATACAATAATTTGTATTGTAAAATTAAAACTAAACATAAACAAATGTGAATGTTAGGTTATCACGATTAGCTGTCACTACTGTCAGTCGACTAAACCTATTGGCAGCGTTCCAAAGGCATCAGCTTTCACACAGCGGTTGACCAGGGCTTTATAACTACGCACGGATACTAAAACATGTTTATTTTAGTGTTATAAGTACCTTCGTATGCTATAGTAGTTGAAAGATCAAAATCATCCTAATATTCTGCGACTTTCATATTTTGATAACATTTTATTAAACGTAAATTAAACGTTTAGGGACTCTACTTTCACGTCAGTGGACCATTGACAGTAGTCAGTAGTTTGAATCTGCCAAACGTACGACAGAATAGGGCGGTAAAGTTAAACAATTGACAATAACGATTGAATAATGAGCTCATTGTTCAATCGACCTGACACTATTATTCGATAGGGCAATAGTAATGCGTGCCATTACTTCGTTAAAATTAGACTAATAATTGATTTGTTATCTAATAGGAGTAGATAAAGGTAATTCTCCGATGTATTAAGTCATGAGAAAAGTATTAAACGATCTGAAGAATTGGGAGAAGAAACCAATAATTATTAATAAATTCTAAGCTAATAAATTACCACAATTAAATGTTGAATGGATTTAAAAATGCAATGGATTTAAAAACTCAAAATTGTCATTATTGAGTTTTCTTATTAAGCTAATTTGATTAATTATGACAAATAGCCTATATCAGTAAAACGATTTTATTTGCCGTTATTGAGCAGGTTAACTGGCGCCTATTCCAAAGAAGTTTTTAATCAAGAATATCAAATTTTTTATTGCAGCTGACAACTTTTTTTCTCAGTGCAGAGAGGCAAATAAACCGAAATAAAAAAACAAACTTTCCACTTAACTCATAGTTTTTTAATTTGGATTGTTTTCTAATTCGGTTTGTATGCCCAGTTACCTATAGTCAAAAACCAAGATAAGTCAAATGTTTAATAGTTATGTGTGAAAAATATGTCGGTTTTTTCATATTTTTTTAAATTTCAAAGAAACTTTGTCTTTAGAACAATAAATAGGTGATCAAAATCTGTTGAAAAGATAAGTTTAGTGTCACATTTTGTGAAAGTTTTTGTAAAATTTCCATTGTTTAAAATTTTTTTAGAAAAATGTTGACAAAAATGTAAAAATACAAATTTTACTTCAGTTGAAAGTTTCTATGTGGGTATGAGAATTAAAATAATAAACTTTTTCCGGTGTTGTTTTCCGAAATTAACATTAAATAATCCTATTTTATAATGTTTGTACTAGAATTCAAATTATAGTGTTGAAACTGTTGTTAAAAATCCTTTGTTACAAACATTAAATAAATATTTTTAATAAAATAATTGATATGCCTACCATTTAGAAGCACTGCTACTTAGGCAGAGTTTTTCCATATTCTTGCAAACTGATTGGGTGTCTTTCCGTGTACTTCTCATCCCAGAGGAACTGGGTTTTGAAGACTTGTAGAGACTCTCGGTTGACTCTTTCTAAAAATTCAATTGATAATTATGTAGTTGTAGTGAGATACACATGCAGTGAGGACGTTTATAGTTCCCCTTGGTCTTAAATTTTTAACTGATTGAGATAGGACTTTGAAACAAAACCTAAATCAAATATAACGGATTTTTACTTTTTGACATAAATCTGTCAAATGTCAAACATGAAACATGACGCTGTGGTCGCTGTCAACCTCAAAATTTTGAGGAGCATGGGTGGGGTCATGCCTCTCAAATTATTGAAGTTAACAGCGACTGTATCATCACCTTCGGATGACGATAGAACGAAAATATAAGGATAGGTGGGGTTTCAAATGTCATCACTGACACAAACCAAGTTGAAATTGACAACTAACATAATTTTTGTGCGGATAATTTAAATACCTTTAAAATTAGGTTTCACATGACCCGCTCCATGATATTAAAAAATTGAAATTGACTACGGCTGCAATATCATCTTTGACATTTGACAGAAAAGTTAAAAAGTAGTAGCATTGCATAAGATTTGATTTAGTTTTTGTTTCAAAGTTCTATCTGATTCGGTTGAAAATATAGGGTCAGGGGGCCTATTTGCCCCATGCCATGCATTTGTTTTGATATAAAAAAGTTGATACTTGAAGAAGGTCGGAAGAAATATTGAAATATTAATTAATATTTTGTTGGATAAATAAATAAATAAATTTTTTTGAAAATTTCTTTGTAAGCTAAAATTCGGACTTCAATCACTTTATTTCAGAGTAATGCCCCACATTATTTGATTGTTATTTTTCTTACCTTCTTCGATGAGAACGAGGACTCAGCAGACTTCTCAGAATTCCTCGATGATCTCTCATGATCCTGAAAATATTATTAAAATAGTTAAAAACGCTCTCGGGCATTGAGCCCTAATTTTGGATTTTTTTAAATAAATTGGCACATTTAAGAATAATAGACTTGGAATAACTAGACTGCTCATACGCATCCAAGGTTGTTGTCAGCCCAGTATGCAACCCAAGAAGCAGCGCGGGGCAAATCCCTAAGTTCCAAGTCTCCGTCTCGCCGGTCTGGAAGAGGTAGGAATACGTAGGTATTCTGGGAAGAAAGTTCAAGAATACGCTGGTAAGCAAGCTTTTTTTCCGAAGGCGTAGAAGTGCCACACCAGTTTTATTTTTTTAAATTCCGAGTTCAAACTCGGAATTCCGAGTTCAAACGAAGACTTCCGACTTTAAACTCATAATTCCGAGTTTAAACTAAGAATTCCGAATAGGGCCGGGCCAAGCCTATTTACCGCCTGTCTCCCTTTTTTTTGTGATACAAAAACTGACCCCCCTCCCGCCCCCCTCTTTAGAAGAAATATCTACCAATGGAAAGGCAAAAAGCAATTTCGTGTAGGTAAAAATAAATTGCGCCTGGGTTTTTAGTGGTGCGAAATATATCCCCCAAAAATGAAGGGGGTTCGAGAGAAAATTTTGGAAAAAACAAAATGCGAAATGCGAAAACGTTATTCACACTAAGCAATAACTGCATTCATACTGATGGTACATTTTCGCGTTACGTTTGACGGACCACGCGCCGCCGTACAATATACAGGCTGTTTCACCAGCAGACCCACATAGCTAAGGGTATAGATGTAGTTTTTCAAGGTGATTCGGGATCTGGTTTTGAAAATTTTCTGAGGCCCTTCGTTTCGATGTTACAGGGTGATTCATGCATTTTGCCTAAATTTTTGATGAGCAGTATCTTTTGAACGAATTGATGGAATTTAATAAAATTTAGTAGATATGCTCGACCAAAGACATTTATTAATACTTCGCATTTTTCGTCGATTCGAAAACTGCAAGGCCGTACTTAATTTTTCAGGTCTCTGCCGGTTTTGTCAAAAAGTTCATCCTGTATGCATTTTCTTCAAAGTTTAGTAGCATTTTCTAAAACTACATGAAAAATGCTATACAATTGCGATAAAAATAAATTACTTGGCACCATTACACTGAATCGAGAATAAAATAAAAACTTTTAGATTTTTCGGGATTATAATTCATGTTTGTTGAAAATTTTCGAAAAATCAAATGTGGTTTCCTAAACTTGCATATTTTGTAGTTATGTATTTCAAATAAACTTGCTTGATCTGCAGATTTAGCTAAGATTATAAGGACAGTTCTAGACTTTTTCGAGAGCTAAAAATAAGTTTTACCAAGGAAAAAAACTCAAGTTTTAATAAGAAAAACAACTTAAACAAGAAATGGTAATTTTAATGCGTATAAATAACACAATTTAACACATTAACACATAAAGTATATAAGAAAAATATCAACACAAATGTTGGGAAGAAAAACTACAATTTAATGCAGATAATGTTCAAACAGGCCACCATACTTTTTTGATCCTACTTATTTGTTTACGTGTTAATGTGTTAAATTGTGTTACTTTATACGCTTGTGTTGTTATGGGTTGTCATCAAAATTACCATTTCTTCTTTTAGCTGTTTTTCTTATTAAAACTTGAGTTGTTTTTCTTGTTAAAACTTATTTTTAGCTCGAAAAAATCTAGAATGGTCCCTAATCTTGACTGAATCTGTAGATCAAACAAATTCATTTGAAATAACTACAAAATACCCAAGATTTAACAAATCACATTTGAGTTTTCGAAAATTAGTAACAACCATAAATTGAAATTCTGAAAAAACTAAAAGTTTTAATTTTCTCCTCAATTCAGTTTAATGGTACCAAGTAATTTTTTACCGCGCATCTGTATTTACCGCATTTTTTTTTTTTTTTTAATTGAAAATGCACATGCACTGCAGGGAAATCCCTATGACGCTCTGGGAGCATCAATAATATATGGGGTTTCCCATTTAAAAGACCAAAGATGGCCATTCTTTTCGCCATTTTTAAATGTGCCGCCATCTTGATCTTATGTGGGTATGTTGTCTCAGTTCCAAATTTTAGATTCCTAGATCAACTTGAAGTTGAACTTTTTCTAATGGGCGCGATAAAACAACCACCCTGTATTTCTAGTAAATGCGTAATACAAATACACAAAAACTATAAGAAATGATTAAGTGATATTTGTTGTAGATAAGGTACCTAACTAAATAAGTTCAACAGTGTCCAAAATATGGGTGAATCCCACACAAAAACTAAATAATATTACTTTTTTTACCTCGCTCTTTTTCGGTGGTGTCCTTGCTCTCTCCCGATGGCGGCAATGGCAGGTCCTTATCCTTGGTCGAGAAGGCCGATCTGAAGAGCGATTCTGATGGAAGTGAAACAAAAATATTAAATAATGTACCTACTTCAAGATAGTTGACATGCCCGAATTCACAAAGGATTATGTCCCTGTAATATCTCTAAATAATTTTAAAAATGAGATGAGGATATACAGTTTATATTCATTAGAATGAGATGGCGATAATTAATTAAATACGTAATTATTTTGAAAAGCAACGTTTGTGAATTTGGTCGTTAATCTGCTACGAAAATTCACGTTCGCCATAATTAGGACGCGTATTTTAAAAGAACGGAAATTCAATAAGAATACAAAAATAAACTTCCTTCGAATTTTTCATACGATTTCCTACGATGGACGTGCGTTAGCCGCCGTATAGGTATTAAAAATATATAGAGCACAAATCTGAAAATTTTTATACAAAGGTTTTTCATAATTATAAAGCAATAGAAAATATTTTCATTAAGACACGTCTTGATTATTTCATATAGGAAGTGTTTTTTTTTATTTTTTTCTAAATCAAACTTGAAATGAATGTTTATCAGCCAACTCTATCTAAAAAATTCACTGTTTTCGAGATACTTGGATTTTTTTCCCAAGTTTTGTCGAAACTCTTTTCAACTTAGCTCAGTAAACAGTGACACGAACGAAACAAGATTGGGAACCAGCACTAGAAGCACAATGATGGGTTATTTGATAGTAAAAAAAATTATTGTATGGTGTAGAAGCTTGGGCCCTGAATGTTTATTGCGAGCGGAAACTAAAAGCGTCCCAACATCCCAAAAATAATCAATAGATTTCATGACGTATCTCTCTATAACTCCCATTGTCGCTTGAAAAATGAAAATCATGATTATAAGCATTTTCTCAAGTTAAAGGATTGAATCTTCACTTTTTTTTTTAGGTGTCAGGTATAATGCTTAAGTTTTTTTATATTTCATAAGAATGAGAGTTACCGTATCTACAAAATATTTTACCTGGATCGCACATTCGAATTCGACTGCTCTTTCATCCCCATCGCTGGATGTTGAAGAGCTCCTAGAGCATGGAGTCATCTGAAATCACGAAATATTAACGAGAGGCTTAATAAGTCAATGCAAATTTTCAGTGATCGTAGGTAGGTACCTACTAGGTAGGAAAATATACCCTAAATGTAAAATAACATTGTTTTATAAAACAATAGTTAGAGAGTTTATTTAAAAATTTTTATATATTAAAAATAGCAACTTTTTTCATAAAAATCCGATTGGAGAAAAAAAAACAATTGAACGTAGATATTTTTCAAGATACGAGTAGGTACCTATTATTCTTGATAATGTGATAAGCTTGTTGTTTATTAAACAAAAGTATTGTACATAAATAAGTAGGTATATGAATTTTTAATTATCTAGGTACCTCCGCCAAAAAAGCATAACTAAAAAATTACTAAAGCCAAAAAATTCTACTACTGCGAATAAAATTTGCTAGTTTTCAACTAGCTCTATTGCTAGTGAGAAACAGAAAACGAGTAGGTTACCATGGTAACAAGAATTATTACTATCTGATAAAGATTCCTGTGATTTAATTTTAATTTAATTTATTACATTACCTATTTAAATTTCGGTATTAAAAGAGGTTACTTAAGAAAGCTATTTACAAACTGGAACACCCTGTATAACTATTAAATAAAAGAAAGACAGTATAGATTATCACGACGACCAGAATTATAATAAAAAATTTTCCCCCTCAACAAAGTCCAGCAAAATGCTAACTAAATAATTTCCATGTAGGTATAACCTGTATAGTAAATGGAAAAATATTTAAGAAAAATGGGCATGCCAATAATTTAAAAAATATAACCAACTTCTCACTTCTCACACATTGGGTAAGTATTTAGTTCTATGAGCGTGTCCTCAAATTATCGATTTTTGTACACTACGTTATGTCTACTATACAGGCTGTCCCATTTTAATGTCCCACTCCGGATAACTTTTGTCAGTGACCTTGAATCAAAAATTGTTTGGTGCAAAAGTTGTACAACTTGGAGGGGGACATTCGATGGCACTAATACTTTTGATCTTGGGTACAAGGTTCAAGGTCATTCAAGGTCAACTTTGTTTTTTTAAATGGAACTTCCTATTTTTGACATCGGCAATCGATTGCGCGTGAAAAAATATGAGACTTTTGTCTGAAACTTTTTTTCTGAAAACGCAAATTTAATCGACTTATGCAGCTGCCAAAATTAAAAATTTTTAAGCTTTGTGAATTTTTAACTCGAGAATGGTAGCTTTCTAAGAAAATCCGCCAGAGAGAAAAAGTGCTTGGATTTGCGCAAGAAACCGTCACGAATTTTCTTGAACACAGGCGCTGAGAACAGAGTTTTCGTTAATTTTGAGCAATTTGTACCGAAAGAAAAATTAAACTTTTCTTGATGGAAAATTGTTAATTTTGAGCTGCTTGTGCCAAAGGAATAATTAAACTTTTCTTGATGAAAAATCTAACTTGTGGTTCTCTTCTAAACCTCACCGTCCTCGAGTTGAAAATTAAAAAAAATTAAAATTTTCAATTTTGAAGGCTAAATTAATTGAAAAAATTTGCGTTTTCAGAAAAAAAGTTTCAGACAAAAGTCTCATATTTTTTCACGCGCAATCGATTTCCGATGTCAAAAATAGGAAGTTCTATTTAAAAAACCAAAGTTGACCTTGAATGACCTTGAACCTTGTACCCAAGGTAAAAAGTATTAGTGCCATCGAATGTCCCCCTCCAAGTTGTACAACTTTTGTACCAAACAATTTTTGTTTCAAGGTCACTGACAAAAGTTATCCGGGGTGGGACATTAAAATGGGACACCCTGTATACACTCAAGTTAAAAAAAAAACGGACCACCCAGTATTTCTTTAAATCGAGTAATTTTTCGATATTTTGGCTCTCAGATTACACTTTTGATTTTTTTTTTCATAGAGGCCTTCCATTTGAACATTTCAAGAAACAATGTGATTATTTTTTTCGTTTTAAGAAGCAACAATATCGCTTGAATTCGAATCATAATAATAATTGTCACTTACCTATATAATATAGCCTGTCACGGTAACTAAAAAGCTACCTAGCAACCGAAAAATAACAAACAATTGCAAAACACAGACGCTCTATGTGAATTGAATGAATAAACGTGAAATGGTTGAATTTCAATGTTCTAACATTTAAATGAGAATAACTTTCATTCTTTTTTTTTACGATCCAGGAGAAAGTCTTCATCAATGCAAAGTCAAAAGTGTATAACTAAACACTAAATATTCCCAATAATTAACAAAAATTTGATATTCCAAATATTAAAAAAAAGAATGAAAAAAATAAAAATAAAAATATAAAGCGGCCCAAAAATATAAAATTTTCTTATACGTGAGTAAATTTGTACATTATTTTTTTTGTCAGTCAGCTGATGGGCGATCCTAAATTTACCGCATTAAAACGTTTGGAGGTGAATAATATGTGTCCCTAAGATGGATTTTTGTCTATCTAAAAAGAAACTTTCGTCCCAGTAACGCACCTTCTGACATCTGCATACTAAGAAGTCTCTGTCGGCCAAGTTCTCCAGCTTTGCAACGTCTTTTTCTAATTTATGGGCAGATTTCATTATTTGCTTTTCTCGAGACGCTTGTTTCTGGGAAGGTTTTTTCGGACAATACGTAATCTTCTGTTGAGATTTGGGTTTGGGTGAAGTTGGTTCCTTGGTTTCAGTAAACTCTTCTGGAACTTCTTCAATAGATGCTAGATGAATATTTTTTTTTCCTTTCCTTAATGGTAGTGAACAACGTTTTTCTACATCATGTTTGATCGTCTTCGGGTATGTTTGATCGTCTTCGGGGGGAAGATTTTTGGAAGTTTTAAGGGAAGTCTGAAAAAAGTGGTCATATTGTTATAGCATTTTTGAAGATATAAGGTAACTCCTAAATTACAGTGACCTTTGTCAGTTGACCGTACATAATCTCTTAACGACGAACTAAGTGTAAATCAGTACCTGAATATTTATAGTATATTTTATACTTATACCTGAATACTGTATAGCTGAGGAGGGCCTACATTTCCAGTACAAAATCATAAGGAACACCTGCTGATATTGAAAGATATTTACAGAAACTACAATAATTAACCACGAGACCGGGTTTCCTTATATCTTTAACCCTAAAATAGTACACAGAATTTGAGTTTGTGATTATCCTCTCTAAATATGAACGACACTACCTGTACTTCCCTGTATTTTCTAGTTTAATAAGCATCTACCTATGTAAAAACCTAGGTGATTATCTGCTGTGTTTAAGCACTGAAACATCAATTTAGGGCAAATTTTGACCCTGCCGTACTCTGAGTGTGACAAACAGTCTGCGAAAACAATTTTTAAAAATAAGTCATCTGTACATGGTCCTATGAAAAAGAAAGCCTTTTGTGCAGTAATTTCAATCAACACATCTGCAAAACTCAACATCTTGTCAATTACTACTACATGCTAAAATTTTTAAGAGGTTGCAAAAGGTTAAAAAAAATAGGCAGCAAAAGGTTGATTGTATTTTTTCTTTGTACCTATACTTAATAATAAGCAGGGTAGTGCAAAAGTTCTGCAAATTATTTATAACTTTTTATTTAACGTTTATTTTTAACGGGTCAAAACAGTTCGATTTTTTTACAAAAAGGTATGTATCGCTTAAAAATTAGTTTTTAATCAGATTTGGGGCGTCACCTTTTTTTGTATTATTAACAACCCTCCTTTTTTTGTCAGAAATCGACTATCCTATTCTATATGAATACAACGATATCACACACTACAATTGTTTTATTGCTAACCACTGCCAAGGTAGGTACAGAATTTTTGTTTAAGAAAACAAAATAAATCAAAATACAAGCAACTAGTTCGGAACCAAACTATATAACTACTTAAGGGTTAAAAAAATTCTATGCCATAGATGTATAGCTCAAATGTATATCGGTTTGTGAAATATCGTTTTAAACAGACAACTCCAACTACGCCAAGTTATATATTTTCAGAAAAAATATAACAAAAAATCTATCAGTTAATTATAAAGGGTCCTATCCTGTAACTTCTTTTCACACCGCATGCATTTCACGGAGTTCGGTCGTTTTTGAGCTCCTTTTGAAGTAATCAGGTTTGGCACCTTCCACTGATGTCTCAATCGCGAGTTAATAAAGTGGGAAATTTTCAAGTAAAAGTTCACAAAAAATGACTTTCTCGATCACCATGTACAAATAAATCACGTCACAAAGTTTTCCTCTCCAGTAGCAATTGGAGCCCATCAATAAAAATAAAATAAAAACAAAGAAAACACAATATCTCACCAATGAAAATTTTTCTCAATTCCTGGAAATTCGATCAAAGCTCGTCTCAGGTCGTTAATTTAGTTTATTAGGTAATTAATAGCTAATAAATTAATAGCCTTGCTAGATAATGTAAATATAAAAATAAAAAAGGATCTGGTAAAACTACTTTGTCTCATTATTGGTATCGTATCTCATCGGAAACAAAACTACATCGTTCCGGATTAGGAGGACAAGCAGAGGAATCAGCGAAACTACAGGGACAGTTGACACAATCTGCATTGACCCAGCTAAGCGCCGTTACATATGGGGTTCGTAGCAAACCAAAAAATAAAACACAATAAATTTAACAATCTATATTTGTTCGCAAAATAATTGAACATAGTAAATTATTGATCGTCGGGACGATCAGCCTTCAGCTTGGTGCGCAAATAATAAAAAGGGCAAAAGTTTTACAGCGTAAAGTGACAACGTAATTAAGTAGGTATGTATATTATTGGTTCACAAATGAGCTCCAAAATTTATTTTTACAACCAGGGTTCCGGTGAGTGGTTTAGAGCGAGTTTTCCGGACGACATAAAAAGGAGGGCTCACCGGGCTGTTACACCGCATGAAATGAAAACCGTTCATTTAATTTTTGTTCAACTTGTTCTTGTCGTGACTTTGGCTTCACCTGCACTCTGATAATATACCGGCGTCGCGTAGATCGTTCTGTTGTCTGGCTGGTGCGTTCCGCGTCGGACGGCAAAATGGAGGCCTTTTGAGTCCCGGTGGTTGAATCGACAGCGGCGATTGCGGGACAAGGTATCCATCCGGCCGCACCTCCAACAGAAAGCTCTACGCTGCTTATGTCAGCCGGTACGGAGATGACCCCACTTCCCGCATCGCCAGCAGGTCACGTTATCCCGCACGGATAGGAATTGGATGGGTGGCGGTATAAGTATGGCCGTAGTGCTGGCCTGTGACGTAAGCGGTGTGGCAACATTATATACATATAAGCGACATCTGTAACGAGACAAATCATGACGACTTACAGTGGTGTCAGGCGCTCTCTGAACGGTCTCGTAGGCATAAACAGAATTTTCTTGGGATCAGAGGATCCGTCTGTGCACGTATTTTCAGTCGTCTGCCAGTGCGAGCACCCAGGCCTTAGCAGACGTAATCTTCCATCCAACGTATATGTCCGGAATTTCTATTCCCTCAAGGCCTGGACGCTTCGGCAAATCGTGGCGGTCCCCGGCTCTGGTTTGACATGCATACTGGAGGTGGACGGCAAGGTGTCATAGTTGGGGTTGTCCTGCAACGGGTCGTGCGTCTGCACCACTGACAACTCCGTGACGGCGGATTGTGCCGTCGGTCGGTCGTGAGGGTCAGGGGACAGCCAGCGCGCCACATGCGTCGCTATCGCTGCTTCGACCCCGTCTTCTCTGGCGGGGTATACTGATGGCCATTGATTCCAACGTTCCGGGAATGCAACATATCCAGCGATGACCTCGCCGCACGAGGCGGCGTACAGAATGGTCGCGCCGCATGACCAAATGTCCACTTGGTGGTCGTACTCCTCGTCGTGTGCCAATTCCGGCGCCATGAAGCCTTCGGTTCCCACTCGCCCCAACCAGCCTCGGGAGCCAAGGGCGCACTCCACAGCCAAACCGAAATCGCACAGCTTCGCCGTCATATGGGGACCCCAACCCCACAACAAGACGTTCTGCGGTTTTACGTCCCTGTGGATTATTCCTCTTCCGTGGCAGTGTTCCAGGGCTCGCATCAATTGAGCCCCGAGGACGGTGAGGGTTACATTATCGACCGCGCTTCCCGTCGTTATGCGGTGCTGTAGGTCACGTTCCGCCAGTTCAAATGCAAGGTAGAATACATCCCCCAATTGCCTGGTGAATAGCAGCTCCACAATATGAGGACAGTTGAGCTTCTGCCCGCACACGGCCTCCATGCATGCTGAATCCCAGTTTTCAGGCTCCAGCCGCATCATTTTCACGGCGCAGTCTTTACTCTGCGCGTTCAGGCGGCACTGGCGCACGCAGCCGAAGCTTCCCTCCCCGAGAAAACGGCCTATCTTAAACTCTTTCAGGAGCTGGTCGGCGGTCCATTCTTTACCTCTTGGTACTGGTTCTTCGTCCTGGTCGTGGGGCATTTCGATGCGGTCCTAGAATACGGGTTACATGCAAGTACGAAATCGTCATAGCTATTATAGGTGGACAACGGGAAGGTGTAAGGGTCAGGCAGCTGGGAAAGGCGGATTAGCAACACACGGCTTGAGGTCTTTTACGTGAGCCCGTCGGAGGCTTCGCCCATTGTAAGAGATACAGAAAAAAGCAAAAAAAAAGGAGAAAAAGGTCTCCTCGATCTCTTTTTTTTACAAAACATCAATGGTGAAAACTAAAATTGACTGTCGTCTTTTCTTTTCGAGTTATTTGCAAAAACTCTTTCTTTAGATTTTTTCATTCTCTATTATTTTCTGATGAAATTAGAAGAAAATAATTTGCACATTCTGCAGACGCTTTTTTTGAAAGGAATAAGTGACAGCATTTTTTAATTTTCAATATTCCAGTTATAAACATAAGGTTTAATTTTTTTTAAGAACTCATATAGTCTGACCTTATTAGAAAGACAATTTTTTTGCAATTACAATGATATGCCTACTAATTACTTTTTTGTAATTTTTTTTTCAATTAGGTATTTTTTCAAGTGAAAATACTAAAATATTCAAGCTTTTAATTAGAGCTAAGAAAATACTGCAAATCTAGCGTTCATCTGGCAACGCGGCCGGTGGGGGATTTTGGCGTGCATAGATACTTCAACGCCCGATGATCCGTGATGACGGTGAAACTATTCCCTCCCAGATACGGCCGCATTTTCTTGATGCCATACACAATTTCCATTCACAAATTTAAAATCAGGAAATTTCATACCAGTCACGAATATTTCTGATCGAAATGTTGAATATGCTAAAGGTGTCGTTGTTGCTCGAGAATTTGGTCGTGTCCCTATTTCTCACTCCGAGGAACCATATCTGACGAAGCAAAATAATTTACCATTTTTTGAAATGTCCCAGGTTCAAAGTCAAATAAATCCATTATCAAACGAGGAACAAAAAATAAAACTGCTAAAGCTCCTGAATGACTACCGAGCATATTTCGCAACTAATACCTCCGAAATTGTCAATTGCCATTCTATCGCGATGTCAATAAAACTTCGAGACGACGAGCCAATTACGTACAGACCCTTTCGTTTGTCATATCCCCAACGTCAGAAGGTCCCAGAAATAGTCCAAGATTTGTTGGAGAACGACATAATCAGGGAATCAAATTCACCATATTCCAGTCCAATATTATTAGTGCGAAAGAAAAACTAAGAAAAACGTATGTGTGTAGATTAAAGCACCTTGAATAATAATCTTCTAGACGATCTAGACTAATAACGATCTTCTAGACAGGCTCAAACGTTGTCAATTTTTCACCAGTTTGGATATTGATCTGATGGGTATGACCAAATTCCCGTTGATGAAAATTTAGTGCCAAAAACAGCTTTTGTTACTTCTGACGGATACCACGAATATTTGAGAATTGGATTGGTCAACGTCCCCGCCGTTTTTCAGAGAACCATAAACACTCTTCTGGGTTCGTTTCATTTCACATGGGCTCTTGCAAAATATCTAAGATGATGCGCTAATACCTTCTTACAGTTTTGATGAGGGCCAGCACGCCTAGAAGTTATCCTAGAAATCTTGTGACACCAATATTACTCTCCGTCTGAACAAGAGTGATTTCTAAGATAGGTACTCAAGTAAATGTAATTTCTTAGATACTCAAATAACATGCCTAGTAGGTCACGAGATCAGTAAAGATGAAACAAAAGCAGTTTCTGATTTGCGAAAACTCACTAATATACATGAGGTTCGGCTTCGGCCCTTCCTAGGCTTGGCTAGTTATTTCCGAACATTTATTTTTCTGCCATTGTAAAACCTTTCACAAATTGACCAAGAAAGATACGCCATTTAGATGGGTAACCTCAAAAAATTGCACTTTTGAAAGAGAATAAGGTAACTAAGTACCAGATCAGTATTGGCAATATACGACCACCTCGTTGAAACGCAAGTCCATACTGATGCTAGGAAATTTGGTACTGGTGAGATACTACTGCAAAAGCAAAATGATTCCTCCTTGAAACCACTGCAGTACTTTAGTAAATCGACAACACCAAACGAACAGACCTACCATTCGTTTGAGCTCTAAACATTAGCAGTTGTGAATTCCTTACAAAAGTTTAAAGTTCATTTGTTGGGGTAACGTTTCAAAGCAGTAACTGATTGCAATTCCGCAACCTTAACAAACAGAAACTTGATCCCTCGCATAATAGCACGTTGGTGGTTAACGACTCAAGAATTTTATTTCAACATAGAGTACCGACCAGGTTGCAAAATGAGTCATGTTGATGCGTTGAGTCGAAGTCCTATTGAGGACGATACTGGCAGAACAGATGGCATTCTCCATGTCAATGTAACTGAAGACGACTGGGTACTTGCTGCTCAACTGGCAGATGAAAAGTGTAAAAACATTTATCTAATTTTGTCAGGAGGAATTTATGAAAATCAGCTGCAGGAAATGTCCAAGGATTACTGCCTAAAAAATAACCGAATTTATCGCAAGACACCTCATGGTTTGAAATGGCTTGTCCCCAAAACTTCCAGAAAACGTGTGTTGATGTACTACACTTGATGTGTTGAAAAGGTAAGAAAGAAGTAGAGTTAATATTTACTTGTTTATTCCCTTCTATAATTTTGAAAATTTTGGCTCAAGCTTACGAGTTAAGCGTAAAATGTTCAACTGAACTCAACTGGGAAAGAAGTGCCCTCTAAAATAATAAATATAATTTTGTTAATAAAATTTAAAATAATAATAAGTGCATGTACATAAGGAAAGGGGATAGCATAACAGTACCTGTAACTAAAATAACTAAAATAACGGGTACTTTTACCTAAAGTTCTACGTCTCTGCATACAAGAAAATTTAAAACTATTCTACATAAATGAAATATAAGAAAACCTGGAACCAAAAGTAATCAAAATCGTTCAAATATTAACAATGTTATAGGTATATTGAAAAAATATTTTTGAAATTACAAACATGATAAGCTATGTAGAATTGGCTTCGAGAAAATGTTTTATTGTGTACCAGAAACATGAAAAAATTATTACGGTCAAATTAAAAAGTTACTTATTATAAAAAAAACCTTTCTAAATACATTGTGTCCTTATTTCAGAACTCAGCATTGGTATCTCCTAAACGCTAAGAGATACAGGGTCCGTTAAATTAGAGAAAAGCTGCTCTAAAAAAATGAAAAATCGAGATTTCTTATTTTTGTCAAATCTTTTTTATTATTGGAGATTAGAGATTAATAAATATTTTTTGTGGACTTATATAAGCCGTTAAGAGCTATCCATCTGCCATTTTAAAAATTTTCAAAGCCAACTAGATCCCAGAATACCTAATCATAGTCAACTTTAGTTTTTCTTATGACCGCCACATATTAAAAAAATTAAGGAAACCAAACGTATATCAAATTCAAAAAAAAATTTCGAAATTTTATTCTTCTTTTTCCGAAAAAAACCTTCCTTCCTTCAACCGAATGTCATAAATAATGGTCATTATTTACATTTGCGTCTCCTACAGTTTCACTATGGCACTTATATAGGGGTGGAGGACATATCTATAGGAACACCAGGAAGGTAACTATTCATTTGCTTTGCAAATTTATGGTTAGCCAAAAAAAGAGGGGTAATTATGAAGATGAGCGGCATGGATGTAGGGCGAAATGGCTTATACTATCGGACAGCTTGTGTCTCTAGGAGTATCAAGGTACCATTGAATTTTTGCGCCGGCAAGTAATAGTCGAGAAATAAGGCCTTTAAGTTTCATCCTTGCCCTAATACGCGTATATTCGTACATATACGCTCGAACAGGAAGCTCGCACTTCGTCGGACACACGACTATGAGTGCGTGCTTCCCGTTCGAAGAGGCACTAAGAATCGGTCTTCCTGAGTCCACCTATATAACCATAAGTCAAGCAATGTCACGTCATATTGCGACCTCACAACGATGTCGTTCGGTGATAAAATTTTCTCTTTGTTTTCGAAAAAAAGAAAAACATTTTCAGGAATTTTTTTTTATTGTGATAGATTCTTGAAGGACTTAACGGCTTATGTAAGCCCACAAAAAATTATTTTGTAATCTCCGATAAAGAAATAAAAGATATGGCAAAAATTAGAAATCTCGATTTTTCAGTTTTTTCAGATATTTCAGGAACGGTACCAGATATCTTAAATATCTGGACGGATTCGAGATGGTCACAAAATAGAGCAGCTTTGCTCTAATTTACCGGACCCTGTATCTCTTAGAGTTTAGAAGATACCAATGGTGAGCTCTGAAATAAGGACACACTCTAAGGACATATGAACTCTAAACATTAAGGGACAATTATATTTTTTATATATTTATATATGTACCTATTAAAAAACCTGAAGAAAATTTTATCAAATTCCGTTAAATAATAAGAATGCTTCTCTATTGCAAAAAAATTGTTTTCAAGTTCTTAACATTAATAAAAATAACATTATTGTAGGGTTGCCTCCGAAAAAAGAAATTTAGATTACCTTAGTAATTATTATGGAACAACCTGTTTGATATTACTTGTATTCAATTCTGTGTAAGATTAAAAATTGAAAAAAAAAAGCTAAGGAATTAAATTAATTTCAAAGTCCTTGACACGATGAAGTTGATTAAGTGGAAATTTGAAACATTACAGAAAATAAAAAAAGTAGGTACCTACCATATTAATTCCAATAACCGTCTTCACAAAAAATGTTTTGATTCCAATCAGGATCGGCACTTCACTTAAATTTAACTTAAATTTCGACCCGCGTTAGATCAGACTTCGAAGTTCGAAGTATACTGGATGGGCAATGAGCATGAGTTAGAGCTGATGTCCGTACAATACCTAATTAACAAAGGCCAGCTCAACTCATTGCAACTATATAATATTAGCTGCTTATGTTTCCTGGAGAGGGCAGCTTTAGCCTGAAACCGGTTTGTCATCATGATATTGTTTATAAATTTTTATATAGAGTGACGCAGAGATTAGGTACTAAATGATACCTAATAAATAAAAGGCTAATTTTCCATAAAAATTCATATACATTTTTAATAATATACCGTTTTATTGTCAGATTTATAAATTTAAAAAAATACTCGCTTTAGAGCGCTGTAAGTAGCTGTGCTGCAAAAATGGCACGCATTTCAAATAAAACCTGTTCTATATAATTATTACTGGTCTGTAATTATCCGAAGGAGAGAATAAAAATTTTACTGCCGCCTTTTCTGATTTTGTTTATACTAATTATGTTACTGGATTTGACTATTTGAATATTTGACTATTTACACTATTTGATAGACATAAAATCGTGACATGATATATTCCAACTTGTAGCCTAGTTTATACATAATATATGGAGAACGCGTTTTATGGTTATAGTAGAGTGCAGAATAGGGTGAAACGTGTCACCCTGTGGGCCTTTCAAGACTAAAAGCTACGACCTGTGGCAAATGGAAGCTTATGTCATTAATATACCCCAAAAAAATTCGTCCAGTAATCGTCCTGTGCAAAAGGGCACTATCCAAAATTTTCGAGTTTTTTCTATAAATCGATAGTATAGAACTGATGCGAATTTTTGGTATTTTTTCCACTTCATATTTTGTAGCCGTTTGCCTATAAAAAAATGAAAACAGATCTCGAAAAGCGTTGGCTCTTATGGAGCCAGGCGGTCTTCAAGAAGCGATATCTCCGTTCGAAGTGGCTGAAAAATTAATTCAATTTTAATACTTCGGCTGTTTATCAACGATTATCTCAAAAGCGGTAACTCTGATTGAAAAATGGTCTTATAAATAATTGTTGGTCCATTATTTGTGATTAATATGGTCTTACTATCATAATTTTACACCTAATAATTAATGAGAAAAGCTAATAAATGTAAAGCGATGCATAATCAAGACGCTCGAGTTCTCGCTCCAACTGTCGGCCAGCGGTCAGACTGCCGATCACCCTCCCTCACCCTGCACTTCCCCTTATCCTCGTAATACGCATGGATAGGTGCATAATAAGCGCGGCAAGTAACCTTATTTGAAAATATTATGGCTTAACGTTCAATATCCATGAAACGTTATCTCTTGTAAATAATAGGTACCTAAATATCCAGGATCAATTAAATTTATTCCAGGTGTTTTCTCACAATGAAGATAATTTATTATACATAGGTACCCATAAATACTATTTTCAGTAAAACAATGGAACAATCACTTCTAAATGCATGCAAAAATTGGGGAGGCAGCATTGATAAATTTTACTTGCGGAAGAAGAAATGAGAAGAAGTATACATTATCAGGAAATTTTCAAACATGAGCTAGCAACTATAACATATCCCATGTCGCTTGTTGCAAATGTTATGTTAGCTACACCCTCAAATAAAAGTGCTTTAGGAGAAATAAATGAAAGCTACAGTACAGAAGAGAGAAGTAGTACTTTTAACAGCAGTAGCGGTGAAAAAATTTGTCACATATTTGATGGCATGTCTGTAGTTCAGAAACTGGGTAAGCCATAAATTCAATAACATTTGGCTATTATTCCAAAATATTCGCAAAAATAATCTTCAAGCGTGACATAAAATCACAACGTATAGACCTCTAGATTCAATCATTATGAAAAATATTCAGTCAAAAATGCAACTCGAATGAAGAGAGGGCCACCTCTCTTCAATAAAGATTTAATAAATAAGATAATCGATACTGGAATTAATAAGCGTTCCATTGCCTCATCAGTGGAATCTGTTTATCAATTCAACATTTAATAAAAAACAGTTGACCAATTTTCTGTCAAATATGAGGCATTAAAACATTCAGCGAAAGAGAATATTGAGTTTGTAACAAATGGTTTATTCTCTGATGTTTACCAACATAAAAGATGGTAACACGAGCGCAGACAGCTTGTGACAAGAGAAAATTTTAACTGGATGATTCCGAACAAATTGGTTTACAAATTGCATAGCGATTTAAAAAAATGTATTTTAATTTGAACAACGGAAAAGTAATGGGTCTTTCAATGGACGATACGTTTTTATTTTGGTCATTTCATTATTTACATCCGCGTGTCCTACAGTTTCACTATGGCACCTATATAGGGGTGGAGAACATATACCTATAGTAACACCAGGAAGGTATTCATTTGCTTTGCAAATGAAAGGGAAAGCAAAAAAACGGCCCAAAAAATCGGTTTTGAGAGTGCGGTGCTGACAAGAGGCGCCGATTAAATATCTCGAGTCTCAGATATAACCACTTGACGACAATGTCAAGCGTTTCGAAGCGTACATAATTTTTTTTATCTATGACTTTCTTCAAAAATTTACCAATGATCCATCAAACTGGTAACAGAAAATATATTCTGGTGGTATAAAGTATAAATTTGAGAAAATATGTGTATTAAATATTTTTCACTCACGTTTTGTGAGAAAATTTCTGACTTTTTCAGTTCACCTTGCAATCAGTTCTTAAAAAATTTCAGTTCATTAAAAAAAATTGACAATATTAAGGTAGATAATATGCTAGGTGTGTATGTACAAAATTTTCAAAGAAATGTTTTCGCCTCGATTTTCGTGAAAATTTGCATTTCGTCTTTAAAATTGTGTGAAGTAAAATTTTATTCGCATGACACATATTCCAATTAATCTAACAAACGTTCAGAATGAGGGCCTGGAAACGATGTACATTTTGAGATATGTTGAAGAAAATTTTTTGATTTAAAATCGTTTCTTTGTTATTTCATGAGCATTTCATATTCGATACTACTGCATATTTATCCCAATAAAAATAGTGGAGTGCTTGTGTTGTAAAATCAGGTAGATACCCAGCAAGCCATGTTATGGCCGTTGGACCATAACATCCTCTTCAGCGGCCATTATGCAGTGGGTTGTCCAATGGGTTGAACAACCATGATGGTGAGAACATAATGGTTCATTCTGTGTTTCGTGCAACTTTCATCCTGTTAAGTCATATTAGCAGTTCGTTAATTAATGAATTTTTAATTTTGGAAAAATAATAGTGAATAGAATTTTCTAGGGACTTTCTTTACCTAAATAACACTACATATTGAAATTTTTATTGGTTGTAGGTATATGAAAAAATTTGAAGATATTCAAGATCATTAACCATAAAACCAGACAAGATTTCATGAAGGGAATTAAAATTCCAGGTTCTGTCGAAAAGAAATTTATGGGAATCGAGCTTTATATAATAGTAAATTTGGATATCAAACCTTCAGATAATTCCATAAGAATGGAATTGGGATTTTCGATATAAACGGGACCTGGATCAATTTTTGTTTATGATGTTGCAGAAAATGGTTTCAGAAAAATTTTAATATTTTAGGAGTTTGGTACATACATTACTAATTTCGTTATAATTCCAGATGTTTCTCATTTTTTTTTATAAAGTTTTGATGGAGGCTTTACGACCTTGATGGTCTCGTCACGGAGTTATCAAACTTTAAATTGAAATTATTTACGAATACTACATACGATAAATAATTCAGGGATTCTATTCTTTATTCTCTTTGAAATTGAAAAGCAGTTTTGATTTATAGGCAGGTATCAAAATTTTTTTCTATTAAAACATTCCATTGACATTCTGACGGAGATGTTGGAGAATACCATGAATCCAATAAATAATTTAGCTCATAATTAATGTTCAATCTTTTTAACTAAAATGCACGTAATCTATTTACGAAGACAACAGAAATACGATTGTCACCAGCAATAATATCGAACACTATACGAGAAAAAGAGATCGTCAAAGAAAGTTGATGCCATGGAATAGGTACGCATATGCCAATAATCTCGTGAATTCGGACAACATCGAAATAGATCTTATCATATTCTGCTTATACACTAATAAGTAACGGCGCTTCCAAGGAGTTTTTTTTTGTTGTTATATATAGTTTTTAAAAAACTATAGTTTTTTACATTACGAGTGAACAAGGGACCAATCGGCCCTGAAACGTTTCGTTTTTTATAAAAATCTTTTTATAAATAATAATTTCATTCCCAAGAACCCGATTCCCAAATAAATAAGACAGAAATTCGGCATTATTATGTATATGTACTTTTTACTATAGTCTCATTATAGGTATAGATTAAGAAAGCTGTTAATATGGACAAAGTATAGCGCTGATCAATTTTATCGGGTCCCATGATTTGACCGGAAAATCTTATAACTTCTTATTGTGAAAGCACACCCTATAGTTTTGTTTACGGCTAATAGGTCTGATACGGCGATTTTACCAAAAATTCCAATATTGTTATATCTTTTTGTAATGCGGGAGACGCTGAATATTGTAACAAATGGCCGTAGCTTTCTTACTTTTGAGTGGGACACTCCTCCGCCTATTTATTTTCAATTTATTTGAATCTTGGGTAATTATTTATTTTAATAAAAACATCCGTACCTATTTGAAAAACTTTGAAATAATATACCTAATTTTTTTACAGATCTAGTGTGCTATAACTCACCGAAAACTTTCACTAAAAAATATCAAATGTCAAATTTTGATATAAGATTTAAGTATAATTTATTGATTTCAATGTATAATCTATGTCAATGTAAAAAATGTCTACGTCATTGAAAGGCGTTTATACTCAATATGCATGAGTTTGTTTTAAATGTTTAAAATTATTCAAACAATAATTTATAGATCATAATAATTAATATTGTGCTTTCAAGATAAATTTTAAGATAAATTCAATTGAACGAAGTTCTTCAAAGACTCCTATTCCATTAATGTCCCTTTGGTGATCTTGAGTTAAATGGTTTTGAAAATTCATATATTTTTATAAACCATTTAAAAGTTTATTTATTTCTACTTAAACGAATTTCTCTCTAAATATAAAAATATAAAAATTGTTAGTTACTTTTGGGTTGACACGTTCGTGTAAGCCGACCTTTTAATTTATCTTCTCCTGCATTAACAAGGTTGATAAAAAAATTACATCAATTTTCTTTGAGACTTCGTAGAGCTTCATTTATTTTGTTCATTGTAAAAATTGTCTTTTTTTAAGTCTAGTTGCTTGGAATTGTAAATTTCGTTTCAACGACGTTGTTTCTTTCCTGAGGCGAGGACTATCTTAGCCTTATTTCAACATTCCCATGAAACCATCAGTATCATCATGTATCATTTGTATACTTATACAGGGTGTATCTAAATAACATCGAAAAAATTTAAGAGCTGATTCTTTGGTCAAAAATAAACAAAAAATTTCGTATAAACGTGTGTCTAGAAATGCACCTTTTTTGAGATACAGGGTGTCAAAAAAAGATTGTTTTACCAGTTTTTTGAAGATATTTGGGGAACCGTTTGAGATATGAAACTCACCTTTTGTAAATATCATATCATTGATACTTATAGCTACTTTTTTAATACTGTGTTTTTTCATGTGTCATTATAGCGGAGATCTCAGAAATGAGCGAGGTTTTTTTGCCGTTAATTTTTCGACACTTGTCTTGAAACATTCAAAGCGAGTTTTTCATCGTAAATGCCCGTTTTTCTCGAAAATGGCTCACGTTAGCAGTTATAACCAAGAGTATCTTTTTGTGTAGAAAACATTGACGGTTAAGAGTGTGCTTTTAAAATATCAATTTGCCCAGTGTCGTAGATATTAGGGGCAAAAATATCCCCCCAACCCTAAAAATCTCCGGCAATGGCATACTTAAAAAAGGTAGTTAGCAATAAAATAGTTGCTAATATCAATGATAAGATCTGTACAAAAGCTGAATTCTGTATCTTATACGGTTCCCGAGACATCTACAAAAAACGCGAAAAACAATCTTTTTTTGACACCCTGTACCTATCTCAAAAAGGGTGCATATCCAGACATACGTTAATAGGAAATTTTTTGTTTATTTTTTATCAAAGAATCCTCCCCTAAATTTTTTCGGTGTTATTTAGATATACCCTGTATATGAAAGTCGATAGTAGCTCTGCGACGATTTTTTTTGTAGCGATGAATTTGAAGCTACGAACATCAATTCCAAGCTCTCTCTAGCTATTTTTGATTTCGATCTCATTCACGGTAGTAGTTTTTGACTTCGATTATCACAATGTGTACGTTATTCATAATATCCGAATGATTATCTGAACCAGATACCTGATGAGTATTTTTTTTTCTATTTTTTTAACCAGTAGCTATAAAATTATTCAAAAATTGTTCAGAATGAAAAAAATTCAATTAAAGACATTGAATTGTCTTTGATTTTTAGTTTGTTCAACACCTGTGTATGTAAGCCGTTTTGTTTTTCTTTCATATTTCCTCCAATGGGTTCGCTATTTATTGATGTGCCGCGGTTGTCGGCCGACGATGTTCGTAGGGCAGTGAGGAGACTGAAGAATAAAGCTACTGCGGGTTCTGATCAAATTCCCAGCTATCTTGTCAGAGACTGTTCAGAGGTACTAGTTGAGCCTTTAAAATATATATTTAACCTATCGCTGGAGACCTGTACTTTTCCGAACGCCTGGAAGGTGGCCAGGATATGTCCCGTGCTGAAGAGTGGGAATTCGACAATGGTTAGTAATTATAGACCAATATCTATCCTCAATAACTTCGCCAAGGTGTTTGAGATGTCCTTGTATTCCCGTATCTATCCACTGATAAGAAACAGTATTTCCCCCTGTCAGCATGGATTTGTCGAAGGTCGATCCATGGTCACGAATCTGTCTTGCTTTACGCAGTTCGTTGCCGAAGCTTTGGACGATCAAAAACAGGTGGATGTAGTCTATGCAGACTTTTCCAAGGCCTTCGACAAAATTGACCATTCTCTTCTACTAGTGAAACTCGATCGATTCGGTTTTAGTTCAAAATTGATCTCCCTTATCAAATCTTACTTGCTTGACCGACTTCAATACGTTTCATACAATGGCTATAGTTCACCATCCTTCTCACCTTCATCCGGTGTTCCCCAGGGCTCTAACTTGGGACCGCTCCTATTCATGATATTTATCAATGATATTACGGACACCATTCGCACTCCTAAGTTACTCTTTGCTGATGACTTGAAGGTATTCTCTGTGGTTGAGAACGAGAATGACTGTCTTCTCTTGCAGACTACCATCAATAGTATTGAGCGATGGTGTGGGTCTAATCATATAAATTTGAATATAAATAAGTGTCGAGTGATGTCATTCACTCGGAGAAAGTGTCCAATATTATTTGAATATTCATTGGGATCCACACCATTCACCCGCGTGGATGTTATGAGAGACTTAGGTGTTGTCTTCGACAAAGTTCTTTCCTTCTCTGAACACATCGCGTACACAACGAAGTCAGCCCTGAAAATGCTGGGCTTTATCTCTAGAAATAGTGTCAATTTTACAAGCGAACACTCGTTGAAAGTTTTGTATTATGCGTACGTTAGATCAAGGCTGGATTATTGTAGTTTAGTTTGGTCGCCACAGTACTATTGTCATATTAACGACCTGGAGCGCGTCCAGAGAAGGTTTCTCAAGTTACTGAACTTTCGTTTGTACCACATATATCCTCCTAGGGGTGGTGATCATGGTCTTCTGCTGGAGCGATTTGGATTCATGCCGCTAGATAAACGGCGGAAAATGATGGCAGTGAAATTTCTTTATGCTCTTTTCCGCAACAAAATTGACTGCCCTGAGCTGCTCTCACAGTTCAATATTCGAGTACCAAGTTTTGACTCTAGAAATTCGACCATATTCTATATGAAGGTTGCCAGATCCAATGTGCTGACGAAATCACCCATTTACCTAATGTCCGCTAGCTTTAATCTAATTAGTCAATATTGTGATCTTAACACTAGCTCGCTGGCGGATATATTGACTTACGGTGAACGAGTACTGTGATTGGGTTTTTTCTTTGCGGATTTATCTACTTGCAGAAGTGATTTTGTTTTTGTATTGGTTTTTCTTTCTTTTTTGTTAAATTGTTTTGTTATTTAAATCCTTAAATTAAGTTTGGAATTGATATAGATTTTGGTTGTTTCTGCGTGTTTGTACTTTAATTGTAACATTGTCCTGTTATTGGATGTTACCATCTGTTGGGCAATAAAGGTTATTATTATTATTATTATTATATTGCGGATCATTATGTTGATAAAGAATCTCTGAGTCTCCTATATCCTCTCTGTTTATGGAATAGCGCGAGAAACATTCGAGAGTCATGCGTTTTTTTTTCAGTCAAAACATATATTTTGCTTTAATAAACATTTAACAGAACTATTTCGCTTTGTTGCCAGTCAAACATTGTCGCAATTCTCTTCCTCTTTCCTTAGCTGTCAACTGAGAAGAAAATCAATTCGATGTTGGCACCTGTTTCGCATATCAAATTCTGGAAAGTACTTACCAAAGCTTTCGTGAATTTGAACATCAGACCGATGTTACCTGCCACAGACCATAAGCTTTTTCTATAGAAAGCGCTGCTGTAAAAAATTCCCTAAGCATACAAAAATACACGAAAAACTTCTGGGAAGCGTCAAAAAACTTCACGTCCAATAAAAACAGATAAATTTTTTCGGTTTAAAACTTGACTCTGATTTGACTGATCTTTCTCTCTGCCCAACACAAATTTCTGCTATTTTCTCCTCCGCACCAGCAATCTAAATCGTTCAATTAACGCTCCCCCGCATCAGTTTTTGTAAGGCAGTACTTACAGGAATTTTGATGTTCGCTCGCTGCTGGAATACATGCCACCGATGACGCATTATTAACTGATGATTTTATAACAGTTCTTTAAAAATGCAAGAATCAATCGAAAAAATTTGATCAACATATAAAAGGAAATCAATCATTTTCCCCGGTAAAAATACTTTTTAACATGTTTAAGCGCCTGTATATATCCTGTATACTTATTAAATTATCTAACCTCGAGAAAACTGCAAAAAACTCCAATCTCAGTGAGATGTAATACTTAGATGTTATACCTCATTTAAATATTGAAGTTATCGGTTACTTCCGCTGCAATCGGAGGTCCTATAACTCAGAAAATATTTCATCATAACACACCTTGCAGACACTGTTGTAAACTCAGCAAGTCTTCGAGATTTTGGCTACTTAAAACGCTTTGTGTTTTTTATATCTAGAACCACATCGGTCGTAAACCGAACTTAGATTTTGACTTAAATTTTTGGTCTTACTATTAGCACCACAATGAATGGTAAATAGGTAATAGGCCATGCAGTTTCATTATTTTTATTGCAACATAGATATTTAAATCAAATGTATAGGTATTTCTTTTTTAATCTTGTAGGTAATCATGATAATCCATAATCAAAATATGGAGAAAAAAGTCTCCCTGTATAATTTGCCTTTTATTTATTAAGCTCCAGTCGGCCCGTTAAAACTGCAATCCTTGCAACTTTGAAGGTCTAGCCTAGAGACCCCACTTCTCCGTATAATAGGCGTATGTTGCTGCAGTCATCTTCGTTCCACACAATCAACGACGCTAACCTTGTCTTACGCACGTCAACTTCTGTTAATAATATGAAACTACATAATATTTAATTAATAAAGGTACCCATATATTCAGTGAAGACATATACGACCCAAATTACCGTTCAGTGTGGTCAAATCCCATTATCGGTATATGGGCAAGATGCACTCAAGCTGCTATAATGAATAAAACTTGACTTGAATTTTAGTACATAAAAACAATAATTTTAAAATCGTGCTATTATGAGTCACTGTTCATGTAAGGTAACAACTATGTTGTGAATAACTGCGAGCGCTTCATTCATTCATCATCATCACTATGGCAGCGTCTTCCTTAATCGAGTATTAATATATTTTTTGTGTTAAAAATAAACTATAGAGGAAACCTCGAACCTAAAAGAAAACAACCCTATCAAATAAGCATCTATCTGAACCGCTATGGATATGATAAAAATACAAGTTTCAATAAATTTCTGATCAAAATGCGACTGAATGAACAAATCTTTGCCGTCTAACTCCACAACCTTGAGTCCTTGGAGTTACCATTTCAATGCCACATAAATAAAGTTTTAGTCTAAATAAGTTCTTAGTCTTGCCTGACTAGTTGGATAGCGTATCTTGATGTATTGCGAACGCGGTCAATATAGAGTTGCAATACCTAATGATTAAAACATTGTGTCTACTTGCAAGCTTTCGAAAATTTAATATTATTTTCTTCATCAGACACTACAGTAACATTTTTTCTAGATTCTGTAAGTGTATAATTAAATCCTTTGAACTTCTGATGTGCATTGTAACCGGTGAGTGATATTGTCAAATAATGTTGCACATTTTGTACAAATTCCGCTACCGACTGCCTGAATCCTATAAGGTTGTCTTTAGTAGGATACACTTTTCTAACTATACTTCATATAAGACTTTTCTGATTGGGTGTCAGAATTTTGTTATTTTTATTCCTGAAAACCTGCCCATCATACTCACATCTTTCATAGTTTTCATGCGCTGTAATCATCAAGTAGTGAAATACCTCCTTGGCGCCCTTAAACCCGTAGTTTGTAATATCCTACGCTCCAAGTCAGCTGCTCTAGATATACCCTTTTTAGATGTGGAAATTTGCCAGAAACTATTCTCTCATTCGGAGGGTTCTCTAAGTTGTTTATACTTAAACCTTGAATATCGATTGGATTACCCTTAACTATGCCTAATGCTCTGGTTACTAATAATGCATTTTCCTTCATCCAGGGATAAAACACTCCCAAACCTTCTATATTTTTTGGCACAACTGCTTTTTTCCATGTCACTATAAGCAGACTTCTCCATATAAAGGTCCCTTATAATGATTTGAATTCTTGGTGATAGGTAACATTTTTGGGTAAAATGATTGTAAGCCTGAATTATAGCACATTTAAAAATAAATGTATGATTGAGATTAGGAACCATCTGATTATGATGCAACTTATTCATATACTAATTTCTAGTTATTTAAAATTACCTATGAGCTGGACCAGCATGATTGGAAAAGATTTCAGGAGACTGATTTGTCAATGAATTACTGCTCTAACAATATGCCAAATAAACGAAATCACCCTAAATTACTAACGAATCAGAAAATCCAAAAGGGAGCAGAGTTTATCAGTGATTACTAGAGAACGGATTATAGGCAAAGAAAAAATGCAAAATAGGCGCCTTTATAGGCACATTTTTTGGGATAAAAAGGCTTAAACTTGAACCAAATAGGCAATAAAATAGGCAAATTTTACTACCAAATTTTCAATACATAGAAAAAATGAGTAACACAAATTTACGTTTATATGTGCCTTAAAAATTCCTGCCGATTTCCAAAAATTTATAGCAATTTTCCTAAGATTTTATTTTACATCAAGCACGTTGTTTCATAAATAAAACAATTGAAGGGCTCGGTGCAAAAACCAGTCAACTCCATTTTTCATTATTTGTGGGAAATCAAAAAGAAACTTTCTAAAAATGTTATTTGACAAAGTTTTGATTCGAACAAAATTTACCATTAAATATTGGGACTTATTGGCAGTGATTTAATAATAAACTGAAAGATAAATTTTTCTCAGACACATCAAAAAAAAAATTTTGAAAGTCTTGGATTAAAAAATTAGTAAGAATGGAGTTGACTGGTTTTTGCACCGAGCCCTTCAATTACAAATATTACACTTTACCACTTTGCTACAAGCTCGGATGAAAAATATTGTGTCGCCATCCAAGAATTCAGGATATGGTCGTTTAATCCACGAAGAAATTTTGCTTGATTTAGGTACTCATTTTTATGTATTAAAATTTTATGCCAGCAAATTCTGGTCTACCAGTACCTTCATATTCATTCATGAGAAGTAAGAAAGTAACAGATACATCTGGGATTCATTAAAACCAGATATGTGTAGTAAATGGAAACAATATTAATTTGAGAACTTGAAAAGATATGCCTCAGCCTTCACTACAGGTGTCCGGGTCAGTTATTATTTCTATAAGGGGTTGTAGCTATTGACTTAGGACCTATAATAAATTATCTCAAGTAGGGTAGTAGAATTTTCAAATATTCTTTCAAAGTTAATAATAATTATTAGCATGAAATGTATTTTGAAGTGGATAAATTTAAATTTATTTGAATAGGCAATGTTCCCGCCGTAATTACGATTTATAATGTAATTTAATTTTAAAATATCAGACATTGTTTGTCTGTAGAAATATTTCGTTTATTCAAACTTTCGCGCCGTACCAACGGCAGTTTTGTTCTGAACTCATTGGGCGTTCTACGGGATGAAGGGCGAAATTCGCATTGCGAGACATGACGCTGAAAGAGAAGCATCGAAGCTAGTTGATTTTAAATTTATTTAGTCCTAAGTCAATATTATTGTCATTTCAAGAATAATAAAGTCTTGTGTTCAAGTAAAGTGTCTTTTTGTAGTTTCACATACGGTTTAACAATTATAATACAGTCCACTAAAATTAATACCAGCACCAAATAAGTTTTAAAAACTTATAAATCCTGCATCACGCAACATTGGTCCAGCGAGCCGATGTGAAACGCGAAAATTGTACACCTGTGTACTGCCAGTCCAAGCAACCAAACAAGTGGTGGAAATCTGAACATATAGCGTCAGGACAACACTACAATAATCAGCCTGTCGACTGCACATCAGGAACCAGGAGTACCAGGACGATCAAGCTCCTGCTTTTCTTCACTACTGAACAACCTACGTCAACCTCGTCAATCATCTATTACTACATGGAAATAAAAGGGGTGAGATCCAAACAAATCATATAATTTTCAATATCCTATTAGGATCCCTCCCAAAATATAATAAATATTTCCTTAAATATTCAATTTCTTCCTGATTTTCCCTCAAATTAACTCTATTTAATAATTGAGAATCAATCAGAATAAAGAAATAAAAATAAACATTACTTTACAATAGATAGGTACCTACTTGAAATCATTAGGATTTTTATTATAAGGCCTACCACACTGTTGTTATTAAGTATTTTATTCAATTCAACAATAGGTAATTATACCAAAACTCAAAATTATCATTAAAACGATATTTGAGTTGTTGTTTACTTAATAACTCAACAGTGAATACTTTTATGTAAATGCCTTGGTTTTCCGAAAATAGTACAAATTTTGGAATCAATCAATAATTGACAAAAATATAAATTAGGTAGGTATTTGGTGTTATAATATTAACTTTGAATATTATAATTTTACTCTGTTACTGTTTTCGTATAGTTCAACAAGAGATACCTATATCCTATATACCTGGCTATTTATTTATTAATTATTTATTTATTAAATTATTAAGTAAATTAAATATCTTTAAACAACTATCATAAATATTAGTTTATTAAAGTCCATATAAAAATAAAATATGGAAAACCTTAGAACTTTAATAAAAAAGAGGGAAATAGTAAAAACAAGAAATACTAACTTTAATACGTACTTTATTAATTTTAAAGGTAGATATTCAAAATTACAAAATGATACTACCGCAGCTGAAATAGCAAATAATGAAATAGAAATAGCTAAGTTTAAGAGTGAAATAGAATTAGGTGTTATTGAATTAGAAAATCGTCTTGAAAAATATCAGGAACTTTTTCAGGAATTTGATCAACTGCAAAATGCGATTGAATTTTTATCAAAAGAAGCACACTTAAACACTCAGATCGCAGAACGTGAAAGTTTTGAAAATTTATATTATCCTCTTATAAGTCAAGTCAAAAAATTATTAAATGACTATGACAAAAACAAAACTGATTTAGATAAGGAATCGGTGGCAAATAGTTCACAAAATTCCACACAATCATTTTCAAACTTACAGAGCATACGCTTACCTGTGATCACACTTCCGAAATTTAACGGAAATATGAACTCTTGGCTGGAATTTAAAGACAGTTACATATCTTTAATACATAACAACAATACTATAAGTCCAATCCAAAAGTTCCATTATCTTAGAGCCTCATTAGAGTCAAGCGCAATACAAGTTATATCGTCTCTTGAATTTTCTGCGGACAATTATGAACTAGCTTTTGAGCTAATAAAAACACATTATAATAATATACAAAAAAATACTATGAAATCGTTTTTACAGACTACTGACAGTCATTCACAATGCGTCGTATGTAAAAGGGATCATACCATATATACTTGTCCCGAATTTCTTAAATTATCAACAGAAAATAGATATGAAAGTGCTAAAAAATTAAACGTTTGTTTAAAATGTTTACGAAAAGGTCATTCAACGAAACAATGCAGATCAGCTGCTGGCTGTAAAATTTGTCACTCGAGTTATCATAATTCTTTACTACACTTCAATAAAAATCTTAAGGAAAAGGTTGAAGTTAACGTAGCAAGTACTTCTAATAGTTCCAATGATAATGAACATAATATACCCCCACAAACAACTATGACTGTTGCAACTAGTAACGTGATAGGTTTAAATTCAGTTACTAAGCATAATAATAATTGCCAAACATTATTGTCTACAGCCTGTATAGATATCATTGATAGTAATGGTCACGCTCATACCGTACGCGCACTTCTTGACTGCGGCAGTATGTCCAGTTTTATAGCAGTTGACTTGTACAAACGTCTTAATTTAGATCACGTAGATATAAATTTGACTATTTCGGGTTTAAATAATACAATTTCTAACGTCAACAAAATGTGGCATGTTACTATTAATTCAAGGGCAACCGAATTCAATACAGAACTAGACTGTTTTGTCATTCCGGAAATAACCAATGATTTACCTGGCATGAAGCTTAATACGAATTTAAAAATACCCAGTAATATAAAAATTGCTGATACGACTTATCACACCCCAGGTAAAATTGATCTTTTGATAGGAGGTGAAAAATTCTGGGAATTGTTATCAAATGGGCATATAAATCTCGGTAAAAACATGCCCTCTTTAAGAAATACGAAATTAGGATGGCTGATTGTGGGTCAAATTGCCGGTTATCAACCAGAAACTTCACACTGTCACTTTAGCAAAACTATTGACATCCAAAAACAATTAACCCAATTTTGGGAACTCGAAGAATTTCCTAATGACAAGTTTTTATCTAAAGAAGAACAGTCTTGTGAGAGTTTTTTCGTGGAAACAGTAAAACGCGACGATGACGGTAGATTTGTCGTGTCAATACCTTTAAAAAGAGATGTTTCCGAATTAGGTGATTCATATTACACCGCTAAAAAACGTTTTTTATCATTGGAAAAGAAATTTAAGAATGACGAATTATTAAAATTAAAATATATAGATTTTATGAGAGAATATATTTCTCTAGGACACATGTCCAAAGTAGAAAAAGTCAATTTAGATTCTGTTAATTTCTTCTTACCTCATCATGGTGTCGTAAAGGAAAACAGCGCTACTACAAATCTTAGAGTAGTTTTTGACGGATCAGCTGAAACTACTTCTGGAGTTTCGCTAAATGATATTCAAATGGTAGGTCCTACCATTCAAAGGGATCTTTTGTCTATATTACTACGTTTTCGTATTCACAATTATGTCATTGGTGCAGACATCGAAAAGATGTACCGTCAAGTAAAGATAAAAGAAGATCAACGCTCATTACAGCAGATTATTTGGCGTGAGGATGAATCTAAACCATTGTCAACATTCACCTTGAACACCGTAACATATGGAACAGCATCAGCTTCTTATTTAGCCATACGCTGTCTCTATCAATTATCCTTAGATTATACCACGATTTCACCTGATATAGCTGAAATAATTAAAAATGACTTTTACGTAGATAATTTACTTACGGGAGCTAATAGTATAACGAAAGGAATTGAGATAGTTGATAAGGTTTCGGAAATATTATCAAAGTCAAAGTTTCCACTGCGCCAGTGGATTTCTAATAATCCCAGTATTATTGAAAATAAATTAGATCCCAATGATAGTAATTCTGTTTTAAATTTAGACACTGAAAACAATATAAAAACTCTCGGTCTCTTTTGGAGCAGTACTTCGGACAGTTTATGTTTTAAAGTAGAAATAAAAACGAATGAACGCATAACCAAACGTTCTATTCTTTCAAACCTGTCTAAGGTCTTTGATCCAATGGGATTACTCGGTGCTTGTACCATAACTGCCAAAATTATAATGCAGCAGTTGTGGCAAGCAAACTTGTCCTGGGATGAAGATATTCCTGAGAGTTTGAGACTTAAATGGATAGATTACTATCATGGTTTATCATGTTTAAATGGGGTAATTATTCCCAGACAAATAGTATGTGTAGATTTCATTTCGGTAGAGTTACACATTTTTACAGATGCATCACAAAGTGCATTTGGTGCTTCTGCATATTTAGTGTCAAAGGACAAAATGGGTAATAGATTTTGTCATCTCGTTTGTTCAAAGACAAAGGTAGCGCCTATAAAAACTCAGACAATACCCAGATTGGAACTCTGTGGCTCCTTAATTGGTGCGAAATTGGGTAATAAAATAAAGAATTCTCTAAATTTACCGATAGAAAATGAATTCTATTGGTGTGACTCCACCATTGTGTTGGGATGGATTTCTACCAGTCCAAATTTGCTACAGACTTTCGTTGGCAATAGAATCTCGCAGATTCAAAATTTAACAAATCCAAATAATTGGAGATATGTGCCTGGTATCCTAAACCCGGCAGATATTCTTAGTAGAGGAGCAACTCCTCAAGAGTTGTTAGACTCCAAAATTTGGTGGCATGGCCCATCATTTCTACTTGAAGATTCCTCAAAATGGCCTATTTTTCCTAAGACAGAATCTAATATAGTACCTGAATTAAAAAGAACAGTTCTTGTAGCAAAGAATGTCAACAATCCTTTTAATATGGAAAACTATTCGAATTATAATAAATTAATACGAGTTGTAGCTTATTGTCTTAGATTTTCAAATAATACCAAGAAAACGAAATCCACGTTCTTTAGTGGTGTATTAAAATTCAGTGAATTAAAGAATGCGTTAAATACTTTGATCAGAATTTCACAAAATGAATCGTTTTCTACAGAACTTAATGATCTTAGACATAACAAAAATATCACTAAGGGTAATTTGTCTAGACTAAGTCCATTTATTGACAGCGAAAATATCATGCGTGTTGGCGGAAGACTTGGATATTCAGATTTACCATATAATAAAAAACATCCTATTTTACTGAATGGAAGCCATTACCTATCAAAACTAATTGTTGAACATTATCATGTATTAACTTTACATTCGGGGCCTCAAATGCTTCTTTTCACAGTTAGGGAAAGATTTTGGATAACTTCTGGGCGTAATTTGGCTCGAAGGATAGTTCATAAATGTATCAAATGTTTCAAAGCCAATCCCAAAGTTGATCATCCATTAATGGGAAATTTACCCACAGAGCGCCTGAATCCAGCTCCCCCTTTTTATGTAACGGGTGTGGATTATGCTGGATATTTTAAAATAAAAGATAGGAAAGGTCGTGGATGTAGGGTGAGCAAATGCTATGTGAGTCTGTTTGTGTGTTTCTGTACCAAAGCTGTACACCTGGAAATTGTTTCCGATTTAACTTCAGAGTCATTTATTGCTGCCTTACGTCGTTTTACTGCCAGACGAGGTAAGCCTTGTAAAATTTTCTCGGACAACGCCACAAATTTCATCGGAGCAAATGCAGAGCTTCGTGAGCTAAGTCAATTCTTGATTGATAACGAAAATAAAATTACTGAGTATTCTGAGAATGAAGGCATCTCGTGGTGTTTTATTCCTCCTGCTTCACCACACCAAGGTGGATTGTGGGAAGCCGGTGTGAAAAGTATGAAATATCATCTCAAGCGTGTAGCTGCTAATGCACTTTTAACTTTTGAAGAGTTCTATACTTTAATTACTCAAATAGAGTCCACTCTCAATTCGAGACCTATTTCCCAAATTTCCTCCGATCCTCAGGATCTCACTCCGTTGACGCCAGCTCATTTTTTAATTGGGCGTCCCTACACATCTATAGTTGACCCAGATCTGCATCACGTTCCTGAGTCAAGACTTTCGCATTACCAGCATATTCAAAAACTACACCAGCATTTTTGGAGCAGGTGGTCCAAGGAGTATGTTAGCGAGTTGCAGACCCGTACCAAATGGAAGGAATCTCTGTCTTCAATAAGTGTCCATGACATGGTTTTAATAAAGGATGATGACCTACCTCCTTGTAAATGGCGTGTTGGTAGGATCACCGAAGTTCACCCCGGAAAGGATGGTATTGTGCGAGTGGTCACGATGAAAACTAGTGCCGGGTTGTTAAAAAGATGTGTTATGAAAATATGCAAACTTCCATTAAACTGACTATGTATTTTATGTATTTTATATTTATACGTATGTATAAAACACATGTATTTTGTGACTATTACTAGGTATGACTTTATGTTGTAAGCTAGAATCTTCCAAAGGGGGGAGGATGTTCCCGCCGTAATTACGATTTATAATGTAATTTAATTTTAAAATATCAGACATTGTTTGTCTGTAGAAATATTTCGTTTATTCAAACTTTCGCGCCGTACCAACGGCAGTTTTGTTCTGAACTCATTGGGCGTTCTACGGGATGAAGGGCGAAATTCGCATTGCGAGACATGACGCTGAAAGAGAAGCATCGAAGCTAGTTGATTTTAAATTTATTTAGTCCTAAGTCAATATTATTGTCATTTCAAGAATAATAAAGTCTTGTGTTCAAGTAAAGTGTCTTTTTGTAGTTTCACATACGGTTTAACAATTATAATACAGTCCACTAAAATTAATACCAGCACCAAATAAGTTTTAAAAACTTATAAATCCTGCATCACGCAACAGGCAAGAATAAGCATTTTTTGTGAAAATAAGCACCAGATACTCAAATAGGCAAAAAAGGCACAGATAGGCACTTTGCCTATAATTCGTTCTCTAGTGATTACGTTGCATATCAATAATTATGTTTCTGCAACCTGGCATTAGCATGTCGATTAACTAATGACAATAATATAAAATTGTTTTATGTTTAAGCAATGAAATCATTAGCAAACATAACAACCATTCCCAAAATCTCATCTTTCGCAGAAATGTTCACTTGGAAAGGAAAACTGTAACAGTTTTTGGTTCAAGGAGTTCCTAATTATTCTTACCTGTCAAAAACTCCATCTAATCGCTTGAATAGTTTTTGAGATATCTAAGTTTGAATACTTTCATTCTAATTCTGTTATTTTTACATAAATTTGGACAGGTGTAAATCAATTGAATCTTATGTATCTTCTAAAAAACTTTTGTAGTTTATATCGCTTGTGGAAGGCTTAATCAAACAAATCGCTAATTGAAACCACGTTAATTGAACAGCGTAAAGAAGTGCGTCTCCGCTCTGTGGGTGACATTATTTAATTTCCACGTAACCAGTAATCCTTTTGTCTCGCTTACACACTTGCATGACATGCGTGACAGGGACGACTCGGGATGTAAAGCCCTTCCCCTTACATCTCTTAACATAAAAATAAAATTCAAAATTCAAACATACAAAAATTTGTTGATCTTTTTTGAGCCGTTTTAGAGAAGAGTACTAACTTACTTCAAAAAGACCGGTTTTGAAGGTTTTTTGGAGTCTATATTGGTTCTCTATCAATTCAACGAAAACCGTTTATTTCGACTCTGAACTATTATGGAATCCAAGGGACCTCAAAATTCAAAACTTGTTGAATCCGTTGAAAACTCAAATTAGAATGTTGGCAGGATCATGGTATCTGCTCTATACTATTACATATAGCGTATATGATGGTCACCACTTGCTGCTTCCCAGTCTGACCTAAAGGGGTTAAAATGGTACCAAATGAAAAATAAATTAATTCTGCGTATCATATTTTGAACTATTTTGAGTATTGATTATAAACAGAGTAGCGGAGCATAATAATTGTTGCTTTATCTCTTATATTATTATTATTATTTCTGGCTGTTCTTTTATTTTAAAGTAGATGTAACTAAATGGAACCTTCACTATCTTAGAAGGTACGACAAGATTTTGTCCATTCGAATTGGAATGGTACAATTGTTTTACTAGTTTGGAATTTTGAACAATCGAATTTTCTGCTCCTAAGAAATTATCATGAATACTGATATGATTTTTAAAATTCATTACCACAAAAAATTACTTATTAATTAGAAGATATTGTTTCACCATTTCCATCAGTTGGACCTTGGACAAAAAGTGGTTTACTTCATTAGATTTTCGGGTCATTATTTACATCCGCGGCTCCTTAAGTTTCACTATGGCATCTATACAGGGTGAGTTTTTTTCAATGTTTAGTACAGGGATCTCGTAAACTACTGCAGTTAGAGGAACGGTTAAATGGGGAAAGAAGTGCAGTTTTATGAGCTTAATTCGAAACAGCTTTTGTTTTTTCGAAAATCTCCATGGCTTCCTAGATATTTAACATAAAGTAAATTCCGCGAATTTCTTTACACCGAGATAGCAGTCTTATTATTGGGATTAGAGAAAAATCGTAAAAGAAAACCTTTTAGACGATTTTATAGACAATAAAACGGCGTTACAATTTTTTTTATTTGTTGTGTCATTTTCGAGCTATGACGTAAACTTGTGTTTTTTTAAATGTAAGTCATAGTTGGCTATGACATCATTCGATATGTCTTTTTTTTCTAAATACAACGATATAAAACTCGATATCGTTTTTTCGGGAAATAAAAAAGTTAGGACGGTTTTTAATTTTATTTCATCAACTTAACTAGGCGGCCATGTAAGCATAAACTGATAGACCTCAGTTGAATTTGAAATTATACATAGATAATTTTGCAGAATAATTTGTAATCCTCTATGCAAACAATTATACTTAATTAACTACAAATTTTCTAATAGCCATCTAGTAACTCTAGAAAATATTATGAAACATTTGAATATAAAAGCTAAAAAGCTATAAAAGTAGGTAATATCACGTAACAATGAAAATGAGGGAATAAATCAACTGGAAGTTACAAATGTTTAAAATGGCCACCAATATTTTGAATGCATAGATTGCATTCTAGTAACTAACTGTCAAATTTAATAATTTCACTGTTTCTGTTACTGTTGCTAAGCAACCGTCACATTTTGATATGAATATTTAGTCTACAGTTCTACAGCGTAGGTAGGTATTGTTACAAGATTTTTGAAAGATTAGAATTAAATTAATATTTTTTTTTTAAGTTCTCGAAAACTAGCTATCCCGTTTATTTTTTATTTTTTATTAATTTAATTCTAATCTTTCAAAAATCTTGTAGCAATACCTACATACGCTGTAGAACTGTAGACTAAATATTCATATCAAAATATGACGGTTGCTTAGCAACAGTAACAGAAACAGTGAAACTTTTAAATTTGACAGTTAGTTACTAGAATGCAATCTATGCATTCAAAATATTGGTGGTCATTTGTAACATTTGTAACTTCCAGTTGATTTATTCCCTCATTACAAATTATTGTGCAAAATTATCTATGTATAATTTCAAATTCAACTGAGGTCTATCAGTTTATGCTTACATGGCCGCCTAGTTAAGTTGATGAAATAAAATTAAAAACCGTCCTAACTTTTTTATTTCCCAAAAAAACGATATCGAGTTTTACATCGTTGTATTTAGAAAAAAAAGACATATCGAATGATGTCATAGCCAACTATGACTTACATTTAAAAAAACACAAGTTTACGTCATAGCTCGAATATGACACAACAAATAAAAAAAATTGTAACGCCGTTTTATTGTCTATGAAATCGTCTAAAAGGTTTTCCTTTACGATTTTTCTCTAATCCCAATAATAAGACTGCTATCTCGGTGTAAAGAAATTCGCGGAATTTACTTTATGTTGAATATCTAGGAAGCCATGGAGATTTTCAAAAAAACAAAAGCTGTTTCGAATTAAGCTCATAAAACTGCACTTCTTTCCCCATTTAACCGTTCCTCTAACTGCAGTAGTTAACGAGATCCCTGTACTAAACATTGAAAAAAACTCACCCTGTATAGGGGTGGAGAACATACCTGTACTAACACCAGGAAATTAATCATTTACTTTACAAATGAAAAGGAAAGCCACAAAACGGCCTAAAAAACGGTTTTGAGAGTACGGAGAGAGTGCGGTACTGACAAGAGGCGGCGAGTGGATACCGCGAATTACGGAAGTACCCACTTCAAGCGCTTGGAAGCGTGCAGTACCGCACTGACACTATATCCGCTTTCACATATCGTCTCCAGTCCACAGGGATTGATGCAATGATTTTTGGAATATAAATGCAAAATTCAAAATAAAAACTGTGCTGTTGTTAATCTTGAAGATATTCCTTGCCCTGAAAGTGAAAAAAAAAATAGAAATTCAACCGTAGTGCCAAAGAGGCCTTAGTTGTGACCTTAATATTAGTTTTCAATGGCTGTTGTTAGTTTCTTACCCACCCAGCACCCCTATTTCGCTCCTCGGTCCCGAAAAAATTGATGAAACTTAGGAGCCGCGGATGTAAATAATTACCGATTTTCGTAGTATTTATCAATAAGTTACTATATGGATGAATAATCCAAAGATAAAACTGCTTTTATTACCTCTGACAGTACTTATCAATTTAAACGTGTACAATTTGGCCTCTGTGATAACCCCGCTGTTTTCCAAAGACTTATAAATATAATTTTGAAAATTTTTTGATATTCTGTAGCTTTAGCTTATAGAATTATTCCCTCTGTTTCTATCGAAGAAGGAATGACGACATATTTGCGTGAAGTGTTATGTTTGTTAAGAAAATATAATGTAAGGTTTTAGTGCAGGTGATTATTATGTTGTAGTTTTTTTAATTTTCCGGTACCTAAAGACGTGAAATCTTTATGAAGCTTCATTGGTTTAGCAAAGCTTCTATCGGAGATTTATAAAATCTTTTGCGATAATAAGGAAAACCTTTAACTCACCTCCTAAAAAAGGATTCAAAATTTGAGTGGACCATGCAGTGATCGTAACGAAGCTTTTAATTGCGTTAAACGAATATTAAAATAAACCTATTTTAGCGATTTATAATCCGGAAGCCAGAACCGGATTACACACAGATGCTCGTATAAGCAAGATGATGGTCATTTACATCCTGTTAGGTTTTTTTTAGCAGGAAAACGACACTTGAAGATGGCTGTATTATAGTTTGTTCCGTTGGAAGATTTCTAGTGAATTATGTTTTGTTACTCGGGTTCACAGTTTTTAAAAACAATTTATTCACAATTATTTTATTTGCAAACTGATACAACTCCGAGGAAGTTATTGTAACTTACTGACTAACGTAACGAGCAGCAAGACGGCTACAAACTAACTTAATCAAATCTTCAAAGGTTCTAATATATATACTAACATTTATCGTTTCTGGAAGTTTAAGGGTTGAATATTTGATAACCTCAGGAATCTAAACAATACAACATAAAATGATATCTTAAGAATATTAATGAACACCTGGTGATTCCTGGGGTTGAAACAGAGAGTCCTTTGTTTGTAAAATAGCATTACACATAGTCTTATGCCTATAAATGGCTACTTACATACGTCATGACACCTCCCCCCTGAAGATAAAACTTCGGGTTTTAAGGAGAAGTTTTAGAAATTTAAATTTTCTAATTCTACCTGTGGCTTAATTTTTCTATTCTTAAGTCTAGGGTAACATTTGATGAATGCTAAATATGTTATTGAAATAAACAGAAGAATATATAATAAAATTGTCCATACACTAATATAATGAATTGGTATATTTTTATTAACGTTATACCGATTTTTCAGGTTTTCTAATTCACCAACTAATTGTTTAGTTTCGTCCAGATGTATTGAATTTATCTTCACTTCTGGTATTCTACTGATGTCTTCTGTTTTTCGTACAAATTGAGTTTCCAACTTGGGAATGTGGATGATTTGTTCAGGCGTCGTTGCGTCCTGGAAGGTGCGAAGAATCGTCGTATTTACTCTCGCTATGCAATCTTTGGGAACTGTTATTATGTAGCTTCCTTGAAGATTTTGCACGGTTTCTTGATTTGGGCAGGAATGCCGGAGTAGATTTTCTTTTGGCGAGATAACAATCCATTGGTTGCTCGATATCTTCTCGACTTTCATTGAGTTAATTTTGATATTTTCGCTTCGGCACTTGTCGAATGGCTTGCTAATTTCTATTAGTTGTATTTCGCAGCTCGCTTCTTCTTTTGCGTTGAATAATTCAGGTACGTGACACAAGAATACATCGTCTGGTAGTTCCATGCATTTCTTTTCCATGAATCCAAAGTACTGATCGTTCATTATTAGGTAGGGATGTTGAGGAGTTATGATGTGGAAAGTTTCTTCGTTGTCGAAGGAGATGGGAAAGGAGTATAAATGATAATAAGAGTAGTCCGATTTCTCTATTAATGGCAAATCTAATATGAATATTATTTGAAAATCTTTCCTGACTGCCTTAACTTCAAGAATCAGTTCATTTTTATAAATCTCCTTTTCAAATACTAGAGATGAACTCTCAACATTTTTCATAGCTTTTAAAATTTCGTTTTCTAATAGTTTTGGTTCTATTATCGAATGGTGGAACACATTAGTTTTTGCAAAAGTTAGAGCATTTTCTGTCGTTAAAAACATCTGATTAACTGTTGTAACCAGCAAGTTGAGTTGTACAAACATGTCAGTTATAAACGTTATATTTTCGGCATTCGCTAATTTATTTTGATTTGCTACTATCATGGATTTCAAGTAATTTGCATAATTCCTTAATTTTTTCTGATTATTAGCCATACTCGAAATCGTGTTATTAAACAGTTCGATTGCTCTTATCGAAACAGACGTTTGCTTTTTTATTAGTTGCAAATTATTATCTGTCCTTTCATTTAAGTTTTCAAGAGCTAATTGTATTTTTTCACCATCTTCTGAATCTAGGTTACCTGTGATAGATTTGAATATACTACCTAGTCCGTTGATTAAACCTCTTTTGTTCCTGGTATTTTTAGTTGGGAATAACCTACTTCTAGTTTTATCTAAATTTTTAAGATTAAATTCTAATACGTTAAAATAATTTAGGAAATGAGTTCGGTATTCTGGAGTAAATGTTTTATTTAATTTAACGAAAGTCTCTTGTAGCTGTTCAGCCTCTTTTTCTAAATTTTCTAGGTCATGTATGTGAATAAAGGTCCATTGGTCGTTAACATGTTTTGCGTTGCCAATCTTTTTGGGAAGAAGACCTGGGTTTTCGGTAATTTTATTGATGTAGTCATTATCACTTTTTATTGATTTTGTCCAGAAGACTCTGAAACAAATCGTAAATTGTCAGCGTGTACTGTCTCAGTCTCGTCAGTGTCTGTTTTCTTAATTTTAAATTTGTTATGTTCTAGTTCTTCTAAAATGAAGTAAGGTCCGGTGTATAATTTTGATGATTTTTTCTTTCTGGGAGAATTATCCTTTTTCAAAACCTTGTCGCCTACTTTAAATGGGTTTTTAGTTTTTTCATTAATTTTTTCGATAGTTTTTCTTTTGTCATCAGTTAATTTATTTAAGACATTTCTATAAATATATTCGAGTTTCGATTTATGCAAAGAATTGTAGCGGTCAAACGCGTATCTTTGAAATTGTAGCGATAGCGGATCTATAGTACTCGTGGGTCCAAAGCACAATTCGAATGGCGAGAAATTGGTACTAGAATGTATGCTACTGTTATAAGCGATTAAACAATAAGGTATAAGTTTAGATGGACTTTCTGTAGGAAATTTATTTTTTAACAATCGATAGTGTTCGGTAAGGGTAGAATGAAATCGTTCTACTGGAGAATTTGATCTAGGATGTTGGGGACTAGTAAAATGTAATTTTATATCATGAAGTCTCAAAAGTCCTATCAGTGTATCGTTTTTAAATTCAGTTCCTAAGTCGCTTGTTATCATCGTGGGACATCCGTAGTGTTGAAAATAATGAACTAGTGAATCTGCAATTTCTAATTGAGTTTTGGTTTTCAGATGATATGCTTGAGCTAATTTAGTAAACGTGTCGATAATTGTTAGAAAATTATTATTATCAATTGTAAATGTATCTATATGTACATGCTCGAAAGGCTTACTAGGAGTTTCTGTTAATTCTAATGGAATACAAGGTGGGTTGCGATCATATTTATTTTCTTTGCAAATTTCGCATTCATTGATAAATTTTGTTATAGATTCTTTCATACTAGGCCAATAATAATATTGTTTTAATTTATTATAAGTTTCTGTAATACCTCTATGATTTGTTTTGCCTTCATGATACATTCGCAAGATCGTTTGTCTTTCATCTTCGTCTTCCGCGTCTTCGACTAATTTGGTGCATTTAATAAATTTTGGGGAATGTTCTTTGTTAAAGATTTTGCAGGTTAATTTGCTCATCTGTTTATATAATTCGTCATTTGGAAAATAGAAATAGTTATTAATATTTGGGACACATAATTCTGTTAGAATTTTACTCAAGTCCTTGTCATCGACTTTACTGGGTAAGTCAACATTAAAAATTGTATTATTACCAAATTTTTTCATGGGAAAGGCTCTGATATTCTTTAGCGTTTTCACAAGTCTAAACCGGATTTGTCGCGGTTTGTTATTAATAATATCGTCCATTATTTGAATACCTGGGGCTGACGTAAAATCTTCGTCTGAGTGAATCGTGTCTTGTATGTCGTAGTCTCTCTCATAAACGTCGTTAACAAATTGGTCTAAGTCGAAATCTTTTAATCGTTCTTCGTCTACATTTATTTCATAATCTGGTTCAGCTAATATAGATGCTAGGTCTATATCGTCGAAAGGATGAATTTCGATTCTAGAAAGACTGTCGGCATTTGAGTTCGCGGTTCCCTTTTTGTAGCAAATTTCGTAGTCATATTCTTCGAGTTTTAATCTCCATCTTAATAATTTTGAATTGGGTTCTTTAAACGAGAATAGCCATTGTAAGGGTTTATGATCAGAATAAATTTTAAATCGCCTACCGAAAAGGTAAGGTCTGAACGTTTTCACAGCAAACATTACGGCTAACATTTCTTTATGCACGGTAGAATATTTTATTTCGGTTTCATTTAATGTTCTACTAGCATAATAAATTGGTTTATCTTTTCCTACTTCACCTTGACTCAAAATTGCTCCAATCGCAAAATTTGATGCGTCCGTCGTGACAATAAATGGTTTATTAAAATCAGGACCTTGTAAAATTGGAGGGTTCATTAAAATATTTTTACACGTTTCAAAAGATTCAATAAATTCATTGTCGTGAACTATTTTCGCATTCTTCTTTAAACATTTTGTCAGAGGTTTAGTAATTTTCGCAAAATTTTCTATAAATTTTCTATAATATCCTATGAGGCCTAAAAATGATTTTATTTCTTTTTGAGTTTTGGGAATTGGGAATTTTTGAATAGCAGCTATCTTATCAGGGTTTGGCTTTATGCCTTCGGGCGTTACTATGTGACCTAAAAATGCGGCTTCCTTTTTCAAGAACTCGCTTTTGTCTAATTGTATTTTGAGTCTAAATTCTCTGAGTCTATTAAATACCTTTTTAAGTCGTACCATGTGTTCTTGTAGAGAGGTGGAATAAATTATTATGTCGTCCATGTAAACTAGACAAATATTATTTTGCAAATCTCTTAGTACATTATCCATCATTCTTTGGAAAGTACTAGGAGCGTTTTTCAATCCGAAAGGCATTCGAACGTATTCGTAATGTCCATTTTCGGTAGAGAAGGCTGTTTTCTCTATGTCTTCGGGACACATTTCAATTTGATGGAAACCTGATGCTAAATCTAAAGTTGTGAAATAATTACATCGGCCTAATTTGTCTAAAATATCTGTAATATTTGGAATAGGGTATTTATCGTCTACGGTTTGTTCATTTAATTTCCGGTAATCGATTACAATGCGCCATTTTTGTTTTCCACTAGCGTCTGGTTTTTTCGAGACTACCCACAAAGGCGAGGCCCATGGGGAAGTGCTGGGTCTTATTATTCCTTGATTTAACATTTTTTCAATTTGTTTATTTACTTCCTCTCTATGAATATGAGGGTACCTATAAATTTTATTAAAAATCGGGGTTTCGTTTTTTAATCTTAATTTATGCTTAACAGCATTCGTCGCAGTTAGGGGTAAATCGTCATGGTGAAATATATCTATATATTCACTGCATAACGTGTAAATTTCTTTTGACTCTTCTTCGTTTAAATGTTCAAGTCTCAATTGACTTAGTATTTCATTTTTCATTTTTTTATCCATAATTTTCTTATTAAAATCTGGCTTTGCAATTTCGAAGTCTAAGTCGACACTCATAGGTTCGCTTAGCTCGAATAATTGTTCCTCTAAGCTATTGTTGTATACATGAACAGTAGCAAAGGAATTATGTATTTTTACCAGCGAATCTGGAATTTCGATTTCATTTTTTGAATAATTATTTATTATTCCAATACCATTTGGTTGGTTAACTGGAATTTTTATGGTTTCCTTAGACATAGGTCTTAACTTTCGTTTAAAAATAGGATCATTGTCCGTGAACATTTTATAAGTTTTATCAAATAATTTCAAAATGTTATTTTTAAAATCTACCTTTGCGTTTAACTTACTCAATAAATCTAAACCTATTAATCCTACATACTTAGGGTTGAAATTAAAAATATAAAATTTATGTTTAATATTAGAGATGGAAGGTAATGGTATTTCTACACACCACTCGTGCCTTGATTTATTATGAGCTGTGCGGATTTCAAAAGGTTCCTTTATTAAGTATTTTCTAAAATTATTTGCTATTTCTTTATTAATTAGACACCTAGAGCTACCTGTATCTACTAAAATTTTGCCTGGTATTTCGGGAATCCTAATATATGGTAATTTTACATTTAGAGAATTAATTTCGATTACTTCACGTCTTTTGACGGGTGATCGTTTGGAAAATTTTGTCCTTCGAATTCCGGGTAACTACTTGTTGAAGGGTTTTCGTTTCCTACTTCGTTATTGAAAAGTTCCTCGACGGAATAGTGAGGTGAACTTTTGGTTACATTTTTAAAGAAATTTCGGGTTTGCTGGGTTCCCTGCCTTGTCATTCTCGAGTTGGAATCTACCTCCATTGGGGTAGGTTTGAAATTGTTAGGACTTTGGTCGTTGTTGGTCCTTGCTTGAAAGGCATTTGGATTTTTATTTTGAAAGTTGTGGAAATTCGGTCTTGAATTATTTTGGTTGGAGAAAGTAGGGACTTGATAATTTCGGAACTGCGGGGGATTGAAGTTCCTAAAATGATTAGAATTTTGGAAATTATGTGGACGTTGTATTGATGGGTTTTGATTCCTCGGACCGGAGAAAACTTTATTAAATTTATTAGAATTGGAATTTTGAAGTGAAGTTGGTTTATTATTGAAAATAGTTTGTTCCCTATACTCATAGTTTTCCTCTTCGATAATGAATTTCAAAGCGGTCTCTATATCCGCGGGAGATTTAGATCGAACTATGGGTCCTAGAGGTTTTCTAAGTCCTCCTAGAAATGCTTTTAAGGTAAGAGCTCTATAAGTTTGCATTTTTACCTGTCTAATATTTACATTTTGCTCAGTACAGATTAAATTTGAAACTAATAATTGTTCGATGCATCTACATCGGTTGCTGAAGTCTAACGCCTTTTCACTGTTGCGTTGTTTCAAGAGCAATAAATCTGCTAATAGGCTAGATTCGTCTCTAATATCTGCGAAATTGGTTATCAAGGAATTTCTTAATTCTTGCCAGGTCGTAAAATTTCCCGTATTTATTATAACTTGTGCTGTGTCATGCAACTTGCTAATTATAAAGTTAATCAGAAATAAATTTAAAAAATTATTAGGTTCATTAGCCCTATAAAATTGATTCATAACTAAATCACAACTTTTCAAGAATCCGGCCAATTCTGCAGGATTTCCTGAGAAGTCTGGGATAGATTTAAGATAGAATTCATGAAATTGTGGCTGTGCCATTTTGGAAAGATTCTGCTTTTTATCTTTTAATTTTTTATTACTTATTTGAATATTTTGAATTCGTTCAGTTAAATCGTCAATTTTAAAATCAGACATACACTAATTATCAAATATAAAAAAATAATATAAAGGATAGAAAGGAATGAACTTACAGTTTGATGATGATGATGAGAGCGATTCTCATGTCGATCCAGAATTCACCGTTGAACGATTAGTTTTCACTCGATGGAAAAACCTTCTGGATCCTACTGACTGCGCCAATTATGTTTTGTTACTCGGGTTCACAGTTTTTAAAAACAATTTATTCACAATTATTTTATTTGCAAACTGATACAACTCCGAGGAAGTTATTGTAACTTACTGACTAACGTAACGAGCAGCAAGACGGCTACAAACTAACTTAATCAAATCTTCAAAGGTTCTAATATATATACTAACATTTATCGTTTCTGGAAGTTTAAGGGTTGAATATTTGATAACCTCAGGAATCTAAACAATACAACATAAAATGATATCTTAAGAATATTAATGAACACCTGGTGATTCCTGGGGTTGAAACAGAGAGTCCTTTGTTTGTAAAATAGCATTACACATAGTCTTATGCCTATAAATGGCTACTTACATACGTCATGACAAGTGTATCTCATAGGTTTTACCATTTTACTATTACCGATTATAAAAGCTTAATAAAGTTATTGGAAGGAAAAAGACTCTTGAATCCCCGGATATGTCGTTGGTTTAGACTTTCGACTTTCTGAATTTACGTATACGATAGAATATCACACAGCAGCAGCTAACACTGTTGCCGATTCTCTAATTAGTACCTAGGTATCCCGTGGAAAACAAAACCGAAGTTGACATCGAATGTTATCCATTTTACATTACAAAATTTTTCTAAGCCGACTAGTGTAAGAAACAAGAAAACAAACGAGAAACATTCAACGGGAACAATTTATTACGACAGTATAACAGTAAAGAAAGACACAAGAGGTTTCGGGAGCTGCAACTTACCTACTCTCTATGAGCTCTGAAGATCAAGTTACAATCCTTTGGTTATTCATTCATAAAATATTACATTGTACAATAGATGTGTGAGCGTGATCTAAAAATAGTCGCGAGTCAGTCGTATATCCGGGAGCAGTGACCTCTGCTAGTTAAACCTGGGAAGAACCGGCGGTGTAAGGAGACATGGTCGCCGTGCCATCCTAATAAATGTCCCATAAATATTCCTCACACTAGATCCCAGAATTTTCGTGGTTAACTTTTGTTTTCTTAAGGCCGTCATATTGGTTTTTCGTGTCATTGATTTGATTTTCATTGATTTTCTTGATACCGAATGACATGAAAAAACAAAAAAACGGCAGCTATTAGGAAAAGAAAAGTTGACCTGGGATCTAGTCGGATTGAAAAATTTTTTGTAACGGTAAATGGATAGCTTTTGATTACTTATATCTACACTTACGATAAATCATTATGTTATTTTCAACAATAATAAAGATTTGCCAAAAATAAGAAAACTAGATTTTTCAGTTTTTTTCACCATATTTCAGCAACTACTGAAGCTGTCTAAAATTTTGTTTCAGCAGATCCTTATTAAGCATAAAATTGTAAAACTTTTTTCTAATTTAACCGACTCTGTATCGTCTATAGGGAGATTATCCCAATGGTGAGCTTGTTGAAAGTGACCACCCTGTACCTATATGAATGTGGTCCCCGCTACAAGAGGTTTCTGATTTCAAGTAATATAAAAAAAACATTTTTTTTTAAACCAGGATCATCAAAATCGGTGCTGTTTCTGTGGACTTCCAACTATACACCGTGTTTTATATTAAGTCGACACTATTGCTAACTTCGTTATTATTTAACCTAGAAAGTCGGTTAAATTAGCAAACTAGTAGTATTTTTTCTCCTGAATAAAATGGCGGAAACAGAAAAACAATTGAACATCGCGTTTTCGAGATATTTTAAAAAATGTAACTTTTTTGATGGAACACCCTATATATTTTTGGATGGATCGGTTGCAAATTTTTTTTTTAAGGAAAAAGTCTCTATGCACTATGATCCTAAAATAATAAATTCATTAATTATTCATTATTTTATTACTCCCAAAGTAGGCTGCGACAATTATTGTAATTTAGTGTACCTACCTACGTAATGTAAGGTAAAAAAATATATCGTCCTCAATAGTGTATTTTTCAATAAAAAAATACACAAAAAAAGCAGTTGTTATATTGAAAAGGATTTAATTTTAAATAAACAAATTACAGAACTTGTCTGTGTTTTAAATTAAGTCGGCACTATTGCTAACTTCGTTATTATTTGAGCTAGAAAGTCGGTTAAATTAGCAAACTAGTAGTATTTTTTCTCTTGAATAAAACGATGAAAACAGGAAAACAATTGAACATCGCGTTTTCGATATATTTAAAAAAATTAATATTTTTTATGGAACGCCCTGTATATTTTTAGATGGATCGGTTGCAAAATTTTTTTTTAAAGGAAAAAGTCTCTATGCACTATGATCCTAAAATAATAAAATTTTACACACAAACAAGTTCTGTTATTTGTTTATGTAAAATTAAATCCTTTTCAAGGTAACAACTCTTATTTTTAGTGTATTTTTTTATTAAAAAATACACTATTGAGGACGACATAATTTTTTTACCTTACATTACGTAGGTACACTAAATTACAATAATTGTCGCAGCCTACTTTGGGAGTAATAAAATAATAGAATAATTATTGAATTTATTATTTTAGGATCATAGTGTATAAAGACTTTTCCCTTTAAAAAAAAATTTGCAACCGATCCATCTAAAAATATACATGGTATTCCATTAAAGAAATTACATTTTTTTAAATATCTCAAAAACGCGATGTTCAATTGTTTTTCTGCTTTCGCCATTTTATTCAGCGGTAAAAATACTACTAGTTTGCTAATTTAACCGACTTTCTAGGTTAAATAATAACGAAGTTAGTAATAGTGCCGACTTAATATAAAACACGGTGTATTGCCTGTTTTTCGTACCTATTCATTAACGCTACTAAATTCAAAGATACGACAACTAAGGAGAAAAAATTTTCAAATTTTATCAAAAAATTAATTTGTGTTAATTTCTATTGCGTCGTCGTTTTGCTAGTTTGAAATCGCTTTAAAGCGATTTAAACTTACTATACAGGCTGTTAAAAAATAAGTATCGACTATTTTGAGAGGGTATGTATGGACCAAAATAAGTCAAAAGATCTCAATAAACATTGGTACGAGAATTGACGGTTTCGAAAATAGGGTGGATATTACTCAGACCAACACAGTGTACAACCTCTAAATTGCTATGAATGTGTATTCTATAATACCGAAGTAGCCGACATGCATTTTATGCCGTTGCATTTGGTCGTGCCAATGGCGTTGCTACAGAAGCGCGACGTCTTTATCAAAAAAATGTTCAGACGCATAAGTTAAAATAATTTGAAAATTCCTCCGTATCTTCGAAACCGTCAATTTGCGGACAAATGTTTATTGAGCGTTTTTGACTTCTTTTGGTCCATACTGTACCCTCTCCAAATATTCGATACTTATTTTTTAACACCCTGTATAATATCTCAAGCGCAATTTCATGATAAAACTGAAAATGTATTTCTCGGAAGCTATATCATGAGACCTAGCAAGATGAATCTGTCTTTGAATACTTTTCTAAAATGGTTTCTACATTTGAATCCATACATATTGACATATATTTTCAATAAATAAATTATCTCCGCGCTTGATAAAACCTTCAAATGCACGGATTTGTGTAAACTTTACAGTCAATTATCTCAAAAAGACCTAAAGTTTTCGAACTTTTGTGAGTTCAACTAGAAACGCTGTTGCTTGAGCAGATGTCGAAAAATTCATTACCGTAGCTCAAGCTGTTGCTTTGGATGTTTTCAAAAGCACATATTTCTAATAACTTCTTAGGGGAATAAAATAAAAAAAAAGTTCTGGAATACAAATTTAGGAAGGCAACATCATATATACGAGTACTCTACAAGATAAAGAAACTTCCGCCCGTTTGGTATATACTTTAAAGAAAAAAAAACATCAGAAATAAGCGACATGGAGCGAATATTTTACTCTACTAATAGTAAATATTCAAAGTAGATTCTGAATCAAAAAGCTATAGGTATATGATTAAAAAAAACTCTGTTATGTTTTATTCGGTATCAATTTCAACTATCTAGGAAGAATAGGCAGCAGCAATGTGAAAATTTGTTGTTTCTTATGCATTAACCCTCTATATGGCCACCGGTCTTAAAAGAGGTGAGCCTAATTAAGTAAAGAAAGTTGAGACAGATGCCACTTATTAATTATTATTTATTGCAAGTATTAATTAGTTATATAGACGCAATTATTCACAACGGAGTAAGTTATAGATTTTAAATCTCTGTGTAGGGGTGGGACAAAAAGTATGGATATTAAGGAACGAATATAATTTTTTTTTGTATAAAAACAATGATCTCTTCTGCAGATTCATATCAATTTTTAAAAACTATATAAATATTATACAGGGTGTATCTAAATAACACCGAAAAAAATTAAGGGGTGATTCTGTGATGAAAATAAAGGGCGGTATTTGGTATAAAATTTTTCGAAAAAACTCTCCCCGAAAAAGTTACACCCCTCTGAAAAATAAAAAAAAAAATGGTTTTTATTTTTTATTTTCCCTGTATATTAAGCTAAAGACACGAAAATTGGTAAATATCAATTGCCAATGAAACTACATATTTTGAATTTTTTTCAACCCTGAAGTATGCTTAGAAGGGATTGAAATAGTCAACCCCTGAATATTTTACCTTACAATTTTTTTTAGAATAAAATTTTTCTTTAAAAAAAAACACGGCTGAATAGCTCAGTTAATCTACAAACTTTTTTATCTTCATAAGTTTTTTCTGAAACTTGCGCACTTAAGAGAAAAATAAATAAATGTATTGCAAGCTCATGTTATAAATAGTGTTTTATTGAACAATATAGCCAACCAAAAAATTAGGCAAAAATTCTTACAACTAAAACAATAGTAAACAAAGAATGAAAAAAGAAACTGTCGAAGGTAAACAATACAATAATAATGCTATCAGTATTATTGTTTTTATGAATGTCACTGCAAAGCACAGACCACTAGACCTTAAGACAAAATATCTTCGCGTTAGCTCACCTTTGTGAAAATGCATTTCATTTATTTTTTTTCTCGTAAATGCTTAAGTTTTCGAAACAACTTGTGAAGATAAAAAAGTTTGTAGATTCATTGAGCTATTCAGCCGTGTTTTTTTTAGAAAAAATTTTCAATCTAAAAAAAAATTTTGTATGGTAAAATATCTTAGGGGTTGACTATTTCAATCCCTTCTAAGCATACTTCAGGGTTGAAAAAAATTCAAAATATGAAGTTTCATTGACAATTAATATTTACCAATTTTCGTGTCTTTAGCTTAATATACAGGGATAATAAAAAATAAAAACCATTTTTCTTTAATTCTTCGGAGGGGTGTAACTTTTTCGGGGAGAGTTTTTTCGAAAAATTCTATACCAAATACCCCCCTTAATTTTCATCACAGAATCACCCCTTAATTTTTTTCGGTGTTATTTAGATACACCCTGTATAGAGTAATAATCTATGTTGGCATGCCATCATAAGCCATTGACATATATGGCATATGGCATATGCCAATTTGAAAAAAATTACAAAATCACTTTAGTAATTTTTACCCCAAAAAAATAGATTGAACATTGATATAATAGGTTTCTGAGATATTTGAGTTTGAAAGTTTTGAGACCCCCAAAAATACTGAAGACCGTAACAGTTTGAATTATATGCGGATCGATATAGCTATGAGGGATTGAGGACTTAAGTCCCACTTCGTTGGATGAAAACACAAATACGTTAGACTTCATTTTTCGTATTCGCCAGGACAAAGCGTTTAGTAAACAAATACAAAAACGAAACAACTGATGTGATGTTTTTCGACATCATGTAACTTAACTCCCATTTTTTTTCATAGCCTGATAAGTCAGAGCTGCCCCAAAAAATTTAAAATTATCGAAATGATGTCCCATTAATGCTGAAAAGTATTTTAAATAGGCATAAAAATGCATTTTACTGTTTAAACGTAAATTTAATAATTTCTCAGAAAGCGTGGTTGATGATAAGCATATTATAATTATTATAGGTCCCTATAATATAAGATAATAGTAGTGAAAGCAAGAAGTCTGATTGATGAAATTATATTGGATTGAAATGTATATAATTAAACGAATGTGTCAAAGATATCATTTCCCTCGGAACGTGTTAAATGTATCAAATTATAATCGGGAAGGAGACATAATATAGCTTTGCAAATTGCAGCAAAGAGCGTAAGAGGATATGTCTGTAATGTTTGTATATATAATATAATATATAATAAACATTCAAATATGGTTCAAATATCCTGTTGCCTAATTGCTACAGGAAAAAACCGTTGATTACTGAATGTATTCTACTAAACGGCGTGCATTTATAAATATGTCGCTTAGTTTTAAATCTGAATGTGATAGTTGAATAAGTTCTTGAAACAGGATACTTATGCAAAAATATTGTCCCTAACACGTAATGGCATATTTCTTCTTTCATAGTCTTTCTGAGAAAGGATTATTTAAAACTTATTATTATAACTTTGCTCAAATATACCTAATAATACACAAGATAGATCGTAAAATTGGATACTACCATATAATTATTATGTTTCTATTTGATTTATTATCTACGACGGCGTATTAGTGCCACAGCGCAAATTATTTTTTTTAGTATTTCGACATTTTAAAACTCAAAATTGTGAGTTTAAATCCCAAAATTTTGACTTTCATTCTCAAAATTTTGTGTTTTAAATCTAAAAATTTTGTGTTGTAAATCTCAAAATTTTGAGAATTAAAGTCAAAATTTTGAGATTTAAATTCAAAATTTTGAGTTTTGAAATGTCGAAATATTGGTACTGAAAGCAAACAACCATATTGTACTGTTACTGTATTTCAACAGCGGAATAATCTCTTTGAATCTCGCATGCGTACTTACGAAGTTGGAATACCGCACAGTGTTGCCAGGTTGTACTGATTTTACGATATGTATGGATTTTTACTGAATAAAAAAGATGACCAGATTAATCGGTTCTAAAGCAGATTGATCGGAACCTGATGAGTCAGCTCATTGGCCATATTGTTAGTTTTTTTCCCTGAAATTTCAAGAAAATGAAAAAAAGAAAAATATAAAATATATAGAAAAAAAAGCCCTAGAGGCTAGAGGTTGTAAATTTCAAGGGAGAGAGAACCTAACATCGACCAAAGACCTGACTTATCAGATTCTGGCCAGAATTTAGCTAATACTAAATCACGCAACACAGGACTTCGTTGAGTAACATGCGCATTTAACCTTATTGCTTAACAACAATGGTTGTTTGCTTTTAATACCAATATTTCGACATTTCAAAACTCAAAATTTTGACTTTAATTCTCAAAATTTTGAGATTTAAATTCAAAATTTTGAGTTTTGAAATGTCGAAATATAAAAAAAAAATATTTGCGCTGTGGCACTAATACTCCGTCGTAATTATCAACTGACTGAAACATTGTTTAATTCACTACACATTTAATATGAAATTGCACCTCTTGGACTTTTGAATTTTTTATATATTTTTGGCCGCAATGCAAATCTTTCAATGCCGCTAATCTTCTTTCAAATTTCATGATTTTCATTCAAAAGTTTTCTAACGAAATCTGGGATTGTTGGTATTTTCGCATCTGCAGCAAAGAAATAAATAAAGCACCCAGCAGCAGAGACTTGTAAAAAGCCGCATTATTGACCTATTTTCAACTACAATATACTTCTAATGAAATTCATAATTCAGAGAAAAAATATTTTTATTTTTGGCTTTTTTTCTAATCTACCGGTTTTGGGCTTGGAAATGATAATCTGGACAAAACCAAAAAATTTCACTTTGCTACGGTTCTTAATTTGGTCCACATTCATTTACACATTTGGTCATCTACACATTGTGGTGAATTTTGTTCCTCGCATATTTTAGAAGGAAATAAGTATAGTCGATGACAAGGATATTTGAAAACTTTACTGCTATATTTCATAGACGTGAAGCATTTTTACAAGAGGTGAAACCAGAATGCATAATTATACCTACAGGGTGTTTCATTGGTACCGACAAATGGTAACTGTGGATAAAAGACACCGACATGGTTCTGAAAACCCATGGTTGATGGGTCACATGTAATTAGTAAAATAAATACAACGCCATAACTATAAGGAACCACCCTATATAATTTTTTGAAATTTGGTTAAAAAGTTTCAATTTTCCTGCAAAACGCTTTAAATAGTAGCCGGAAGAAAAATCCAGGTCCGAGACTTACAAAAATTAAAAAATGTTGGTGTTCGTAAAACAACATCCTGTATGTCAGGATTTTCAAAATTCGTTTTGTTATTTTAAATAAGTAAAAAATATTGAATTGAACAATGTACTTTTTGTAGTTCCGCATCTGATTTTACGAGTGGCATTTTGATCTTGAAGTTAGATTTTTTTTCTTAAATCCGTGAAAAAAACAAATTGTTGTAGTCTATTGAAATTTGCGAAGGATGTCTGGTAGTACTCGTGTGTCTCATTAAACTCTTAAAAAAGTTTGAATACAGCTCTTTACCAGAACAAAAAATATTGAGTTTTTTTTTATTTTTCCAACACCTGATGTGTAACAAAACTTGTAATAAGTATTATGTACCATTTAATAATTATTGTAAAAACATACGCATGTAAAAACATACCCACTCGCTAGTTTTGTGCTCCATGTTAATGCACAGTTAAAATATCCATTTACAAAAAGTTAGTCTACTAGGAGTTTTTTGTGTTGGATGTGTCGAAATAGTTATTTTAATTTTGGCTAAACAATGCCAAAAGGTGTAATTAACATTATTTCCAGCTCTTGCTGTATTTTCATTTTGATTAGTGTTGACCATTATTTGATTCCCTCTAAACAATTTTGGTTAATGACCTGTAACTGTACCAGTAAATAGGTGTACAGGGCTGGATAGAGGATGTAAACAATTTTTTTTTTATTTGTTCCGGAATGAAACTGTATTCAAACTTTGTAAGAGTTTAATGAGATAGGGAAGTATTGCCAGACATAATTCGCAAATTTCGATAGACTACAATAATTTATGTCTTTATTCATTAAAAAAATTACATTTTTGAATGTTACGAGTATGAACCGGTTGTATCTAAGCGAAAATCTAACTTCGAGATCCAAATGCCACCCGTAGAATCGGATGCGGAGCTACAAAATGTACATTGTTCAATTCAATATTTTCTACTTACCGTATTACTCCGAATACAAGCAGCACATTTTTTCAGCTACTGAGTGTTCTCAAATTCACATGCGGCTTGTTTTCGAGTCTTGCGGCTTACTTTCGGCACCATAGTAGTATTTCTCTGACTATAGGTAGGTATTTAGTTCGGGATTTTCAGAAAGGAAGTTTATTTAAGTCCATTTTTTGGACCTCTGGTTTTTACCAATTTTTTTAACCAAAAAATAGCAGCCCTTTTATTTATACATATATGTATAGGAATGAACTTTTTGTTCGTTTTTTATAAATTATTTACCTATGTTAGGAAAATTGGCAATTTTTTTAACAAAAAAATAGCAGCCCTTTTATTTATACATATATGTATAGGAATTAACTTTTTTTTTCGTTTTTTATAAATTATTTACCTATGTTAGGAAAATTGATAGGTATTTGAACATCAGGGCTTTTGATTGTATTGTTTATTTTTTACATTGGAATTGTAGGTATAATTATTTCCTATATTACCTTTGGTAGGTAGGTACCTACCTTTTTGCAATTTTCAAGAAAATATGTAAACCAAACCTTTGATTTGTAGGTTATCTGCGGCTTACATTCGAGTACGCTTGGATGCGGTTTGGATTCGAGACCAATAATCATCAAATGAAATTTGTCTTGAAAATCATCTGCGGCTTGTTTTCGGGTGCGGCTTGTATTCGGAACAATACGGTATCTAAAATACCAAAACGAAATGTGAGAATTCTGGAAACAAACATTCCTGGCGAGATTGTGATTCGAACCCAGCCTGTGGGAGTTTCAAAGGATTTTAGTCGTCTGCGTTTTAAACACATTTTTTCTACTCCTAACCTTTAATATGCATATTAAATATGAATCACCAGTGCTTTAATGGCTCTCATTAAGATACAAATTTTCATTAAAGCACTGGTCAAGCTATCCAATGGCAGAGGAGCATTTGCAATCGAATCGGTTCCTTTTCGCTCACAATCGGGTCGGTCCAAACCAACCGAAGTCACAGAGTTGTCATACTCACGACAAAAATTGCCTTGTGATATAAGTTCTGTATTTCTGAAAAAAAATTCTGAACGTTTATTTAATTTAGAACATAAGTAACATTCAAAGAAAATTTATCAAGATTTTATGTTACCTTAATAATTAATTTGATAGGTAGGTATATCGTGTAAAAGATAGGAAGATAAAGTATTATATTATTCGTAGTGCTCCGTGATAGTATTCAAAGCGGCAACGCTGCGACCGTCGCGTTGCGCAGGTAAACAATATAGTAATTATTGGCTGGCAATGTTGTTAAAATTATTATTAATTGATCTCAAAATCAAAGCGTAAAATTCGGAATTCGAACTTCGCATAATAACAATTACGCAGTAGTGAGTATTGCCCTTTAAACTTGATCCTAAAACATGTCTCAGCAGAATAATCTTGGCGACGAAGAGAAAATTTGGTAACATGCGTAAACAAATAGCAACCTATCTTAACCTCAATGATCCGCAATTGTACACGGGTCATTGTTAAAATATATAATTTTTTAATTTTTTCTATGAAATAAAAAAGGGTCGTAGAAAAAATAGTGTATGGAACTCGCAGATAATGGCTATTAATACGCTTTTATGATGGTTAAGACACTCGCCTACGGCTCGTATCTTAACCATCATACTCACGTATTAATAGCCTTCATTATAAGTTCGTTGCATAATATACTAATTACACGTTTTGCTGAAACACATCATTTCTGGATTCAACGAGACCCCACGATCGTTCACTATTTTTTAGTCACACTGCTCCTCTCTCTCTCTCTCTCTCTTGCCCGCCGCGTTAGCGACCCAGGCTCCACGACCCCACGTTCGTTCACTATTTTTTTCTCGCACTGCTCATCTCTCTTTCTTTTTTTTTAACTCTTAACTTTTTTCAATCACTTTTTTTACTTTTTTCATTTTCCCTTTTCATTTAATCTTCTTTCTCCGGCCCCTTCCCCTTTCCCTTTCCCTGCTTTCGATATTATTTATTACAACAACCAGAGCAAAGACAAAAGTAAAGGGTAAAATATTTATTTGTAAAAAGAAATAATACTATTCATACACAACGATTTATCTATAAAAACAAAATATTTATTTATAAAAGTTTTCACTATTCACGCAACTTTTGAATTTTTTTTTCGCCCAGTTACCCCCCCGCCAAACTTTAACACCACTTTCCTCATGCCCCCCCCTTACCCCCTTAGCGAATTCAACCATAACCCTAAGCCCCAGTACTAGTTGCATAATATATTATTACACGTTTTGCTGAAACACATCCGTTTCTGGATTCAATTTGTTTAATACCTAATGGAGGTCTCATCTCATCTCATGGAGGGTATTTTTACTGAAATAAAATTATACGATACTTTATATATTCTCACTCGTGTTTGCTCCAATCAAAATGCTTCCTATTTATCTGATCACCAACATGCCTTTCTGTCTCTCTGTCAAGTTTATTAATGGGAACAACTGAATAAAAAAATAAGTGACATTGATTTATGAAAAGTATTGACAAGAGATAGAAAATAAAGGGCGAATATAGAAAGGAAAATAAAGCAAGTAGCATAACGAACAGCGCTATTTACTCTGCTGAAAGTGATCTTTCGGATCAGGCTAAACAAAATCGCTTTCCATAGATTAGCGGAGGAATTAATCTGTTCCACACATCAGCCTTTCGCCCGTCAATTAACAAAATAACAAAGGTTCCCTCTTTGCGACTTCGGTCGTCATTCGTCATTAGAACAGAACCTTCATTCAATTAACCAGGAATATCAACATGGTTTACTCTGACTAGAAACGTATAGCATTGACACAATTGCAAATTTACCCTATTTATTTATTTACTTAATTAATTATTAATTTACTTAATTCGTATTTTTAGAATTTTATTTTGACTTTTGTCTAAATCTGAATCAGTTATATACTATACAATGCATTTTTTTTCAAGTGTTGTCGTGGGGAATTTCATGCTAAAACTTACACCCCATGTGAACTTATGTTCTTATGTTGTCTTGGAACTTAGAAATCGTTTTTAATTTTCAATTATAGTACTTCGTATCTACTTCGCAATAAAACCTGTCAGAAAAACTTGATTTTGTTAAATTTAATTATAGAGGGCTGTACCTATTTACTATTTCGTCACTTATTTATCTATTTTTTTTTTTTTTTTTTATTGAAGGCTAATAAATTATTTTTTGTATTATAACATTCAATTCCACCCGGGGCAAATTTAGGGGATGTAAAAAACGCTATTTAGCAGCCAGCTAGCTCCCAATAAATTTACAATAAATTCGTGAATTATTCCAAAGTTATTCATAAAAAAGAAAAAAAAATAGCAATAAATTACTGAATGGCACATTAAGAGTAATCAGATGGAGTGAAAAAATAAGAGCGACACAGATTAAGCCAATTTATTGAACAAAATGTCGTTATAAAAATTGCACAATTAAAGAGACCATAATAATAGAAATGAGCAATAGGTAGGTACACAAGTAATGAATTAATAAAGCAGACTATCAGCAATTCACAGTGCTAGGTAATAATAACTAATTATAAAAAAAAAACTTAATTAAAAAAAAATGAGATTAAAGTAATTATCAAAAAGGAACTGAAAAATCACTACAGAATTACAATAAAAATTAACATACTGCATTTGATAACGAATCTTCAAGGGGTGTCTTCATTTCAAGAAATAAATTTTAAACACAAAAAAATGACGTCAGGTACTTAGCTTTTATTACGTTGACGTTGCCTTGGGGTCAGGTTTTCCAGCAACTCTGGAAGTGCAGCTGCCTCGGGATGCTCCAGTTGTCACCATGGAGTCCTGGTGACTGAGTCCTGCACCTGGATTGGTTCCGGTGGTGTGGACTCGGATTGAGCTGAGGCAATAGATCATCTCGGCAATGGATGGTGTTTTACATCTGCCTAGGGGTGATGATCCTCCATCCCAGGATAAAGAGGAGAGCGAGTGCCCTGTTGGAAGAGAACAATTTCCTCACTAGCCGGACATAATCTAAAGCGTGGATAAAGTATATATTTTCTTCTTTTCACTAGTCAAATTAAGGTTGATTACATTGACTGGCAAAATTATTCCAGAGCAAAAGGCAACGTGCCTAAGACCAATAAGAGACGTCTGCCATCTTCTAAACTATATCTTAAAAACTAGAGTTTCCAATTAGTAAAAAAGAACACCAGTTTCGATCAGATTTGTCATATTTTTTTGAAGGAAACTTTGGTCTTAATTGTAGTAATTAAGACTGAAATCTATATTCTCCACACTCTATTTTTGACTTCTAGAACTAGCTTATTCAGCCACAGATACATTTTTATTATGATGGGAATAGCTGAATAGACGAAGGCAAACATCGAAGGCGAGACTGGAATTTGAACCCACCCCAGGCAGCAATCGAACATTCACTGAATGTTAAAAATGAACATTCAGCCAATGTTAGAAACGACAAATTCGTGAACATTCAATGAAGGTTAGTTTTAAATGTTCAGTGAATGTTCAGATTTAAGCTTTAGTGAACATTTATAAATGAATGTTTACTGAACATTCAAAAATGAACATTCAGCCAATGTGAAAAACGACAGATTCGTAAACATTCAATGAATATTAGTTTTAAATGTTGAGTGAATGTTTATCAAACTGATCATCACTAAGAATTGTATTACCTATATGGAGCTGAAAAGCTGAAAAAATAATACTTTACTATGTAGGTGTATTCCATTTATCAATCCATCAGTGAACAATATAAATTATTATATTATTATAAGGTCACATTTGCTCTTCCGTGTTGTTTTTCTTCTTCCTGTCTACATCATACCTAATATACCTACCTACCTATAATACCTGGGATGAAGAATTAGATTAGTTTGCATCACTCTCTGCACCTTCTCTCTCCGACCAGACAAGCATAAAATACTTAGCTTATTTGCTGATAATTACATCTACGGTTACAGTCCCCAACGACTTCAGGCTCTCTTATTTGTTATCGTAAAGGGTCAAAAATAATGAGCATTCAGGTCGTCAGTGAGTCAATTTTTAACTAGATCATATGAGCTCTTCTTTCGTTTTTGTTAATAATTGTTAATTCATTAACACCTAGTTTATCGATTTCATTATATTTATTAATTACCTATGGTTTACTAGTAGTGGATACTAATTAATATAATAAAGCCATGGGATAGGACAAGGGAATTAGATAACGAGATGATTTTCAGTATACAGAGAAGAGAGGTTACAGGGACGAGTCGGAAAGGCGCAAAGCCCATAAAGCCGAGAGATCATTAAGGAATGTAAAAGCATTGGGCATTAGTTTCATTACATTAACCCACTATATAATTGAATCGCATTTTCTAGTCGGCTGATTAGTGATTATGTGATATTAAGCATTACATTGTACTGTATTATCCGCGTCCTCTCTTGAGTATTATCTCTTCTCTTTAATATTCTAGTTTGCTGCGAAGCTTTTACTTAGGTACGTGTACCACTTTGACAAAGTTACTAGTGATGTATACATATTTTTCTCTAGCCCTATCTTTTCTAATTCTAACTGTACCCTGCCTGGTGTATTTAAAATATTTGATTAAGACTATGAAATTCTATTTTAAATTATTAATTTGTATCTCCAACACTAAAAATTAGGAATTACCCTGTAAGGCACGAACGGGATTTGAACCCACGGGGTGACAGCGCCAACGGATTAGTAGACTGCTCTTCTAACCCACTGAGCTACCGGCCGCTTCAACTATATGACAACCTGAGAAAATTGGCTGTGGCAGAACGATGACAGGAAAACAAGACTTTGCCATAATCTACAAAAAAAATATTATAATTGTTTATTAGACAGTACGCTAATAAAATTGCTCATAGATTTGTTTCGTTGTATCGTGGACTAAGATTACTCCTGTCCCGATACTAGAGTCCAGTAAAATTTCGCGGAAACTAGATCACGTCAATCCTTGACGTCTTTATTTCATCTGAATCACAGAATTTATTAGCAAGTCTGAAGTCTACTTTCTGTAAAGTCTCTCTGACTCTGATTTCTTTTACAGCAGCTTTGATGTAATCTACTTTCCGCATACGTTTGATTATTTCATCAATCCCTAGCTTTGACGAGAAAACCATCAATGAGTCAGTTTTACTATCAGATGAACTGAAGCTTATTTCATTCACGCAATGTCTTTGACGTCTTAGTTTAACCCCGTTTACGTTTTCCCGCATCAGCCAATTCATTTAACAAATCACAGATTGCCATTAGTGTGAAGCTTTACGCGGATGTATCATTCTTTTCATTGGCGGAAATAGATTTGAAATTCTGTCGATTAAATTATTCAATTGCTAACGAGGAATACAAATAAATAGGCCAATTAATAAATTGCTAATTATGCATGCTCTGTAATATAAAACAGGAATCATATGAAACTTTTAGTGCTGATTTTCTTCAATAAATAGTAGTCTGGCTACTTCAGAAATAATCTTATCCGATTCCTTGTCCTTAAAAACTTTAAAAACTAAAAAAAAATGCAATATCATAGGAGCATGCTATTTAAAAATATATACAGGGTGTCCCAGAGGGCATGGATCAAACAAAACCCAGTGGTAGGGGGGGGGGGGGTAATTTGGAACAAAAAAATCCCATAAAGGGTGGTCCGAATGTTTACGGTTCTCGAGTTATTCACCATTTTATGATTTTTTTTTAAATTGCTACATTCGATAAGAAAAAAATTAAAAAAAAAATTAACTTCTTTTTTGTAAACGAACTTCTACGCTATAAATGTTTTAGAATAACGTCTCATTCTTACAGTTGTTATTTTGGAATTGTCCTTTGCATATTATAAAAGTTAGAGACCATTTTTCTTCGATTTTAGAGATTTAAAAAAATCATCGTGATAATTGAGTGACCATAAAAAAAAACTAACGCACAGAAAACGTGAACATTATTCAGAAAAACTTCTACGTTTAATGCCCTTATTGCCTAATGTCACGTTTATTACATTATTCCCACTCAAAATGAAAATTTTCCAAAATTAGTCTAAAATGTTCAATTTTGAAAATTATCGTCCTATGGTAATATGAACAATAATGCACACCAAATGGGTCTAAATTATGTTTATTTGCAATAACTAAGCATATTAAGTATACGGCGATGACATGTCAATAAGTTTTTATTTTATTAAACGTGGTTTAACCTATTCTCAAAATGTCTTCCTTCCATTCTAATACACATTCGGCACCGTCGCAAAAAATTTTGTTTCAGTCGTCTGAAGGCGCGCTCATTATTTCGAATTTGATTAGCCATAATGTCGATCGTTTCTCGAAGATCTTGCACATTGTGGTGTATACTCTCGAGTAAACCAGTTCTTTGAAACATCCCCACAGAAAAAAATCCAAGGGGTTAAGATCAGGGGAACGGGGTGGCCACTGTATGGTCCCTCCCCGCCCTATCCATCTCTCATGGTAGGTTTCTTCAAGAAACTCCTGAACAGGACGAGCCATATGCGGAGGAGCTCCATCGTTTTGCAACCACATTCGTGTACGAACAGCTAATGGAACATTTTCCAACAACGCATTCAATTCATTTTGTAAAAATTGTAAATAGTCTTCGCCACGTAGCCTAGCTGGTAACTCAAAAGGACCAATTAATAGGCCGTTTACTATTCCAGCCCAAATATTTAATCCAAATTGGTGTTGAAATCTGTGATCTCTAATGATTCGTGGATTTTCTACAGCCCAATAGTGCATATTGTTACAATTACAATTACAATTACAAATTTCTTTATTGTACTTGAATTACAACAGTCATTGCTCAGTACAACAGCGTCATTACAGAAATTATAAAAACAAACATAAAGACAAACAGTAAAAATTTTTAAAACACACAGCATGTCAGCATAACGCCGGGAACAGTGAGGGTCGAGACGCGCAGAGACACAAAAGAAATCAGTTCTCGATCGAGGCATAGTTCCATCTCTATGATAAGGATGGATGGATCAAGGCTTTGAGTTTTAGGTGTTTTAATATCAGACTGCAGGTAGGGATGGGGGGTGGAAGGACAGTATATCAGAGGTAGTGTAGGGTTCCAACTCCGTGAGATGTTTCCGGAGATACGCACTGTACGCTGAGAACCCAACAGTTGCAGGATCTATTTTGAAGTGGTTCAGGTATTTGATAGATGCGTATGTGAATGTCCTTTCTGAAGACGACAGATGGTGTGTAGGTGGTTTAAACAAATTGAACCTGGTACTGTAGTGATGCGTGAATCGGTAAGGTAAAAGTCTATCCTGATTTTTGTGGATCAGTTTGAGCAGAGAGAAGACATACAAAGCAGGCACGGTAAGAAGTCCAAGCCGCCTGAAATGGCCTCTGCATGACTGCTGCATTGACAAGCCTGTCAGGATCCTAATCGCTCTCTTTTGAAGAAGAAAAACCCTTCGCAGAGATCTCTCAGACCCACCCCAGACGACCAGCCCATAGTTCACGTGGCTGATGAAATGCCCCGTATGAATATTAAATATCCCAGTACGTCTAAAATTGGCCTCGTCTGTCCATAAAATCGAATTAAAAAATAAAGGATTTTCCCTGGATTGTCGCAATATTTCTCTGCAAAACTGCACTCTTTTCAAATAATCACCTGGCAAAAGTGCTTGCACCCGTTGAATGTGAAAGGGGTGCAGAAATTGTCTTTTTAGAATTCGATGTACTGAGGATCTTGAAATGCCAGTATTGACTGAAAGGTTACGTACACTAATTCCGGGATTAGCTTCAACTCCAGCAAGAACTTCTTCTTCAGGAAGGAGCAAACGCCCGCCCTCTCGGTTTGGACCACCAGGCACTTGGCCTTCAACATAATATGCATTGTGAACCCGCATGAAAACTCGATAGTCGGGATGATGTTCTCGATTGGGGTATCGATCACGGTATTCTCTTGCAGCACGTCGAGCATTCCCATTGCAAAAACCATAAAGAAAATGCATTTCTGCATATTCGCGTGAAGTGTAAGGCATTTTTATAGTTTTGTTGGTATAACTTTAACCTACCTACTTTATTATAGGAAACCACAATCAAAGTAATTGAAGCCGTACAATTATTTTACAATTGATGTTTTCCTAGGTAACAATGTTGGTTTCCTAGGTAACAGTTTGGTTTCCTAGGTAACAGTTTGGTTTCCTAGGTAACAGTTTGGTTTCCGAGGTAACATGTTCAAAAACAATTTTTTCAGAGAAGAGAAAACGATCAAAATTGAACATTTTAGACTAATTTTGGAAAATTTTCATTTTGAGTGGGAATAATGTAATAAACGTGACATTAGGCAATAAGGGCATTAAACGTAGAAGTTTTTCTGAATAATGTTCACGTTTTCTGTGCGTTAGTTTTTTTTTTATGGTCACTCAATTATCACGATGATTTTTTTAAATCTCTAAAATCGAAGAAAAATGGTCTCTAACTTTTATAATATGCAAAGAACAATTCCAAAATAACAACTGTAAGAATGAGACGTTATTCTAAAACATTTATAGCGTAGAAGTTCGTTTACAAAAAAGAAGTTAATTTTTTTTTTAATTTTTTTCTTATCGAATGTAGCAATTTAAAAAAAAATCATAAAATGGTGAATAACTCGAGAACCGTAAACATTCGGACCACCCTTTATGGGATTTTTTTTGTTCCATATTACCCCCCCCCCTACCACTGGGTTTCGTTGGATCCATGCCCTCTGGGACACCCTGTATATAACTTTGATATTTCATATTTATGTGACACGCTGTACATTTTGAAACTTTACCCTGAATTTAAAATTTAAGTATGGAACACTTCTTTTATCAATGATTTGGATTTTAATAATAAAAATACGTAGAATTTGTCAGTAACATTCTTTCCGATTCGTGATAGATGACACTGCGTATCGGCGAAATAATTGTTTTTCGGTTTGTTTTATTACTGAAATTGAACTAAAAAGATCCATGAAACGAGAATAAATGTTCACATAAATGCTACGAATCTTTAACCATAAAATCCGAATCTGCAATAAAAAATAAGGATTCCTAACTAAAATTTCAAATGTATGTACCCTCCTGCCCTACCTAAAAGGAGTGGGGAGGGGAGAAAATTTCCTATGAATTTGCAGCTGTGGAGTTCGAATCTGAAAAAAAGTAAGGGTTCCTATTTAAGATCTGAAAGTTACCCCCACCACAAATCCAAGAAAAGGGAAGGGGGGACTAATAATTTTAAAATAAATCGATTTCCCGGAATGGTTAAATTTTGATCAGGAATTTTTTCGCATAGTTATTACTCGAGATTTGAAAGTTTCAAGTAAAAACAAAAACTCACCCTGCACTGACAAAAGAATATATATATATTAGGTAACCGATATTAGGCTTTATTTAAATGATTAAAAAATTAAATTCTACAATAGGCCAATAATTATATGTGTAATCCACTGAAAGAAATCGTTTAATTGGAAGTTTTCTTAATAAAATTACTTAAATATGTAGGATTTATAAGAAAAATGTATTTAATTTCTATTATCAAAGTTTTGTCTTCATTAGTGTTTTTTTTTTATATTTACGGCATATTGAATTGTAAGAAAAATTGTAAAAAAAAAAAAACTGACAGTGATGGTTGTCAGATTTTGTGGGTGAACAGACCGCCGATTGATAGGGAAACTGATGATGAAATCTATATAAAGAAGGAGATTTTTGATGCTCTGGTAGATGGTGAGGTCAAGACAAAAAATCTTAAGCATTTTTTGTGTGATCGTTCCATACCAAGATTAATCTGTTTGCATGAATGAGGTGGTTAAAATAATGAATCAACTATTATTTTATTAATGGCCTAAAAGAATATTCAAGACTTGAAATGGCTCACAATTAATTTTAATAAATCATTTCAAAGTTAATTTTGTTCATCCTCCTGAAAAAAATCTTGATTATGTTTATTTATTCATAATTTCCACCTGCATTAGATGTTCAGAGCGGGAAATTTTTAAATATACACAGAGTGTCACAAATCTTCTTTAGCAGGGGACATCCGCGTTGTTCTAAAATAGAAACGGAAAAAATTTGGGAAATTTCTAATATACCCTAAGACTTTGCAACACCCTCAACACAAGTTTCAACCCCAAGTAGGTAATCATCTGTCACGGGTTGAAAAAATATAGTAAGAATATAGTAAATGATATAGCGTTATAATTTTCACAGTATAGTTTGTCAAAATTGATTCAACTGCGTGCTTAGAATGCTTAGACTTTCAAAAATCACATGCCATATTATTCATAACAAAGTCAGTAATCCACTTGGAGTGAAACATAATTCAGATTCACCACCGTTGAATTAAATAAAAGATTGTCTTGTTATGCTTGCAGGAAAAGAATAAGTGTGAAACACATGCACAAAAGCAATTTCTCAATTGTGTGAGATGTAACATTTTCACACTCGTGAAAAATATGCTACTTTGTGCACTTGTTTCACGATATACTATTATGGATATTGCACTTTTTTAATCTGTATGATTCATAATGCTTGTATCATACTGTACCTATACAGGGTGCACCATGTATCCTTCTCTATATTGCTATCTCCTAACCTAACGCTAACAGATACAGGGTCGGTTAAACAAGTCCAAAGAAGCGCAATTTTGTGGCCATCTTGATTCCGTCGAGACATACAAGATATCTGTGACCGTTCCTGAAATATCCTGAAAAAACTGGAAAATCGAAATTTCTTATTTTTTCCATATGTTTTTTATTATTGGAGATTAATGAATACTTTTCTGTGGGCTTACATAAGTCGGAAAGAGCAACCCATCTGACATTTCAAACATTTTCAAAGCCCACTAGATCCCAGAATTTTCATAGTCAACTTTCGTTTTTCTTATAGCCACCATATTGTTTTTTTATGTTGTTCGATATAAAAAAAAATCATAAAAACTAAAAATTATTAAACTTAAAAAAATAAATTTAAAAAAATTTTATTCTTCTTTTTCTTTACAAAAAGACACATTATTAGACCGAATTTCATAGATAAATCAAAAAACCATAAGACGCACTATTTCGGCGTATTTTACAAATGTTGACGTTTTTCGACGACTTTTTTTTAGGTTTTTCTTTGAAAAAAGAAGAATAAAAATTAAAAAAAATTTTTTTGAAGTTTATTAATTTTTGGTTTCCATTATTTTTTTCATATAGCCATAAGAAAAACGAAAGTTGACTGTGAAAACTCTTGGATCTAGTTGGCCTTGAAAATTTTTTAAATGTCAGATGGATAGCTCTTAACGGCTTATGTAAGCCTACAAAAAACTATTTATTAATCTCCAATAATAAAAAAGATATGGAAAAAATAAGAAATCTCGATTTTTCGTTTTTTTCAGGATATTTCAGGAACGGTCTCAGATAACTTGCATGTTTTGACGAATTCGAGATGGCCACAAAACTGCGCATCTTTTCTCTAATTTAACCGACCCTGTATCTCTTAGCGTTCAGGAGATAGCAATACAGAGAAGGATACATGGTGCACCCTGTATTATTTAGGAGAGTAGTTTTTTTCTTTAATTCCTGAAAATCTTATTATGACTATGAGATTTAAGTATTCAACAGGAAACTAATTCATTTTCTTTAGATAGGCCTGGGTTGGTAGGAAAGACAGAGAGAATATAGTATAGAATAGCTAAAATATGGGGTATAAAAGGTGTAAAGTACAAGTGTCTGACTGCCTATAGTTCCTGGATTCTGGAACAGGTCCAGTTACAATTCACATGAATCCACAATGCAGTGTCTTTATTAAGCCGAGAGAAAGGAAGAAAACAGGAAAGATAGATAGAGATGAACACATATGTTTACCACCTAATTTCGAAATCTACTGATTTAGGTATTGCAACAGCGTCCCGCATTACCCGCAAAGTAACCCATAAATACCTAGCTGGCTAACTGGTGGCCGTGGTAAACTCACCGTTACCGCACAGACTACATCCAGGATTCAGGCGTCTACACCTACACACCTATCCTACATATACACGTTTATGGAATTAATCAAACGAAAATTGTGAAGGAACATCTTTATATGAAACAAGATAGCGGAAGCAAAAAGAATCGTGATAGCTTGTTTGAATAAAAAATTGTAGGCACAGTGGCCACCGAAATTAACCCTTTTTAAGCAAAAATGTTCTATTATACAAGGTGTTTCTAAATGGAGTACTATAAATTGGAGGACTTGTAGATAAAGTTAAAAAAATACGAAAATGTAGGAAAATTTTTTTTCGAAAAGGCTTTATTGATGAGATACAGGGTGTTAAAGAGTCGACCGACAGACCACGCGTCCGTTTTTGAGATATTTGCAATTTTGTGTAAAAAAAAAAAACAAATGCATTTGAACGATTATCAAATCAACCAAAAATAATGTTTTCGTTGGAGCAGCGTTTAAATGCATGTGTACGTGCAAACGGAGGACACTTCGAGCAATATTAGATAATCATTAGGTAATTTTATGTTAGGTATGTTTTGTTCAATTACTTATGTTTTGTTATGTGTTGAATAGTTTTCTTGACAATAAAATTATTTCATTTTCACTTCGGATATGAAATGTCAAACTGACAAGTAAGTCCAAAAATTAGTTTATTTAAATTTCAAAGCTACCTTCACAATTTTAATAAATGAAATTTTTATGTGTATTTTACATAAAGCGACTGACGTCCTGACACAAAATTGCAAATATCTCAAAAACGGACGCCTCTGGGCAAATTAAACAAGTATGGCTTTTTTATTGTAAAAAGACCGTTGATTCAGAAAAAAGTAATAAAACATCAAAAAACCTAGCCCTTACTTTTTTAAAGAGTGAAAAGTGTCAAACGACCCCTGTTTCTATGCCACTGGCTTATTGAAATAAACCGAAAATTTGTCTGATTATTGCTCTTTATAACTTGTTGTTACACACAAAAAATTGTCTCAGTTGGGTTATTGTTTCAACAAATATTAACAAAAGAGTGGTCTGTCGGTCGACTCTTTAACACCCTGTATCTCATCAATAAAGCCTTTTCGAAAAAAAATTTTCCTACATTTTCGTATTTTTTTAACTTTATCTACAAGTCCTCCAATTTATGGTACTCCATTTAGAAACACCTTGTATATAAATCAATAAGGGGTTATAATAGAAACATAATATAAAAATAAATAATACCTTTTAGGTACTAATAAGAGAGAATTATAATTATTTATAAAAATAGTTGTCTAATTTAAAAATACATTATTTAATTATTTTTTTCTTCGAAACGGTTTAATATTATTTTATAACATTTTTTGTGTCGTTTTTCCATTAATTAGTTTAATATTACAGCAATAATTACATGTTTGTAATTTATACCAGGGACACACGTAAGATAGGGCTCCAACATTTCTTAACCCCCAAATTTTGCGCCACTGGATAAATTTGGGTTTCTACATTTTTTTTTTTTATTATTATTTATTTTTTAAAAGACATTTCTGGTAGAAAAAGCGAATAAGGTTTGTTACGTAAATTCTCAACAATTTTTAAGATGTATATACAGGGTGTCCCATAATATGTGGGCAATCTCCCGGATTTGGGTAAATTTCGTAAAAATAAATGAAAAAATAGCTATAAAATTAATTCCTCAGAGACACCCCTACAAAGATATTAGCTGTTGAAGTTGAGGGTTGAAAATCAATTTATTGCAATAACTTTTTTATTTCTTGACCGATTTTGATAATTTTTGGTTTTATTTTGTATTATTTGGGACTGTTTAGAATAGTGTTTCATAATTTTTGGTAGCACATACGTAGACCTCGGGATGGCATAACCCCCTCATTCACTTGAAAGAAAACAACAAAAATAATAATTTTACAGTTTTTTAAGGTTAATTTTCTTTTTATTTGACATTTTTTACATAAAAAATGTATCCTTATTTATTTCGATAGAGCGAACCGTTATCGAGATAAAGGTCCTTCTAATAAGTGATGCGTCGCAGGAACTTTCTAAATTTCAAGTAAATTTTAACAAGATGGCTGACCTTTGACAGTAAATTGAGCAGGAAACAAAACAATAACTTAATTAAATACACGTCAAATAGTGTCAAAGATTTTATTTCATGCAGATTCAATTCTAACTGATTTTAAAATGAGTTACAGAAACGCTGAATACGCAGAAAATCAGTTAGAATTGAATCTGCATGAAATGAAATCTTTGACACTATTTGACGTGTATTTAATTAAGTTATTGTTTTGTTTCCTGCTCAATTTACTGTCAAAGGTCAGCCATCTTGTTAAAATTTACTTGAAATTTAGAAAGTTCCTGCGACGCATCACCTATTAGAAGAACGTTTATCTCGATAACGGTTCGCTTTATCGAAATAAATAAGGATACATTTTTTATGTAAAAAATGTCAAATAAAAAGAAAATTAACCTTAAAAAACTGTAAAATTATTATTTTTATGGTTTTATTTCAAGTGAATGAGGGGGTTATGCCATCCCGAGGTCTATGTATGTGCTACCAAAGATAATGAAACACTATTCTAAACAGTCCAAAATAATACAAAATAAAACCAATAATTATCAAAATCGGTCAAGAAATAAAAAAGTTATTGCAAAAAATTGATTTTCAACCCTCACCTTCAACAGCTAATATCTTTGTAGGGGTGTCTCTGAGGAATTAATTTTATAGCTATTTTTTAATTTATTTTTACGACATTTACCCAAATCCGGGAGATTGCCCACATATTATGGGGCACCCTGTATAGATACGATTTAGACATTCGAGTAGGACAAAAAACTATAGGTCTTCGTCAATATTTTTCAACATTTTGGAAAAATTTACAGATTTGACGTGGGGCTTCTTCGTCTCCACATCCCTCGACCGTGAAAAAATCCTAGCCAAGTTTTCCAGCGCAATGAGCTCAACTTTCTTTTTTTGTTTGAATTTGTTTATTTAAAATTTTTATGTAAATATTACTGACTTTCACTTATTATATCCCAAAAATTGAGAATTTACCTACCAAACCTTACTCCTTTTTTGTACCAGAAATCGTTAGCTTTTGGAAAAATATGTAAAAACCAAAATTTATCCAGTGGCATATAAATTGAGTGTAAAAAATTTAGACCACTATCTACCGTACGTCTCTGGTTCAAAGTACACAGAGGTAATTATTGCTATCAACACCTTAAAAGACCACCAAAAGAACACCATTAAAGACTTAAAATCAAGTAATATTCTGCCTTAGAAGTTTGTCCCCTTTATTCTGGGACATCCTGTGTAAGAGATAAATTTGTTAAAATTAATTATAAAAATCATTCAATTCAATTAAGATTATGGACCTCTAATTGCTTTAGGTACCTACAAAAAAAATTATATTATAAATTTTTATTTACTGACTAATAGATCAATAATTGGAGCTCAAATTGATGCGACTAAAATAAGACTCCAGATAGGTCTCTGTAATAGATTACAGAAGACGCTAAGTACTGTAATTGAGAGAAAAGGGAAATTGCGACATCACGCTCTGGTGAATATGCATGTGTCGCAGGACCGGGGGCGCAGTATTAAAATTGAAAAATGTACCCAGGTATATCTCGACAACTAGTTTGACGTAGGTAGGTATATTAAAATGAAATAAGCGCAATTCCGTTTTTGGAATATACAAGTGTCCCAGCTCATTCGAAGCGGAGTCTCTGTGAGCCAAACGATGGATTTTTCCAAAAAATTTTGCAAATTCAAGTACAAGATCACAATGGCCATAATTTAAAATTATGTTGAAGTATACAGAGTGTCCCATATGACAGTGGCAAATCAAGGCTATGTTTTTTTTTAAAAGGAATGCTCCTATGTTACTGCATTTTTAGATTGTCTGAGAAGGAAAAATAAGATTGGTTTTTACAGTTAGTGTTTAAATTGAGAAGTTTGTGAGTTATAGACAAGTGAAAATCGCTTTTTTCAAAGTTCAAGGCCCCGTACCACGAAAACGGCTCAAGATAGAGAAAAACGGCATGACATGTCCCTATTTTAACTTTTATTTATTTATTTATTTATTTATTTAGTGCAAAACAAACAGACTTACAGTCTACTTGCATGTTTTGTGTACAATATTTGTAGCTACATCAGGATGAATAGTATGACGTACAACAGAATTAAGTATCGACTAACTGAACAGTTAAAACAGTCATACTATACCTACTCAGAATAAAAAAATGAAATATAGAATTCGGAAAGCAGAACGTGCGAGAACGTAATAATATCAAGTACCTGTATAGAAGGAACTCATCACACTGGCACTCTCCTAATGATTTCCTTGAATTTTCCGATAGGAACCTCTAACAAAGCATCATCCACCAAGTCAGTGTACTGATTAAAGATACGTACAGCAGCAATAATAGGTGAGTTCCTTTTCATATCAGTGCGACAGTACTGCTCATGGAATAAAACACAAGAACGGGTTTCACGATTTGGTCTATGTAATTGTATCCTGGTATCCTAACTTTTCATGTACTATCGTATAGAAACATTTGTACTTTCTTTGTTTTTTTTATTTGGCGACGCGTGAAGAAAAATCAGATTTTTTTCAAATTTTTTATCACCCTGTATAAACATTTCATCTACATCATAGAAAAATTGACAAGCTAGTGAGAGACATTGTGACAATTGAAAAACATAATCATGTGCTTACCTATCCCACAATTTTAATATAGGTATGTAAAAAAGAATACTTTAAACATACTTTAATAAACTATACAAGTTTTGAAGTATTAATATTGTTTTGGAGAATATGAAGACACAATATAAGACGCAGTAAAAATTTGACATGTAACACCTGTCATCTGTCACCTGTCATATCTGCAAAGAATACCTTAGATAAATAACTTCGCAAAAACTACCTATTTTCGTAAGCGAATATTTTCTATACTTGTCGTTCACAGTTTTTACTACCCTCGAGTTTCTGAAGTGGATATTTTATAATGGAAAATTACTCTTTTGATCTTTGCTCGTAACTAGTCTGCCATAAAACTTGTCTTCCCGTCAAGAGACGTACCTAGGTATTAATTATTGTTTGAATATATGAATTTGAAGATGAATTTTCTCTCTCCTAGGTGAATAAATCTCCAAACCCTCATCAACTCGGCTCTCCTATACCGTCTCCACATTAATTTCCTGGATTTATTTTTGATATCTCACATTTAGCATTTTTGCAAGCAGTTGTCGCTAACGTAAAAAAATTTGATCGATTTTGACTACTTCCAAATTCATCACAAGTTGACGATAAAGCTTCGGAAGAAGATCGAGGAAGTCTCTCGTAAAAAATCAACACATTTTGGTTGTCGAATATTTTTCACGTAAAACGTTGACTGTGCCATTATAAAGTTACTACAGTAGAAATTAGAATGAGAAATGCCTCAAAACTTTTTTTCTTGTACAAAGAAAAATGTTTTATTTCAATTACAGACCAATAACGTTATTATCAATCTTCTTAAAAATTATAGAAAAAGTTATAAAAAAAAAAGATTAGTGAAATTTCTTGAGAAAAACAATTATTTTAGTAACAACCAGTACGGATATAGAGAAGGGAAAAATTCTGAAAGTGCCCTACTGCAACTAACAAAAAATGTATATGACGGAATCAATGAAAGTAAACAGACTTCTGCAATGTTCATCGAATATTCAGAAAGCTTTTGACACTGTAGATCATGACATTTTATTAGAGAAACTCAGTAAAGCAGGAATTAAAGGTATAGTGAATGAGTGGTTCAAAAGTTTCTTAAGTAATAGAAAACAACAAACAAAAATAAATAAAACTTTAAGTGACACTAAACTAATCACAACTGGGGTGCCCCAAGGGTCTACCTTATCAGCTGTTTTATTCCTAATTTATATAAACGAGTTGTGTGAAGGAGAATTCGAAGGAAAAATAATATCTTTTGCAGACGATACCGCACTTGTTTATGTTGCTGATTCTCTACAGGAAACTAAATCAGGGATGGAGCATGACTTAAGAAAATTAAAGTGGTGGTTCTCAAAGAACTGTATGAACATAAATATAGGAAAAACAAAATACATGAAATTTTCGTTGCGAAGTAAAAAACAAGACGAACAGTTATCTTTAATCACTCCTTATTATATTATTACTTCTAGAGGTTCAAAGCTCCTTATTACCCCTTTGGATAATTATCTTAATGCATAATCTCCGCCACTACTATATAAAATAAATTTAATTAGCGCTCAAAAAGTAAATAATATTAATGATAAGATGTGTACAAAAATTCAGTTTTATACCTCAAGCGGTTACTGAGAAAAAACTGAATTTTCTTTTGACTTTTTTTGACACCGTGTATCTAGAAAATGGTGGGTTTGCCGACCCATGTTAATATGAACTTTTTTTTACAGAATGCGCTAAGGAATCACACCTTACATTTTCCGACACATATTCTGAAACATTCTGTATAATATAACTCTGCTAACGCCAAGTATCGCCGATGAAACCTATCTCTAGCTTTCTGGGTAAAAGAAATGAGACAATAAACTGCTTTCAAACCTGTACGTGATAGTATCGATGTTACAGATTCCTATTTGATAGTCTGATTTAATATACCTCTGAAATAAGTTATTTCTGCAGTTGACGTTGCTCAATGAAAATTCATGAATCCTGTTTTGCTACTGTCATATCCCCATTGCAGTAAACTCGTATAATAGTCTATGCCAAGTCAATTGTACTAGATGCGAAAAGACCATATTTATTAAGATTTCATGGATTAATTTACATTTTATCTTGAAGAAAAAATAGCAATCAATACATCTCGCGTATTGATCGCTCTTTTTGAGTAAGGGAAGATTTAATCTTCCCTTCCTGCAAAACCAGTTGAATGAATCTGGATGAGACTATTATTTTTCTTATAAATAATTCACAGGTCCCAAGCCGATATTAATATTGTTCTAGTTTTTGTGGCTACCTCAATAATTCTTGAATTAAATGCATCTAAAAATTGATATCCTATCCAGTTCCTGTACGTACTTTATCCACGGTATCTGCAAAGATTTTTTCATAATCATTAAAAATTATCTTGAAAGTTGCAGCCCTTTCAACGTAAAGAATAAAACTTAATAAAACAAAAAAAAAGAATAAAACTAAAGAACAAAACTAAAAATTTGTTGAAGATATTTTTTATACACCCCGAAGAAATTTTCATTTTTGCCAAGTTTTCCCCGAAGGACCTGTGGCGCCTTCGCTTATAGCTAGCTTTTGAAATTGGATTAGTATAGCTCATTAAAGAATTGCTGTGCCGTGTATCCATTTGGAGGATTACCATCTTCAATTCCTGACGTCTCATAGTAGTTCCTCGGTTTTTCAACAAGGGAGCCACTCTCCCTGGGCTTGTCTTGATCATTGAATACTTAAATGCTGCACCACAACTATGTATTGTATACCTTCTCTATCTTATGAAGCAGTACAACTGTATAGCAGTATATAGTCACTTTATACATACCTTTATATTTTAAAAAGTTAAGGAAAGAAACTATATTCTTTTTTTTTCGCAAAAAAATTCTGTGAAATAAATCTTTTGCGGAAAAAAAGAATATTTTTTTTTTATTTTAATTTCCCAAATATAAGAGATTTATGGTTTCCTTTACTTTTTTTACATCGGCCATAAGAAAAAAAAATTGGATTTAGTCGGCCCTGAATATTTTTTAAACGTCAAACAGATAGCTCATAATTCCCTAAGCTAACCAATGGCCGGTTTTTTCTGACAGATTGTGTTGCGAAGTAGATGACATGGACTATTATTGAAAATTCAAAACGACTTCAAAGTTGGAACATGACATAAGTGTACTGTATAAATAATTGAATGAATATATAAATAATTTAATGAATAATCAATCACTTATGATTATTGCTTTAGCAATAAAAGGAAACATGCTCAGTCTCAGATACATCAGCAGTTCGAAAGAGTTATATTGCATCAATATACCTATTACTTTCTCCCAAGAACTGCGAGGCTCTGAAATTCATTTCTTGGATACGTGTTTCCCATCAATTATTCTCCTCAAGTTTTGTAGTCTACTAGAGTGAACAAGCGCCAACTTAGGTAAATCCCAGCTCTCATAGTATATTCGATCAAAATAACCACGCACATTGGGTTATGATCGTATTATCAATCGAAAGGAAAATATTGAGATAGTTGGAATTATATAGTCTAAGGAAATATGCTTAGCACTAGCAGTATATACTGGTACTAACACTTAGCCATAGATAGAATTATTGGAATGCGAATCAGCGGAGAACTCGTGAAATATGTTATTCGAATGTTTCTGGTGGATATCTTAGATGTGAGGAGGGAGCCTCTAAAGCCTATGAAATATCGTCGAACACATCGCATATCTTCCTTTTATCCAGCTGAAATACGAGTAAGCAAATATGATTCAGACCTTATCCCATAAAGGTGAAAAAATAAGCTGCTTGTTAAGAGTTCAGAAAAGCCTAATATGAATATACGTGTGCGTATAATGTTCTTTCGATGTAATATCATATATAGAGGAAGTTTCTTATATTAGATTTTATTTACCCCTAGAGAAAAGTCCGAAGGAGAAGGACTTATTCTTATTAAATTATTTTTTTTTCAACTTTATCAAAGGTTTTTTCAACCTATGTGTTTTACGATTTGTCAAGATAGGAATTTTTCATTTCCATAGGAGGCCTTTTTTAGTTGTCGAGTATACACTCGCTAAGATTTATTGTTTTGAAAGTAAATCTATCTTATCGAGGGATGTTATTTGAACAAAGAATTGCAACTTGAAGATGTTCTTTTTTTATTATTATAATTCTACTTCGTCATTTCTGCTGCGAGGCTAAGCATCGAGGGAAGACCAATAAGTCATCTCATATCTCGCTATCCTAGAAATATATCTGAGTCTCCTTTTATCAATGGCAAGGATCATCACCATAACAACATTCTTATTGATAAAACCTCCTAGTTTACATGTCGTTCTCAAATATTGTACTTTAACCTGACTACACTTAGATGTATGAAATATCAAATGTAAACGTGACTATTCTGTAGAAATTAACGACTTGCAGACTGAAACTGAGGATGATACGCGGAGAGAGGCAAAGACGCGTGATCGAAGTTTCACGCGAATTTTGGTTTGCAATTCAACGAAAGGCTTTTTAAAAATTATTTATTGAGAAAAGACTAATATAATAAATTCATAACAAACGGTTTACAATTTAATACATTAGGCCAGGAAGGCTAAATCTAATCTGAGCTTGAAATGCGTTGTCATAGCTTATATAGCTTCTGGAAAGGCAATGCCCTTTCCGTTTTGTGTACGTGACCACGTGCATGTGTCTGTTATCAACACGCCTTTTTGGGTCTTAAAATATAAACTTTAATAATGGTATTAAGTACTTACATTCTAGGTTAATTCTTATATGATAAATATTTACTAATTTCTAGAGACACTAGGTCTTTGTCTTAGTTTGTTTATGTCTTACCTAATTACAAATGATATAGATTAAGAGGTGCATAACTCCTCCCTCCTTAAGTTTGAAAAAGTGACGAAGAAGGTTTTTCAATGTCAATATCTGAACCTTCGATCTTAATTTTCTTAAATAATTTCTTGTGGCATAAGTGCCGTTTTTTATACAATACAAATGAAACAATTAATAATATAATTATAAACCAAGTGATTAAATGGTAGTTAGTATTCGATTTATGGAGTCTAAATAAAATTGGTTCTTGAGTTTTCTTCGAAATATGCGTGATGTTCATCTGAATTTCAGGGATGTTGTCGATAGGTATGTCTTCGTGTAGTTGTATGTCTTCTAATTTGACGCCATTGAAGCTGTCGATGCTCTCAGGTTTCCTTGCTTTTCTTGTGTAGTAGATCTTGTTGTGAATTTTTACTTTGCAGTTCATTGGAACTGTATACAGGCTTGGAGATTCAATAGTTTTCATGATGATATCTGGGCAGTATTCTGTGATGGTTATTTTGTTTTTGGGTACGATGATTAGTAGATTTTCGTCAATCTTGCGAATCATATCTGTTTTCATCGTTACGTAGATTTTGCTGCAATTCTTTTCTCCTTGATGAAGTAAGATTGGTGCTATGCAGGTGTCTTGATTGCTCGTTTGTTGATTCATATCGGAGCAAATAAATTGATCTTCTAGTTGAGGGCATTCTTGTGTAATTTCCAGGTTGTTTCCTTTGGCGATTGCGATGTACGGTGTATTTGGGATTATCATTTGATTGTTGATCGGAACAGGGATTATATGGTAGTAGGAATAAATGTTGGAATCCGTTAATGGCATACTGATTACAAAAAGAATCTTATCTTCATAAATGAAACTTTGTAATGATAGTATTCTGTAATAGGTATGTAAGTCATTGAACTTGATCATAGCATCATGGTATTTTCTGGAACAATCTGTTATCAGACTAGAGAGTTCGTTTTTGGATACGATTTCATGAGTTACTAAATTTAATTTTGAAAAATATAGAGATGTTTCTATTTTCATTAATTCATCGTTGAATTTTTGAGTGTTTATTTCTAGCCTATTGAGTAAATTATCCAATTCCAAATAGGAATATATTGCGATCTTCGAATGTATGAAATAACTAGTTAAGTTATTCATTTGTTTTTCTATGGCTATTAAATCGGAGTTAAGTGTTGCTACGGTAGAATTTAATTTTTCAGTCAGTTCATTAAAGAGTTCTATTTGCTTATTGAGACCTATTTTTAAAGTCTCTTGGTCTTCCTGTAGATTATTCAGCGATTCATAAATTGCTTTGCCATCGTCAGCGTCTAAAGTTCCGAAGAGCGTTTTTGCTATTGAGCCACCTAAATTCGGTAGTCCACGTTTCGTACGTAAATTTTGTTTGGGTTGTAAATTGTCTTGCATGGTTTTTGCATTTGATATTTGATCTTGAATGTCTAGGAGTCTTGGCAGTAGTGTTTTTTGAACAAACGGATCGCTAGCTGTTGTTATTTGCATATACGCCATTTTGAAGATTTCTGATAATTTTTCGGTTTGTTGTAATAAGGGTTTTTGGTTTATGTAGTACAAATAAGAAATTTTTGACGTTGTGACGTAAGCTGGGCCTAAGTGATGTGGAAAGAATCCAGGGTAGTTGGTCAAGGGTGTTTGTGCTTTGGCCAAGTGTAAGCATAGAGTTAAGATGATTATCATCTGGAAAGAAAATGACGAAGGAAAATTAATTTTGTTTCGTTTTTCGTATCGGTTTTATTTTAGATTTATGTCTTTTGGTTTTAGACATTTCCAGGACAGGGCCTTGGTTAGTTTTGCTAGTCGATGCTTTGTATAGGGGTTTTTGTTTGTCACGTGTATTTGTTCTGAAGTGTACAGGGGCATTTTCGGGGATGTCTGGAGCAGGTTGTCTGGATTCGTTATTTTTATTTATCCACTGTTCTTTAGTGGCTTGGGAGGTTTCTCGAATTTTGGCGAATAGGTTTTTGCTAATTTCTTTGTGTTTTGTGACAAATTCTGAAGTTATTGTTTCGTTAGTTATGTCGAACGGGTCGTTATTTTCTAAGTTACAGTTTATTATTTGAAAGGGTGTGAATTTCGTACTGCTATGTATGGAGTTATTATATGCAAGAATTGCATAAATAATTGTGTCGTCAATACTATTTGAAGGATGTTGTCGTTTTATACATCGAATATGTTCTAGTAGGGTAGAATGGAATCTTTCAATGGGACTGTTCGAAGTTGAATTGTGCGGTGTCGTAAAATGGAGGGTTATACCATGAAGTTTGCAAAAATCTCTGATTATGTTGTTGTTGAATTCGGTACCGTTGTCGCAGGAAATTTGATTTGGTATTCCATGATGACTTACGTATGACAGAAGTTTATTGAAAATTTCGATAGCATGGAATTGTTTTAGAACGTAACATTGTCCATATTTTGAGAATACGTCTATGATCGTTAGACATTTTATTTTATCGATGTGAAACGTATCGATATGCAAGGAATGAAAAGGTCTTGAAGGAGTAGGTGTTAATTCGAATTTCAATTTATAAGGTCTTCTCTCATATTTGTTTTCTAAGCAAATTTTGCAGGTGTTGACGTAGTTTGTTGCGTCGTCGGTGATGTTTGGCCAGAAGTATTACTGGGTTATCTGTTCTATGGTTTGTTTTATTCCGCGGTGACCGGTTTTTGTTTCGTGTGTGAATTTGAGGTACATTCTTTGGTCATCTATTACTTCTACGTCTTTTACGAATTTTGTGGATGCACAAAGAGAAAATGCGTTATTTTTGAATGTCTTAGGGAGTATAGTTGATATACGTTTAACTCCATTTGTGAATTTTTCATCTACGTAAATGCAATATTTGGTTTTAGGATCGACGAAATTTTTAAATGCTTCTATTGTGGAATTTTCTAGGTGTTCGTTTTTGCAATCAATTGTTATACGATTTTTGTTGAAAGGGTTACTTTTGGTACAGGTATATGTCGTTTTATTTGGCGAGTAGCCGAATATTATTTGATTTTTATAGAAATTAACTGGGTGCTCCGTAATTGGTATGTCCAGAACAGGGTCTTCTAAATTGGAGTGTTGTGTATTAGTGTCTTCGATTTCTCTTAAGTGGTTGTTAAGGAGTTCGTCTATGTCGTCGTCTCCTGTTTCGACTATAAGACTGTTAGTGTTATCAGTGTCTATAGGGTGAATTTCTAGTTCCTGATTTGGGATTTTTACTCGTGATAAAGCGTCAGCGTTGGAGTTGATTTTGCCTTTTTTATAGATAATTTCGTAGTCGTATTCGGACAGAGTTAGTCTCCATCTAACGAGTTTAGAGTTGGGTTCCTTTAGGGAAAACAGCCAGGTCAATGGTTTGTGATCTGTGACAATCTTGAATTTGTGACCGAATAGATATGGTCTAAAAGTTTTTACTGCATAGATTATGGCTAGAAGTTCCTTCTCTATGGTGGAGTAGTTAATCTCGGCGGTATTGAGAGTGCGAGATGCATAGGAAATTGGTTTATCGGAATTTATAGGGCCTTGCGAAAGGATTGCTCCTACCGCAAATTGACTTGCATCAGTGGTGACAATAAACTCTTTATTAAAATCTGGATATTGCAATATTGGTTCATTGCATAAAAGAGTTTTGCATGTGTTTACCGCGCTGATGAACTCTGAAGTGTGTTTGATAGTTTGTCCTTTCTTTAAGCATTGGGTTATCGGTTTTGTAATTTTAGCGAAGTTATTAATGAATTTCCTGTAATAACCTACTAAACCAAGGAAAGATTTAATTTCTTTAGCCGTTGTAGGGACTGGAAAATTTTTTATTGCCTGAATTTTCTTTGGATTGGGTTTGATTCCGTCGGGCGTAATGATGTGCCCTAAAAATTCTACATCTTTTCTTAAAAATTCACTTTTATCAGGCTGGATTTTCATGTTAGATTCTCTTAATCGAGAGAATACTGCTTTTAAATTTTTTATATGCTCTTCAAGATTAGTGGAAAAGATAATGATGTCGTCCATATATACTAAGCATATTTTATTGACAAGATTTCTTAGTATGTTGTTCATGACTCTTTGAAAAGTGGAAGGTGCATTTTTTAAACCAAAAGGCATCCTAAGAAATTCATAATGTCCGTTCTCTGTAGAAAAGGCTGTTTTGGGGATACTTTCTGGAGACATTTCGATTTGATGGAAACCGTTGGCTAGATCGAGGGTTGTGAAATAGTTTGCCCTACCTAGTCTGTCTAAGATATCGGTAATATTTGGGATGGGATATCTATCATCGATTGTGTTTTCGTTAAGTTTACGATAGTCCACGACTAATCTCCATTTTTGTTTATTTGAAGCGTCGAGTTTTTTTGGGACGATCCAAATAGGGGCGGAGTAAGGACTGTCGGAATGTCTAATGATGCCGTTTTTTAACATCTGGTTAATTTGGTTTTCTACTTCCTGCTTGTGAACGTAGGGGTATCTATACGTTTTCGAGTGTATTGGTAGTTCGTCTTTGGTCTTTATCTCGTGTTTGACTTGATTAGTAAAAGTGAGTGGTTTGTCCTCGTTGTGGAATATGTCTGAATATTTTTGGCAAAGATTTATTAGTTCGGATTTTTCCTCAGTATTTAGATGATCTGTTCTTATATTAGGGCGTGATGATGAAGGAGTTTCTGAGTTGGTGTATCTGGTTTCGAAATTGCAAATTTGAAAATCATCTGGTTGGAACGATTTGCTTGAAATATGGGGACTTTTAATTCGAATGGATTTATTAGTGGGATTAAATATTTCGATTTGTGTTTTATAGTTCTTTGCTGTTCCGATAGCGGGTAAAGTATAGCAATATTCGGATTTCATTTCAGGGATTTCTATAACGCCTTGTTCTTGGTCACAGGTGACAGTGCAGATTTTTCTCGAATTGGGTTCGATATCTATATGTTCATCGTGGTTTCTCTCGAAATGAAGTTTGATTTTGACTTGATCGTTGGAGAGGGTGTTATCTGATAAGTCGATTTTTAATTTATTTTGTTTATTTTGTTGGAGAAAAGGCAATCCTAGAAGGCCATCAAAATAACGATGAAAGTCGAAGAGACATACTTCGAAGTTTCTATTCGTGCGAAATTCTTCAAATGTTGGAATTATTGCTTTGAATCTACCTTGGTTGTTGATTCCGCAGGAGGTCAGAGAAAAAGGGTCGTGAAATATCTTGTCCGGGAAAGTTTTTTCGACAACTGAAGGTTTCAGAAGACAGGTGGTCGCGCCTGTATCTATGAGTAATTTTAATGGGGGATTTTGTATTATGATGTAAGGGAGTTTGTTTTGACCTATAATATTTAGTTCGTATTTTCCGAGGCTCTTACACGAAAATTTTCTTCGGATGTGTGATTGGAAATTTCCAGTTCCGATTGTAGATTCGGATCATGTGAAAAGCTATCGGCGTTAAAATTTTCGGAGTACGGGTAATAGTCGTCATAGTCGTTATAATAAGACTCTTCTTCTGGGTTTTCAGCAAATTCATCATTCGCTGTAGTTTCTGGGATTTCGACGTTATGAAGTTCGTCGGGTTTAAATCTCTTGTATGGATTTTGGGAGAAACTTTGTTGAGGTCTATGAGATATCTGTTTGGATACGCTCATAGGTGTTGGATTATTAGTCGAAGCATTAAATCTGGATATCGGGGTGTTTTTGCCGAATGCAGGCTGGGGTTTGCCGAAAACTTGGCGATTAGTGAAAAATCTTTGTTGAATCGGACGGGGTGTGACGTTCACAGGTTGAGACGGAAAACTGGGTCTATAAGATGGGTTTTGATTTTGGAATTGATTATTGAAGTTGGGAATAGGTCCAGAATAATTGTTGGGGGTGTATGTATGGTGAGGTGTTTGTGAAAATAAGGGGCGGTGATTTGAGTTTTGCGGTTTTATGTTTCTGTTGTTGTTGGGTCTGTGCATGTTCGAGTTATTTAATTTCTGGAAGTTTTCTTCCTGAATTAAAAATGATTGGGCTTGTTCTAATGTGGTTGGATTTCTTAATCGAACTGCCATTTGCAAATAAAGAGGGTGTAGGTTTCTTATAAAAACATTTAAAGTAAGTGCCTCATAGTGGGCGTATTTGATTTCTTTCGTAGCTAATGGCATTTGTGCTAAAGGGATAGCTTTTAGCTTGGTCGCGATTTTTCCGCGAAGAATTTGTAATCTGTTGCTAAATTCTAGCAAGGATTCTCTTGGGTGAGGGGTCGCTATATTTATGTCGTTAACAAGGCAATCTATGTCGCGATGGTCATCAAAGCAACTTATGAGTGCTTGTTTTATACTGTCCCAGGTGACTAAGTCACTGCGACTACCGACTAATGCGAGTGCTCTATCCTTAAATTTGCTGGTAACAAGGCCTAGGAGATACGATGACAATGCTGGGTCACCGTCTCGACCAAAGTGATTTAGGAGCTTGGTGCTCTGTTCTATAAAAGGATATAAACCAAACTCGTTACCATCAAATTGTGGGATTGCATCTGCATATGCTTTGATTGCGGCGTAGTTAATTGGTTGTTGAGCCATAATGCGCAATAGTTAAACAGGTAAAAATTCGAAAATTGCAATATATAACGAAAGAAAGAAAAATATATATATCTTAATATAATAAGATTTGCTAAAAATATATCTTTAAGAAATGCAGTTAGTAAAACCTAGCATATAATAATACGTTTTATTTTTAGAAAATATCCAAGATAAACTTATAGGTAATATTAATAGTTAATTAAGTAATAATGGTTATATTTTATTTTTTATTTAATAAATTCAATTAGGAATTTTACTAATATTTTGAGTTTTTTATCTCAAAACTAAATTTTATTTTAATTAAAATTTTCTTTGAAAAATGTTCAAATTAGTTTCATTTAATAAATTTGATATTTATATTCTTTTTATAATCTTATGATCTAGGAAAGGTGAAGGAAAGGACTTACTGTACAGGCAAGCTTCCTTCAGTAGACGAGATGTCCCAAGGTTCGAACGTCGAGTTGATGAGGAGCCTCTATGGATCCTTGCAGTTTCTCTGTTCTCGAACTGTTGGAGTCGTCTGGATCTGCTGACTTTGTTGCCTCTGAGACTCGATGCTTGAGTTGCCAGGCTCAGGTCTTGCAGATGATGGCTCTGAAGTTGAATTGTCGACCAGGTTCTTTGAAGACAGCACTACTCAGTTAACACTGACTCTACACTTTTGTACTTTCCTTGCTCAGATGCAAGATTCTGTGCAAATTATTGTGCAAAGGGCTGAATCCTACTGACTGCGCCAATTTTGGTTTGCAATTCAACGAAAGGCTTTTTAAAAATTATTTATTGAGAAAAGACTAATATAATAAATTCATAACAAACGGTTTACAATTTAATACATTAGGCCAGGAAGGCTAAATCTAATCTGAGCTTGAAATGCGTTGTCATAGCTTATATAGCTTCTGGAAAGGCAATGCCCTTTCCGTTTTGTGTACGTGACCACGTGCATGTGTCTGTTATCAACACGCCTTTTTGGGTCTTAAAATATAAACTTTAATAATGGTATTAAGTACTTACATTCTAGGTTAATTCTTATATGATAAATATTTACTAATTTCTAGAGACACTAGGTCTTTGTCTTAGTTTGTTTATGTCTTACCTAATTACAAATGATATGGATTAAGAGGTGCATAACTCGCGACAGCCACAATCGAAATTTTAGCGTCATTTAACATTTATATTTATTGCTAGTTTATTATTAAAGACAAGAATATAGAAATGATACCGTAGAAATCACAAATGATCAGGCACGTGTTTTTTTATTAAGAGTTTCATTTTGAGATAACCGTTGTTAAATGACAAAAAGTAGTGAAAACAGTCAATTTTTGTCGTAGGTACACCGAAACGAGATATTATTGCTGTTTAAATTCCGATTAACGTATTTGAGCCATGCTTTTCGGAAACGGCTTTGATTTTTTCTAACTAACTATCACAGATAACATTTTGAAAATTAATACGACAAAGTTTCACTTATAAAGTATCACATTCTGTAAAAAAACGAAAATTTTGAACAGTTTAAACAGTCGATTTGAGTTATTTAGCCATAAACTATGAAGTCGTTAACGGTTTCGTCAATCAACAGAGCATCGTCTGCGTAGGTACCTTATGTTTGAGAATTGATTCCAATAACCAACACTCTAGCTCCTTCTTCGAATAATACTCTAGCTCCTTCTTCGAATAATATGCTTCTCTTATGATGTCCTCTGAGTAAAGATTAAATAATAAGGGAGAAAGAATACATCCTTGCCGTACTCCGCGTCTAATCTCGATATCTTCCGTCTGTTTGTTATCTATTCCAATGTTTGCTGTTTGACTGTAGAATGAGTTTTCTATAATTGTTATATTCTGGGTATCTAATTGTTTTTCTCTTAGGATTTTTATGAGTTGATTATGTCGGACTCTATCAAATTCCTATCCATATTCCACCAGGCAGTACATACTTAAATAATACCCTGTATCTAAGTAATGAAATATGTATAATAATAGGTAAGCCTTGTATGAGATTAGCAAAAAACGAGAGGGCTCCATGCATGATACTATTGTTAGGTTTTCATCAAACACGTCACCTATAATAATAATAAAATTAAAAATTTTTACTTTAGGTATTATATGACTTAGTTATTAAAAAAGAAAATCTACCTGCTCTCCTTCACACACTCTATGGAATACTTGGGAAATTAAGCGACAGTTTTCTTCTAATAACCTTTCACTGGATGAGATATCTTTTTCTCGTCTCTCCCCTGCCGCCTGTCACTCCGTGTCTCTCCCTCCACACTTCCATCCCTTTCTTTCAAACCATTTAAAGCACACATCGTAAATGTTTGTCTTCCGCTTCAATTATTTTCCCTTTATTAAATTTACAGTGACATGACGACATTTTAAATTGTATCCCAGAATAGTCATACTGCGTTTTTTCTTACAGGAAATTTACGGAGTAAATTGTTTAAGGAATCGAATGATATTAATCGATATTTAAAATCATGACACATAAATCTATATGACCATTACTTTGTATATTTAGTAGAGGTTATATACATAATAACATTATTATACATACCAGAATTCGGATAAGAGTTTAGGGGCGACAGGGTATGAGAAGTAGTCTATTTATGCAGGCAGGCTAAATGTGACAACTGGGTCTGCTGGTAATATTTATATGGCCAGGGAGTTCCAAGCAGACTATATTACCCTACTTGTACATACTTATCCTTAAATAATATCCCTTCTTATCATTTTTTTATCAGTTCTACTTGACAATTTTTGAACTCTTCCACATTATTATATTACAGTTAATTACATTACTATACATTGTAAAGATATACAACAATATACAGTGTAAAATAGAATTACAACAATGTGCTCTTTCTCCAAGTACGACTATGTTAAACAAAACTGAGAGTGTACGATTTTAAAAACTATACCTGCGATTTTTATTTGACAGGATTATCTTTGAGAGAAGTATCTGCTCAATGATATTCGGAAAACCATCAGAACCAATCATACAAATTCTAGCATTTAACAATGAGAATATTATTTATAAGTATTATTATTAGTCATTATTGCACATTCATAGTAACAATAAAATAGGTAGAATACAATAGAATAACATTTAATTTTTGTACAATAATTTATTATCTACAGGGTGCACCATGTATCCTTCTCTATATTGCTATCTCCTGAACGCTAAGAGATACAGGGTCGGTTAAATTAGAGAAAATATGCGCAGTTTTGTGGCCGTCTCGAATTCGTCAAAACATGCAAGATATCTGTGACCGTTCCTGAAATATCCTGAAAAAACTGAAAAATAGAGATTTCTTATTTTCGTCATATCTTTCTTATTTTTGAAAATTAATAAATAATTTTTTGTAGGCTTACATAAGCCGTTAAGAGCTATCCATCTGACATTTCAAAAATTTTCAAGGCCTACTAGATCCAAGAGATTTCACAGTCAACTTTCGTTTTTCTTATGGCCGCCATATTATTTTTTTATGTCGTTCGATATGAAAAAAATAATGGAAACCAAAAATTAATAAACTTCAAAAAATAAATTTAAAAATTTTTTATTCTTCTTTTTTCAAAGTAAAACCTAAAAAAAATCGTCGAAAAACGTCAACATTTGTAAAATACGCCGAAATAATGCTTGCTTTATGGTTTTTTAATTTATCTATGAAATTCGGTTAAAAAAGTGTTTTTTTTTTGAAAAGAAAAAAGAAGAATAAAAAATTTTTTAATTTATTTTTTGAAGTTTAACAATTTTTTGTTTTTATGATTTTTTTTTATATCGAACAACATAAAAATACAATATGGTGGCTATAAGAAAAACGAAAGTTGACTATGAAAATTCTGGGATCTAGTCGGCTTTGAAAATTTTTGAAATGTCAGATGGATAGCTCTTGCCGACTTATGTAAGCCCACAAAAAAATATTCATTAATCTCCAATAAAATAAAAAAATGGCAAAAATAAGAAATCTCGATTTTTCAGTTTTTTCAGGATATTTCAGGAACGGTCACAGATATCTTGTATGTCTCGACGGAATCGAGATGGCCACAAAATTGCGCTCCTTTGGACTTGTTTAACCGACCCTGTATCTGTTAGCGTTAGGAGATAGCAATATAGAGAAGGATACATGGTGCATCCTGTATACAGTTGAAACAAGTCAAATACAGTGTTTGATCGGTAACAAAGTAGCACATTCATATGACACCTCATATCGCATATAATAAAACTGTGACAAAAAATAAAGTCATCAATCTTGAAGACGGCCAGGAAGCGCCCCGTAACAATTGGTGCCAGAGCCGAGATACGGATTCAGCAAGAATATTAATTAGTTATTGGTTAAATTTAAATGTTGGCGGATATGATGTTGATGCTCAAAAATGGCCAGGAAGAGCAGAAAAACATCATGAAGAAGCTTGAAGGCGGCCAGGAAGAGCATAAAAATATCGTTAAGAAACTGAAAGACAGTCTGCAGCAACAGAATGACAGTGAAGAGACGTTGCCAAAAGTTATTCAACGACAAAAGGACGAACTAAATAAAGTGAAGAAAGAAGTTCGTGATGAAGTCAACAGTGTTCGCGATGAAGTTGGTGGTGTTCGCGTCGAAGTGAAACTGGTGGAACATAAAACAAAACTGCTAGTAGAAGAGATGAAGATCGACTTCGAGAATAAACTCAAAAATCTCGAAAGTTCTGAGGTGAAGCCTCGGGTGAAGCATTCTCCGTGTGCCGCACTAGCGAGCAATTTTGTCTCGCAAGTGTAACCACCGGCGTATGACAGGACAACTTCCTGGACTTCGTACAAGATGCAATTTCAGGTGCGTGCATGGCCAACGGTTGGAATGATGCAGAGAAGGCAACGGCATAAATAAGAGGTCCTAGAACACTCCCTTGGAGTGTTCCGGAATTAATTGAGTAAGTGTCAGAGAGCCTACGATTCGCTTTGACTTGTAACTTACGATTCGTCAGATAGGACAGAATCCATTCATTTATACTACCTCATAGACCAAGTCTCTCTATCTTTTTGGACGCAAATGCTGGACAAAGGGTATCGAAGGCGCGATGGAGGTCGATATAAACTTATAAATAACAATCTACATTATGTTACTATTACCTGCAATAATAAAAAATATCAAATGAATGAAATGTGTGAATTTCCTACGAAATACATTAAATACTTGATGATGATACAGTTTTTTTTATTCATTTCAGGTGGTGAGAGCAGCCAGTCCAGTTCTTCTACGAGTCATCATCTTAGGAGCTTTTTTTATTTACTGCACGGTAAGTGATATTGCAACTCGTCAGGTATTAATTCCTCGATGCAAGAATTATTGTAACTGTAATTATATAAAATACAGCCTCGGATAAAAAGCATCCCTTACAAATTCCTGGATAAAAAATATTGCTGAATCAGAATATTATGCGAAAGTCAAAGTAATTATACTGAGGATTGTTTACCTACCTAGAATGTTTCATAGTATTCATAGACACACTGAAATATGTTCTGTGACTATTACATAAATTGTCACTGCAACCTACATTTTACCATGTGAAAATGTAAATATCTACATCAGAATTCACATTTAGCTTCCGACGCTGAACTGGTTGGGGGTAGAGGGTAAGCATCCAGCAACCAGAAAGGGAGTCCCAAGTGAACCGCAGGAGTTTCGGGTTTTAGGTTAAGGAAGCTGACATCCGAACGTCGGCGGTTGAAATAATAATACACACTAGATATATCATAAGGCTAGACCTTCAGCATGCCAGTGTTTTAATAAATGTGTCGGTCGTCCATCAAGTAGCGAAATTCAAGATGAGACATCCTTTAAATGACCATCGGCATAGGCATAATAGGTTGCTTGTCACGTTCGTAATATAGACAATCCAGGACCAGGTCCATTTATACCTAGTTATGTCCTTCAGGTTATTTTGTGAAACTAATTCTAGAACAGTTCCAAAACAATCTAAATTATCCCACGACGAGAAAATTAAAAAATTTCGTTTAGATAATGCTAGGGATTCTTTTAACGATTTCATGATGAAAGCACCGAAATGGATAATTGGTGAATATACTGACTATGGATCCGGGAATACAACAATCTTATAGGTAAGTAACAATTAACATAGCAACCCCAGCAATAACCTGAAATATCAATTACCTACTTTAGTAATTTTCACCTAACTACATCTTAATTTGAGAAACACAGATCTAATTTCATCAATGGACGTGCAAAGAGTTATGAAAACTGGAGTAGCTCAAGTATTTTGTATATTGGGGACAATTGCAGCAAACGTCCACAGGATGAATCAGGAGTGAGAGGTCCTAGGAAGAGAGCGAAAACTACCCCACTATCTAAACACCCCACTTAAACTGTAGAAAAATAAAATAGTGAACATGAATTTTCGCGCGCTATTTCAGAATTGGTACGCAGCAGTGACTCTCCTAATGATGTATTTTGTAGATATAGACTCTTGATCATTGACACGTAGGCAAATTTACCTCGAGATCACACAATAGACGACACTTATTTTGGTCTTAAGATGATGACAGAAGCATTGTCGTTAGCAAAATGCTGAAGTGCTTCTCACTATCGTGTCTACTACCATATAGGTGACAAGAAAAAACAATTGATTTCACATAAGGAATGAAAGACAAACACATATTTTTTATCGAAGAGATAACTTCATATTCAGGATATTTAATATGATACGTATAATCTATTTAGCAAGTATCTGATTCTGCTAGCGAAATTCTGACCAAAAGAGTATAATTTCATTTGGTTCCCACAATAGGTGCTATATTTATCAATATCATCAACATAAATATACAACGGTTTTTTGGGATATACTCGACGTCATTTAAATAAATATTGAATAGAAGTGTTCCCTGCGGCGTAGATCCCTACGATACTACGATGTAAACACTGTACATTTGAGATTTATCGCCTATCAACTTCACATATGAGTATGTGCAAGCTAATCTGTAATAGTGTTTTACATAACAAGAGTTCTTAAGGGTAGTTAACCCACAAGCTAAAAGAGTTACAGACGAGCTGCTGGCAGCGAGTGTGTAATTCCGCGAGGGCATACATTTAAACTCAAGTGGTGTCAATACTTTTTCGTCGAACATGCTTGGAACAAAGTTTAAACTACAAAATTGTGTTTGTTTCATTCAAGTTAAAAAATTAATTTTTTAAAGAGATATCACAATGAAACTGTAGATGACATTGTAGAGCGCCATAATAAATTTTACATTTATAATATTCCAAACTAATCAAAAGAGAATCGTAAAAATCGGTAATTCACAATTTATCTAATGCAAAATGACTCATCGGTTTTGATTTGTAATGATTTGATTTGAGAGTGATTTGTAACCATCGCTACGAAAATTCTAACACTCACGTTTTCCGACATATCCCCATTTTAAACGAAAAAAAAATTGGGGAAAATTTCATTTTAAGGTCACATAAGTAGTCATTATTTGAGGTATACTTTGTTAATTTAGTCCGTTTAATTCCTTTAAATCTATTGAAAAGGTTTTGAAATAATATATTGTTTTTATTATGTAGCTTTTTTGATAAAAGATTCTAATTATTATTAATAACTCTCATGGACTGAAGGTTTAAAATGTACAAGATAGATATAATTTTCTTTTACAGATTATAGTAATGTATCCTAGGCCAAGCGTCTACACTTGTACTGCACGAGTTTGGCTGAGGGAGATTGGATTTGCATTAACGTACGGAGCTTTAATGCTGAAGACATGGAGGTGAGTGAATAAGTTTGAACTTCATTAAAACTACGCTTAGTTGGTATGTTCGTTAATGTCCGAGTTGTCTGATACAGGAACAAAACAAGTTGAAAGATACTTAGACCGTATAATGCAGCTTTGCAATACGAGTTGAAATGGACAAAGAGTGAATTACGTGAATTTCATTTTCAGGATCTCCGTAATTTTCCGCGTACGTTCCGCAAAGGCAGTGAAAATAACGGACATGAATCTCCTGAAGCGACTGGGCGCAATTGTGGCTATCTTCACGGCTTTCTTGGTTATTAGAACGTTAGTGGCTCCGCCGATCGTCATCGTTGGCAGAACTGCAGAAGACTTGAAGGCATATCTGTGTAAGAACGACTGGTGGGACCACTCATTCACAACATGTAAGTTATTTTTTTAACAGCCTGCTCAAAATTTTATTTATTTTTTTCTCTTATAAGTAGGTAGGTGAATTTAATTTCTTATCTTTAGTTTAATTTCTGTAATTTAATTTATTATAATGTCTGCCTCAGTTTTTATCTTATTATGAACGACTCCATCAATATTGTAACATCGTTGATCTACTTAATGTATTAGCAATGAGAATTTAGATTTTGAAACTAGCTGTCATATTTTCAATCAATCGAAGCTTGGTAGTTAAGGACGCCGAAAGCTAGAATTCACCTCAGTTGCTGTCAACTAAATCCAGAATATTAATACATCGATGTGTGTATTTCTGTTATCTATACCTACCTATTGAGCCCGAAGTAATGAATATTGAGATTACGATTACTATATAATACAATTGTTGTATTTTTACTTAATATGATTTATAAGCTAACTCAGAAAATCTATGCTCAAAATTAATCGGCGTAATATACCTGCAAGGAATATTGATCAGACAAAAGCAAAAGAAGAAGCACTTATGGCATATTGCCATTATGTTAGGAGTGCGCTGCTGGTGGATGTAAGAGTGTAAGTGACTCTGGCAGTTTTGTTATACCTAGCTAAATAATTATTATTGAATTTTCGGAGATGAAAAAAGCCTCCTTGGCATTTTTTCAGTAGTCTGCATTATATTTGGAGCAATTTGCTTGAATAGTGAGAAGCAGGACGAGTGTCGAATTTTTATAAATCAGTTAATAAAAATATTAACCGATATTCCTTCGGATATTCAGTTTTCATTTAGCTTGATGACTTATCGACTATTGTTTCACAAGCGAAAGTCAAATTTTAAAACAATTTACTCCTTAACAAAATCTAAAAAATGATAAAAAGTTTGACATTATAAAATAAGTTTATTGTTGATATGGACCGTTTGGTTCTCATTTTTGTTTTAATTTTGATTGGGTATATCAGTTTTTTCCTTTTTGATTCCTTGTTTGATAATTTGTTTGGTCTTTGTCAGACCTTGGTTATCCATTATTTTCGGGGGCAGTGAAATAAAAATTACACGAATTCCTACAAAGTTTATTTCGTTTTTTATCATTTTTTATTTATGTTTATATAATATAATGGCTGTTCGAAAAGGAATCCGTTTGAAGTAGCCCTTGGCAGCACCTGCCAGGTTTTACTTAATTTAATCCACTTTTCACGACTTACAGCTCTTGATTTGGTTAGATTAGGTCTACAATTCCATTAGGTATAATTAGTTTTGTCAAAATAGTTAAAAACGCTAACAAAATATAGGTACTACTGACTTTATTGACGTTTTTGTTTTGAGACAGTAGCTGCCCAAACGCGAACTTTCTCAGGATAATGTGGCTTTTCAACAAACAAATGCGGATTTTCAGCGAACCATGATCTGTAATTATGAAAATTGACATACGAGTATATCGATCTTTAACCACGCTTCACCAGTCAAAAAGTCTTGCTGAAAACTTCTTCATTATGTTGTAAGTGTAGGGAAAACCATCGACAAAAACACCGCTCAGGAATGTCTCGATGTAGCCACTCTTGCACCAATGTCACTCGATAAGAATACTAAAAGAAAGTGAGCATCTTTCCGAAGTAGCCTGTGGCAGGTTCCCACATAAACATCAATTTGCTGTGCTAGATGGCGAGGATCATTTTGCATCATATTACGAGCAATTTCCACCAATCTTCAGTACTTCACTTTGGCCTGCCACTTCCTGTTCGGGCAACACTTCCTGTCTTTCGAAAATTTGCAATGTATCGCTTAATGGCTTCTCTGAACTTCTGGAGAGTCACCGCAACACCAGGAGATTCCTCTTGGAATTCAATTAGACAGTAATCTATACAAGAATAAGTTCCATTGCGAAAGTAACTTCCAACCATAAAAGTTTTTTGCTTTAACGTTTAACGCTCTATATCGAATTCGCAATAAACAATAGCAGCGGGTGTTATAAAGGCTCATTAAGTTGGCCGATTTCTGTGGCCATTTCTGAAGAAGATACCGAGTCTAAGTGGAAATTTTTTTAATTTATCTCTTCTTGACATGGTAATAATTTCAAAAATGTTAATAAAAGTCATTTGACGTCGATATTAGCTTCAAAAACCCACAGAGAAATCTGCCCATTAGCCTAATGAGCCTTTATAATATTGGCTGTAGGAGTTTTATTTGAAATTTCGAAGTTACTTCCACTCTCTCTCTCAAGGGGTGAGGGTTGGTTGACGGTTTTTGTGTTAAAACGATGTCCCTCACTAAAAAAAAAACACTTTTGTAAGAAACATTTTTCCGCAGAGTGTTTACTTTTCAATATATTTGAATAATTCAGGTTTTAAGATTTTTTTTCAATACAATGGCATACGCATTTTTGAATTTTCTGAAACTTTTAAAAGAAACAAATACAATAATCTAGGTCGTATAGGTCAATCATACGTTCTCCCATACCACTAGATAAAAATAAATATACCATTTCAGTTTTTTTTTTTTTTTTTTAGAAAACTCGAGATATTTCCTTATATTTTAGATAATGCCTTTTATAGCTGTTGCGGTGGTAACAAAATGAAAAAGACGTAGGATGGAATCGACAGAATAAGGATAACTCTTTGTAATGAGACTAATCTTGTTAAATTCAGTTGACGTTAACCGGAATAATCGACATTTGAATTAACAAAGTTTTGACGTTACTTCAACACTTTATTTATGGAGTCATTGTAAAAACTGCAAAACAGAAAGAATGAAAATATTTAAGCATTGCACACATGATAATTTTGAAAAATCATGAGCAAATTCCCATTTTTATTTGGTTACCTATGGCTTTTACGACCCCTAGCGGTCATTTTGGAAGCTCAAAACTCTTTTCTAACAAATTTTTAGGGTCACTTTATCTTAGAATTTTATTTTTTTTTGCATGAGGCTGTACAACTCTTAGTTTCTGAGATATTCCTGGTGACCATTTATAATGACTCACCCGGTACAATGTCTCCAATATAATCGAAGTAAAAATCTTCACATATCTGATAGAAATATAATATGAGTGTAATACGAACATAATGCGCAGACGTTGAAGAGAAAAAAAAATTATTGGTATTTCACGTTGACAGAACAAGGGGTTTAGTTTCCCTGAAGTTAGTGCTCCCGGTATAAAATATTTTGGTAAATGTTGGTGTTGGTAAATGTATTAGAGGTGGAGTATTTCTGACACTTCTAAGTCGTATATCTTCTTACAAGTTCTGAGTACATATTATTGTCCGTCTGGATCTATTTTTCATCTGCTTCTTACATTCATGTCAAGTGTAAATTGATATCATATCAGTGCAGTGTGCTCTTCGTCTGTTGATGAAATTGAGAATGGATGTGATATTATATAAGGTGTACAACATTAAACTTACAAACATCAGGATTATAACAAAAAATAATGTTTTATACCCAAGGGCTGTTAAGAAAAATAACGTCCGAACAAGTCCATAAATATATATGAGAACAGGGAATTGATTAGTTCGAGCACGAGCGAGTCTTTGGTTTTCCAACTGAATAAAAGAATACAGAGCGAACCTCTTGAAGATCAATGAGTTGAGAAATAGTCGCTTGATAAAGTAGTAAACATCAGTTACCATTTTACTTTTATTTGAAGAGAGTAATATGTTCACGGATTTATAAAACTATCATTTTGGTTTGCTTGCTCTGAGGTTTAAGAAAAGTAACGTACCTTAATGACCAATAATTGCAAACATTCTCCCTCGCCCCTCTAAGGGAATCTTAACAAGATATAACCGGTATGTAATACACCGAGGGGAATTGTGCAACACATCGTAGAACAAAGTTTGAATCGCGATAAGCTTCGTGTTCGAACAAATATCTTCGCGGATAAGTTGAGAGGGTAGAGGAAGTTGTAAGAAGCGTTTGAGTGATTGTATTACAATAAAATATGAATAATATCAGAGTTCAACGATATTTTGCCTGTTATTTCGTTCACTTTGTGACGTTTACATTGCAACTTTGAAGTTTTATTTTATAAGTGAAGTTTTCTTCTCACGTGAATAGGTAACTGAAAGTAATACATTTTGTTCTGGACTATTCCAGGCAATCTCTTATGAATCAATTTTATAGATATTTGAAATGGATTTTCTGTGTACGTCTCCATTCATTCCCAAAGGTAGATCGTTGATATGCTTTAGTAGGGTTTTGGAATATACGGATATCTTGGATTCATATAACGTATAACATTTTTCTAAGGAATTTCTACCCCTAAACATCGCTAGGAAACTCTCAGGTTTGATTTCACTTTTAAAATTTTCGGTACTCAGGTATTCTTGTCATATTTGGAGTCCTCATCGAAATCTCCACCAACGGCATATTCTCGTAGTTATTTTTAAAAGTCGCAGACAAGTTTACGCGTCCCATTTAGATTCTCATTATTTTACTCCTTGAAATCTTAAGCCCGGCTAGGATTAAAAGGAGTCAAACTTATAGAGACGTAAATAATGACATAGAAAAAATTAATGTGGTAAGAATTCGAAGAAATGTTTCCTATTTATTTTTGTTTAATTTCAAGTTAAATGAGCATGCAGTACATGGTGTTCCCAAAAGTTACGTACTTGCTTTTAGAATTCGGTTAAGCGAGTTAAAAAAATACCGAATTGGAGCTGCAAATTTTCAAACTGTCCATCATAGATTTATTGAGTAGAAGAAAATTATGAACTGCATCAGGATTCTTATTTTTCCACATAAACTAAGATATTGCACTTGGCATTCTCTGTTAATATACATTCATTTGGCTACATTATCTACACGGGTCATTAAAATTTTCGAACTTTTTGGCGTGACTGTACACTGTTATTCAACATTCGAGCGATATTCTCTAAACATAGAACTTCCAGAACCGGATTATGAAAAGTTAATTGAGAGATTTTTTATTACTAAGAAGGTCACCCTGTCCACGATTTTTTTTAAACGTCATTATTATTGATTTTCAAACTGCATAACTAGACAATGAAAACTGTGTCTGTGAAATTTTTGTCACATTTTCATGGCATTTTTTATAAACGATCGAATCTGACCAAAACTGAAAAGCAACCATGACGTATCACATAATATTGTCATAATTTAAAATAAACGGTATAAATTGCAGATATTTGAACTAAAATAAGTACAGACTAGGTTAACATTCATTTAATTGAATCGTTGCTGTCCCTTTGTGTTATTATTTTCAGGACCGGGCTAAATTATTTTTAATTTTTTTATTTTTAAACAAAAGTTCGCCCTGCAAATTTTTCTAGACTGAATGATAAATCAAACTACTCAATTAAATTAAACAGAGGATCATAAAAATGATTACAAATATATTATCACGTTAAGACTTCATGTCAACTAACAATTTTTTTATTGTGAACTTAATTTTTTTTTATTTGTATGATTTCATTCTCATGTACTTAATTTCAGTATTTTTTTATTATTTTATTTTGTTGTTTTGTTATGTCGTAAGATTGTTCGTTATGTCACATACACGGTTTTTTAAGCCGATTCTGGAATTTCTAAGTTTACAGAACGTCGATCTAATGCTAGATAACAGTGTACAGTTGCATCAAAAAATTGAAAAAAATATATTTATTTCTCCAAAATCGTGAAATTTCGATTTTAAAAACGCTCCTGTACTTTTATCTTTCAAGATTAGTGAACGAAATTTTGGATCCTTATGTAAAATTTGGAATGGCGTTAGAATGGCTATAAAGGAGCTGCTTATTACTACAAACAACACTGACAAAATTTAACAGTATCGGGAAAAGGTTATTTGAGATCTTTAAAAAAAAAAATAACACCCCGCGAATCTTGAAAACCAGACATTTTAGGACACATGATTACATGAACTTTTCAATCTAAAATTGGCCCAGTAATATGCCGTTATATTTACTACATATCTTCAGGGAACACCCTGTATATTAAACTGCTTAAGCGATTTTTTTATCGTTTCTAAAGACTGTTTTACTTTTTTGTTGGATTTGAAGAACGCGTCAATACAACAGCAAGTTTGTTATTGGTTTCTCCTATATGTTGACTTGAAATGTCTGGAAAACGGCAAATACTATCAAAAATAAATACCTTTGCTCTGTATTTTCGTATACGTAGACTCGTAAATTATTAATAAACTTCAAAACTACGACCGTCAAAACAGGTAGGGGTAAACACCACTCTCCCTCCTATAAAACTACCCCCCATATTCTTAGAAGACAATTCTAATCATTTGTTATTCTGTAGTGTGCAGACTTAGGTAGCATTAATTCCTAAACGAACCCTTTTAGACCCTTTGTGTATTAATAAGGAAACTCTAATTATTTGTAAGTATGTTCTCCCTGTAATGGTAGAACTTTGATATACTTTGATACTCGCGACCTAGTAGATATTTTTGGACGGTTTGACAGATTAAAAATTGAAATGTAGTTTCGAAGTATAAAAAGGTATTGCTACTGATGCAGCTGTAAAGGAAGAATAAGCGGTGGCAATAAAAGATTATTACTTTGAAAAATACTATCGAAGAAGTGGTTCGTCGTTATACTGGAAGTCATAGTTTCATTGCGGTATCATATAGGGCAATGAATTCTAAAGGGGAAAACGACTGGCAGCGATGTCATCTTGACGCGAGCAGTGGCTCTAATAAGTTCATTTGAAAGTTGCTATTGTTTAATATATTGATTATTGATTATTAGTGATAATATGATTTTGCTGCAGATGCCTTCACTTTTTTCTATAATACATTTATATAGTCTGATCAGTCATGTCTTAACTTAATTAAACGGGAGGTTCTATACTATCGTATTATTTTTCCCAAAGCACAGACATAACATATTAAGCAATATTCTTTTTTTCCAGTGGAAGTTCTGTTTCTAGTTTGGGGCATCAGGCTCTGCATTGTAGTGAGAAAAGCACCTTCGGAATTTAACGAGAGCCGATTCATATCTGTAGCGATTTACAACGAATTCTTGCTGTCGGTATTCCTCAACATATCTATGTAAGTACTTAGTTTTAAGCATTATTTACAGTTATTCTAATCTTTTTTTATTTGTTTGACTTTTGTTATTTACTTTTTTAATTAGTAAATGTGTCTAAGTGTCACTGTGTCACAGTGTGTCTAAGATAAGGAAGGAATAACATTGTGATATAGGAAACCGTAAGATATACGAGGTCGATTAAATTACAGAAAAGGTTTACAATCAGGTTTACAATAATAAGGTTTACAACCTTATTAAGAAGCTGAAATAAAATTTAGGAAATTACCATATCTTTTTTATTGTTGTTGATTTTTTGTAGGTTTACATAAGTCGTCAAGAGCTATCTAAATTCCAGAGAATTCATAGTCAACTTTTGTTTTTCTTATGGTCGCCATATTGTTTTGTCATGTCATTCGTCATTGAAAAATCAAAGAAACTGTAATAATCAGCGGAACGTTTTATTATTTCTTATTCAGAACAATATTACGGTTCGTCTCTATTTAAAGTTCTCAACAGATTTCTCTTCAACTTTTTAGCATATTTTTTTCACTCAGACTCCAAATATTCTTTACTAACTCGGGATTCTTTGACTGAATGAAGATATATAAGAATAAAATTGAACCTAATTCGCGAGCGAAGTTGCCCATAAATTCTGTCTTGGCTATTTCTAAGGGAAAGGACACGCTCTATTTGAATAATCTAGAAATAAAAGCTCGACAAGAAATGTCGTTGCGTCTTCGTACGTACAGGACTTTATATAGTAGAGCGCGAAACGGTTGGACCGTATATTTAAAATAACAATGTAGTGCAAGAGGAAACGAATGGCAGGTATAGACAACCCTTACTTTATATCTCCCGAGAGGAAACAGTCAAGTCAGTGTATAGGAGCAATCCTCGACCTCCAACCTAGAATCTTCCACTCCTTTCCGCTTCTGTCCATCATCATAATAAAGCATCAAGCAGTAATTTGTGCTGCTTGCCTGATATTTGCCCCTATTTACAATCGTCCTAATTCAGTGCACACTGCCCTTATTAAAAGGGTCAAATAAGAGAGCAGAGACTTTTGAGTTTGAGTCGATACTCGAGGAGATTTTCAGGAGGATTTCTGCTTCACTCATTTCTTTATGGATAGAGACTTGAAGTCAAGCCGTCCAGGGAGGAGATTCATTGTAACAAACGTCATCATTTTGTTTCATTCATCCAATGAGGGAATTCTCAATTAAGAAATGGGAAATGTGCGCTGAACTAACACAAGTTAGTATGTATTATCTAAATGTAGAATCATTTCATTCAACTATCCTAATAATAGGGTCGTTTTCCGTTGTAGGTATAAGGGTGAAAAAAGATAGAATTAAATTTTGAATAACTTGATAAGGTGGCTCTTTTTGAGAGTTCTCCTGGGAAATCTTATTTTCTATCAATTTCCAGGTTGTTCCTGCAGAAACCAGCCAACCCTGATTTGCTCTACATTATATTCTTTTGTCACACCCAGCTGACGGTTACGCTGCTGCTCTGCATTATATTCGGAAGTAAGGTAGGTAAACTTATAAACCCTATTACTTATATACTTCGTAACAAAAAACAGATAAAATTAAAATAAACTTCCACTCTTTAAGAGTACTCTCTTTCTAAGTGTTATTGTATAATCCCTCTTTATGATTATGAGTGGCATTACATGATTAGGTACACTTTTTCTCTCTCCTTGTACGTACCTACGTATACAGGTAATTATAGTCTAGATTGATGTTTACTTCGTCTGACTAAGTGGATTTTCTTTATAATTGAAGCCCCCTCTGGGCATTTTGTACACAGTGGCATTGTTAGAGGGATTTCTTTTGTTATCTTTTGTTATTATGATTTTTTTAATTATTGCACCATTTTAGTTTATTATTATAAGTATATTCCAAGAATTTACAAATTATCTACATTTGCTTCCGATTTTTTAATCAAGAGTCCTTCCAACATTCATTTTTGTGATATCCGGCGGAAGAATTATGTCATCCTTAACCTTTTACCTGGCTTTGTATTCTATTTGATTTAATCAACTTACGCGTTTTAAACCTAAAAATAAATACTTTTCTTTATAAAGACATATCTGAGCCAACTTTGCGTTTGTATAATAATTACTTACATAATTCTTTAAGTAGTTTATAAAACTTCACGAGAGCGTCTACTGATGAATAGAATTTATTCCTAGGACTCAAGAAAAGATAAAAAATAATAATAAAGTAAAATACGATTTATCTTGATTTCTATTTTCCGCCATTTCTGAGAAATACATGCAAAAACTGTGCAGTAAAGTATTGAGTAGGGCTGTAGCCTTGAATGCAAGCTGGAGAAATACTCCGGCTATTTTTATAACAAACGTTGCTTGATTTCCTTAAGAAATTTCCATATTCAAAGCAGGTTGACTTCAAACAGAGAAAAATAATCAGGTTGATGTGAATAAATGAGCACTCGAATAGAAAAAGAAATGGCTGGAATTCTCGACGTTCCTTTGAAATTCCACAAAAAGAGAAATACGTATTTATTATTATTTATACAATTTAAATATAATAAAAGGGTCATTCTTTTGCACGCGTTATTAGAAACTTTGACCATGGATATACTCCTATATTGAAGAATGGCTTCTTTAGTCATACATCATTTCGTAGATTTTTTCTCAACTTATTGAGTTGTTTGATATAAATAAATATCTAACTCTTTTATCGGGAAACGTTAAAAGTAAATATTGTCGTTGCCCGCATATATGAAAAAATATAAATATGTCGAAGAAAACTAGCAATTAGTGTCGAAAGAGTTCACACAAAACAATTACAAGTAATGGTTGGTAAATATGTCACGTTTCAAGAGGACGTAGTTATTACGTCCATGCAACTGGTCGGAAATTGTGCTGTTTATGACGGGTCATGAAAATATTTATATCTTTGAATTCGTCCATTATTTCATCAAACTACAGTTTCAATCCAAAATGCGATTATAGTCGCCTGTATCATTGAGTTCAGTTTTTATCAATTATACGCATTTTATACGGGATTCGTACAAAAGTGATCTTTACAAAAACAGACAAAACTAAGCCGATTAAGGTAACTTTTTCATTATAAATTTAAATAACTTGTATCATTTTGCTAAAATCTAGGCATTTGACATATTTTTATTGGGCAAAAAAAACAATTCAAAGTTTTGATTACCGTCAATCCATCACATAGGTAGAACTTGGGTTTCAAAAAGCACTTATTATAATGTGTTAATAAAAATGTCTTATAATATTCTGATTGGTATAATTTATTTACCTACTGCAAAAAATGTACTACTAAAGGTAAAAAAAAACTTCTTAGCCTAGCCTCTTTCAGTGTTTTTTTTTTTTTTGATTTTCTATTTTCGTACAAAGAAAACCGATTAGAATCCTTAATCCAGTGTAATAATGAATGCCGTGGTACTATCCGTGTCCGCCATTTCTGGATTCAGGGTGTTTCTTAATAACATGCTAAGACTTAAGGGTGAGAGAAGAAAAAAAATAATAATATAATATAATAAGAAAAGAAAAGAAATAAAATTATAAAAAAAGAAATTTATGAAATTTTTTTTTGACACCCTGTTCTCGAAAACGGTGAGGTTTGCGGACCCACGTTAATGGAAACTTTTTTCCTCAAAACTCACCTAAGGAATGACACCTTTCATTTTCCGACACAAGTTTTGAAACACCCTGTATAAGCTTACTTATTTTAATGAACGTTATTTTAATTTTTTCAGTCATGTATCATTGCTTTGAAATATACAGTGTGTGTCACAGGCATGGTACACCCATTTTTTTCTTTATTTTTGGAGATAATTTTTTGAAATTTGGTACCGCATATCCTCGATAGAGCGCACTTTTTAGCAGAAAATTGATGTCAAATTTGTTTTTATTTAATTTTTTATTTCTCAAAAATAGTGTGCCATGACTATTTCGTTTTACTCCAATTGGATCATCTAATGCTAGAAAAATCGAATTTTTGTTCAAAGTGCTAAATTAAGTGATTTATGGATAAATTATGCGCACCGGAATGATTTTTTGAGCTGGATTCATTTTTTTCAAATGGTACCATATTGGTAACGAGGTACCATCTACTAGTACTCTTAATAAGCGACATTTTGATGTACCCATTTTGCATCTGTTACGAACAAAACTGAAGTCATGGCACACTATAATTGAGAAATAAAAAATTAAATAAAAACAAATTTGACATTCAAAATGGTACTTATGTGGTATTGTTGGATTCGTACAAATGTATAGAATCCAAAAATATAATAATATATAGGTGTCCCATTTAAAAATAAAAAGTTGGTAACATTTCCGGAAAAACCGGATGTGGGAAAAAATTCAATTTTCTGCTAAAAAGTGCGCTCTATCGAGAATATGCTACGTACCAAATTTCAAAAAATTATCTCCAAAAATACAGAAAAAAAAAAGGGGGTGTACCATGCATGCCTGTGACAAACACTGTATAGGCAATAAGTACTTACCTTTTTTCAAGAACATTTGGTTTTATTTGGAAAGAATTATATTTGCGAAATATCGGATTAGCGCATAACATTTTTGTTTGATGAAATATTTTTTAAGAACTACAATTTTTCACCACAAAACTTTTTTCCATAAAAAAATATAAAAACTACAAAAAGCCTTAATCTTAAAGAATAATTAAGGATTAGGTACCTAGAAGAGTATTTCGGCGTCAGTTATAAAACTCATTTAAACCGTTATTAAAGATTTATGTTGGCATTCAGATTAAAACAAATTGGTTTTAAGAGCTTCTTTAAAAGCAAAAGGAATTATTAAGTACATTTAAGAGTTTCTTCGGAATTGAGAGTAATTGACAGGTAAATAAATAATACACAGTAATTTTTTTTTGGTTTATTTTATTTTTTATTGAACTCTCTCAATTAATTATTTTCAGAAAATATTTATCGCCTATTTCGGACCTAGTCGCAATTTCTCTTATAAGTACATCTTATTGATCTTGTTTATTTTTAGAGTGATATAAAACTAATTAGAAAAACCATCGCCATATCCAATTAGTTTCTTTTCTAATGCTATAAAATTGATCGTAAAATTTGGGTCTTCTGTTTTCAAAACTTTCGCAGTTCTTACAGGAAACAAATCTAAACGGTTTACATATACCGTGTGTCCCCGGATAGGTGAAACGACTCTTATAAAAGACAAACATTTTTTGATTTTAATTTTATTTTTTTGGGGTTCCGCCCTGCTTGGCTAAAGAGTAATTTCTTTAGTAGTTTAAAAAGTAACAAAATTGTACTTTTGAAAAATCAAGCATGCCTTGGAAATTTCCAAGAAACCGGTTTTGTTGTTGAGTAAAGTGCCTTTTATATGGCAAATACGAAAAAATGTTATTTGAAAAAGTTGTTCAGAATCAAACATTTAGGTGCCTATACCAAATTTCAAAATCAGAGGTCAACTTTTATTTTTTCCATTTATTTTTATGTTTAATTTCACAAATCAAAGAATTTCATTTGTAACAAAGACTGATATTGACAGATTGCTATTGCTATGGATACAATTTGGTTTTTCCATGGCAGTCTTTGTTACAAAATGAAATTATTTGATTTGTGAAATAAAACATGAACATAAATGTAAAAAATAAAAGTTGGCCTATAATTTTGAAATTCGGTATACGGACCTAAATGTTGATTCTGAACAACTTTTTCAAATAACATTTTGTTGTATTGCCACATAAAAGGCACTTTACTCCACAGAAAAAAAAAGTTTTTTTATTTTATTTCCAAGGCATGCTTGATTTTTCGAAACTAAAATTTTGTTAGAAATTACTATTTAGCCAAGCAGGGCTGAACCCCAAAAAATTTAAATTAAAATCAAAAATTTTTTGTCTTCTATAAGAGTCGTTTCACCTATCCGGGGACACACGGTATATGCAAATACTCATACATCTCCTGCAAACTAACTTTCAATTCATCCCCATGCCTTATTTCCGACAAGTTCGGAAATTAGTCTTCAAATTTTTGTAACTGAAATTAATGTTTAATAAATATGAATAAATATATAATATAGATTTGGAACGTGACGTATCAGCAGTCACACAGAGTGAAAAAAACTTAAAATTATTGCATATTTTATTACACTGAACGATAAAAAAAAATCCATAAAAAAAAGGCCGCGAAACTTGTTTGATTGGTTTTATCATCAGCAGCACATTCTTATTATTGAACGTAAACATCATGCATTTCTTATGACAAAGAAGGCTAATAAATCAACGTTTACAAATTTTACTGGTTTTTCTGAAACAAAAATTTAAAAGTTATGAAATTCGGCATGTAGGTATATAAGTACATAATTTTGCATTCTGATTCTTTACTTACACGGAAAACAAGAAAGATGCTTCTGTCAAAGCATGCTTTTTTTATTAAACATGAAAATCTGGTAGAATTTATTTTTCAATCAAGGAGGCCTGGATCTGCTCAATACCAAGGTAAAATTACAAAATTTCGAAAAATTTTTGTCATAAATTCGCTTACACTGGAAAACACTGTATACATGTTAAACTTTAAGAAAATGTACATACTTCCTTATGAGACCTTCCAAATACAGTGAGTAACACTCTCTTTAAGAAAACCTTTTTTTTTATTACCTACTGCAAAAAGTGTGAAATTAATCGGAAAATATTATTCTTAAAAAAACATCTCAAGATGTATGACAAGTAAGGGTCGGAATTGCTTATTAAAAAATCATAATGTTTTACTCGTCACGTCAAAAGAAACGTCACATAACGAAATTATGTGGTACGTTATTTTATCATAACGCTGTACTTTTTCGTGATCAGGATTGATCGACATTTGATTATTTTGAGAGATTTACAGCGGGTATTAAAAAGGCTCATTAAATTAACAGGCAGATTTCTGTGGCCATTTCTGAAGAAGGTATCGAGTCTTAGTGGAAATTTTTTAAATTTATCTATTCTTGACATGAAAGTAATTGCAAAAATGGTAATAGAAGTCGTCGATATTAGCTTCAAAAACGAGCACAGAAATCTGCCCGGTAGCCTAATGAGCCTTTATAATGTTGGCTGTTAAGTTAGTAAAATAGAGGTGTCCGCAATAGTGATTTTTTTTTCCAAATATACACTAAAAATGGTAATATTGATCGGTAATCTATATATACATTACATTAAATTACCTTTCAATCGCAGAGACCGCAAGCTTAGGTTGCTCTAGAAATCGATAACAACTGAAGTTAAGATCGACTATGAGATTCTGATGGAGATACAGAATTTGAATAGTGGCTGTAAAAGAGAAGGAAATTTTACTTATTTATTTTAAGAGCTCGAAATAGGTATCTGGTTATAAGTAAATATATAATTTGGAAATAAAGGAGGAGGATGTTTCAAAGACCACGAAAATAAGCTTATACAGCCTAATGGAAGATGAAAGAATTGGCCAATTGTTTCATTTGAAGTATCAATATTTGAGGAATACATCATCCGAGGTAAACCTGATAGGAACTTCTCAAAATCCAGCTCCTGATAAAATTATTATTTGGTTTTTCTCTTCCTCTGAATGTATTCGAATACGTAATCTGTTTTAATGTGTTCTGAGATTTTGACGCGAGATTATGACAGAGCTCTTTTTGTGTAACTTTAAAAAGATTCCTTTCAGATAAAATACATTTCAGCTAATTGAAAGCACCCCTGATTTAAGTAACAGTCTCAATTATGTTGCAAAATTTAAGTAATTCTCGTATCAAGACCATACTTCTATAGGTATATATCTGTCTGAAATCTTTCTGATTCCGAAGCCTCATGTAGGTACTACAGAAAATCGAGAGAGACTCTTTACTAAAGATAGGTTCATTCAGTGGAAAAACAGACCGCTAACCGAAAAGATCGCTCTAAAATTGTTTACACTAAAAATTGATCTTCTATGTAGGTATTATACTGCTGCATGCGTTAAAAATAATAGATCCATGATTTCTATGTTCTGGGCTGGGTTATGATTATTGAATAATTTAACTAAAATTCTAATAACTCAGTTAGGTATATGAAAACATACTGTTATCCTCAAATGGGATTCCCTTCCGACAAGTAGTTAGTAGTATGTAAATTCGCAAAGTAAATACACCTATAAATGTAATATCACCTGCTCTTGCGGGTATTATTATTCGCTATAATGTTTCGTGTGTTATCTGCACAGTGCATAATTTATAACTTTGGTTTATTTCATACATAAGGACTTAAAAACAATAATTATACAGGGTTGCTCATTAGTGCGGCAAAGTAGCTTTTATACTAGAATTCTAAATAATTCTAAAAAAAACTCATATGCCGTTCCATGCACCAAGTATGATTTTCTCCACTTTTTAAAAATATTTTTGTAATATACAGGGTGGTCCTTTTATAAAATCGCAACATCATGAACTTTCTTATTTTAAATACGAGGGTACAATTTTTTTTCAAGTTTTGGATTGAGATCTAATTTCTGAGTAAAATGACATAATGTTACCTTCACCAACCCTCCCGGTTTATGCGCTATGTCAATTTTTCTGAAAAACAATTCAAATTTAACCGTCCAGAAAACTAATAAAATCAATTTACGGAATGTTATCATATGATGCTACTTGAGCAAATAGAAAACTCAAATCAAAAGTGACCTAACCCTCAACATAATTAATAAATAACAAAACAAATTTATTATCCAACAAAGTTCAGTTTTACACGAATTATGATAAGCGAGATTAGACCAATAATTATTATGCGCTCAGATAAACGCCGCATTCCAGATGGACAGTCACTGGGCAACATGGTCCCTATGTTGCCCTATGAGTTACGGAAATTTTGCATCCCTTTTTATTAAAAAATAAATCGTAAAAAAAAGATTTTTCTCAATAGCATCGAAAAATAATTAGCAATAAAGCAGTAATTCCTCTCATTTATAGACACCACGGGAGATTTGTACCTATAAAAAAATCTTACACTTTTTTTAGTAGTTCCCAGTTGATGCGGTAATTTTTTGGAGCAATGTCATAGTAATAGTATACCTGAATAGTACACACATTGAGAATTTTGTATTGTTCACAGGCCTACATGGTATTTAAGAACAGCGAGCATAGCGACGATAGTTCTGGTATGATGTCAAAAACTGCCACGTCGAAATTTCTAGGAAAAGCACGTTCTGCAAACTCTCAATACACGAGCACAAACTCTTCGGTTGGCAACCTGGAATATGCCAAGTTCAGTGAAGAGGACGTACAGGAAGAATTCCTTCGACTGTACACACAACTGGAACTTCTCAAAGAAAAGAACATGCGGATAGGTAACAGACACTTGGCGCTCAAAATAAGCGCTATGCAAGACGCCGCCAGGAACCACAGTAATTGCAAGCAATTGCAAGTTAATACTTTGTGTGTCGTCCCAGAAAAAAGCGGTAAAGGACATGATCAAACGACTCCTTCCAAATCGAAGCGGCAGAGCGTGACGTTCTGCAAAGAAACTGGAGGGAAAGAGGAAATTTTGAAGAAAACGATGGAAGAAGATGGAGAAGAAGAGGACAAAGAAAAAGGAATCGCACTTGCATTAGAAAATGAAGCGACAGTCCCAGAACCACCAGCAGGTGCTTGTCTGGAACTCAAGGGAAAGGAGGCGGCGACAGAGTGCTCATCATCAGGCAGCGAAAGAAACGGCAGGCAGTTGAAATCAGGCCATGCCAGGACTCATGCAATCGTCATCAATCTAGATGATAAAAGTAGGTTCACTGAAGAAATCACAGTTTAGCATGATATTAAGACCAATGAAGATATCAGTATATTTTATCTAAGATAGACTTACACATGTTACGTCATCAATCCTGAGTACCTGTACGGTTTTGTTGACTATTATTTAAGGACGTTCTTTATTAGTATATTGTGCCATGATATTAAAATGACGAATAGCTTGTTTTTAAATTTGGGAGAATAGAGAATGTTGCAATTTATTCGGACGCACTGTATTTGTTCATGCCCCAAAATATGTTATTGAAAGTAATATTTATGTTATAAGTAAATAAGTAGCATTACCATAATAACATTGAAATATCCAGGACATTGTTCTTTACATGCTTCATAACATAATATAATAAGTGTATTTGTTAGTGTTCTTCAAACTGGAAAATAATGCGTGGTTCAGGAAAATCGATGTGTAGTGTTTCACAAAACAAGTTTCTTTCATCCCTTGCATGATTTTTAATATGGGATAACTATGACAATGTTATAGATGAAAGAAAACTGTTTTCTCAAAGACTTTCAGAATAATGACTCAGTCAAGAAGTGCTTATTAAATATTTCTCTTAAGACATTTACAAATATTAAACTCATTCAACTAGCTTCCATCCACAATTTTGAATGAAAATAAAATGACCGAGGTTGGACGGTAAAAATCTCCGAAATGTGTAAGTACCTATTATGTAACTTTGATAATTAACGGGGCTTTTACTGGGGAAAATGTTCATGTTTATAATATGTAAATAATGTTATAGCAATAAGGCATAAGATCAATGTTCGTTTGAATTGAATGGAGTATGTTGTTTATGTATTTCACTTTATAAAGACCACTTTCCTGCAGACAAATGTCTAGAAATAGGTTCATTTTTATTAAAACATATCAAATAAGGAAATTTATGTTATAAGTGAAAAAATAATGATTGTGATTTTTATTTGAAAAGATGAGCATCTCTAAAAATTCATTTATGTATCATTCGATAATTGTTTCTTGTCCTACAAGGAAGAAATAATTTTCAGATAGCTCATCAGCATATCAAAAATCACTTTTTTATAATAATTATAAATAATATCATAAAATAATTGAAACAGTAACAGATTATAAATTTTAACAGATTAAAACAAAACAGACAAAGTAAAGCCCGCACCGAATATGTGATCTGAAGAAGGGATACTTCCATGAGCAAATATTGCTGTAGATTCTGATCAAATTTGGAGCAGACTTTCCTAAAACATTGTAAATTTCTCAAATTTATGTATACTAATTAATATACCTACTTAGTAAGCATTTTCCAGTCTAATGGATAGTTCTTTCAGAAAGAGCATATACAGTTATACTTTTTCACGAACGGTAACTTTGATCGCACTAGCCTCAGGTAAATGCTTATACAATGAGTGAGGAAATATGATTAAGTTTCTTTCTACGACCGTTTGAAATTATTAAAGATAAACAAACACTCATACATACAACCGTAAATACCGGTTTTGTGAATTATGAATCGTTATGTTTCACCCTTTTAACCAACTGAGTTTGCAATTCTAAAATCAACCCTTGATTCATATTGCAAATCAGTCCTTTTAATTGACCCCTCCCCCCTTCCCCGCACATATTTATTACTTGTTTCATGAGCTAAATTTATGATTGTAGACTACGAACACCGACTTGAGCAGAGTTAGAACAAGTTGTTAAACTATGTAGGATGAAGTGGATGCCTAATAATGTCCCTGCTTTGTTATACAGATCACCTATCTCTGATTTTGGGGTCTGCTATGTTATGAGACACTTCAGCTTATAGATAATAGAAGATCTCTTTATACTCTATTTTGTAGATAGTTTGTAGTGATTTAAGTCTTAAGGGATCCAGGATATTTATTGCACTAAGAGCTCTTCTCTGTGGTTTCAAATTGCTTCTTCTAGCGGGATGGCCTACAACAATGTAACAATATAAATTCACCAGTAAATAATAATAATAATGGTTGTGTCTAGCAATGAGCCCTCTGTCTAAAATTATCAGAAAAACGAGACGAGGAACTAATCAATAAAACTATGTCATGTCGTATCACAGCAGCTCTGTATGAATGATTTAAAAATGTATGCGCCGGCATAGAAGGATACCTTCGGAGATGAACAGGCTTGTGAAACAGTTTTCTGTAAACATTAGGATGGAATTCGGAATAGAAACATGCAAAATTATCAATTTGAAATTGGACAACAGTGACTAGATCGAGGTACCTAATAGGCAAAAAAATCGATCACAAAAAGATTAAAGAAACCCTCCCAAGAGAAGTCATGACAAGAGTAAGAAGGTCATTCTTCTCAGACTCATACCTAAGCAACAAACATCTGTTCAAAACACTCAATACACTGGAAATATACATACCTATATGTGATATGATTTTATCCTGCTTTATTCCAAGTAATTCAAGTCACTGTTGTTGAAAGTTCTTTATCTTGCATTGAAGCTGAACATATTCCTGATCGAAGAAATAAAATCAACTTGAAGTATCTTATTCTACGGTCTACCTAAACCATTGCCATTCACTCTATTGAAGACATCTATCTAAAACGCTATCTAATGCCATTCTAAAGGTTCCTTACTCTCAAAACCCTGATCAATACACGTTGAAACAACTAGTCTTTGATCGTAGTCCAGTCAGGACATCCTTTGCCAAGATCTACAACACTCAGGGCTCTCTCCGCCCATACACACTCAACCGAAGTCGTTATCTGTTTAGATCCCCAACGCTTAGGTGATCCTGACCCCGAATCATTAGAAAAATCAGTGGTGTTTCGTCCTTGGCGAATAATCGATTCGTATTCTCTAAGACACCACCGTCTCCTACCCCTTCCTCTCCCTTTACACATCGGGAAGAAGGAAAAAGGACACCTGACTGGAGAGACCACACGAAGAGTCGAGGTTTAACATCGATAGAGGAAAGAACTCGACAGAGTGCCGTTCGTACCAGACTCGTCGATGCTGGTGTTACGAGAACGGGATACCTAGTTCTTTAATTAAATAAGGAAGCGGTATAAAGTAGTGGAACAATCGTGGGTACCTACATAGTGGAGCAAGTGAACAATAATAATAGTTACAACATCTCGCAAATTAAAACAAGTGCCCCTTTAGTCGGACAAGACACAAGGTCAGTAATTTCGATAATTATTAATTAATTGTGTTCCTGTCAATCATTGGCAATTATAGCCTGGTCCTTCCCTAAATTTCGATCCTGTCACCGTGGCGATTTGTCATTACCATCGCGGCATCGAGCCGCATTAATTTAGCCCCTTTCAGGATCGAATCGCGTCGTTAATATTTTTAGGCTCTTTGACGCGGAGTTAACATTTTTTTGGTCCCTCCGTAGTCGGATAGGAAAGCTCGTGGAAATATAGTTCATTAATTGGTTGCATCATTTGTTTGAAATTAGTTTCTCACTCACTGTGTTAAGGTAGCCTGTTTGTAGGTCAAAGGATTCGAAATAGTCGATCCAAAGGACGCCAGACGGCATTTTCACCCATTCCACTAATTTTACTCCATTCTCACCTCACTCCACTTCTTCGTTCGTTGCAGGTGTTCGTTTTAAAAACCTCTGTAATAGTTGAAATATTTTCTCTCTGAATTCGCAGGGCAGAATATTGATTTTTGCATTCACGGTATACTGGGTACACTCGGTATCTTAAGTATTGTTTTTGGTGAATTCGAATTCAATAATTTATTTTCAACTCGATATTAAATAAGTAACTTTCACTTGGTTAGGTACTTATTTTTGGTATTGCTCATCGTTCGTTGTTGTTGTATTTTTACAGGTTTTTAACGAATAACCCTTTTTCGTTGTTACAGGGAAAATATTGATTTTTGTATTCACGGTATACCTACTGGGTACACTCGGTATCTCAAGTATTGTTTTTTGGTGAATTTCAAAGTCAATTTATTTTCAACTCGTTTTTAAATAAGTAACCTTCACTTGGTTAGGTACTTATTTTTAGTTATTGTTCGTATTTCGTTGTCGTTGTATTTTTTACAGGTGTAAAAAATAACCCTTATTCGTTTATTGCTTTAGTGTTTTGTTGATACTCTTTAGCAAAATGTCCAACACTTTGGTCGGAGCAAACGCTTCTGTTTCGAAGTTTTTGACTCGTTTGAACTCGATTCTGACAGTAGTTTCAGCACCCATTGATGAAAAGTCGCGTTTTATTGTCCTGGCTGCATGCGACAGCGCTTCAGATTTGTACAATCAGGTGCAGGAGGTTGATAGAAATATCCTGATTACGGTTGAGTCGGCAGATAAGAGTGCTTTGGTCGTAGATGTGTCATCGGAGATTTGGAAATCATACTCGGGACTACTTATCGAAGTTGATTCGGTTTATTTTCAGATTAGAGCGGTTCAATTGTCGTTGGAATCGACTCAGGATACGGTGGTGAAATCACGTCATGGTTCGAGTGAATCGTTAAATAGTCGACAGTCTGGTGCTCCCGCGCTACCCCCCTCTGCAAGTTCACATGTGAAATTGCCTCGTATCGGTATACCTACTTTTGATGGTTCGTTGAGGATGTGGTCGGTTTATTATGATTTGTTTAGGACTTTGATTCATTCGAATGATTCGTTAGCTCCAATTGAGAAGTTCCAGTATTTAGTTTCGACTTTGTCAAAGGAACCTCTTACCCTTGTCAAACATTTACCACTGACAGATGACAATTATGTGATAGCTTTCGATACTCTTGTCCAAAGGTATCAGAATGAGCGAGTACTTGCGACGTGTTATTGGCAGGCGATTTGTAATGCTCCCAAAATAACGGATTCTGATTCCTCACAATCGCTTCGTGAATTGTTGAATACCTTTTCAGAAAATATTACAGCTTTGGGTCAGGTCTCAGGCGTCTCTCTCTGGGATTTCACTTTGTTCAACTGGTTGCTACAGAAATTGGATAACGCTACTCGAAAGCGTTTCGAACTCCAATTTGCATCTGAAGAGTTTCCATCATATCAGGATTTGCACAAGTTTTTGTCGTCACAGTGTCGTGCATTAGAATCATCTTTGGGGAATGACCTATCTCCGTCTGCAGTCGTTGGTAAGCGGAGTAGCGTCAAGTCTGGTGGAAAAGTGGAATCGAGGAATTCACATGCATTTTTGTCAACGTCGAGTGCGTCTTCATCGAAGCAGTCGTGCTTCCATTGTAATGGAGAACACCCGATCTCGAATTGTCGTTCTTTTTTGAAGTTGGACCCGCGCAAGCGTTTTGAGGCTGTGAAGGCAGCGCGCTTGTGCCTAAATTGTTTTGGCCCTTCACACTTGGTGAAGCAGTGCCCCTCTTCTCATTCGTGTAAGGAGTGTGCAGGTCGGCACCACTCTTTATTACATTTCGTTAAACTTAGTAATTCGGATGGAGCAGCTTCTCATCGAGTTGAGCCGCCTCCAGTCGCATCCACGGTTGCCATGTCTTCTCTCCCATCCTTTCAGGATGTTCGTTCTCGTTCTCGTAGCAATACTACGGTTCTTTTAGCAACCGCATGTATTGAAGTTCAAGACAAGTGGGGCAACTATCAAGTGGTTCGTTCTTTAATTGACTCTGGCAGTCAGTCGTCTTTTATTACTGATCGGTGCCGCAAGCGTTTGGGCTTGCACTTGAATCGATCATCAACACCTATTTCTTGTTTGGGTCACGTGACCTTGGGATCGGCCCAGGGATCATCTGATTGCATTATTCGTCCCGTTGGGGTACCATCACCTACTTTTAAAGTAAGTACTTTGGTCTTGCCCAATATTTGTGGAAAACTTCCCAGTGTTGACATTTCGCCATCGAAGGCGCTTGATAATTTGAAGTTAGCGGATCCTAATTGGTACACGCCTGGTTCTGTCGATGTTTTGCTAGGAGCTGACATCTTTCCCAATATTGTTCATGGTGGTTATTTGTCGGGCAGTGATAACTGTCCAGCCGCAATGAACACGACGTTTGGTTGGGTTCTTTTGGGAACCATTTCGTCGAAGGTTGCGGGCGAGGTTCAAGCTTGTTTTGCGTCGGTAGATTCGACCCTTGAAGAGACTCTTAAGGCATTTTGGAGAGTTGAGGAGGTGCCTTCAGTTGAGGTTTGCTCTAATGAGGAACAAGAGGCTGAGTCGTTGTTCGTTGAGTCTCATTATCGAGAAGAATCAGGTCGTTTTGGGGTATTGTTGCCATTTAAGGATAGCAAAGAGTTGCCTATCTTTAATGATTCGTTGAATGTCGCAGATCGTCGTTTGCTCGCTTTGGAGAGACGATTGTCGAGGTTGCCTCACATTAGAGACATGTATGTAGAGTTTATGAAAGATTATTTGGAGGCTGGGCACATGTCGTTGGTGCCATTGGAGTCGGAATCTGCAAACTCTTATTACATTCCGCATCATTGCGTTTTTAAAGACCCTGGTGTTTCGATGTCTTCTGATGTGTCTTCGCTCGCCCCAGTATCGTCGAAAATTCGTGTCGTGTTCGACGCCTCGGCCAAAGCATCGAACAATCTTTCGTTAAATGATACCTTGTTGATTGGTCCGAAGTTGCAAAGTGACATCACTAGTGTTTTGCTTCGTTTTCGAGAGAACAAATTCGTGTTCACTTGTGACATTAGGCAGATGTATCGGCAAATTTTAGTTGGAGATTCACATCGACAGTATCAATTAATTCGTTGGCGTTTTTCAGAAAAGGATCCTATTCGAAGTTACAAATTGAACACTGTAACTTATGGTGTTTCGTCCTCGCCATATTTGGCCATTAGGTGCTTGTTACAATTAGCTCAAGAAAATTCTGAGAAGTTTCCTCTCGCTTCGAAAGCCATTCGTCTCGGGCTTTATGTCGATGATTTTGCCATTGGGGCAAATCAAATCGAGGAAACCTTGGAGTTGAGAAATCAGCTCATTTCGCTATTGCAATTGGGACAATTTGAGTTGCGGAAATGGTCTGCTAACAATCCACAATTGCTTCAGGATCTGCCGGTTGAACATTGTCAACAGCAGTCATCCAACTTTGATTCGGAATCGGACTTTTCGGTGAAAATTCTTGGCCTTCAGTGGCAATCGGCTACTGATTCGTTTTCGTTCATGGTTAAGTCCATAGATTCACCTTGTACTAAGAGAAGCATTCTCTCAGAAGTCGCTAAGATCTATGACCCGTTGGGTTTCTTGTGCCCATTGACCTTTATGGCAAAACGAGTCATTCAACATTTGTGGTATCTCGGGCTGGATTGGGATGAAGATCCACCAGCTGATGTTGTCGAAAAGTGGAATCGATATAAGTCCACTCTTCATGTTTTATCCAAGTTGACAATCCCTAGGTGCTTGGTTCCCGAAGGATCTTTCGTGTCGTGTCAACTGCACGCATTTTGTGATGCGTCGACTGCAGGTTATGCGGGTGTGGTGTATTATCGTTTCGAGGACGCCGATGGCAATGTGCAGGTTCGTTTCGTTACTGCCAAGTCTCGTGTTGCTCCGCTCAAACCACTCTCCGTTCCACGGCTGGAATTGTGTGCCGCAGTCTTACTATCAGATCTCGTTTCGTTCGTCCTTGAACAAGGTCCTCAATCCATTGTTGTTGATAAGGTTTTCGCTTGGAGTGACTCTTCGGTCGCTCTATCCTGGATCAAGTCGTCTCCACATCGGTGGAAGACTTTTGTTTCGAATCGTGTCGTCCACATTCAGGATCGAATTCCTCCGGATTGTTGGAATCATGTACGTTCAGGTGACAACCCAGCGGACGTCGCGTCTCGGGGCTTGTTACCAGAGGAGTTAGTCGGGGCTTCCGCATGGTGGGCGGGGCCTGAATTCCTCAGATTGCCGCTGGAATCTTGGCCAGCACTCGTTCCTATTGCTCCCACTTCTGATGTTGAACTGGAGAAAAGGAATATTGTTTTGTTCGCTACGATAGAGATTTCGGATGTCGATGTTTTGTTGAAAAGATTTTCTTCTTTGAGGAAAATTCAGGGTATTATCGCTCGTTGTTTTCGTTTCACTAACAATTGTCGTGTTGTCAATAGGACCACTGGTGCATTGAGTGTCTCTGAGTTGCATGCTGCTCTCATGCACATTGTTAGAATTGTTCAATCTTCGGTCTTCTCTTCGGAATTGGAGAAAATTCGCTCTGGTAAACCATGTGCCAAGTACTTGCAGTCATTGTCGCCCTTTATTGATGATTTCGGTATTTTGCGAGTCGGGGGTCGACTGTTGCATTCGGGTTTAGCATTCGACGCTAAATATCCCGCATTGTTGCCAGGAAGGCATAGGTTGGTTGAACTTTTGATTGATCAGATACATCGAGGTAATTTGCACCCAGGAGTGAACACTACTCATTATCTCCTTCAACAAAATTTTTGGATCCTGTCTGCTCGTAGGGTCATTCGTAGTTATTTGTCGAAATGCAATCGTTGCTTTCGCACTCGTCCCCTCTCGTTGGAGCCTCCCATGGGGAATTTACCTGTCGCTCGTGTCTCCCAATTGAAGCCTTTTAGTTGTGTCGGGGTCGATTATGGGGGACCCTTTCCTATTGTCTTGTCGAGGTATAGGGGTGTCAAAGCTTCTAAAGCCTATTTATGTTTGTTCGTATGTTTCGCGACTCGCGCGATTCATCTCGAGATCGCTTCTGATTTATCGTCAGAGACTTTGAAATGGGCTCTAGGAAGAATTGTTTCTCTGCACCCTGGTGCGGATGGTGTCGCCAGGGTTGCCTCGGTTCGTACGACCAAAGGTCTTTGTAAACGACCTCTGGTCAAACTTTGCCCGTTACCTAACCAGTAACGGACTCAGGGAATTTCGTCCCTGACTCGTCGTTTCGTTTCGTTTTTGTCGTTAGTTTCGTTTTCGTTAGTTTCGTTTTGTCGTTAGTTTCGTTTTCGTTAGTTTCGCTTTTAGTTCAATTTTCTGATAGCGGAAAATTCCTCCGGTAATTTTGGTGGGCGGTATGTTTCGTCCTTGGCGAATAATCGATTCGTATTCTCTAAGACACCACCGTCTCCTACCCCTTCCTCTCCCTTTACACATCGGGAAGAAGGAAAAAGGACACCTGACTGGAGAGACCACACGAAGAGTCGAGGTTTAACATCGATAGAGGAAAGAACTCGACAGAGTGCCGTTCGTACCAGACTCGTCGATGCTGGTGTTACGAGAACGGGATACCTAGTTCTTTAATTAAATAAGGAAGCGGTATAAAGTAGTGGAACAATCGTGGGTACCTACATAGTGGAGCAAGTGAACAATAATAATAGTTACAACATCTCGCAAATTAAAACAAGTGCCCCTTTAGTCGGACAAGACACAAGGTCAGTAATTTCGATAATTATTAATTAATTGTGTTCCTGTCAATCATTGGCAATTATAGCCTGGTCCTTCCCTAAATTTCGATCCTGTCACCGTGGCGATTTGTCATTACCATCGCGGCATCGAGCCGCATTAATTTAGCCCCTTTCAGGATCGAATCGCGTCGTTAATATTTTTAGGCTCTTTGACGCGGAGTTAACAAGTGGTCTAGAATAATACTTCGAACGCAGTGCTCTACTCCAACTTAAATTATTGAGTATTTTAAACATCTTCACTTTTTATTGCACCCAGCCAGGATATATACCTGCTTCAATTTGCTTTGGTCTCGAGTTTAAGAACCTTAGACGCTTCGGCTCAAAATCTAAACGGTGGATACATTTCTCTTGTTTAGAGCAGCATCAATATACATTTTGACGAGAGTATAAACTTGACTAGTGGTTCAACGTGTATTTCTGCCCGGTCTCGTTCGAGTTGGGATCAAACGTGCCACGTCTTTTGATGTTCAAGACTATCCAAATTCCTCGTTAAAGTCGGGTCCCCGATGAAGTGAATGGCTCTTTTCTGGATGGTGTCAAATTATTTCAGCGTATCTTTACGAGATCCAAACATGCGAGCAGTACTTCAAGGATGCTCTCATTTAAACTTTGTATAAAAGGATGAGAAGCTGTTGAGGTGTATCCAATTTCTTTGTGTTGAATAGTTTTCCCAGCCTTTCAGAAGCACTCTTTGCCTAACTTGCAACATGATGTGTGCCAAGATATGTTCGCTCCCAGGCTCATGCCAAGCAAGCGAAGAAATGTCGATAGAGGAAGGGAGTGTCCGCCATTATCATATCTGACTCTAAACATCTGAAATTAAAAAACACAAAATTAGTTATATATGCCAATTCATCCTGGGAAGTTTTTATTGGAATATATTTCTTAAGCTTCCAGAGTCGAAATAATAATTAATTTATCGATTCAAAAATTACAATGTTCAATTGGGAAATCATTTTTTTTAAGTATTCAAAACTAGAGAATCAAAATAATTGAAGCTAAAATTGAAGCTTGTTGAGATGTCTCCATTTCAACTAACATAATAAACATAATAATACATCTCATAAACAAAGATGAATCGATAAAATTGTTATTAAGGACATCAGAGTATGAATTTCTGCTAGGAAGGCAAATTCGAAAATCATATAATGGAATATATATTTTCTCTTGCTTGGATAAAATTTATATTTCCTTTCACCCCCGTACTTAGATAATCATTGGAGCGAACTACCAATACAATTTTTGGATGCAAGCTGCTGTTTACTACTTTAAATGGTCCCACCTTTAAATTTACCTTGAATTAATGAAATAAGTGGTAATTTTTTTAACGGATGCGGATTAGTATAAATAGCAATACGTTTTTTTTTATAAACAAATGTGGACTTTGTTTGACCACAATAGCTGACAGCGAGTGCGGCAATCCGAAAAATTATTTTTAAACAATAAATTATTATTAGAGGAGTGATTTTTTAAACGGACGTAGAAAAAACCTTTTAAATATCATTGAACAATTTTTGATACTTCAATAAATAATGCCAAAAATTCTGATCTTCTGTGAAAGTGAAATATGGTTGTAAACTGAAAGTACCAATCAAATGATTGTGCGACTATTATATTAGATACTGTATGAAAAATATTATTATTAATGGGCATATAATATAATAAACGTTTTGATGTAAATTGTTTGTTATATATGTTAACGACTTCCTATCTGAGTTATAATTATAAATTCGTTGCTTGATTGAAAAACTTATCATAATTAGGTGTACCTATACGTGTAGACTGTCCATTAAGATTAAGCCGCAGTTTTCAGTACCTATGTATAATTATTATTATTGTTTAGGTATATAACAATATATACCTGTTAAGAAGATTTATTGTACGATGTTTAATTGTAAATAAAATTGTTGTGTAATTCATCTCGAAAAAAATTTTAAGATACCTTCCTGTGTTTTATTCATCAACCTTTATCCCCGATTATAAGAAAGATTAGCTATACAGTTTTTGAAAGTCCTCAGAAACAGTACCGATTTTGATGATTCTGGTTTAAAAAAAAATTGTCTTTTTATATTATTTATAATCAGAAACCCCTTGAAGCGAGGAAGACATTATAAAAGGTGTTTCAGTAGTAAGTACCATAAATTGAGGGGCTTGTATAGATACAGCTAAAATATGAAGAAAGTTCAAAGGAATTTTTTTCCGAAAATGTTTTTTAACCGAAATGCAGGGTGTTGAAAAAACTTGTTTTATAATTGACACCTAAACACCATATATCTCGGTTAAAAAATATTTCCGTAAAAAAATTCCTTTGAACTTTCTTCTTATTTTAACTACTTTATCTACGATCCCTTCAATTTATGGTACTATTCTTGGACTAAAGTAAATAAAAATATCTAAAATTAAAAAAACGTTAAGGACGCTACGTTTAGATTTTTTTCGAAAACGTCCCATCAAAATTTTATAATTATTATTTTTTATGGGAATTTAATCTGGAATTACGAAAAAAACAATAAAAAAATTAAATAAAACGGCTCAGAATTTCTTTGCGAGGAAAAAGATCTCCCGTGACCCCGGACTCTACGCCACTGGGTGCTTCGGTTTTACCCAGAATTTTTTCAAATTAGGGTTATTAAATACACCCAGTGAACACAAAATGTCCTCCGTTTCAACGCAATTTTCAACCAATAACGTAACCAATACGGAACCGGGTATTTGCAATAATATTTCGATCATATACCAAAAATATATTCAAACCAGATAGTAAAGTACAACTGGATAGCTCAACACCAAGACCAACCAATGCTGACGACGTAAGAAGATTTCTGAGTATGGTCACATATTATTCTAGATTTATCCCAGATTGTTCAACAAAAACGAATCAATTAAGGAAATTAATTCAGAAAAAGTCAAGATTCATTTGGACACAATTATGTGAAAATGGCTTCATGAAACTGAAAGAAGAGATTGCTAGTGATGAGGTACTTGTGCCTTTCAATCTAAACCTCACTATAATTTTGCCATATAATGTGAGTTCTACAGGAATTGCTGGAGTTCTTTCACACTTAACGAATGGTCAAGAACAACCAGTAGCATTTGAATCAAGATCACTTACATCAGCAGATCAAAATTACAGTCAGCTCGACAGGGAAGCTCTTGCAATCGTCTTCGTCTTTCCAGTGAGTCGTTTCTACATATATCTTTATGGTAATCATTTTCAACTTGTTACTGACAACAAACCACTTATCCATATTTTTCATCAATCCAAGAAGCTACCAGCAATGACATCGGCCCGACTTCTTCGATACGCTTCATTTTTATCAGGATTCGATTATGAAACCATGGTCAAACAAGGTACCGACAACGTCAATGTTGATTGCTTATCTAGAGCACCAATTATTTCAAAATATGGTCATTATACATACATCCGCGGCTCCTACAGTTTCACTATGGCACCTATATAGGGGTGGAGAACATACCTATAGTAACACCAGGAAGGTATTCATTTGCTTTGCAAATGAAAGGGAAGGCCACAAAACTACTTTGAACCCCGATTTTGAGAGTGCTATGAGAATACGGTCCTGTCAGAAGCGTGGATTAAATACCTCGACTTTAGGAAATAACCACTTCACGACAATAATAGCCAAGCGCTTCGAAGCCTGCATGCATAGATGTACTGGCGCTATATCCGCTTTCGCATATCGTGTCCAGTCCACAGGGATTTATGCAATGATTTTTGGAATATAAATGCAAAATAAATGCAAAATTCAAAATAAAAATCGAGCTACTGTTAATCTCGAAGATTTTCCTTGCCCTGAAAGTGAAGAAAAAAATATAAATTCGACCGTAGTGTCAAAGCGAGGCCTTAGTTGTGACCTTGATATTAGTTTGCAATGGCTGTTGTTAGTTTCTTACCCACCCAGCACCCCTATTTCGCTCCTCGGTCCCGAAAAAATTGATGGAACGTAGGAGCCGCGGATGTATATAATTACCCATAATATTCAACTACAGATATAGCTATCAATAGCCTCCCGGAAGCAGCCAGGCTCGCAAAATTGCTCAGTGCCTCAAAACGCACCGAAATAGGCTCGATCAAGAAAGAGGACGGAACCTGGACAGAAACGGAGGAGGAGACAATTGAGCACCTCCTCAGAATCCACTTCCCGGGAACAGACCAAGTCGACCCAGAAAGGCGGGCGGAGCCAGCCTCGGACTGGCAGCTAGCCGAAAGTCTGATAAACGACGAGGTCATACGAAGGGTAAGCAAAGAGTTCCGCCCATACAAGACAGCAGGACCTGATGGCATTTTCCCAGCATTGCTGCAGGCGGGCCTGGAAACGATTCTCCCCAGCGTGAGAAACATATTCCGGGCTAGCCTAGCAACGGGATATGTGCCCCAGGCATGGAGGAGAGCAAATGTGGTCTTCATTCCCAAACAAGGAAAAGAGGACTACACTTTAGCTAAGTCATTCAGGCCTATCAATCTGACATCCTTCATGCTTAAAATGCTAGAAAGGATAGTCGACAGATACCTGATAGAAAACACACTGCGTGAGTTCCCGTTTCACAAGGGTCAACATGCTTACCTGAAGCAAAGATCCACAGAAACTGCCCTACACGCAGTGACTAGAGAAATTGAAAAAGCGCTGCATCACGGGAACTGGGCCTTGGCCATTTTCTTTGATGTGGAAGGCGCTTTTTACAAGGCAAGAACAAAAACCATATGCACAGAGCTGCAATCCAGGGGTACCCCCCCCCCCCGATCCTGATTAACTGGATTGCTCCAGCGATCAAAAGCAGGCAGGTGTCGTCGGGTGCGGGAGAAGTTCGAGTGGGCATTGCGGTGAGTGGTGGATGCCCCCAAGGCAGCTGCCTATCACCTCACCTGTGGTGCCTGATCATGGACGGCCTCCTAAAGTGCCTGACAGATGACGGACTGTATGCACAGGCATACGCTGACGACGGGCTGGTTCTAGTAACCGGCCAATTCCTAAGCGTGGTCTGCGATCGCATGCAGAGTGCATGTAAGATAATTGAAAAATGGTGTGAAGAGGCCGGGCTGACCATTAACCACGGAAAGACCGACATGGTCCTCTTCACAAGGAAAAGGGAAAAAAGAGGATTTGAACCACCCAAGCTGTTCGGCAAACTCTTAACTCTTAGTGGGGAGGCCAAATACCTTGGAATGGTACTAGACGAAAAGCTGACCTGGAGGCCACAGATTGACAGAATATTCACAAAAACTGTGTCATCTCTATGGCAGCTAAGAGAGACAATAGGCAAGGTGTGGGGGCTAAAACCGAAGATAATGCACTGGTTATACACGGCCATGTTCAGACCAAGAATCAGCTATGGTTCGGTGGTCTGGTGGAAAACAACCACAAGCAATAGCGTCACAAACAGGCTAGCTAAACTCCAACGGCTCGCCAGTTTGTTAATAACAGGTGCAATGAGAACCACCCCGTCAGCAGCCCTGAATGTAATTCTGGAGCTGCCACCGCTTCCCATTTGGATAAAAAGGGGAGGCCATGGCGGCCCACTTAAGAATGCGTGATGATCGGAAACAGATGGACCAGCATGTCCAGAATGAACCGGAAGGAACTCAGACTACTAATCGGGGTTCTCACCGGTCACTGCAGTCTGAACAGACACCTGCAAGTGATGGTGGTCACTCGGGACCCGGTCTGCCCTAAATGCGGAATGGATGACGAGGACTCCCACCATTATGTAGGCGTATGCGAGGTATACAGCAACCTCAGGCTCAACATCTTTGGGTCTGAGAAGCTACAAGAGGAAGAAATGAAACTCCTCTCATACAACAACCTTCTGGCCTTTATTAAAAGGTCGAGGAGGTTCGAGTAGGAGTTTCACCATGGTTCGGGTACGGCGAAAAGGGCCATCGGTGGCCTAGTCGCTTGGGGTGTGCCACCCCAACCCACCATTCTACTACTACTAGCTATCAATCGAGAAGTCCATCATATTTGTTCCGATGCAATATATCAAATTTAATCTGAAGTAGGTAGTAACTTCCGGGTCACCGTGGGACGCCTGGTAATGAGGCTGCAGATCAACTAGCCAAGAAAGGCGCTGGGATGAACTACACTGGGCCCGAACCAGTGTTTTGAATCTCAAGGAACACTGTACGCGGGGCGGTGGCGGTGGCTCAGTGCCCATACAGCACAGAACATTCTGAGAATATTCTATTCAGGTACCAATATACCAATTTAAGAATATTCTACCAAAATATTCTTAGAATATTCATAGCATATTAACAAACGAATGAGAATATTCTATTTAAGTGACAAATATACCAACTTAAGAATATTCTTTAAAAATATTCTTAGGAGATCCATAGCACATATTCACATGAACAATAATTATATAATAATATAATATAATTAATAATATGTTCACCGATTTTACAAAACATTTTTATTAATAATTTCAACTTGCAGGCATTTAGTAGATCTTTGTTAATCAAACAAAGTATTTTAAATCGGAACCACGCCTTAAAATTAAAATATTCTTAAAACATTCACAGAATGTTCTAAGGTTAGAAATATTGTACCTATGTAGTTCCTTTGTTGGCAATATGCGCCATGCGCCATGCGCCATGCGGCATGTGCAATGCAATAAGATGCTGCCAGACGAACAGCGGTAGTCTTCCTGATTGTGAATATTGTGATCGTAATAATACTATAATAATTTACATTTTTGTGTGTGTATGTGTAATCTGCATGTGTTCATTCTGATTCATCAAACAGTAACAATAGAGAATTGGTAAGTATCTATACATACATCTAAAAGTGTCTCTTAGGTATGCCACCAAGTCTTTGAGGTTAATAAATTATTAATAGTTGTTGTTAAAATCGCACATCGCATTACCAGAATTCCGGTGGAGATTCTCACCAAAAACTTTTATTCTTTACAGGTGCAGTAGCAAAAATACAAAAGCCAAACCATAGCAGTAGATGTAGAAGTTATTGTCTTACCTATATAAAATTTAGGTGATCAAGACCAAAGCTAAGAAGGGGTGCAAAACGAACATTATGAATATGATGAATAATATGTTTATGTTATATGTTGAGGTTACTTTAAAATAAAAGAATAGGTATTACATTGTGAACTTGTTTTTCAAGCTAAATCCCTAATAAAGTTAACCTAATATCCAAAAGCATTTTTGCAGATTTTAGATTATATACCCAGAATATACAATTAAACATTCTTTTTATATTCTCAAAATATTCTATGAACATTCTTTTTATGTGCTCAAAATATTCTATGAACATTCTTTGTTATGTTCTGAGAACGTTCTAAGAATATCTAAAACAGTCTACTTTGCATGTTCATAGAACGTTCCTAGAATATTCCAATCATCATTTGAGAACATTCTGAGAACATTCAAATATTCTTCGGAAATATTCTATGAATGTGCATAGAACATTCTTGTGCTGTATGGGTGGGTGAGAACTCAACATAGAGCACACTGGAACCGTATAACAGGAAACAAACATGGTAAGGTGATGATCAAGGAGCCCCCTCAAAACCTTGCCAGACAGATACTGCAACTAAACAGAATGCAGATCAGAACGGTGGTGGGCCTTCTCAAAGGACACTGCCACGTAAGAGTACACCTACATAAGCTGGGGATATACAGAGAAGAACCAGTTTGTAGACTCTGCAATGAAGAAGATGAGACAGCTTCTTATGTGATATTCGAGTGTCCAGCACTCGCAAGAACGCGCTATGCGGTCCTGGGACCAATCAGTTCCGGGAGCCATCTGGCGGAAAAAACCTTGGATAGCGGACTGCTGAACCTTGTCAAAGGAACGGAGCTCTTCTAATCAAGGAAAATCTAAATGTGAGAAATACAATAAGCCCGCTGGCTTTAGTGTTTGGGACCACATAAACCATCTCTCACATTTAGTTAAAATACCAAATACCAAATACCAAGGTAGTACCTGCTGAAACAATAGCTAGAGAAACAGATAAAGATGAAATACTTTCAAAATTAAGAGTAGTCTTCTCAGTGATAATTCTAGTCACCAAGAGTACACTGCTCTTGATGTTGGTGTCTTATCCAAACGTAAAGGAGTTGTAATTCCTAGATCACTTATCCTGAAAGAACTTCATAGTGTACACATTGACTGGCATTGTACATATAGTGACTGGCATGGATCGTGCAATTGAAAACATTGCCAACTCTTGTGAAACCTGTGCCAACACTGAGTAGTCTACCAAAAGCACCAATTCACCCATGGGAGGAGCCACAAGCAAACTGGGATAGCGTCCACATAGACTATGCAGAACCTTACTAAGATAAGCATATTTTGATGGTAGTCGAAAAATTTAAATTAAATTTATCTGTTCGACTCAAGGTACTTGTCATTATTACATAATCCAACAACGGCAACAATCCACAATGTCAATTAAACCAGCAGATGAGTGGAAATTTGAAAATTAATTGGAATTTTCTTTTGGATAATGGTTGAAAATAGGCTCGTTAAATAGAAATTGTCATTCACAAAAATTATTGCCTCATCAATTTTCTCTAAATATAAACCTGGAGGATATCATTTCCACAAAGCTGAATTTTCATGTGAAATTTCTATGACCCACTTACAAGTAGTTTCCATTTTGTATGAAAAGGTTTATTTGACGAATAAATTTTTCAAAGCAAGTAAGCAATTGATGATTTCCTTTTTTACAATTTTCATTTTCATAAATTAATGAATTTTTACAAGAAAAACAAACTATTACTCACCCCTCCCGCCCTCTCGTGTATGATTTAAATACGAGAGATTCAGACATCAGCAAAACTAACTATTAATTCCTGTAATACAAAGGAGTACTAGTCAGAGTACAGGTAACTATTTATATTTAATAATTCAAACAGCGAACGCTTCAGCGAAGATCGATGCTCGAAAAATTGAATCCTTCTCTACTAGATGACACCACTTCATTCATTTAAAAATCGGCAAAGTAATGAGTAATAATTTTAGAGTAAATAAATAATTTAAATAATAACGGAGATATGAAGTAGATTGACTTTTTTTCAATGATTTCGATGATCGTCAATTAATCATGAATTAATTTTTAGTTAAGATATACGTTGTTGTAGTGCGAGCTTAATTAATTTTGAATTTCACATCCCAGTAATGTTGATAATATTTTAAATTTCTGGTAAGGGATACATCTAGAAATAACCTTCTCCCCCTGGCTCGTTAGATTTGACTATAAATCAAAACTGGCGACAGAAAGGGCCAGCGATAATAAGAAGTATCTAATGCAGAAACAATGTAACATGGTTGAAAATTGACAGATCATTAATAAAATACTATTATAAACTTCAGGGTTGCCTTCCTCTATGAAGTGGTTAATAAAGGGTACCTACTATGAAGAATGATTCTCTTTTATTAGAAACTGATACCCTCATATTGTTATTTATCACTTACCTATTTGTGAATAAATAATTAGCTACCTACCTTTAGGTATTATTTTTATTGAGCATGTATTTGATGAATGTTTCATAGTGTAAACTGGTCTTCACTACAGTGATAACCTTCGCTAATAGGTGATAAATGTAAATAATTATTACATAAATACATATACATCTAATATAATCAGATATTTTCGTGAACTGAGAACGTGATTCTGAAAACCAGCTGCTCGCTAAAAGGATGGATTGACTAAAAATAATCAGACGGTCATATAACACTGTTGCCACAAATCATAAATTTAACAAAAACTTAGAGTAAAAGTATTCGGCGAGCCAAATTTTTTATGACTTATAAAAAGGCATTGGAAAGAATTTATAAACCGTGTTTTATCCTCGGTTTAATCCTTTCTAATCGTCTGCATTTACTTACTGCGATTCATCAACGGTCATGAAATTTAAGACGAAATTTTCCTTAATAACGTTTATTATCATTGTCTGTTTAGTTCAAAATAATTTTAAATAATGGCCATTGTGATTGTGCACATGAATTTGCAAAACATTTTTTGAAAAAATCCATCGGATTGGCCTACAGAGACCGCTTCGAATGAGCTGGGACACCCTGTATATAAATAAATATATATTAAATATTTTTCTTCTAAAGTATGCAGGCATTGCAAGTGGGTTTCCCCGCTCTCAAGAGTTCCACGGGGAAACTGCGTAGGTACAGAGAGAAGAGGGATGTCGTAGAAAGGTGTGCGTCTTTCTTATTGGGAATTATGCCGATATTTATCAGGCTGGAGTCACGAAGAAAACTGAAGAAAACTCTCGTTAGCAAAGCCTATTCGAAAATACCTCGAATCTCCCGGTCACGTTACACGCCTTAAATAATTATAATTGTTATTATTCAAGACCGGAGAGTTGATGCCGAAGCGCTCACCCATCCAACCACTGACCCGCCGAAACGTTGCTGTACCTCAACGATCGACTAGCCACGCAATGGCTTTAGGTGGAATAAAGTGGGCCATGTCATTTCAACATTTCTAATTGAAATACCAACAATCAATTCACCAACTTTTCATCAACGTTCCAGATTCTAAATTTCTTTAAAGCCGGGTGTCCGATGAAGCGAATGGTCTTCTTATGAAGGTAGTCAATTTCTCGGAGTATGTTTAGAGGGAGCCTAAATGTGTTACTAGTGTTCCAAGAAAGTTCAGATTTAGACTTTGTAACAAGAAAAGAAGATTTACCAGTTATAAGGTTTTGAGAAGCTCTCCTCACTAAATACTCAACATCATAATCCAAAGATATCCTTGGTCCCAGGCTTACTCTCAGCATACTGAATGATTCATTTATTTATTCATTTATAACAATTGTGCAACCAAATGTCAATTCCAATTATTACAGAAGCGGATTACTCAAGTTGATAGCTATAAACTCAAATACACGTAAATCCACATAAAGCTAAGCAAATAAAATGAGACAATCAAGTTTAGGTAACAACAGTATGGAGCAGAACCAAATTTAACAACAATTTAGGACGTTGATCACCAGTTTGGCATATAGATGACCTTAATAAAGCGGCAATGCTGCAATCAAATGTGTCAAACTCTTGTTTGCGCATGTTAAAAGGCTGTCCGCTATCAGCGAGAAAAAATTGATGACGTCAGGGGAAAACACTAGGCACGAATATATAAAGTCCAGAAAAAAACTACTAAATAAGGTATTCATGACATCAAAAACAACCAAAGTGATAGAAATTATGTACGTACAGACGCACGTAAGATTGTCACATCACAGCTGCAAACCATTAACCCTCAGAATAACACTGAGTAGAGAGAAGGAAATAAAAATCTTCGAATATGTGTTCATAATACGAGAGCAAGTGCTGAAAGCCCAAGCAACAGAGAGTTGCAGTGAAAGACTTTTGTTTTCTGTAAAAGCGAGTAGAAAAATCAAATGCTGCAAAGCATCAGGACCAGTCGGCATTCAACTTGAGATAATCAAAATGGACATATAGCAGACTTAAAATACACAATATAGATAGCAGTAAAAAGAGTTGAACTTTCTTTTAATATTGAAAATTATTCGGAATATTATCAATTCGTTCTTATAATTTTGAAAAAAAAACAATAAATCTCAAAAAAATCGTTTTATTGAAAATGGAAACACAATCATGTACCAAATTTTGGTCACGCATAGTGGATAAGTCCGCTGGCTATGGAGTCATAGATCGCAGGTTCGAAACTCAGATCGGCCCGCATTACTTTTCAGATTCATTTTCGAATGTCTGTGAAAAGTAAAACAAGCGATCGTTTTAACACTATTTAATTGGCAAACTTGTGTGTGGGTGTAATGAGTTAGTTCTTGAATCCCATCATTACTGGAGTGGAGCGATTTTGTCTTACCTACATAGTTAGGACCGATGCTCCCTCCTTGAAAAAATACATATAAGTGAAGATCTACGTGAAAAACAACTACCAGGGTCTTCAACAACAACTAGACAAAAAACGTCGACCCTCGCTTGGGGAAGAATAACGACGAAGTAAAAGAAGTAGTAAGATGATTCCTTGTATTCAAAAGGTTGCTCAATCTGTTACTACAAAACTTGCTAAGTTCGGCAAATTCAATCTGTAAACTAGACATTTTTTATTTTTCGCGGAAAATCTATAAGCACTTCAGCTCGTGATCTAAAAATACTCTGAAGGTGGGTTGGTGTGTAGCAAATGCTAGTATACCTACCCTAGATTTGATGGATGCAGTAGACCAGAAGACATGTCCGGGTAGCAAATTCCAAAGCTGCGCAGTTCTAGCGAAAATCATATTTTATGTAATTTGGTTCTAGATTAGTGGAGACCAACTTTACATTCCTTGGCATCCACAGCTAGAAGTTTACAGAGTCCAAAAACAGCTCTAGGCGGAATTAGAATTTTAACTTCTCTAGAGTAGTTCCCTGGTCTAGATCAAAAATAGACCGAGGAGAGGTTACCCCCGAAACAACATACAATATGAGAACGGTATTAGATTGTTGGTCGATTGTATGCCTTATAAATCGTCAGCAGCTGCTTAGGTGAAAAATATTTGTTGGATCTGTTAAAAAATACCAGTTTTTTTGCAGCTTCCTCGGCAAGACCGGTGAACATGAGTCCCTCAAGACAGTCAGTCCAAGGGTGGATATAATGACGGACTGTAACTTATGGTGTTCCCGGATATGGTGATAGCTGGGGCAATTAACTCATGCCTTTTGGAGCAGCTAATAATAATATAACAACTCTATGTTTCGGGGGCATCGAATACAGACAAGCCTACAACTCGGTGGTAGATCCCCGAACGAAAAACCATTCTATTAATAAAAGAAATCTATTTAAAGTCCTAATATAACTAATATATTTTCAGCTGAAACAAATAAATATAAATATTGCTCAGGAATAACTGCAAGAGGAGGTATCACCACGGCACAATTGATTGACAATAATTGCCGTCATATGTGTTATACCTTCCAGTCTGCGACATTACAGATTAGCCCCGGGCAGTTCAAGAATGCTTCGGTCACCCGGTATAAAACTAAAGGAGATGATATAGGATCATCGGGAACCTGGCAACAATGGAAACAAGGTCGCCAATAATATAAGTCTGCTGCAGTTGCATAATCTCAGTCTCTGAATTTGAATGTTGACAAAACAACGCGCTTGTTTACAATGTTGATTATTGTAAATTTCGGCAAGACGTAACGTTCATAAAAATTCATAGTAAATGAGTAGTAAATTCAAAACCGGTAAAGTGCCCGCGACTCGTAATCGTACAGTTGTTGTTGTCGATATCGGCTTGAACGTTGTCACTTCGTCATAAAATGTATTGTTTAATTACCGCGCTTAGTTATAGTCGCCCGGTATGCTTACCAGTACACGTGATCATGCCGATAAGTTACTGGTCGATTAGTTCGTTTAGGCAAGCAAATCAAATCAGTCAGTGTCAGTTGTAAAGAAATCAGTGCAAACCACTTACTCGTTGACTTCACTCATCGTCTCGTCTTATGTTTCTATTTTATTCCTGTCAATACTACAGTGAGAATCTTCCGTACTTCATCACTTAAGTACATCTCACCCTATATCATGGGGGTGGTTTCTCTTACTTTTAAATTGATTGACATTTAAACTTTTACTGATTATTGATTGTGATTGTGTGCCAGTGACATTGTTTATTGATAATACAAGTTTTGCGTTTGATAATTGTTTAATTTAAGTTTCGGTGGATTATTATTGTTATTTTTAACATTATGGTTACCCAGGAGGGTAAAAAGGTTGTACCTGATGGCGGCTGGGGGTGGGTTGTGGTAGCAGGAGTTGCCCTTACCAATGTAAGTCAATTCATTTTATTATATGTTTGCTGATGAAATTTCATTACAATTTATATAAACTGTAACAAATTAATAATTATAAAATAATAATAATTATATCCTTGGTAGTTTTAAAATGAAATCCAACCGGTAGTTACCCTAGAAATGAAACTATAATTATTATTAATCCAGAAAATTAAGGTATTAATAATTACGATCTAATAATTATTTGAATGATATTAAGAAATTATTAACTGTATATACAGGACTTTCAAGCATATACCTACGAACTCTAAATATAATAATTATAGAGATACTTACCGCATAAAAATCTACGATCTATACTTATTGAATCTAAACCTTAAGATATATTATTATTACAAAAAAATTTCAACAGTATCAGAAGTAGACCAACTAATTATTATTATATTCGACAATATTATTTTTATTAACAATATTTTATATTTTTTTTAAGTTTTATTACATGTTATGATAAAATAAATAATAAGCAGCAGACCAGAAAATTTTGAGTATGAAGTGTGTATTCCTTAAGCGGGAGGTCTGAATAATTAATAAATTATAATTTATTTATTTATGAAAAATTATAAAGTAAATGGCTAAATAATTTTGAATCAACAACACAGTGATTTACAAGAGAGATTATTGTTACTATAAATTCAAAGAAGAAAATAAGTCTCTATTTTGTTGTTTACTGTCAACACTGACGGCATTTTTATTAAATGGTATCAACCTTGAAATTTACATGTTTTACTAGCCTTTTCTAGATCTCATTTGGATTACTTCAATTCAGAGTAATATTATTCTACACTTTTTAAATTAATATTGCATGGACTTTGAGATTATAGCACATTCTTTTCGTTTGACTCTCGTAACAATTACATTAGCTGATATTGTTAGGCAAACAACTGGATCTTAACGTTTTGCATTCCTAATGATCATAATTATTATTTTCAACTCATCTCAACAGGTATTGTATTTTTACTATGATCACCCTTTTGATCACAAATAAGTTTCAAGCTATTATTATTGAGCAATCATTTTTTCTAACCAAGAAAAATAATTTGTTTTTTATGTTTATGAATCGATCACTACCTTGAAATTACAAATTATTGAGGTTATCAACACTCCATTGAAGATAACTGTACTTATTAATAAACAATACATAGCTCTAAATAAATCCTACTAATAATTATAAAAAAATCAAGGCTCAATTGTTACCTTTTAATTTTCATACTTCAACTTTTTAAATATTACAATCTTTCGATAAAATGACCTAGCGTTATCTCACCATGACATAAAAATGTAGGTACCTATGTGTAATAATAATAAGAAAAAATTTAAATCTTCTTAATTATAGGTACACAATATTATAATATTATAATTATAATATTATAATTTCGGGGGGTCCATCACTTATGTCCACCCCCGAAATAGAGGTTAATTTTAAAGATAAAAAATTGAAACTTTGAGGATTTGTGTAATTAATATAGGACCATATAATGACATAATCAGATTATTATTTTTTTTTTTAGTTGAGCCATCAGCGATAAAAAGCTGTAATTTGGTGTTAATGTGACCAAAATAAATTCGATTTTTCTTTAATACATCGATAGAAATCGATTAAGAAAACCAAAATCGCCTAAAAAAAATATCAAAAAACTAATTACAAGCCTTTAATTTAATAAAATACTTAAAATATGGAAATGACAGCTAGAATGATTGATTTACGGAAGCAATAAAACTACCAGGATTTTGAAGGGCTGGTATAGCACAAATGTTAAGTAAACATATCCTAAGTAAACATTCATAAAAGAAGCCCCATTCGAGTTCAATGGCACATTCTTCTGACTGCTTTGAAGATTATTTATGGTAGGTACCTACCCTCATTAGATTTGTCACTTTTATTGCTCTACCATATATCAATCATTTTACCTGTCATTTCCATATTTTAAGTATTTTATTTAATTAAAGGCTTGTAATTAGGTTTTTGATATTTATTTTCATCGATTTTGAGTTTATTAATCGATTTATTTCTATCGGTGTATTAAAGAAAAATCGAATTTATTTTGGTCACATTAACACCAAATTACAGTTTTTTATCACTGATGGCTCAACTAAAAAAAAAATAATTAATCTGATTATGCCATTATGTGGTCATATATTAATTACACAAATCCTCAAAGTTTCAATTTTTTATCTTTAAAATTAACCTCTATTTCAGGGGTGGACATAAGTAATGGACCACCCGGTATATAAATATTCTCAAGAAGAACCTTAAACCCGAAGAATATCAAATAAACTCATGTAATAAGAGATGTAGATGATAAGCTGCAATTTTTTTATTTATATTATACTTATTTATAGAACAACACTGCCTACTAAGACAAAACTTTCAACCGACTTGAAAAAAATACAACAGAAATAATACAGACATCAGATTCGCTATACATACTTACAACTATCAAGAAGTCCCTGTCCGGATAAAATATTCTCTCTCAGTGTGCTCAATGACATGTGTAATAGGACATCACATACATATCAAATTAAGGTCATTTTAAAATGACACACAAATGTGAAAACTTAATAATAATAAATATCTTAGTCCGAGGCAGATTATGCAGGATAAAACAACATTCCTGATCTTGTCTCGCATAATAAACAATGCTGACATCTCTGCTCGCAGTTTCAAGTGGTTCCGGGGGTCAATATGTTTTCTCAACAGTTTGAAAGCAAAAATGGCACAAATAATATGCATCCTCTTACTTGACAGTTCCACAATATCAAGCCTCGAGAGCATGGCAGTCGATCATACGGGAAGCTAGTTAAACTGATTTGAAATATAGTAAAAACCTTGAAAACGTCGCGACTTAGATACCACACAACAGACGCATGTTACAATTTAGTTAGCACATAAGTGCGTCAAATTATTTTATTAACAAACTATCATTAGTAAACTTTTAAGAAAAAGAACCCTAAAGTAGGTACCTACCTTTATGCAACATCACTGTTCTGTGATCCTCAAAACATAATTGCGAAAGTTATGACATCGAGACCGAAAAATGGATCAAAGCAAGTCCCGCATTCATGAAGAATAATTCGTTTATATCTAGTGATAGATGATAATAGAACGGGTACATATCTAATATATCTAGGATGAGAGAAAATGATACTGCACTCAGCTATGATAAGCGGCGAGGTGTAAACCGCCGGCAAAAGTCTTGCACACCTACTTCAAGTTTTTTCCACAAAACTTCCACATATTTCCTTCAAACTTTCACTTACTGCCACGAAACTTTTATCTGTTTTCAAATTATTCTACCTATTTATATTTTATTTGAAGGCATATGAATTTAAATAGAACGCCTCACCTATGCAAATTAAATATTGTGTTTTATTATACACGGTGTTGAAAAAGTCTCGGTATCCTTCAATAAATACTTAAAATTTGAGATTTGAAAAAAAAAACAAATCAATTTTATAATTCAATTTACTTTTTCTCGATGTAAAAAAATGATACAGGGTGTTCCTTGGCTCAGTAATGATAACATTGTCTATATTTTTCAAATAGACACCCTCTATATTATTAGATTTTCAGATCGTCCCAGAAAATGCAATAAGAATGGTTTTTACAATTTCAGTTTAAAATGAGTAGTTTTTGTAGTACAAACAAAAGAAATGCGCTACTTTCAATTTTGTAAAGTTGTTCACATTAAACACGGCTTGAGAAATCGGAAAGGATAATTCTTAGCTTTTTCAATAATAAACTATACTTTATTAAATGAAAATGTAAAAATCGTGACTTATACAGGGTGTCCCACTTTGTTCCACAAAAGAGAAAACCACAAAAGAGAAAATTAGAGTCTATTTCGTGTGCTCGAAAGACTAATGCCCGTATTCACAAACGATAATTTCCTAAATAATTACGTAATCAATTATCCTCATCTCATTCTATTGCAAAAAAACTGCATATCTCCATCTCACTCATTTAATTAATTACGTAATTATTTTGGAAATTATCGTTTGTGAATACGGGCATCAGAGTGATTAATTAATATTTTATAATTCATATTTAAAATAGAAATGGTACATTTAGATAACAATAGGCATATGCACAGGCATACGCTGACGATGGGCTGGTTCTAGTAACCGGCCAATTCCTAAGCGTGGTCTGCGATCGCATGCAAAGTGCATGCAAGATAATTGAAAAATGGTGTGAAGAGGCCGGGCTGACCATTAACCCCGGAAAGACCGACATGGTTCTCTTCACAAGGAGAAGGGAAAAAAGAGGATTTAAACCACCCAGGCTGTTCGGCAAACTCCTAACTCTTAGTGGGGAGGCCAAATACCTCGGAATGGTATTAGACGAAAAACTGACCTGGAGGCCACAGATTGACAGAAAAGCCACCAAAACTGTCGCCAGTTTGTTAATAACAGGTGCAATGAGAACCACCCCGTCAGCAGCCCTGAATGTCATTCTGGAACTGCCACCGCTTCCCATTTGGATAAAAGGGGAGGCCATGGCGGCCCACTTAAGAATGCGTGACTCGGGATTATGGAAAGGCGGAGGATACAAAGGACACACAGAGATAGCCAAGGTTTCCGAGATGGAGATACCAATCTCAAACCTTATGCCTACCTCAAAAACAAGGAACAACAGAGAAAACAAGAAATTTACCCTGCAAACTCCTGAAAAGGAAAAGTGGGAAAAAAGGGAGGTAGCCTTCGAACCAGGAGGACTAGTTTGTTTCACAGACGGCTCCAGGAACAAAAATGGCTACATAGGAGCGGGGCTCTACCTGGCTGGACGGAAACTGGGAAGATCCTTTCCTCTTGGATCCACCGCAACCGTCTTCCAGGCGGAGATTTATGCTATCCTGCAAGCAGCTAGATTGGAGCAGATAACAGAAGCCAAGGAACGGACGATATACATATGCACGGATAGTCAGGCCGCCGCGAAAGCGCTGGGCACACACGGAACCAGCTCCCCACTGGTCCAGGAGTGTGTCGAGGCGCTGAACAGACTGGCGGACAGGAAGTTAGTGCATATCGTGTGGGTTCCTGCACACTCAGGTGTACCAGGCAATGACCTAGCAGATCACTACGCGAAGCTCGGGACCAGGGAAACCTTCTGTGGACCAGAGCCCGTCCTGGGTCTGACCAAAAATCTTCTCAAAGAATCTATAAAAGAATGGACTCGCAAGGGTTTAGAGAACCACTGGGAAACAGCACCAGGCTGCAGACAGGCCAGGCTGTTTCTGGCTGGTCCGATCGGAAACAGATGGACCAGCATGTCCAAAATCAACCGGAAAGAACTCAGACTACTAGTCGGGGTTCTCACCGGTCACAACAGTCTGAACAGACACCTACAGGTGATGGGGGTCACTCGGGACCCGGTCTGCCCTAAATGCGAAATGGATGACGAGGACTCCCACCATTATGTAGGCGTATGCGAGGTATACAGAAACCTCAGGCTCAACATCTTTGGGTCTGAGGAGCTACAAGAGGAAGAAATGAAGCTCCTCTCATACAACAACCTTCTGGCCTTTATTAAAAGGTCGGGGAGGTTCGAGTAGGAGTTTTACCATGGTTCGGGTTCGGCGAAATGGCCTAGTCGCTTGGGGTGCACCACCCCAACCCACCATACTACTACTACTAGATAACAATAGGAATATTCTTGTAAGCTAGATAATATTCATATGAAAACCTGCAAAGTTGCAGAGCTTGCATTGGCCGTGAATATCTGACGTATGGAACTAGGTTTCTTTTTTGTTAAATACGAATCAGTAAGTTACGAAAACGAAATTAAGTAGGCTTATAGTGGATTATTTTCGTGCAGTGCAAAATTGGTTAATTTTCTCCAACTTTTTATGCTTCCCAAGTTTCCCATACTTGGGGTAGGAAATACCTCCCCTGTAGAACGAATTTCGCCCGAAACATTTTTTTTTTATTACAGCTAGCATCGCCATTTTAAAATATATTTTAGATAACTTGAATTATCTCAAATAAATATCAGGACTCTTCTAATTTTTTTTTTCGTGAATGTCACGATCTTTGATTAAAAAAAATCTTAAGACACGTATCCACCAAAGCAACAAATAGGAACATTTATGTTTCTGTTACAAATTTCCGAAATGTTTACAAATGTTCCAGTGTGAGTTACTCAATGTTCCTTATGATGTTGCTATAATAGTGTAAAAGTGTCTTCTTGTTGCGTGTTGGCCAATTGTTTCCTTTTGAAGCGGTAAAAATTTCTGAAAATAACAAAATAAAAGCTGTAACAAAATTTACGACAAATTACAGGATATGTATTTTTGATGTATAATAAATCAGACTATCCAAAATACGCTTCCCTTTTTTTTTAACTCCCCCTATTTTTAACTCTCTCTTCAAGGGATATCTTGGTAAAATTATACCTGTTTGTTCGAGAGAAACTGTTTTAAAAATTTGCTTGCACTTAAATTGATCACCATAAATTATGATCATTCTGCAACGATATCAAAGCATGCTTTGGAAACATTTTCTGGGTTGCCTAGGAAACAAGACGTTTGCTTTGGATTTAGTTTTGACAGATAGCAATTTGATTCAAGTATCTTGTTAAATTGATTAGACAAAATGAATAATAAGTTTACTTATACTAACGTCGAACCACGTGACATGCATTATTATTATGGTGTAGCTGGCGGCAATGCACTTGCAGCAAAACGTTTGTATGGTGAAGCATTTCCGAATAGAAGGATACCACAATCACGGATGTTCAGCAATATCCATCAAAGACTAGTAGAATATTTGGATCATTCAAAACTAGACGTCTTGATGCAGGCCGTCCGCAAAGAACTAGAACTGGAAAAGCAGCAGAACGTGTTTTAAATTCAATCGAGAATAATCCCAACAGTGTGAGATCAATTGCTATTCAGGAAGATATTCCGAAAAGCTCGGTACTTGAATTTGTGAAAGAGCAACTCCTTTATCCCTTCCACTACCAAAAAGTTCCAGCCCTATCTCCTGAAGATCCTGTTGCTCGTCTGAGTTCCGCAATACAATATGATGGCATATATTATTCAACTTTCATAATGAACATTATTGGTATGATAAAAAACCTCACTTGGAGGTAAAACACGGTTACCAAAATAATACTGTTGATGTCTGGGCCGGAATAATAGCAGACCACTTAATCGGGTCATACTTTTTTCCACTATTTAGATTTTTTGAGAAATCGGTTGCCTATTCTTTTGGAGGACGTAGCTCATCTTCAAGTAAGAAATTCGATTTGGCTGCTCCAGGATCGGTGGACATTTGAGGACTTTGAGTGATTTTCGGAAAGTGATGTCTTCCTCAATAGTGTATTTTTTTATTAAAAAAATGCACTAAAAGAGATTATTATGATGCCCTCCACAACTCTTGGAAGTTTGTCGTTATGAATTGCCTAGCTGGAGAAATGAACGCAGTGGAGGTGAAACCGCAAGCTGAACTGTACTACTGTCCAGCAAAAGTCTCAGACCTGGACTCTCACTTGTCCTCGGTTCTTGAATAATAACAAATAACAATGAAATTTTTGTTTTGAAGATAGTACCTACCTACATAGTTTTTCTCTTTATTTATTGTGTATTTTCAAAACTCAAACACCCTATATGTACCTATTTAATGTGTATTTTTATCCAATTGCCGAAATGCATTTTTGATTATTGGCTTTTGGGTGTAAATAGTATAAACAGTAAGATGTAGGTGAATAACCCAATCGCTAATCATATTATTGCGTAATGTGATTTCACGTATAATTTACCTTGGCAATTCCATGTTAAGCCTTTAGACTAGTTTAATCGTATGTAATTCGGTTTATCTACATTTTCATTACCAGTGATTTTAAATCCATTACCTCATGAATGAACTAATGAACATAATACGACATACAATACAACGTGCAAATAATACCAACGTATTAAGCAAACGTATTAAGCACGGATTAAAAAAAAAAGATTTTTATGTAGCACATTGAGTTGTAAGACGACTTCATGATCACGTATTTGACATTAAAAATACATACCTAATACAAGCGTGGAAATTTCACAATTGTACAGGAGTACGTTATTCATACGGTATGACATACTATTGCTGTCCATATATTTATGTTACAGGTGTCCCATAAATATCGCCCATAAACCATCGAAATTTTATTGTAAGCTTTAATTAATACAATGGCAAAAATTATTGAAAAAATATTTCGCTCTTATTTATTCATTTATCGCCCTAATACTTGTTGCTCGGTTTGGCAACCGTTAATTTTTTTTTACCTAAATGCATTCGATTATAATACCTACCCACTGTGAGGTCCTAACAACGGTTGTACCGCAGATGATGTTATAAATTTGATATACTTGTATCTTTAATACTGTGGAAAAATTTGAAAATATATTCTTTGGTAAAAAATAAACAAAAAAATTTCTATTTACGTGTATCCAAAAATGTATCGTTTTTGAGATACCTACAAGGTGTCAAAAAGTTTTTTTTTACAGCTTTTTTATTATGATTCTTCGTGTTATGATTCTCCACGCTGAATCATAACCAAATTTGTACGAATTTTTTTCAAAGTCGCCCCCATCCCCTTAACATGGAAGACAAAAACGGCTTTCTCGAGACTTTGATTAATTTTTCATGACTCGACAATTGTTTGGAGGAAAAATTGCAGAGGGCAGAAGTTGTTTGGTTTGAGGGGTACATCGTTTGCACACCAGCATAGGGGTGGGGGTGACTTTGACGATTTAAATGGGAACCCCCATTTTTTATTGCGGGTTATGATTCAGCGTGGAGAAAAACAAACTTTTGTATGGAATTTTTCTTTTTCTATTTAAAAAAACCTTTTTTGTCTTCAGTGTTTAGGGGATGAGGGCGAAATTGAACGAAAATATTTTTTTTTAGAAAAAAAGAACGAAAAACCAAATCTTTTAGTTTGATTCGAATCGTTATTTTAGTTGATAAGAATTCTGCTTGCTTACATTTCGACCTATTTTGTTCTTCTAACAAAATACCCTGTACCTTGTCAGCGAATGGTAATAAACCCCTAGTATGTGGTATCGTTGTATTCACTAAAAAGAAGAGAATCACTTCTGACAAAAAAAAGGGTGTTTGCTATTTCAAAAAAAAAAAATATATGATGACGTCACAGCTCAAAAATGCGATTTGATAAAAAATAATTTTTTAATGTTGATAATGCCTTCTTTACAAATAAAATCGACCTGTTTCAGGATTTTGGAAAAAAATGTAAATAACAAAGTTATGAATATTATGAGGAACTTTATCACCACGCTGTGTTATATTATTATACAATAAATTATAAATAAATCAACAAAATATTTAAAAATTGCCACATTGTTATATTGCACATTGCATTCTCGATTGGATAACTAGTTTTTTTTTATCTAATAAAAATTCATAAATTTTGCTGCTAATTAGAAGAGAACAAAATGTTTTTTAAATTTAAATATGAACCACGAAAAAGTTTAATAACTTCAATCAATTTCAACGGATTATCATAATTTTCCGATAGTTCTAGCAAAACACCACCTGTTCATGGGGTAGTGCACTATTCATTTGAATTTATCATACAAGATGTTTTTAAATGGAGTACCATAAATTGGAGGACTTGTAGATAAAGTTAAAAAAATACGAAAATGTAGGAAAATTTTTTTTCGAAAAGGCTTTATTGATGAGATACAGGGTGTTAAAGAGTCGACCGACAGACCACTCTTTTGTTAATATTTGTTGAAACAATAACCCACCTGAGACAATTTTTTGTGTGTAACAACAAGTTATAAAGAGCAATAATCAGACAAATTTTCGGTTTATTTCAATAAGCCAGTGGCGTAGAAACAGGGGTCGTTTGACACTTTTCACTCTTTAAAAAAGTAAGGGCTAGGTTTTTTGATGTCTTATTACTTTTTTCTGAATCAACGGTCTTTTTACAATAAAAAAGCCATACTTGTTTAATTTTCCCAGAGGCGTCCGTTTTTGAGATATTTGCAATTTTGTGTCAGGACGTCAGTCGCTTTCTGTAAAATACACTTAAAAATTTCATTTATTAAAATTGTGAAGGTAGCTTTGAAATTTAAAAAACCTTCTTGCGCATCAATCGCAGAAATAGTGTATTTTTATGCGATTCAATTATGAAAATTTTTGCCGCTTTTTAAATTGGCTTTCTGAATTTTTCCATAGTCAGGTCGAATTTGCGTAGAGGTTTACTGTGAATTCATTTCGTTTGAAAGCGTGCCATAAAATAGATTTTTATACATAATAAACAAAAAAAAAAAATTGACAAAATTTAACAATTTCGTCCCTTTTCCTATACCCGCCACTGACTAACATTAAAAAGTTACAGGCGAGTTCTGAAAATCGAACATTTGAAATTTCAGAGAAATAAACATCATGTAAAAAATTCGAATAACTCCGCCATTTCTCTTATTTGCTTCTTGAAATTATGGAGAGTCAAAGTTTATTAGTGTAGTTGTCTATACTCTGAAAATTTCAGGTAAATTCTCTCAAAAATATGCTCAAAATCAGTTAAAGAAATTTAGTCATTTTTACCATTTTCTTACCCACGCCACTAGCTTTATTATTAAAAATAATAAAAATTTTATTGCAATAATTCAAATTTCAAATCATTTTAATCCAATCTTGTTACAGATGTGTAGGAGTTTTTATTTTCTGCAATTGGGGTTGGCAGGAGCAGGCATATCTGCATGGGTGGTACCGCCCGAGCCGAGCGCGATGAAAACGGTGCGCTGGTGCTGGTGCTGGTTTTAATTTTAAATCAAGTAGTCCCGGGTCTGAATATTAAGGGTACACGACGCATCGCTGATGGGATTTTCCTCATTTTTATATTATTCTAATAATAAACATTCAATCGTTAAGTTATTAGACAAGCCTTTAGTTGCCATTCTCATTATTTTGTTCAGCGAAAACCATGCCACATGGACCGGATTTTTCGAAATTTTAAAGGACACCCTGTACAAGTAACTCGACTTTTGAAAATTTTTTTCAACGAAAATTTAACGTCATCCCAAAGTTTCACAAGAATAAAAAATTTCTTTCACTAATCTTGAAAGATGAAGCTACTAGAACGTTTTTAAAATTTTAGAGAAATTAACATCATGTAAAATAAATTCGAATATCTCCGCCATTTCTTTTATTTGATCCTTGAAATTTTTGAAGATTAAAGAATATTAGTATAGTTGTCTACTGTAAAAATTTTAGTTCAATTCCTTTTTGTTAAAAAATACACTAATAAACTAATTTTTGGACTTAAAAAATTAGTTTATTAGTTTATTAGTTTATTTGAAAAAATTATTAATACTTAATAGGGGAGTGTGTAATTTCGTATTTTTCCAATTTATTTGATTTTTGGTTTCCTTGATTTTTTTTAGACCAAATAACATTTTTATTAGTCCAAAAATTAGTTTATTTAAATTTCAAAGCTACCTTCACAATTTCAATAAATGAAATTTTTAAGTGTATTTTACATAAAGCGACTGACGTCCTGACACAAAATTGCAAATATCTCAAAAACGGACGCCTCTGGGCAAATTAAACAAGTACTTATGGCTTTTTTATTGTAAAAAGACCGTTGATTCAGAAAAAAGTAATAAGACATCAAAAAACCTAGCCCTTACTTTTTTAAAGAGTGAAAAGTGTCAAACGACCCCTGTTTCTACGCCACTGGCTTATTGAAATAAACCGAAAATTTGTCTGATTATTGCTCTTTATAACTTGTTGTTACACATAAAAAATTGTCTCAGTTGGGTTATTGTTTCAACAAATATTAACAAAAGAGTGGTCTGTCGGTCGACTCTTTAACACCCTGTATCTCATCAATAAAGCCTTTTCGAAAAAAATTTTTCCTACATTTTCGTATTTTTTTAACTTTATCTACAAGTCCTCCAATTTATGGTACTCCATTTAGAAACACCTTGTATGCAATTAATTAGTTTGCAACAAATTAGAAACTTTTTTCTACAACAAATTAGCAACAAATTCACTGAATCACTTAAGGAAAGAATCCTCCTGAACTCCTTAATTGCTTTATCATGGAAGTGTTAACTTCAGCTGAACTTTAGCAGCAGGACTCCCCGTTATTTCAAAATAAATAAATAAAGAGCAGTGATAACTAATTAGCAAATTAGCAAACAATTATGGGAAGGTTAGCTAATTGATCCGAGGACATATTTTCAGCAAGCTCATCTGACAGATAATGCATAATAAGTTCTCATACGTTTCTCAGTCGTAGATCATGCAAAAAGTTACAATAAAAGGCTATAATTCTTAAAATAAAATGATTTATTGCCACTATACTGAGACAAAATGTGCGTACTTTGATCCATATTAATATGATGAGTAATCACATTGAAGATTCTGTAGCTGGTTAATCAATTATCTTCTTAATAAATATTAAATTACTATAATACTGCAATTAGTTGATTAAATGCGTAACATTACCATGACAATAATATATCGTAATTATTTAGAAATTACTTAGTTATTTGTAACGGTCCTTGTTATTGGAATTAAGATAAACAATTCAGTGCTCATGTTTCCAGTGCTCCGATAATAATAATTATCTAATGATGCGATTATTAAAGCGTTCATAGATATGGAGTTTATTAATTATCAAGCATGGTTCTAATTGCGAACAATGCATCCAACAAATTTCGAATTCTGTTTCTTCTCCAAATATAATATAAACGTTGAATTTGATTATTCCATATAATAAGTATTTTAAAATGTGATGTTAATCCTTCCGGAAAATCATAAACTATATAAAAAATTAATTGCATACAGGCTGAGTCAAAAATAAGGTACCTAAATGGAATTATTGATTCTCCTCAAGATTGCCATGAAATGTTTATACGAAAAGAGTTGAGAGAACATTACATATTATTAGTCTGAAGTTTGACATCGTATCAACAAGTGGTATGGATAATAAAAAGGTACTAAGCTCATGGAACTCAAATTTTTTCAAAATAACAACACCCTATGCATTGAATGCCATGTTTTATACACCTCTGGTTGTGCCAAATTTCTTATTAATATAACCTACCGCAATAGTTATCTGAGATTTGACATAAACTTTATAGTATCTCGAATACTAAAGGTTATGTAGTTTTACACCTGGCGTCCAATTGGCGTGACTTGGTATAGGGTTAATAAAACAAGTGTTTAATAACATTTATAGTGAATTAGTATTAACAATGATATATACAATATGTCCATGGCCCACATAAGCTTATCTGCAACAAGAATATTTTATTACATTCTTATCACCTTCCACAATAATAATGATTAATGAAGTTCCACCATTAATAATTCTACACACAAACATTATTGTTTACCTCATGAAACATAATATTATAATTATACGTTCCAAGCATAATAATCATGATTTAAACCCGGTAGCTATCATTTTTTACTAGCGGTGCATGAACTATTTTGAATTATTGTTAATTTTGAATCAGGTTCTGCGGTGCGAGTAATTTTCTCTGCCAAGATCTAGGTAGTTGAATTAATTATTAATAAGGTTGTGACATTAGTATGGATTAAACTTTATCGCAGCAGTAATTCAATTCCTTTGATAAAGTTAATGAACCGCTAAGTTCTCATTGTAGTAATAACTGATAAAGAAATGTAAACATTATTATTTATTTGTAGAAGTAATTTGCAGATTAGTCATGGTAAGCACGAATAATACTTCCTAAAAATTTAATTATTTTCACTACCCATTGTGGTACGACTGCTCTCATCTCCATGACGAAAGTAAAATTACCAGCTTATGTATATTTAGTGTATGTATGGGGTATATGTATATATACACATTAAGCTTATTTCACGAAGCCCGGTACGTTGCACAGGTAACCGGAGTCCCGCCCTTAATAATAGACTTGATGGTGTGTATTATAACTGAAAGTGAAGAGAAACATCATATTAATCGAAGCAACCTGCGAGGGGTAAACATTTCACAACATACAAATCTGGTTATATCCTTAAGAATTTTAGAATCCCTGAACGTTCTTATGTCAATACATAGCCCACTGCACTAAAAGTATATACCCATCCGATTACCGGAAACCCTGCTTTGTTGCCACTTCTCAGGGCCTCGGATAAGCAGTATTAGCACAGAATATGTCTATTCTGTGGATATACAGTACAGAACATCTAAGTGTCCCCGGATCCGGATAGACGAATTGTCTCTTTGTACAGGCTGGTTCGTCCTAGCGCAATTATTATCATCCTTACGCTAATGGATACTTACTTACTACTAAAAAAAACCATTGTAGAAACTATTAATGTTTGAATAGTATTAAAGGTATATTACATTCATTAATTTCATTTTATTTCCGTTCATTAAGCTTTTACTTAAAAAAAGTTGCACCCAGAGTCCGGGTCACATGACATATCTTTTGTCTCGTACAAAAAGGTAAACTATTTTTATTACATTTTCGGTATGCCATTGTAAATTGTACTGCAAAAAAGACATATATAGGTACCGCCTACTTATGAAATTTCGATAGGATTTTTCGATAAAAATTCAAATGTAGCGTTTTTAACTTTTTTAATAGTTAAATATTAAATTTTTATTTAATAGGCTAATAAGATAACTACCATAAATTGTATAAATCATAAATACAATACGACCTTTCAGAAAAGTCGGTCGTTGTTTAATTTTATGATACAGGCTGCATGAGGTAAAAAAACTGAATGAAACGGTAAGAGTCATATCTCTTACCGTTTCATGCAGTTTTTTTCGGTTTTTTCAGTTTTTTTCATGCAGTCGGTTAAATAATTATAAAAAAAGTTGCGCTGTTTTGAGACGAAGTACTATTTGGCAATTTTTTTTCTCAATAATCCCAGAATTTCCTGAAATATCCTGATCAAACTTGAAGCATGCAGATTTATTATTTTAGCCATATCTTCTTTATTATTGAAAAAATATTTATTATTTTTTGTATGATGAGCTACTCAAATAATGAGCTACTCATTTGACGTTTCAAAAATTTCCAAAGCCGACTAGATCTTGGGATTTTCGAAGTCAAATTTTGTTTTTCTTATGGCCACAAAAGTTAATTGCACCTTTAAATAAATAATTGTTTTTGCTCTGATTTTTTCATATTATAATTAGCAAAAAAATTTGTATCCGATAACCCTCGAACTTTGATAAATGCTCAAAAATTTTATAACAACTTTCTCAAGCTTGTTGCTTGGCAACAGACCGACGCCTAAATTATCAATGTCCTTGGGTTATTACTACTGTTAAACGTAAGTGTAAGTTCTATTTAGGTCCGGTTGCACAAACGTTAAAGATCTGCCAGATAATTACTGATTTTAAAATGCCCTGTATTATCAAAATGTTGGTCAGGTCAGGAAATAAATTCTACTCCCCTTTAGAAGAGTTAAATCACGGGTAAATAACAATAAAAGATCATTCAAAATATTCACCCATACTTTCAAAATTGGCAATTTAAAATCAGTAATTATCTGACAAATCTTTAATTAACTTTTGTGCAACTAGCCCTTAAACTATATAAAGATAAAGATTTTTTATTTCTCGATACTTATTTTCGGGCTGCATGTGTGTTTTAGTTTTATGAAATATTACTAACCGGTTAACCGACGATTAACTGGTTATCCCCTTCATCAGTAAAAAATAAAAAGCTATCGGTAATAAAAATTTAATAGATAAAATTATTTTATTCGCTTAATATTAGTATAAAATTATGTACCTACTTCTAATGCCAAATTAACAAACATATTTGAAGTAATTATGTTCAAGTTCAACTGTTTGCTAATTTTAACTAAATAACAAATACTTTGTATTATAAAAATAAAACAAAAGCAATTCATTAAAATGAAAGGAACCAGAATAAGTGCCCTATCATAATCTGCCTTATAAATCAAGATTTATTGATATGCAACATGCAGGAGCAGGATGATGTCACATTACTCACATTACGCTACAAAAAGTCATAAACAGCTTCCAGAAACCTGTTTTCTAAATAATAAAAACAAAAACTAAGGAAGTAGGTACTTCATTCAAACTCAAACAAACCGGAAAAAATAATCCGACGACCGCATCTGATGGCCACCGTCGGAAAGTGAAGAAATTATTGAGAAAATGTTTCACATTCCTCTCTGAAGTGAAAATAAATATACCAGACAGTGAGTCTTGTAATATTAAGATACCTACTTAGGTATATACTGTACACATATTTGAATTTTAAGCAATCCCTTATTATCCCTTACAATCACAATTATTATTTTTTGCAGTTAATAAAAAGCTGCATTATCTGATTTATGATCCATTACTATGTGAAGGTTCCTCACAACACAACATCCCGGGCCAGCGATTAGTGTCTCTTGTATTTCTCTCTTTTTTCCTCTTTTTCTGAAAGTAGAATCATCCATCTTCTACCCTTTTCTACTTCCACTTCTCAAAATTTCAGTTCAGGGGTCTAAAGATTGCATCCAGTGTTACAGACTATCCGACTGCGGGAACCTTTTATTGGATTTTATACGCGTTTAAGATTATTATACCAGTAGTCTGCCGATTTTTTTTTTTAAGTTAGAAAATAGATAGAGGAGAGGACTATACCTAAAACGGTTAACCGGTAGTAAGATATCCAGTATCCATTCTATATTAATTACATATACCTACAGGGTATTCTATAGTTAGAGTGCCAATCTAGCAATAAGTTGTCGCCCTGTGGGCCTTTAGAGTAGGTACATGGCTGAAATTTTCAGGAATGGGCTAAATACCTAATTCTCGTCAAAAAATCGTCCTGTGCAAAAAGGCACTATTCAAAATTGTTAATTATTTTTGCAAAATGTGGTAGTTTATAAATGAAACTTTGTTGTTCCAATTTTTCAAAATGGTATCTGTGATAGTTAAGTTAGAAAAACATCAAAACTGTTTCCGAAAAGCATTGCTAATACCATCATCGGAACTTTAAACAGCAATTATTATGTCGCTTATTCGGTGTACGGCAAAAATAGACTACCAGCTACTTACTGCTTAATCGAGAATTTCTACAGAATGGCGACATTAACAGTGGATATTTCATACATATTTTGATAATGAAAATCTACAATTTGTGTATAAATGTAAGACACAAATAATGTGCTAATTACTAAAGTGAAGTCATCCCTCATTTTAAAATTACTTAAATTAATGATTTTTTTTATTATTAAAAAAAAATAACAACTGATTGGCACTTGCCTAGAGACACCGCGTACCTAAGTACCTACCTATATCATTTATCATTTTATAAATACATAATATTAAAAAAAATAACAAAAATACTAATAAATAAAAGGTAAATAAATAATGACCTTTAATAAATTAATTATGAAAAAATCGGTCAATATTTACATCTGGGTATCTTACAGTTTCACTATGGCACCTATAATACAGGGTGCACCATATATCCTATTCTCTATTATATTGCTATCTCCTGAACGCTAAGAGATATAGCATATAGCGTCGGTTAAATTAGAGAAAAGATGCGCAATTTTGTGGCCATCTCGAATCCGTCAAGACATACAAAATATCTGTGACTGCTCCTGAAATATCCTGAAAAAAACTGAAAAATCGAGATTTCTTATATTATTTGCCATATCTTTCTGATAATTGGAAATTACTAAATAATTTTTTGTAGGCTTACAGAAGTCGTCAAGAGCTATACCCATCTGTCAGTATAAAAATGTTCAAGGCCGACTAGATCCAAGAGTTTTCACAGTCAACTTTCGTTTTTCTTATGGCCGCCATATTATTTTTTTGTCATTCGATATAAAAAAAATAATGGAAACAACAAATTAATAAACATAAAAAAAAAATTCTATGAAGACTATGAAAATTCTGAGATCTAGTCGACTTTGAAAATTTTTTAAATGTCAAATGGGTAGCTCTTGCCGACTTATGTAAGCCCACAAAAAATTATTCATTAATCTCCAATAATAAAAAAGATATGGAAAAAATAGGAAACCTCGATTTTTCAGTTTTTTCAGGATATTTCAGGAACGGTCACAGATATCTTGTATGTCTCGACGGAATCGAGATGGCCACAAAATTGCGCTCCTTTGGACTTGTTTAACCGACCCTGTATCTGTTAGCGTTGGGAGATAGCAATATAGAGAAGGATACATGGTGCACCCTGTAGAGAAGGATTTATGGTGCACCCTATATAGGGGTAGAGGACGTATCTATACCTATAGTAACACTAGGAAGGTATTCATTTGCTTTGCAGATTCATGATTAGCAAAAAAATGGCACTAAAAATCGCAGTAAAGAGTCCGGTCCTGGTTAGCCGGCATATAAACACATATAAACATGCACCAGACCAGAGAGGTGATGAATACGTCAAGCCGGATATAAGCTTTCTCATATCGTATCCAGATTATAGGGACTGATGTTACGCTTTTTGGAATGAAAATGCGAAATAAATTAAATTCAAAATAATAATCGTGCTACTATTGAAGAAAAATGAAATGAAGAAAAAAATAGCAATGCGACCGTAGTGTCAAAGAGGCCATAGTTGTGACCTTAATATTAGTTTGCAATAGCTGTTTTTAGTTCTTACCCACCCAGCACCCCTATTTCGCTCCTCGGTCCCGAAAAAATTGATGGAATAACTTAGGATACGTAGATGTAAATATTTACCCGATTTAATTCACTAACAACACTTGTTCTTTACCACAGCCATACGATATTTATTTATATATTTATTTTATTGGAGAAAAATCTCATATAATAAGATTTTTTGATTTTTTATGAAATTTTGGTACATTTTTTTACTTTACTGACTGGACTACATATTGTGTATTTCACAAAAAGATTTTAATATATTATAAAACAAGATGATTCAGTGGTTAAGTAACATAAAATGAGACGGGTGTGAAGACATAAGATTTTATTCAGCAAGGGTTTTACTTGCGTTTATTTTACTGCCGACCAGATAGGGATTTATGTTCAGAAATCATAATTTAGGAACAAACGAGTAAGTAGCAAACAAAAGAATCAGTCAGTTCCAGTCTTCCAGTTCACTCTTCAATTTCTAGGTGGTAGGTAAAGTATGTGTATTCTTTTACTAGTATCACAAAACTGTTGGTCTGCTGGAGAACTAACCAGCTGGCATGCTGGTCTAAGAGGGCAAAAAATGTCAATATAGCAAGCAGGCCGCGGTAGGTACTTATTCCGTGTTATGAAATTATTGTAAAAACAAAAAATTTAAACAATCAACGTACGTTATTATGCTCTGATCAAAATAAAATTCAAGACATTAAAAGTACTTACCTACCTATATTTTGATCATTGCATGTTAGCATGTTACCTATTATAGGTAGTACCTAGGTACCTAAACCTATACAATAATGTGTCCAGTTGTAAGTGGCAGTACTAGTACTAGGTACATGGGGATCTTGGAAACGGCAAGAGATACAGACTCGGTTAAATTAGAGAAAAGCTGCACAATTTAATGCTTAATGAGAATCTGAATTTTTTCTTTGAATATTTCCAGTCGTTGCTGAAATATCCTGAAAAACCTGAACAATCAAAATTTCTTTTTTTAGCCATATCTTTTTTATTATTGGAAATTAATTAATTATTTTTTGTAGACTTACATTAGTCGTCAAAAGCAATCCCTTTCACATTATAAAAATTTTCAAAGCCGACTAAATTCCAGAGTTTTCATAGCCTACTTTTGTTTTTCTTATGGCCGCCATATTGATTTTTTCATGTCGTTCGGTATAAGATAAAAATCAAGGAAACAAAAATTAATAACATTCAAAAAAAATTTTATATTAATAATTATTATTATTTTTAATTATATTCTTTTTTCGAAAAAAAACTTTTGTAAATATTTACATCCACGTATCCTAAGTTCCATCAATTTTTTCTGGATCAAGGAGCGAAATAGGGGTGCTGGGTGGGTAAGAAGCTAAAAACAGTTATTGCAATCTAATATTAAGGTCACTAACTAAGGCATCTGTGGCACTACGGTCGCATTGCTATTTTTTTCTTCACTTTCAGGGCAAGGAATATCTTCGAAATTAACAGTAGCACGATTATTATTTAGTGCTATTGAAATGCCATCATTAAATCATTTATATATTTTCTTATAAAAGAAAAGTTTATTAAATTTTTTACAAATGTTTTTTCTTCATCTAAAATCAATTAATATCAATGAATATCTGTAATCAGAAGTAATAATACTTAATACGAGTATGTAATCAAAAGTATAAATTATCTGAAATATCAAACCAAAAAAATCTAATTTCATTTTGGAGCTAAATTTGTTCGTCTAGGTTTATAGCGCGCTTAGAAAAGTAACTTATAAAAACAATAGGTACATAAATAGTTTAGAAAGGGTTTGTGCATAATATTATAGAATTTTATCATGTATTTTTAAAAATTTTGAAAGTTTCATAGGTTTTTTTTATATTCACCTACCCACCCACCAAACTTATAAATCACAGTACCTAACTACAATATTATAAGTTTTAAAATCATGATCAATGAAAATATAGGTACATAAGTACCTAACTGGTTATCACCAAATTATAATTATTAATTTGTGATCGTTTAAAAGACTGCAGTCAGTAAGGTAGGTATGGTATAGTCGACCAAGAGATATAACGAAATGATCTAATTGTTAAACTGTCATATTTTATGACTTCAACAATATTTCAATAATCCAAAAATTGATAAAATTACAGACTGAAGTCGTTTCGTTATATCTCTGGTCCAACTATACTGCATGCACCTATTTAATAGTAACTGTATTTTGTAACTTTGTTTTTTGATTTAACTTACGAGTACCTACCTAAACATTACTTGAGTTATTTTCGTTTATTTCCTGTTATTTTGATTTTGTTTCCTAGGTAACCTTTTGTATTGGAACTGTTTTTCTCTGATTGTTGATTGAAATCAGTTTAGTTGGATTGATTTTTCACAGGGCTGAACTTTTATTTTTTTTAACTTACTCAAAAAATATCGATACAATTTTGTGGAAATTTTCAATTACCTTTTGATTTCACAATCAAATATAAAAATCCTAAACAAGTTTACCGCCAACAGAAGCGCTTTAATTTAAATGAAAAATTTTGTCGATTTCGTCGAACTAGTTGAGTAGTTTCAAATATTTAAAACTTTTAAAATGCAATTTTTCTGAATCATCAATTTTTGAATTTTTTGTAATTCTAAAAGTCCTGTCCTGCAAAAAAAGTCGTAAATGTACATTTCATGTTAGGAGTAGTCTAAACATGATACATATAAGTGGTTGCTGGTTTTACGCAAAAATAAAACAACACATTTTCTTTCCCATTTCGCTCCACTAGTTGGAAAAACCGGACTTTATTCAATTTAATTATACGAGGTTCATTAACTGGGTATTCGTGACTCGCTACGTGGACATCGGAAATAGTAAAAAAAACAGGGTCTGTTAAATTTCAAAAAATGTGGACAATTTTAAATATTGAGAAGTATTGAGAATCTGAAAAAAAATAGGATAATAATAGGATGCTACTGAAATATCGTGATAAAAAAACAAAAATCGAGATCTTATTTCAGCTAAATCTTTTTAATAAGGTACCATGCACAAAGTAAGAAACCAAACCACAAATTAATAAACAAACAAATTTAATAATTTTAACTCACTTTGTTTATTCTGACTCCTTTATTAAAGTTTAATGAGAACGAAATATTAAAATTTAAAGAGGACCGTTTTTTTGACATGTTGTATCGTAAAGTACATGACATGCATGTAGGTATTGAAAATTTAAAACGACTTCTAAGTTACAATGGGTAGGTACAACATAAGTTAATATAGGGTGTAATGTTTTACATATTATTACCTATGGAAATACTTAAAAAATGCACTTTTTGACATTCGGTAAAATTTCATTACGTTATTTTTAATAAAGAAGATTACATTTTTTCGAATTTATTTGCAATGTGATCAATTTTTGGGTTCCGGGATTTTTTCTATAGCGAATGGCATGAAAAACAATATGGCGGCCATAAGAAAAACAAAAGTTGACTTTAAAAATCCCAAGATCTAGTCGGCTTTGTAAATTTTTGAAACGTCAAATGAGTGGCTCATTAAGGCTTATGTAAACCTACATAAAATTTTTTTTTCAATAATAAAGAAGATATGACTAAAATAATAAAACTGCATGTTTCAAGTTTTTTTCAGGATATTTCAAGAAATTCTGGGAATATTGAGAAAAAAAAAATTGCCAAATACTGCGCAACTTTTTTGTAATTTAACCGACTTCGTATCTCTTACAGTTTCATGCAGTTTTTTTTTCCTCAATGGGACAAGTATAATTAAATTAAACGACGACCGGCTTTTCTGAAAGGTCGTATTGTAAAGTAGATGACATGTACTATTATTGAAAATTAAAAACGACTTCCAAAGTAGGTACAAGACATTAAGTTAACATAGGGTGCATATTTTTACATGCTATTCCCTATGGCAACACTTAAAAAAATGCACTGTATAGTTTGTATGTTGTTTTTTGTTAGTCACGCAACTGCATGTTTTTGTTTATTTGAATGTTATTTGCAGTGCTGATCAACATTTTTAAGTAACAATTTTTGATATTGTCGAAAATAAAACATTTTACTTATAACAATAAATATAAATAAATAATAAAATAACTATTTTACTCTTTGGTACTATTCGTGTTTTAGGACAAAGCTCGTATACGATTGCAAAAATTTTATGTCAGACTATTCCATTTTAGGTTTCAGACCAAGCACACCTTTTTATGGAGAATAACTTTTTTTCCAAAAATGGATAATAAAAAAGTGATCACGAATTGAAATTTTTCGTTTGGCGCGTTATTTCCCAATAAACTTTAATATCAGGTAGGAAATTTATTAAAATAGCTATTTATGATATTGGTGTTAAAAGTGAAGTTTTATTTTGTGAGTGAAAAGGTTTGTGAAATGAGCGAAGCGTAGCGGAGCGAATTTTACAAATTCACGAACATATAATAAAATCACTTTTAAGACGAATATCATACAATGGTTTTTGTAAAACTGCTCTATTTTGATAATAAAATTGATGAATTTAGAATGACACAACTTCAAATTGCATTTTAAAATATTACAGATAAGTACAAGTAGTGTACTATAGCATAGAAACCGTTGCCGACGCTATGGTTACTAACAAATAAATGCGTGCATACAAATAAAAGAGATGCCATAATAATAATTATTATTGATTGCAATTTCTGAACAATTATTATTGTCTTGAATTCTTGACTAGGTACTTATTTTTTTATTAATATGTTTGCCAGTAATAAAAAGAATATGAAAAAATCTTACTACCTATAATTTTGTCTGATTTCATCATGAGAAAATATAGTTTAAAAAGAGAATGTAAGTACAGAAAAAGTAGATAGAATTACTTTTAACACGAGTGTTGTAATGTACTTTTAACACTAGTGTTAAAAGTACTTTTAACACGCTTCCATTTAAACAATCACTTTTAACACTGTCAGCTGTCGTTAAAAGTGATGTATGTTGCTTTTAATGGCAGTTGCACAAAAACATTTTTTTGTGCCATTGAAGCCCATGGAAGCGGGTTAAAAATATTTGTAACAGTGTTAAAAATACATTACAACACTCGTGTTAAAAGTAATTCTATCTACTTTATCTGTACTTACTTACATTCTCTTTTTAAACTACATTTTCTCATGACGAAATCAGACAAAATTATAGGTAATAAGTAATAAGATTTTTTCATATTCTTTTTATTACTGGCAAACATATTAATAAAAAATAAGTACCTAGTCAAGAATTCAAGACAATAATAATTGCAAATAATAATAATTATTATGACATCTCTTTTATTTGTATGCACGCATTTGTTAGTAACCATAGAGTCAGCAACGGTTGCTATTGCATAGTACACTACTTGTACTTACTTGTCTGTAATATTTTAAAATGCAATTTGAAGTTGAGTGTCATTCTAAATTCATCAATTTTATTATCAAAATAGAGCAGTTTTACAAAAACCATTGTATGATATTCGTCTTAAAAGTGATTTTATTTTGTTCGTGAATTTGTAAAATTCGCTCCGCTACGCTTCGCTCATTTCACAAACCTTTTCACTAACAAAATAAAACTTCACTTCTAACATTAATATCATAAATAGCTATTAAATTTGTTTTATCGCCGCATATGTTTCATCAATGAACTATGAATTATCAGCCGCGCTTCTTAGTTTTTTGTCGTTTCAATTGACTTTGTATAAACTCTACTTTAAAAGTTATCAAGTTTTTTTTGTGAACATAAAATCGCAACTTTCAAACATTAAGATGGTCTTTGATTGACTACCACCATCGCAAGTTTCATCTTTTAGTTTTAAAAAGCAAGGTCGCAAGGTATATTTCTTTTAAATAAATTGCTATAATGCAAAAATACAGTCAGAAAATCTAAACACGATAATGTAAAAAAATACGTTTGTTCTATTTCAAAAAATTAACCGGGTAAAAATGGGACACCTGTACCTATACCTATAGCTGAAAATAATGTTGGCTTATGCATACGTAGGAATTTTAGTTTAAAAGTTCTGTGCTAAAATTGTTAAAATACCAAGAATTTATGAGGTGATCCAAGAATGGTTGATTGGCTATTATGCGGTTATTATACGAAACGCAGCTCGAAATGCTTGCGCTGGCGACTGTAGTAAACACAGTTGCTCTCGGGTTAAATTATTTTACTGGAGAGGAGATTGAAGAGCTCGTGATGCTTATGAATTGATGTAAACATATCATCACTCAATGCACCGTTGCCAATTTTACCGGGACTCGAATAATCGGCTGTGCGTCTACAGGCTTCGAAAAATGCTCGACATATACACAATTATATACTAACGTGCGCCGCTCCCTCTGTAGAACGTTTCGTTGAACTATGTCGCGTATGTTTTAGGGTACCCCGGTGTCAAAGTGATGCCCTGGGCAAAATTTATCCAACGTTTCCACCGATAGATGGCCATGCTGTACGACGTTTATACACGTTAAAATTTTCGAAGCCCGAAGTCGGGCTTCACATGGTAGGTCCAGGCTTCGAATACTCAACTGAACATAGCATTTTAGGCTTCGTATGGGCTCTTAATATGTCTATCTGTATACACCCCGTATGACTTTTATTGTCGCCTATAACACAAGACTGAAGCCGAAATTGCGAGATATGAACAATGAAGGGATTTAATATCAAGGGGACAGACAATCTGTCTAGGTATTGCGATAAGATCAAGCATCACTCGGTTTGCAAATGACATTATTAACCAGATGACATTTGAATGACATACGGGAGGAATAAACTAGAGATGTCTTGCCTCAGCTTCATTAAACTTAACACTAACACCACTGATCAGTTTTTAATCATAATTTCAGTTATTATAATATAAAACATATATTATATGTTTTTTGTTATCATTTTTTTTTCACTCAGATCGATTAGAGAATGCTTCCCGCTTGCATTAATCTTTTATACAATTAAAAGGCTTGGAAAGGATTAAAAACATATTACAACGAAAGAACACTAGCGAAGTATTCTAGATTTGTTATTGTTTTGCTTACCTTCTCTACAATAATTATTATTATTTATTTATTTATTTATTTATTTATTTATTTATTTAAGTATACATCCACCCTACAGCCGGGATAGGCCAATTAGCGGTGGGAAAGGTAAAAGATAAAGAATTACACATTGCAAATTACAAGAAAATCAACTAAATATAGTACAGCTATAGAAGCCTAAAAAATAAAAAGAAAATTACATCTATATAATAAGTATTACGTAATAATAATAATTAACAAGTACTGAATATGTCGCACAGTGCTAAGGTATAGCACTCAAGGCTTTAATGTCTGAGGTCGACGCAGAGAATACATCGAGAGAACACTCATATAGTTAGTATTGTCTGCACAATCTAAAAAAATGGGTGATGATTCCAGCAAGCGTGTACGAGGTGTTGGAAACGAGAACGTTGCGTGAGAGCGTGCGTTAAACTGCGGAATCTTAAAGTCCAGTCTGCCCAGCAACTGAGGGCAATCAATGCCTCCATGAACCAACTTGTGTAGGAAGAGAAGAGATGAAATTACACGACGGTGTTCTAAACTAGGTAGGTCAAATCTTGCCAGAAGTAGCTCTTGTGGAATGCCTCGTTGTGGATAGACAGAATCTATTCGAAAACATAGGAACTTCAAAAACCTGCGTTGGATGTTCTCCAGGGTATTAATGTGGGCTTTATAAAGAGGACTCCATACCTCAGATGCGTATTCAAGACGCGGTCTGATAATGGTCTTAAATAAGATCAGCGTGGTTTTTGTGTCACAAAACTCCTTGGCGTGTCTGAATATAAAACCCAGCAATCTGCAGGCTGAAGAATATAGCTTCTCAAAGTGGGTATTAAAGGACAAGGTTGACTCAAAGACAACGCCCAGATCCTTGATATCAGTGGCACGTGTAATCACATTACCAGTGAAGTTATAATTATGCAGGATGGGATACCTATTACGTGTGTATGAGACGACCGCGCATTTAGAAATATTTAGGGATAGCAGGTTGTTGTCACACCAGTTGTAAAAGAGGTCCAATCGCTTCTGCAAATCAACTGTGTCCTCAGGGGATTTAATGACGTTGTAAATTTTTATATCATCGGCATATAGCAAGCAATGGTCTCCAAGAACCTCAACTACGTCATTTATGAAGACAAGGAATAGCAATGGACCAAGGACGGACCCCTGAGGACGCCAGATGGAACTTCACAGACACTCGACTCGCATCCACGCAGCTCAACATACTGAGTCCTGCCCAGCAGATAGCTACCAAAAGCGAGACTAAGCCATCAGAGCAGCCAACACGATGGAGCTTAGATATAAGAAGACTGTGGTTTAGGCGGTCAAATGCCTTGCTGAAATCTGTATAGACAATATCCACCTGGAGGCCCGCATCGAGATTTTCAGCAATCACCTGGTGAGCCACACTCAAGTTGGTAACCGTTGACCGTCCCTTCATGAAGCCATGCTGGCAGTCAGATAATTTAGTGGTGATGGATGTTACAATGCGATTGTACAGGCAAAACTCAAAAAGCTTTGCAAAATTACATAAGATAGCGATAGGGCGATAGTTTGATATATCAGATCGGCTCCCCGACTTAAAGATAGGAACTATTTTAGAAGTTTTCCAGATGTCTGGCAGACAGCCGTGTTTTAGAACCAGGTTGAAGAGATGTAACAATGGATCGAGTAGGGCATGGATGCAATCCTTGATGAGAAATGACGGAATGAGATCGACGCCCGCAGTAAGGGTGGGTTTCATCTTTTTTACAGCCAGCAGCACATCACCCTCGTCAAATTTGGCTGGCAAAGCAATAGTGGTTTCATTGACGATCGAGTTAGAGACATATTTGGGACGATGGGTCTGATCGCCAAAGGATGCAAGAAATCATTAAAGCAATTGACGATATCGCTCGGAGAGTCATAAACAGTGCTATTATACGTCATATGAGAGGAAACGGATGACTCACGCCTCTTACGATTAATGTAGGACCAAAACTTTCTAGGATCTGAGGCGATTTCTCTCTCCATGAGACTAACATATGATCTATGTGAGGTGCGGACGTCCCTTTTTACTTTTAATCTAAGTCGTCTAAAATTGTCAAGACTCGCGGCATCGTTGTATACTCTATAATGTCTCCAAGATCTATGTTTCTCTTTAATATCTCTAATAATACCGCGAGAGAACCACGGATTATGAACACATTATGATGACTAAGCTAATTCGCACATTTCTAGTGACATGATAGGAATGATATATTGCCAGACCAGTGTAACTCTCATTCTACTAAATACCTGAATGGCTCTGGGTTCTGCGCATGTTATAGATCGCGTGGCCGTGATGGGTGACATGACAGATCATTCTGACTGTGTCTAGGGTCATCCGTAAAACGGCCAGAAATTTCTATACTCCACGGCAACCGAATATATAAGGAGCTGTCGGCACTCTAAGAGTCAGTTGTAGTTTGGAAGTGGATGAAAGCTTTACCACAGAGTAATGAATCCAAAGTGAAAAACAGAGTGAAGTGATTGTGACAAATGAAGTGAAATAGCATAGTTGTTAGTAGTGGCAGTTTGTGTAAATAAGAAAACAGCAGGTTATCTAGATTTGGAAGTTAATGTTCATTTGCTTATTATTTGTGAAGTGACTGGTTTAAATAAAGGCCTTATATTATTGGAAGACTTTTTATTTCTGAAGTAATCAAGTGTAACCCCATAACAATATTATAAATTATTATACAAGGCTGAGCTGAACTGAAAAATAATGAGGTTCACACTTAACAATATTATAATGTAATTCGATTTACTAATCAAGACAAATTGTTATTAACATACAGGGAAATATCGCAATTTTTTTTGTTGATGGATACTCGTAGGGTATTTCAAAACAGAAACATATTTGATTTGAATTTGAATTTTAAATCGGCCTACGGGTTAAAAATCTGTAACATTTAAAGGGTGCATTAATTTGTTAATTAATCACAGAGTCCCTAAAAGTACTACATTTATCTCAGAATATAAGACCAGTATTTTTTCCTATGTATGTCTATTTCTCAAGCTGCGAAAGAAATAATGTGCTGCCTTACCGGACCCTGCATTTTTCACAAGACATATCCTGAAAGCCCTCAATGTAAATCTTAAACATTAATCCCTTCTGATTTTTTTTTATTTAGTTGGTAGTATATTAAATTTTCCACTCTTTAGAACCTTTCATTGAAAATAAGAATTCTATTTTGTAGGTATACTTGAATCATTTAGATTAGATTAAACATATGATATTTTCTTTACATTTAGGTTCTAATTCAATTGCCACTATAGGTTCCTTTTACAGAACGAATTAGAAAACTTTCGCACAGCATGTGAGGTAAAATTGAAGACATGGACGGTACCGTTTCGTACTTATTTGGACTCATCAGCATATCACATCAGTCAGGAACACACAGCACATACTATCCGAAAGCTTGGAACTGTGTCTTACCTGATGTCCGATGGCTATAGGGACTTGTAATTTCAATGATTTTAGTAGGCAACCAGAGAAACATGCGCGTTATCTCATTACAGCATGCATTCGGAGACGCCACGGGTTTTGCGGCTTCGACTCAATAGCACAGAGGGTTTGAGGAGTCGCACTTTGATCCATATAATTATACCTAACTACATCAATTATTTTTAAACGATTTTTCGAAATTTGCAGTGTATTTTAATGAGTGCAAATACAGGAAATTGAGATTTTATGGCTGATCAAAAATGAGCCATGACATCTTAATTTCGTGTATTTGTACCTAATAAAATACACTGCAAATGTCAATAAATCGTTTAAAATAATAATTGATATAGTTAGGTATAATTATATGGATCAAAGTGCACATCTTTAAAACCTCTGTACTATTGAGTCAAACCCACAACCCCCGTGGAGTATTTGAATGCAAGGTATAATGAAAGCGCGCATGTTTCTCTGGTTGCCTACTAAAATCATTAAAATTACAAGTCCCTACAAATATCTAACACCAGTAACAATAAAAATATTAGTTCCATGATTTTGCATAGTATTGTAGTGTGTTCCTGACTGATGTGAAATGCTCATGAGTCTAAATAGGGACGAAATTGTGCGAAAGTTTTTCATTTCGTTCTGTAATAGGACTGTATTTTTTTGTAATTTCTATAAAAATAATGGCAATCGAATCCAATAAAAATCTCACTAATTTATTGAAAATAAGAAAATATAATGTAATTTAGGATCTATAACACATTCACTGCAAGAAAAATATCTAGTGATTTTGTGTGGTAAAATGGTAAAACATCTAATGGGTAGTTACCAAGGGACAAACGTGAATCAATTCATCAAATTCCTGTTAACTATTGCCCATGCAGAAATTCTTACAGGGTCATTAGCAAACTAAAATATCATATTTTCATTATTCCAGACAACAAACCAGGCTCTATTCTCATTATTTGGGCTTATATTTGGCGAACAACTGGAAAGCATGACAAGTGGTGCATTGGGGGTAATGATCGTAATGAGCATAAACGTGATGGTTACTAATTTCTCCGGTCTATTCACTGGTCCCATTCTAAAAATCTACAGCGTCAGAAGAGTAACAATATTCGGAGTAATTTGCACCTCTTTGGGAATGATCATCTCGAGCCAGGCTACAAACATATTAGTAATCATTGTCGGATATGGAGTGCTGACGGGTAAAATTTCTGTTAAAACCAATGGGATTTCAATGTCTCTCTAACTGGAATTACAGGTCTTGGTTTAGGTTTGATAGCTTCATCAACGTTTTTAGCGGTGAACTCCTACTTCAACGAAAGAAAAAGTTTGGCAGTTGGTATTTCAATGGCAGGTACCAGTTTAGGTCAGATGGGGATGCCCCACGTTGTTGCCTTCCTCTTTGACGAGTACGGATTTTCTGGGACCACGTTAATTCTCGGAGCACTCTGTCTGCACGGAATCGTTGGTGCGATGCTTTTTCATGTGAGTAAGATTTAACTAAATGCTTATTTGGAAAATAATTGGATATTATTTCAGCCAGTTGAGATGCACATGAAGGACGTTAGTGATGGAGTAGCAATATTAACTGACGAAACTAGAATTTCAATTACCAACACAGAAAAACAGACTGAAGCAGAAAATGGCCAAACAACAGAAGAAGGTAGTTGTAACAGATTATACAATAGTATTGATAATAAGTTCTCTAGGTAATAAAAAAATGGGCAGAATATTTTCTGCTAAAAACGTTGTCCAGGAATAGATCGAAGGCGAACAATAGCTCTTTTCGATTTTAGAAACAGGTTTTTGGAACCAGGTCAATTTTGTTATCGAGAGTGACATATTTAGGTGACGAATTTAACCATCCCAATTCATATCCTTGACAGGGCTTGCTACCACTTGTGCATCAAAATCATCAAAAGGGACAGATATCACGTGAACTTGGAAGCTTCTTGATTTCTTTTTACAATGATATCTCAGTTTTTGGGTTTATCTAAATATTACAGGGCAAATCGACAAAACAGGGTCTATTGACAATTACTTTAATTTCGGTGAAAATGTGCGGAAAATAAAAGTTTAGTACAACATCGTAAAAACTAAAAAAACTTGAAAAGAAATATGAAAAATAGTTCCCATTAACATGGGTCCGCTAAAAAACCGTTTTCGAGATACAGAGTGTTGAAAAATTAATTATTTTCAGTTTTTGACGATATCGCAGGAACTGTTTGAGATACAGAACCCAGCTTTTGGACATATCTTGTCATTAATATTATCTACGTTAAGAAGGCAAATTAAAAAAAAAAGTGGCAGTGAAACAAATCATAAAAAAAAATTCGATAACAAAGTGGTGTTCTTGTCCACAACAAAACATTTTGTCGCTTTTATGTTTTTAATCATAAAATGCTGTTTTTCTCGAAAACAGTTCACATTAGAGTATTTGACCAGGAGTACCTTTTTTACGTAGAAAACATTGACAGTTCAAAATATGCTTCTACAATGCCAATTTTTGCAGCGTCGTAGAAGCTAAAGAAAAAAATTTCAACAACCCCAAAATTTCCGTCACTTAGATCTTAATTCCGTCTTGATTCAGATACTTCAGTAGCTCATCCATGACAAGGTTCCATATAAAGCGGGACAGTAAACCCACCTGTGGACAGCCCCTCGCCGCTTGAACCACCATGATCTTCCCCAATAGCTAGATACCAATCTGTTTTTCATCATGCAGTCTATCCACTTGCATATTGTTGCATTGATACTTCCATTCGTCAATGCATTGGAAATTGAATGAAACGATGTGCTATCAAATGCACCTTCTATGACAAAAAAAAGCGTATTCAGCCTTTTTGATTAATTGGTGTAAAGCTGATTCCGGTGATTTTCCTGTTCTATATACATGTTGGTCTTGATGAAGTGGTCTGTGTGCCAGGATATCATCCCTTATGTATCATCCCTATCTAGTAGTTTTTCTTCAGTAAGTCTTCAGTAAGGTAGGACGCATGAGACTAATTATTGCTCATAGAGGTTTTTGCACCTTCCTGTTATGTTTTTTCTTACTTTGGGTATAGTTTAGATTAGTCTTATCCTAATTTGGATGTAAAGTCATTATTTTTTCAAAGCGTAGCGAAAAAAAAATTTAACCCTCATAAATGATGTGTTTCCTCAGTTAAAACTCAAAATATCGAAAACAGAATGTAGCATGACAAAATCGATTCTAGTTCCGGTATTACAGTAGTCCAGTGCATCTTGAACTAATTTCAAACTCTTACAAAAATTATTTTAGCAAAATTTACATTTCTCTGCCATTTTGTATGACATGTCTATTTTTGTCATAAATAACTATCTTCGGAGCATCGTTTATCAATAGCTTTCAACGTTCTGACATGAAAAAATATCGCAAGAGAGGTTCAAAGTTATTCACAGTGTTGGAAAATCGTTTTGAGGAAATCGACAGTAAAAACCTGCTCTTAAAATTCGTAAATTCGACAAATTTTCTCCAAAAATCGTTTCCATCAGAATGATACGTAATTTTATGTGAATATTTAGAACACTGTATCTATTTATTTGTGTTTTTCTTCTCTGGCATTTTCCCCAGATATTTTATACACGTTTTCAAACCACAGTAATACAAAACAAATGCTAAATAAAAGCTGAAAAATATTCCGATCATAATGCAGATCAAGTCAATAAATATTCAATCAGAATGTCTGAAAATAAAAAAATTTCTGATCTGTCGCGCCGATTAGAGTATTGTTAGTAGTTTATAAAGCCATTCCATGATGAACGGAAAGCTAATTTGTCAAATTTCAGCTCGTAATTTCACTGTGTGTACACGTTAGTAATAAATAAAGATTAGCGCCCTGTATAATACTTTACATATATGTTTATGAATTGCTAATATCTTTCATTTATTATTTTTATAGTACCTAATTATAACATAATAATTCTAGTCGTCATATCCGCGCGGTTTTATAGCGCTTATGCTTATGATAATAAAATGCTATTCACAATTCGTATTTACCTGGTTCTGCTGTATTATTTTTATTCATGTATATTTAAGCAATAAACTTATATAGCTTCATTTATTTTCATGTACACCGCAGCTCATATAAGGTAAATAGATGGAAAAGAGGGCTTTAATAAAACCAGCGGGAGATCTCCAGTTATTCAGTGTACCTATGTATATTGTGTTCGCACATTATGAAAAATTAGTCCAAAATATGGAAAACTCTTCTTGAAAAATGCCTAAGTACTTAGATTGCTTCGAATAAAAAATGTAACGTAACACAATAAGACCAAATTTAAGCATATTATTTATTTTCATAAACTGATATTAATAGGATTGCATGGAAGTATGGAAAAGAATCACGGATTTCTTTAAGAATATTTTATAGTATACGACCGTTATTCATTTAAGCAAACTTGGACCAATATTTAACAGTTTTTTCGCTACACTTCGAGATTGATAATTAATCAGGAATAAGTAGTTAGGTCAGACAGGGATAGTTACTTTAATTAGTTAACTTTCTTTTAGTTACAGGAAGAATATAGATACAGGGTGCACCATGTATCCTTCTCTATATTGCTATCTCCTGAACGGTAAGAGATACAGGGTCGGTTAAATTAGAGAAAAGATGCACAGTATTGTGGCCATGTCGAATCCGTCAAGACATGAAAGATATTTGTGACTACTCCTGAAACATCCTGAAAAAACTGAAAAATCGAGATTTCTTATTTTTGTCATATCTTGCTTATTATTGAAAATTAATAAATAATTTTTAGTAGGCTTACATAAGCCGTTAAGATCTATCAATCTGTCATTACAAAAATTTTCAAGGTCTACTAGATCCAAGAGTTTTCACAGTCAACTTTCGTTTTTCTTATGGCCGCCATATTATTTTTTTATGTCGTTCGATATGAAAAAAATAATGGAAACCAAAAATTAATAAACTTAAAAAAAAAAATTTTTAAATTTTTATTCTTTTTTTTTCAAGGAAAGCCAAAAAAAAATCGTCGAAAAACCTCAATATTTGTAAAATACGCCGAAATAGTGCTTGCCTTATGGTTTTTTAATTTATCTATGAAATTCGGTATTAAAAGTTGTCTTTTTTGTAAAGAAAAAAGAAGAAGAAATTTTTTTTTTTTTAATTCAAATTTAACCTGTCTATGGTCATTGACACAGATACAGTTATTGTTCGGTCACAGTATTTACATTATTGTACATCATGTGTGTTGATTATATTATTGAAACATTATATCTTTTGAAATACATTAATTTCTTGTAGGTAGTTGATCAAATGTGCCAGCTGATCGGGGGAATTAAGAATTTCCTTTGGGTTTTCAATAATACCATGATTTTGTCGGTTGCTTGAGAGGATTAAACAGTATGTAAGTATGTGTTTGACCGTGAGTATGCTGTTACAGTGCTCGCATTGCGGTGGATTTCCAGAGGTAAACAGATATCCATGGGTTAGACGGGTATGCCCTATTCGGAGTCGCCGAATTACCATTTTGTTCCTTCTTGACATTGTTGATGGGAGTTCAGATCGCTTGAAAGATGGTTGGATTTCATGCAGCCTTGAGGAGACTCTGTCCCAGTGGTTCTGCCAGGCGGTTCTGGCGGCTTTTTTGCTGTAGGCTTTCAAGTCTGTGTGGATTTGGACTTGTGCAGAGATTGTGGATGAAGACGAGGCTTCTTTGGCTACATTGTCGGCCTTTTCATTTCCTGGTATACCTACATGTGATGGAACCCATATCAGTGTCAGGCTTATTCCTTGGGAGGCTAGTCTTTCGTGTGAGTCATGTATTTCTTGAATTAGTGGATGCTGGGTGTATAGATGGTTGATGGATTTGATGGAGGAGAGAGAATCTGTACAAATGGCTACGTGATGACGTTCGGTGTTTATAGATTTAATGGCTTGGAGGATTCCATAGAGTTCGCCTGTATATACACTTGCAAAGCATGGTAAGGTTTTGGTGGAGAGTGTACTGTTGAGGGTTACCGCTGAACATCCTGTGCCATTTTCACTTTTTGACGCATCGGTGTAGATGATTTCATCGAAGTTTGAAGTTTGGATGATTTCTTGGAATGCTTTTCTGAGAAGTTCCTTCGGAGTGTCGTGTTTAGGATAGTTAAAGAGAGATGTGTTGAAATTTGGGAGATGTTTTTTCCAGGGGGGAAATAAGGGTGTCATGATTGGCTTTGTGGATAGGAGGTCAGGATGCAGGAGGTTGATAAGGAGTGGTTGAAGAATTTGTGTTATTGATAGGACTCTTGGGGGTGGGTTAGGTGGTGGTAGCATGGCTGTCATGAGTAAGTATACTGGGTTCTGGGGGTTGGCTAATATCCTGGAGAAGTAGCTCAAAAGAAGGTGTTGGCGCCTCAGCCGAAGGGGAGGTTCGTTGACTTCACAATAAACGCTTTCATTAGGACTTGATCTGAGAGCCCCGAGGCAAATTCTGAGTGCAGTGTTGTGTATTGAGTCCCGGCTTTTCAGGGTGGATTTTGAGGCAGATATGTATATGACACTGCCGTAGTCTATTCTGGACCGAATAAGTGCGCGATACACTCTCAGCAGGATATTTTCATCGGCTCCCCATTGGCTGTGGGCTAAGATCTTCAGTATGCTGAGTTTTTTCAGACAGTTGCTTTTGACGTCAGCAATGTGCTGCTTCCAATTCAGTCTTTTGTCGAAGGTTAGTCCAAGGATTTTGTGCTGATTTACCGAGGAGAGGGTTTTCCCGTTAAGGGTCACTTTAGGGGTTGATGTATCATAGGATTTGCGAAACTTTAAGATCTTGGATTTTGTTGTGGAGAAATGGAGGCCAGTTTTTGATGACCAGAGGCTAAGTTGGTCTATGGCTGCTTGAATTAGGTTGGTTGTGGCGGATGTGGTTTTGCCATGACAGTAAATGACAAGGTCGTCGGCGTACAGTGTATATTTTACTGGGCGCTTAATATTTGCGCAGATGTCGTTTATGGCTAAGTTGAACAGCGTGGGGCTCAAGATGGAGCCTTGTGGGACACCATTCTCTTGAGTGAATTTTGATGAAGTTTTTCCGTTAGCTCTCACTCTATAAGATCTGTTTCTTAAGAAATTTTCAATTAAGGAAAGAATGTTGCCAGACAACTTAAGTTCTGTTAGTTTTTCCACGATGGTGGATGGGGGTAGAGAATCAAAGGCACCCTCCATGTCGAGGATAGCTGCTATAACGTCTTGGTTCCTTGAAAAAGCATTAGCTATGTCCATTTGCAGAACAGTGAGGTTGTCAATCGTGCTGCGTTGCGGTCGAAACCCGAATTGAGTTTCAGCGAAAATTCCATAATAGTCTTTTATTGACCATCTTTTCTATCATCTTTGTTGGCTGTCATTGATAAGGTCTCCTTGGTTTGTTATAGCAGGAATTTTGTTAAATGTTGTTTTTCCTTGCATCTGTCTAATCTTCACCCAAACTTGTTTAGATGGGGTATCACACGTAATTGAGGATACATATTTACTCCATGAGTCTCGTTTGGTTTGCTTTACTATTCTTCTGGCTCTGGCTCTGAGCTGTTTGAACAGGATTAATGTCGTTTGATTTCTGATTCTGCGGTACCTATTTAAGGCAGATTTGCATTCTCTGATGGCATTTTCGCAGTCGGCGTTCCACCAGGGTGTAGCTTTGCGCTTGGATGATATAGAGCATTTGCCAAAATGTATTTCCGCAGCTGTGATTATGGACTCGTTGAAGTTGTGTAAGGCCTCATCGATGTCTTCTTGATAGTCTTGTTGACTGAGCAGTGTATCAACATGGGAGTCAAAATTTACCCAATTTGCTTGGTTTAACCTCCATTTCGTTACTAGATCGGGTGCTTTGTCTACCTTATTGGATATTAGAATTGGGAAATGATTGCTGTCGTGGAGACTGTCTAATGTGTTCCATGTAAGAGTTGTTAGAAGTCTGGGGTCGCAAAGACTGAGATCAATTGATGAGAATGTCCCTGATGATATATTAAAGTGTGTGCTTTAGCCATCGTTTAATAGGCAGATGTTGGAGTTATTTAGTACAGTCTCGATTGTTTTCCCTCTGCCAAATGTCCTCTCCGAGCCCCATAATTTGTTGTGTGCGTTGAAGTCTCCAACTAGAAGAAAGGGGAAGGGTAGTTGACTTATAACCGAAAGTAGTTCAGTCTGAGAAAGATTGTAATTGGGTGGAATGTATATGCTGCAAACGGTGAGTTTTTTGGGACACCAGATAGTTATGGCTATACCTTCTAAGGAGGTGATTAGAGGTAGCGATGTGGTGTACAGGTCGCTGGAGGCAAATATGGATGTTCCGCCACTGGCTCTCAGGCCTGTGGTTCTGATGTTGTGATATCCCTCGAATCCCTTCAGATTCCCTCTGTGGTTTTCCTTAAAGTTCGTTTCCTGTAGGCAAAGGAGGTCGGCCTTGGTGTCTACTAATAGCTGTTGTATGTGTTCGAGGCGTGGGAAAAACCCATCGCAGTTCCACTGTAGAAGTGTGAAAAGTTATTTATAGAAAGAATGAAGTAGCGAGGGTCGGAATTATAGAACTAATTAAAAGCGGGATATCTGAAAGCTATCGGAAGTGAGATCATCACAGGGATCCAGTGAAGACTGCGACGCTAGACTGGAGATTTCTGCGCTATCTATTTGGAGATCTCGCTTGATCTTTTTAGTGAGCCTGGTGAACCTGTTTTTTAGAGATCTGTCGGTAAGGTAAGGGTATATCGTGTGCATGTCAGAAAGCAGGGCCTTCACATTAGTGGTAAAGCGTAGTGCTTCATCCACTGGGTTGGCACTTCCAAAAGAGTTCTCGATAAAGGCTATGAGGTTTTCTGCTGGGAGTGTGAATGTTTCTGGGAATTTTTTATAGACTTTTAGGATAGTTTCTCTATTGGATTCTGATTTAACTTACCACATTGACCTGATATAGCCTGCCTCACCAGCTGGTGTTTGAGTACTCACAAGTAGTCTTTCTGTTTTTTTTTTTAATATTGTAAACTCGTAATTACGTTTTTTATTTCTTATTTCATATTGTTGTAAGTTTATATTAATTTGTGTACTTTTCCCCATCCGATATAAGCTATTGGCTTGTTGATGGGAGGATTAAATAAATAAATAAATAATTCTTTCTTTGACCCTGAGGATTCTTCTGTGTCTTCTGTTCTCGGCTTCTTTTTGCTGGGTTTCAAGATCGATTTTACTGTAGAGTTGTTTGGTGGGGGGGGGTCATTTTGGCAGAGGTTGTCGATATTGTTTCCAGGGGACTCGTATGTAAGGCATCACTAAGGGGAGAAGTGGGGTCACCAGACTCAAGCGATGTAGGACAGGGTCTCTTTTGTCTAGTGGCAGGGAGTGGTGATTCTGCTACGGGGGGATTTTCTGTGTTTGAAATCTCGTGAGGTGGTTGTGGTAGTGTTGTGCTTGGGATATTGGCATCGGGGCATTTGGAGGCGATGTGTCTGCTCTGTTTGCATATAAAGCATTCCATTTTATCGTTTGATAGGAATATACGATACTGGTTATTCTCATGCGGTATCAATAGCGAGGTCTGGATTTGGAAGTCGTCTGTGGGTGGAATAACGTAGACTTGTCGTCGAAATGAGAGGATATGGTTGTATTCTTCTTCGGGAAAACCTGCTCGCAGAGGTGAGACTGGAGAGGCAAGTTGCAATCCTGTCTTTTTTAAAGCGATTTCGATAATTTCATCAGTTATTCCCGGGGCTATGTTGGAAATGATGACTCGTTTAGCTGGAGTAATTAGTCTTCTTACCGGGAGGTCCAGGTCTCTTACGCGGATAATTGGGTTTTTTGAAATTAAGTTGTCCACCACCTCAACGTTGCCTAGATAGATGCACACTCTGTTATTGGATATTCTGGAGGCGTAGCAGATGTTTCTGGGGCCTACAATATTGCCAACAGCCTTAACGTAGTCAAAAAGCTTGAGGTCATCCACTGAATGAAATAGAATGGCTTGGTCTTTTTTGGGATATACTCGTTTTGGTGTAGCCTTGGCGGCTGCTACATACGACGTAACTGTTGGCGTTGTGTTCGGAGTAATTACAGACATTGTGGTAGCGCTGACTATTTGGGGAATGTTACAGTTGTTATCATTAGTATTATTGCTGCTCTTGTAGTCAAAAGCAGCTCCTGTTTGATTGTCAAGTTTGGATGAGGATTTTTGCCTCTTCTTGAGTAGTTGCAACCGGAGGTAGGTCATTTGTATATTATTGGTTGCCTATCTGACGGGCGACCGAGTGCCCGTTTTATTATTGTTTTATCACTTATCACTTATCAGTTAAAAAATACAAGTAATAACAAAATATTGTGTTATTAGAAAAGGATATTTGATGATTTTGATGGATTGCACCTAGGTGCGGTGTAACAGACGACACTGTATGTAGCACAGAGATTTTAGCTACTTGATGATGCATTCACCATAAAAAAATATGTACTATTACTTCACCAAAAACGATCGAGAAACTCGTAGTAAACACGGAGTGGACTGCACTCGTGAAATCGAACGAAGAATCAATTTATTTTTTGAAGTTTAACAATTTTTAGTTTTAATGATTTTTTTTATACCGAACAACATAAAAAACAATATGGTGGCCATGAGAAAAACGAAAGTTGACTATGAAAACTCTGGGATCTAGTCGGCTTTGAAAATTTTTGAAATGTCAGATGGGTAGCTCTTGCCGACTTATGTAAGCCCACAAAAAATTATTCATTAATCTCCAATAATAAAAAAGATATGGTAAAAATAAGAAATCTCGTTTATTCAGTTTTTTCAGGATATTTCAGGAACGGTCACAGATATTTTGTATGTCTCGACTAATTCGAGATGGCCACAAAATCGCGCTTCTTTGGACTTGTTTAACCGACCCTGTATCTGTTAGCGTTAAGAGATAGCAATATAGAGAAGGATACATGGTGCACCCTGTATAAAGCATTCCCTTGATCCTGTTTCCTAGTCATCCCTTTCATTTAATCTAGCTTAGGCACTTTTGGTTTCAAAGCTAAAACGTTCAATTATTAACATGTTAGTTTATCTATAAAATCATATAAGGGGTGTCCTAACTTTGGAATTTCAATTTTGAACTATTTTTAAAAGTTATATGTCTGACACACTTCATCCCCTTAATCTATAGATTTCATGATGGATAGTTTCACCACTCAAGGTACTTGAAAAAAATTTAATTTAACATCTACACAGGGTGGTCGCTTTCAACTGGCTCACTTCTGGGATTTCCTAAACCATGTGAGATACAGAGTCGGTGGAATTAAAGAAAAATTTCATAATTTTGTGCTTAATAACAATCTGAAACAAAATTCATAGATTTCAGTCGTTCCTGAAAAAACTGAAAAATCGATATTTTTTATTTTCGCCATATTTTCTTTTTTATTATTAAAAATTAATTAATTATTTTTTTGTAACATTAAAATTGATAGTCTTAAATGCCCTATGTAAACCTACCAAAAATAGTTGATTAATTTCCAATTAAAAAATAAATAAAAATACGGCCAAAATAAGAGATCTCGATTTTTCAGTTTTTTCAGGATATTTCACCAAAGACTGACGGTAACCTTAATATTTTTGTCAGATTCTTAAACATAAAAATGTGCAACTTTTCTCCAATTCAACCGACTCTGTTATTATCTCCCATGGTTTAGGAGATACCAATGGTGAGCCAGTTGAAAGTGACCACCCTGTATATTTACAGGATATCAAACCAGTGATCGGAAGGTCATTAAAAAAAATCCCATAAGCAGTGGTTCGATTATTATTCATGGTTTTCGAACGAATTGATATTTTACAATTTTTGAAACAAATGTAAAAAAAATTAAAAATAATTGTTTGCTTTTTTATAGATAAACTTCTAAGATATAATGCTTCGGACCAACGTCTTATTCATACAGTTCCAAAAATTCAATTTGTTTATAATTATTATGTATACGCCGTAATTCACAAACGATAATTTCCCAAATAATTACGTAATCATAATTATATCTCCGTCTCATTCTAGTTAATTCTAGTTAATTATTTTCATGGGGCAGGAACGTTTTGTGAATACCGGCATTAGTCTGGCCACCTTTGTAATGTTAAATAAATTAAGTAAATAAATAAATCATTTCAGAAGTGAAAACATGCAGCAAGCCCTGGTGCAAGAATCTATGCAAAACGGTAATCGAAAAATTGGACCTGGAGCTTCTAAAAGACCCGGTATTTGTGCATATCGTCGTTGGTCTAGGACTAGTATACGCCTGTACTGTAGCATTTGGTACCTTCCTGCCGCTATTCCTGATGGAAGACATTGAGCTGGAGCTGCACGAGACCACCACCTGCATGTCCATGCTGTCAGGTGCTGACATCGCTGGCCGCCTCATGGTTCCGTTCCTCTCGAAAGTATTCAAGATCTCTAACAGGACCACTTTCCTCATCGGTGCTGTTGCATTGGCTCTCGTCAGGTCTTGTAAGTACTCAGATTATTTTATCACTGTATAATATTATGGATGTAAATATCACATCAAGTCAATAAAACGTAACATATATCTAACAAGTATTCTGCATCGTCACAGCTTTGCTGGTATACCAATACTCCGACTATGTTCTTTGTATTTTTAGTTTTTTGTTGGTATTTGTGGTTATCTTTTACAATCGTGTAAATTATATTATGTCAAATTTTATAAAGTTACGGGTGATTATAATATCAAGATTTATTATATTTCAGATTTCGTGGAACAGACTTCATACACTATGTTGTTGATTTTGGCGTTGATGATTGGATTCGTCCGAGCGGCTACTGTTATTAATCAGAACTTAACAATTTCTGAATATTCTACACCAGAGAAACTACCAGCAGCTCTCGGTTTGAATATGGTTGTCAAAGGAGTGGTGGTACTTGTTTTTGGGCAAGTTCTAGGTAAGTTCTAGTTTTAAACGACTTGACGATCTACATATCGGTGATTGTCTTGATTTGACACTGTTTGGAGTTTTAGATATCTTCTTCAGAAAGAATGTAGCGAGCGTTTCGCTCGCATGTAGAATCAACAAGTAAATATGAAATAAACAGCACTATGAATTACAATACAGTGTGTTTGGTGATCGGACATCTAAAATTAAATTAACAAAACCGCATTAGAAGCATAAAAAGAATTTCCAGATCAGACGTTTTTTTCCCCGAGTATTCCCTAAACAAAGCCCTACCTGGAAAAAGCTATTATTTTTTAGTAAAACAAATAAAAATTTAAATTTTAATTAAATTTTTGATGAAATTTTAATTTGGCTGTCTATGTACTCAAAAAAAAATAAAATATTTACAGATTTAATTTTAGATTTTTGGAAATATTTTCTGAACGAAGCCCGATCAGGAAAACGTTATTATTTTTTATGCTTATATGAAATTTTATTTTGGCTGTCCGATAACCGAACAACCTGTATTAGCAATATTTGTTATAGGTATTTTCAAATAAGGAGGAATAAAATTATTAACTTGAAAAATAAATTTTTTTGGTAGATAACTATAGGATTTTTTTACATTAATAACACAAACTGTTTTATTCTGAACTAAACTAACAGCCAAATGCTCGGTATACCATAAAAACAACAAATAATTTCATATAAATAAATTACAGCAACCCTTGCATATGACTAGCAGACCTAAACATAAGAGCAGTTGAGTGACATGGGTGGTCGCTAATAAGCGTTTAGCTCGCGCGGCGGCAACAGCGGTGAATGAAGTGTCCATAAAAAATAAATTTACACGATTTTCATTACAAGATCCTTTCTATGTTTCTTCTTAAGGCTATAAACTAACCTAGAAAAATCGACAAGATTGTACGAGTTCAAATAACATAATAGTTATAGTTTAAAGACAATGGTGAGCTAAACGCTCATCTAGCGACCACTCGCGGGTTCAATTCATTGTAAAATTTTGGTTTGCCATTCTTGAATTTTAAGCCCTATTGTTTTTCATAAGATTTAAAAGCATCTCATTCATTAGTTCGCAGGGTTCCCACTTCAGGGTCTGCAAGAAACTGTTAAGGGGGGCACTTTGACTGAAAAAAACTGTACTGGTGCGAGCTGGACTCGCTTGCCAAGGATATCATAGAGAATCAAATTATTCTCAAATGTTAGCAGTCTCAGTTGGTTGCAAGTTACTCTATAGCGATGCTATTTTTTTTTGGGCTCCACTTTTTTCAGAGAGAGAGAGAGGAGGAGGATATTTTATATATTCTCAACGCTTAGAAGCTATCAAATACAAGCTTTTGGCAAAATAATAAAAGAATCTGACAACCTTTAGCTACTCGACGAGCAAGAACGACGCTCATAGGGTCGGAGCTTTTTTGCGGAATAAGAGAAAATGTACTCAAAGACAAAAAAAGACTTTCCAGAATAAAGCCAGGCCAAAGTAGTAATGCTTGGGGATTATTACCAACAAAAATTTGAAGCCCGCATCAAACTGAACAGAAACGGTTTGAGAATGCAAACAGGTTTTTGTCACGGGACATTGTAAACTTGGAGCACACCTTAGCAAGATTGGAGGGGGGAAACCCCAATACATCTGGTAGAGTGCCATTATTATGATGTCTAGGTCTTTACCAAACAGCGGAAAAAGACTTACCATATTTAGAAAATCGAGACTCCTGAATCTCCTCCGAGAACTAGAACTGGATGTGGTGCTATAATCGAATAGTCACTACAAAAGGGGAACACAAAAGATCTTCTAGGTCGTAGTATAGATACATCCCCAATTATTACAATAAAAAAATTTGAACCCCAAAGATTTTTCTCATATCCCAATGAAACAAAATAATTCAATTTAATTTAGTTTCATATAAATATAAACCGTCGTGCTTTAAAAAAAAATGAAATTTGAAAAAAGAGACCGTAATAAAACAAATTTTTCAAAATTGCCAATAATAGAGAAGTCATATTTCGGAAATCTTCGTATCTCTTAATTTATAACCGAGACTTTTCCATTTTTATGTGACTTCTTAGCAACCCTTCAACAACGCCCTGAATAGTTTGTCCGCGACTTAGTTTAACTCCCCTGCTAGATCTAACTCAACGAAATCTAGAACCGCTCTAAGCGGATGCTTTTTCGAAGTCTTTGAAGTTAAACTTGTCATTCATATCCGAAAGTTCATCATTTCATGAAGTTTTGTTTGAGATTCTACGAAGATTGTTGTCCTTTTTCTAAATAAAGGTTGGTTGGCCGCGAACGTTGTGTATTAGCCACGGAACATTTTTAGAAACAGTGGCAATTAGGTTTTTAGGAATTAATTAGGTAATTAATTCATGATCAATCAAACTCAAGCATAATACAGACGACTAAAGAGTTATTTACTCGAATTGAAAATTCAACGAAGGCTTTATAAATATCAAGATCTGCTACCGCTAGAATATTTTGTTAGAGACTCCGGCGTAGTATCAATTTTTAAGTGTATCGCCTGGAGTAGCTTTCGAGTGGCTAGTGTATTTTTCCTACACTATGATAACATATTATGGTTTAGGGAACCAATATCTGGAGCATAGTGTGGACACGTTGTTTTTCCGTTGAGAGTTTTTAATGATGAAATTATCATCATAGATGATAATTATTACAGATAGTGAATAGTCATGTCAGGTGAATCCAATTTTCCAGAGACCTATCATCTCTGTATAGATCATTCCACAATATTTTAAAGTAGTAAATCCAGAGGCGATCATAAACCTATAAGAAGCAGTTTACTTGACAATTAGATGGGCAGGGTAGTTTACGGAGAAAGTAAGCACTACTCTATCATGTACTTAAGGGTCGTCTGTTCAAACCTGTAGTGTAATTTTTACTTTCTTGGCAATTCTATTCTACATCTATCGTAAATGTAAAGGGATTATGTTTGTCTCTGATTTAAGACTTTAAAATATCCTAAAATGTTCTGTATATGGTATTAATTCGCGTATAATATTCGTAAAAATACTGTTTACTATTGCTTTGGTGGAATTTCAGAAAATTCAATTCAATTCATGACTGATTTTCAGCTCAGGAGATAAGCTATCATACAAAATACTGTACAATAATAGTCCTTATGCATACCAGCTTACCGATTTACACCGATCAGGAAGGTCGATTAATCCACACTTGTGTTATGTGAAATAACAAACACACTACAGGACAGCGACCAAAATATTACTGTTGTGGCAAAATGTATATTAATTAGCAACTTTTCAATAGCTAAAATTATGTTTAAAGCGGATCAGAATTTCCCAGGTATCAGACAGCGATATTCCACCACGATGGTGGATGGGACATCCCATATTTTATTGCATTTTCAGATTGTCTGAGAAAATGTAATAACAATGGCGCCTATAGCTGCAGTTTATATTGAGTATGCTATGAGTTATAAACAAGTGAAAATTGAAATTTTTAATTTTAAAGCTATTTACAACGGAAATAACTGCAGATATCAGAGAACGGCTTACATGTCCCCATTTTACCTTTTTTATGGGGTATCCTATTATGTAGTTGAAATGTTTATACAGGGCGGTAAAAATTATGAGATTTTTCATTACCCTGTATAAAAATTTACCGTACACTTTGAGAAAACCCGTAAAAAATTAAGATAGGGTAAAAATTTCAGAAGCTAATAGCGTACCCAATTTAAGCGGCAAATATAGACACCATCGTTATCACATTTTTTCAGACAATATTGAAAATGTAATTGTATAATGGGTTGTCCCATAAAAAACAAAGGTGGTGACTTCTTTCGCCTTTTTTAAATTTGTCGCCATCTTGGTATAATTTCATTTTGACTCGTTATTGTGTATAATCGCCTAGATTCCAAATTGCAGATCCCTAGATTAAGTAGAAGTTGAACTTTTTCTAATGAACGCTTTAACAGGATCACACTATATAGGCTGTCCCTACTCGCAGTACCATTCTTCTTTGCGTTGCGAGGAGCTTTCCTGTTACTCATTTATTGTTTTTGAGGGCCGTCGCGCAGATCGCCGCACCATAATGGATAGTTGAGTTCACCACTGAGATCACGATTCTCCTTCGTGTCTCCCCGCTCCTCCCACATTCGAATAACATTTTCTCATTATAACTACTGAATTGTAATAAGCATATTCTAAAGTTAAAAAAAAAATCAATGCTATCTAAAGTGTGCGTTATCGATTTTGATCATTCGAAACTGGCATAGTGAAGAAGGTCCATAATTGAGCTTTAGTTGATAAATAAATACCATGATGAACTTGGTTTTAATCGGTACACTGACACCGTGACCGACCACCTCACGTCCGTCTTTTTCTGTCTCCTTCCTATATGTTCGAAGTTCAGGAATCCTTGATATAAATACTGTGACAAACAGCTACGACGAGTTCTAGTGACTTAGCCGGGTGCATTTGAGATAATCCCCCACCTTATTAGATTCCTCTATAATTTGGAACCATAGGGTTCCAAATCCCCATAACTTGCTCGTGGGTTTTTTGAATAGAAACTAGGATATCAAAAATAAGATTTATGATTACTTTACATCAAGTGAAGTTGCAAACAAAATGTATCTTTAATATTAATTTAACATGTTATTATTATAAATAAGTCGCTCATAGTAATTTTCTTTTCCAATATTCATCTCATCGTAAATCAGATACCGACATAATTCCGATGAAATAGTGTTCGCGACTATTTTGCATCTAATATAAGAGGTATTTATAATATAGAAGCTAATATAAAAGGTATTTCTGTTCAAAGGTTTTTTTGCAAATCGATCCCGCATGCCGTTGCATTTTCAAAGACAAATACATCTAATGAGTAGTCTGCCTTTGATTAATGTTTTTATTAATTATTAGGTATTATAAATAAAAAATTTCATTTCTAAGTTCAATTGAATAAATTCATGTTAGAAATAATAATTTTTACTTCTAATTTCAGGAGTTATAAAGGACAATATAGACAGTTATCGTTACTGTATCCATCTGGTTGATGTAATCGTGCTGATAGTTGCGGCCAGCTGGACCGTGGAATTGGTCCACAAGAAACTTAAAAGGATGTGAGGCCATTTTTCCTAACATTCTTTCTCTATCCAAAGGATAGGATAATTTAATTATTATTCCAATAATAAAATCTCCCAATCATTTTTAAAGACGTTGCTAGAATGAGTACTTAATATTTGCTTTAATTGCTTTCTCTATACTTCATTGAATCATCTTAATTAATAATAATTAAAATATATTTTTTGCAGATTTCACAGAATAATCAAAGGAGACTAATTATAATTACATATAATTATTCTTAATTAAGTTGAGTAGTGGTCTAATGATTATTCTTCTTTGGGCAATTTGTAATAAATTATTTTTTATTTCCCTTAATTAAGTACTGAGTTAGCATGAGTGGATCGTCTTAGAAATACTGCGTTCAGAAATTTAAGAAACCTCAGTGTGAAGTTGTTAGAAAAATAGTTTGTAGTTTTATTTTTGTTAAAAGATTATTTTTCTAATTTTCTTAAGCCAGTAGATAACTATAAGTGGTGATCAAGAAATTCTCTATAAGATATAAATTTAAGGCGTATAAATTTAGAGAAAAAATTTAATAATTCAAAGCTCATTTCAATCACTAGATTATTTCTTGATCACTCCTGAGTACTTTGTGATGTCGGGTAGTTCCTTTTTTAACCACGAAGTATTTTTATATTAGTATACCTTGAAGTGAACTTTAGCAGCTATTTTTTTGGAGTATGTCTCCGTCTGAAATGATTCTTACTGAAATTGCTCTGGAATATTTCCATCAAGCAAAGAGTTTCATCAGATCGGGACTCCACTCAAAAAACGCCTATAGCTAATTGGCTGAAGAGTGCTTTTTTATGATTTTTGACATACAAAAGGTATTCGATTGGGATGGTTTGAATATTATGTGAGAATTAAAATGTGATAAACTGCCTAGATAATCTAGTAATTAATCTATTTATTATACAATGTTCTCGTTTGATTAAAAAATATAAATAAAAAAATAATTTCAAGCTTTATTTTTATTTATTTCCCATAAATCTGGATGCATTATTTAGCGTATTTTTAGAAGAGTAATAGATATCTTAAACAAGAACTCAGTGACAGGGCTTGATATTCAAAATATCACTCCTGTGAAATAAGCACCTGCAAAGTGGAAAATCGTAATTTTTTTGCCGTTCTTAAAATTTCAAAGAATCTGAAAATTCTTCAAATAAATATTGAAATAATTTTGAAAGCAAATTTCACAGCTTCTAGTATTATACCAAACTTTCAATTTCATTGTGAGTTATAAAGACGCTACCTTCACGCGGCCTTGCAATCAAGCAATCGTCCCCAAAATAAACAGTAGAAGGGTTTTTAACTCGGTTTTTGATTATTTACAAAGAATTGATTACAGTTAATAATGTATAGTAATAGATAATTTTGTTATAAATTATATTTTTCGTAATCGTCTGTAAACAGTGTTGCACCTACAATAATAAGCTCAGTGGTTGATCAGGATTAGTAAATAAAAAAACTTTATGAACTAGAACTTTGCATCAATCAACTTTTTTTAATAAAACAACTGATTTTAAAGTATAGGCTATTTCTTTTTACCTTATCTGATGACTGCCATCTGACACTTTACCAACCAGTTACACGCAGGAATTTACAATAAAATTTCTCATTTTCATAAGCAATTCACATATAAAATTTTTGCTCTACATTCTGGTTTGGAAACCTACGAATCCGTATCATGGTTTTTCCATTGATAAATAGTTTCAACTATTGAAAAAAATTTCGAAAATGAAATACAAAATAATAGTAATAGTTAGAGATGTTTCGTCCAAACGACCTCCAGAGGGTGTTTATGTTTTTGCTACAATGTCAATGCAGGGTATTTCGATAAATATATTTCAGGGGTTGTTGCGCGAAACAGACATTTCTAAATTGAAACATTTCAAACGTAAAAGATTTACAAAAAGATCTGTAAATTCTAAGAAACAATTATTTCCAATTTAACGTTGACCAGAAAGCGATGGAGTATATTCAAATTTATGTTTATTAAACCAACGAAAAGCAAAGTAGATAGGAGCGGTAATATAAAGGTACGGCGTGAAAACTAAGAAGAATGGAACTCTCAAGTGTTCCATAATTTGGTCGCAACCGCGAAGACGTTTATTAACATGACGGCAGAACAAGCAACCAAAACAACAGGCATTGTGAACCGGTATAAAGTGAGCGGGCGTCACTGACAGTGTCGCTGACGCCGCGACGCCGTTTCCTTTGTGTGCCCACCCCATCACTTTACCGCGAAAGGAGCCTTGTAGCCATCGAGCAGTTCACATTAATTATCAAATTCATAGACAGTTTGATGTTAATGAACAATTATAGCTAATTCAACTACGATACAAATAATCATTTAATCTACATCGCTCCATTTATATAGTTTGAAAATTGAAGCAAGTTGTAAAACACGAAAGAAATAGAAGTATGTATATAGGGTATCTATATCTATAATTTACATGGTTCCAACTGAAATAAGGTAGTACGAGATGTAACGAGCTGAACCTGATAGGGATGAGCATCTGCGGCTCGACGTGTATTTCTGCCCTGTCTTCTAGGGGGGATTAAGGGGGCCGCAACCGACAGCGCTATACAGAGTATACTTGACAAAATAACTATATCGTGCGTCACGGAAATACTCAATTAATAAAAAGGATAACGACTAGAACGGTTACTGAAACTGTTGAAAGAACCGTTACAACTACTACAGAACCGCATCCCTGTGGAATAGCATTCCAATGGCTGTGTTTCATTTTTCATTAGGAATACAACCTGCAACGATTCAAAGTCAACGTGAATCGATATCTCCGCTCATGCACCGCTCCCAGAGCGTCATAGGGATTTCGATGCAGTGCATATGCATTTTAAATTATTGAAAAAATACAATATACCTACTTCAGATTTTTTTGTAATTTGGGTCCTACTAAAAGTGTCTCATCCAATGAAAATAACAGCCCAAATTTTTAAAAGTTCAAATCGAAAAAAGATTGTGACCTGGATTAAAGTTTAATTTTGGTCTCGCAGCTAAAAATTCAACCAGTCCAAATATACGAAATAATAAATTTAATAATATAAATTAAAAACTCAATTATCACTTTTATATAGGCCATTGAAGTTGTCTGAATGAACAAATGGTATAATACCTACAGGGTATTGATAAACGCGTGAGAAAAATCGACAACATACTATGGTCAGGTGTTGTGGGACTTCAAAAATTCAAACAAAACAATTCTATCTTCATTTGTTTTCGAGATATCTCAATAGTTGCTTTTTAAATTTTTGCGTCATTTCATTGAATTTTCAGGTAAGACAACAGAGTCTGCAATCTCTTTTTAATGTTTCTATTCTTATTTTGTTGCAGTTTGCAGTCATATCTATTTGTAAAAATTTAGCTGTCTTGAAAATTATTGTTATTACATTATAACTGCGATATGTGTAGGCTTTCACGGCCGGCTTCTATTGAAAGTGTATTCGATTCCGGGCTTTTTTGTCGTGGTCCATAGATATTTGCTTCGAACGTTTCGTCTACAGCAGCGGCATCAGCGAATTTCGAATATTTTCCACGAGTTTTCCATCACCGTGTGCACAGGAAGTTCGACTTTAGTTTGTGAAGTTTTTTGCACTAAGCAGGATATTCCACTTTTACTGGCCTTTTTTCACTTCTCAATTTTTATCATAATTTTGTCCTCGCAGTATTTTTACATATTCAAATAGGTGCTTCTTGATGCTTTACAAAGATCTGTTTAATTTTCGAAATTGTCCAAATCAATTCTCTGCATGGTTACCTTTAAATAAGACCATTTGCAGACATTTAAATAAGACTTCAACAGATCACTCTTGGAAATTTGAAATTTCTAAGTTAAGTTTCGTTTTTAAGGAAGCCATGCTGGAGAAAAAAGTTAATGAACTTGGAATTTTTTTTGAATGCCATGCCGCTATTCGTATCCTCTAATTATGGGTTACTATGTATATCCTATAAAAGATGTCCTATAACAGATATCCACCTCATGACTCACTCAATGATGTGAATTAGCCATTTCTTCGCATAATCAGGCGAATACATAACTCAGGGGGAAGGGCGTTATTTTGAACATATTTATAGTATAATGGGAGAATTGGGCTACATTTATGACAGTCTATACCTAGCGGCCGAAATAACGTGCAGTAACTGATATTAATACTAAAAAAGCAATTTCGGAGAAACGGCAAGCAGAAACTTACGTTTGGAGGAACATTTCTGTTTGACGCTTCTCCGTTAGTGAAAATGTTCCTCCAAACTAAGTTTCTGATGCTTGTCGTATCTTCGAAATTGCTTTTTTAGTATTAATATCAGTTACTGCACGTTATTTCGGCCATGAGGTATAGCTTCCTGTATAATAATCCCAATTATTTGATTGTGGGATTTTAACGGCCTGAGAGTAGTTGAGCTATCTCTTGAGAAAAATGGTATCCAAGCAACCCCGATTTTTTGCTTTTCCCTTTCCAAATGTTAGCTCACAAGTTAGGTAAGCTATTCTGGGTAAATCAAATATTATGTATATTGATCGTGCTTAAGTACAGTGATCAATTAAATTTGCAGCATTCAAGAGTTGAATGGAGCGAAAACACCACCCTTAAATATAATTCTTGTGTTTTTCCATCACAGTCTATATTTAGTCTGATTCTTTTTTTGCAGATTCGTCATGCAGCCTCAAGTAATTTTACACAACAAATTTAAATCAATATTTTCTTAGAAGATGAGATTCTGTAATACGCTCTAAATTAATGCAAGAATGCTTTCACAGTGTTGTGGATAAAATTCCTAGCTTCATTTCAAAGGATTGCAGGATAAAATCTTATTATCAAATCGTCTACATTCCCTGAACTTATTGGAAAACAATTTTATAGCATAGTACAATCATGTAAAAAAAACCTTTATCTACTCCTATTAGATAACAAATCAATTATTAGTCTAATTTTAACGAAGTAATGGCATGCATTACTATTGCCCTATCGAATAATAGTGTCAGGTCAATTGAACAATGAGCTCATTATTCAATCGTTAATGTCAATTGTTTAACTTTACCGTCCTATTCTGTCAGTTTGGCAGATCCAAACTACTGACTACTGTCAATGGTCCACTGACGTGAAAGTAGAGTCCCTAAACGTTTATTTTACGTTTAATAAAATGTTATAAAAATATCAAATCACAGAATATTAGGATGATTTTGATCTTTCAACTACTTATAGCATACGAAGCTACTTATTATAATACTAAAATGAACATGTTTTAGTATCCGTGCGTAGTTATAAAGCCCTAGTCAACCGCTGTGGAAGTTGATGCCTTTGGAACGCTGCCAATAGGTTTAGTCGACTGACAGTAGTGACAGCTAATCACGATAACCTAACATTCACATTATTTGTTTATGTTTAGTTTTAATTTTACAATACAAATTATTGTATTATAAAAATTGAACTTAAAATTATTACAAACAGAATAATACAGGATGTTCTTCGAAGAAAATAACATCTCGAATAATACGCCACCTGATATAATATGGGGAAAAGCAACAAATTCATCAATTAATGGTTTACTGCCTGCAAAATCAAAAGTGAAATACGATGCGCGACGAAATCTTTCACCCTGATTTTGTAATTTTTCTCCTTTTAATGTTATTTTACAAATTTTCAGTCGACAGTGAAGTATGTAATATTTTCTGTACTTTTGCAATATTTCAATAACCAAATTATTTAATTAAAGAGAACCATATTTTTTAATAAATATAAAACTGCAATCCATAAAACTTTGTTACATAAAAATTTAATTCTACCGTAAGTAAAATTATTTTTATTCAAGTATACTCGTAGATAAAGTATAGTATTCCACTCGCGCATAATGGCTATTATCCACTTAGATGTTACATTTTCATCTTCGTGGATAATAGCTATCATTATGCGCTTGTTGAATAATATACTATTTGTGCATCAATCGCATAGATAGTGTATTTTTATGCGATTTAATTAAAAATATTTTCACCGTTTTTAAATAGGCTTTCTGAAATTTTCCATGGCCAGGTCATACTAGCGTAGTGGTTTACTGTGAAAATTGCATTTTATTTAGTTTGAAAACGTGCCATTAATGGATTTTTAAATGAAACAAAAAGAAAAATTTGGCAAATTTTAAAACACAAAAAACCAGATTTTGGAGAAATATTAAAATTCAATTTCAGGCCTTTCAAGCTCTTCCACATATAAAATTGAAAGTTTTAACAGAGCGGTAATGCTTAAAATTTTAATTGGACTATAAAAATCGTTAATACTTGATAGAATTCGATAAAATTTAGTTCAGTATTATTATAAATCATGAAAACTTGATTTCGGGCATTTGAATTTTCGTAAAAATTGTTATTTTTGAACCCCTGTATTTGCAAGATGTAAAAAAACTTAGAAATTAAATGAACAGGATGTTCTCCAGGCTTTACGTTAGTGTAAAATTTTCTGCGGTAATAAGCCAGTCGCGTGGATAGTAAAAGGGTAAAAGTTGCTAAATTTCTATACCGATTGATCAGCACATTTTTAAAGGAATATCGGTCTAGTCGTTTCAAAGTGCCTGCCATTTAACTTTTGTAAAAACTTCTATTTATTAAATCCGGTAGTTAATTCATACAGTCTCAATATAAAATAGCTAATTTTCCATATCCAATTTATGGCACGTTTTCAAATGAATTGAATCGGAATTTGCACAATAGACAACTACTCTAATGTTATGAAATAATGTTATGTAATGTATGAAAAATTTCATCAATCCAATTTACAAAATGTCGAAAATATTCAAAATTGAATTAACGCATAAAATACAACACTATACTATTTATGCGATTGACGCACAAGAAGGTTTTTTATCGTGTGGAGGCTTGCTGTATATATGTGATGAAAGTATATATTTTTTATACAGAATACAGTAATACCGCCACGTGAGATGTACTGATATATTTTACACGTGAGATATTTTTACCGTAAACACTACAGATTCTTTTATTTTTTTATTTAAGAATTAACGTGTCTCAACTACATTGGTTATTGACACAGATACAGTATGTTACATGGCATTATATACAGGGTCGGATACCTGATCTAATCTATATATGTATATATATATTTATATAGCTCAGTGTCTTTCAGATAATCGATGAGATGAGGGAAGTGGCTGGGTGAGCTGAAGTATTTCTTTCAGAGTTATTTTTAGTTTGTGGGTCTCTCGATTTTCTGAGTAGTGAGGGCATTCTATGAGGAGGTGATTGACCGTGATTGGAGAGTTGCAGTGTGAGCATATTGGCGGATTTTCGGAGTTCATTAGGTGCTTGTGTGTTATTGTGGTATGCCCAATGCGTAGCCGATGTATAATGATGTTTTTTTCCCTAAACACTATAAACTGACGACGGCTGATGATGATGTCTTCATAAACTAACGCAAAAAAAAAAAAATAATTTTGATAGATTACAAGGCGTGATTTATGATTTAGGTACTTCTTGAAATATCTTTGGCTAAACATATTGATTTTTTGACACGTATCTCATAAACACCAATAATTTTAGTTCCATGTTTATTGGAAAATTACTTGTATTTTAATCGTCATCATGGGTGTATTCCCAAATACGTACATAATATAATATATTCTAAATTCAGGAAACAACTCTTAGTCTACTTAAGGTATTATACTTCAAGAAAATTCAAAGTTGTCTATTATAAGTACACTCCTAGGACACTTCTTTTTTCAAAATAACAATTTGTGAATATATTTTTACATACACTCGGTGCATCTCAAGTAGATGCAATATCCATACGAATGCGAATTTAATTTGAGGATTTAGCTGAGGAACGCGCACCAAACCTGTTATATGGTAGACCCACCATTATACAGGGTGTCCGGTAAGTACCTCCTAATCTCTCGGGAGCATACAGGGGAAGTCAAAATAAACCTAGTCTATCATAAAAAAACATTCCTAAAGTGACCCTAAACGGAGATACAGAGCCCCAAAATGGTACCCTAAGATTTACTTTTTTGGCTCTAACTTTTATACCGACCTATATAATTTGATGAAATTTTAATTTTTTTATAGAGGCCATAAAGACTCATTAAGCCATATCAGAGTGGATGTTTGACGTTCTAAAGGAAGTCAGGAACAGACTTATCACCACACTCATTGTGTCAAAGTTTTGACAGGTGTCATTTTACAGACTGAAAACTTATTTTTTAAATACGCTGGTCATTCATCTTCACAAAAGGTACTTATTTCGATAAAACTAGCGGTTCTCAAGATAAATCGACTTTTATGCGAATTTTGATGCATAAAAAAGACCATTATGTAGGTAGGTTTATCAACAAGAACCTGATTTTTACCTGTTTGTGTTTAGCATTAGTAACTTTTGAGTGTTTAGCATACCTAAAAATCGATTTATTTCGAAACCGTCAGTTTTACCGAAATAAATTAAGAACACCTTTTTTAAAGATAAAATTTTCGAGATACAGGGTGTCACTAAATAAAAAAAATCAGTTATTTCACGATATCTCAGGAACCGTTTGAGATATAAATCGAAATGTTTGCGTACACAACTTATCAAAAATATTAGCACCTTTTTGATATAGCTAATTATTTTTGTATACATGATGCACCATGCATATATCTCTATCTCGTAAACGAGAGATACGGGGGTCGGTTGAATTAGAGATAAAATGCGCAATCTTTTTACCATCTCGATTCCGTTAAGACATTCAAGGTATCTGTGGCCGTTCCTGAAATATCCTGAAAATAACGGAAAAATTGAGATTTACTATTTTTACAATGTCTTTCTTATTATTGAAAATATTACCAATTTTATGAATTATTTTTGTGTAGGCTTACATAAGTCGGTAAAAGCTACTCATCTGACGTTTCAAAAATTTTCAAAGCCGACTAGATCTCAAAATTTTCACTCTTCTTTCGTTTTTCTTATGGTCGTATATTGTTTTTTTTTTATGTCGTTCCATATAAAAAAATCTTGGGAACCAAAAACTTAACATTACCTAACATTAAAAAAAAAATCAAATTTTTTATTATTTTTTCATAGAAAAAAGCAAAAAACAAAATTTTCGCTAAAATACATCAATATGAGCAGGCCATACTGCTTGCCTTATGGGTTTTTAATGCCTCTTTCATATTCGGTATAAAAAGCAGGTGTCTTTCTTAAAGAAAAAAGAAAAAAAATTGAAATTTATTTTTTGAAGTTTATTAATTTTTGGTTTCCATTATTTTTTACGAAAGCATCTAGGAGTCACCAAATTATAATAAAATTATGATTTTCAATATACAGTGTGTCCAGTGTAAATTTAATGCTTAATGAGAATCTGAATTTGAAAAAACTCTGAGATCTAGTCGGCTTTGAAAATTTTTGTGATGTCAAATGGATAGCTTTTGACGACTTATGTAAGCCTACAAAAAATAATTCATTATTTCCCAATAATAGAAAAGATATGGCTAAAATAAGAAATTTTGATTTTTCAGTTTTTTCAGGATATTTCAGCAACGACTGGAAATATTCAAAGAAAAAATTCAGATTCTCATTAAGCATTAAATTGTGCAACTTTTCTCTAATTTAACCGACCCTTTATCTCTTGCCGTTTTCAAGATCCGCGCATGTAATGCCACTTACACTGGACACACTGTATTGAAAATAAAATACAACATATAATGTGGTATTTTTTTTATACCAAACGTCATAAAAAAATAAAATGGTTGCCAGAAGAGAAACTAAAGTATGAAAACTCTGGGATCTAGTCGGCTTTGAACATTTTTACAATGTCAGATGCCGAGTTATGTAAGCCTGCAAAAAAATTGTTTATTAATTTACAAGAATAAGAAAGATATGGCAAAAATAGTAAATCTCGATTTTTCAGTTTTTTCTTCGTCAGGAACGGTCAAAAATATCTTGATGTCTTGACATCTCGAGGTGCCAACAAAATTGCGCATATTTTCTCTAATTTAACCGACCTTGTATCTTTTAACGTTCACGAGATAATAATATAGAGAAGGATACCTACATGGTACAGCCTGTAATGTCAGTGAACCAAATCATAAGAGAAAATTATCAAAAACAATAAGTGATGTTTTTGTCCACAGTATGACATGCTGCCAGTTTTATGTTTTTCACCATAAAATGCTGCTTTTGTCAAAAACAGTTCACGTTGAAGTTTTTGACTGAAAGCAGTTTTTTATGACGAAAACTTTGACAGTTTATACTGTGCTTTCACAATGCCAACTTTTCCAGTAATTAGGGACAAAAAAATTTCAAGCAACCCTAAAATCTTCGCCACTACCATATGGAAGAAATTTAGGTAGCGCTCAAAGAGTGAATAATAGTAATGATAAGATATGTACAAACGTTCAGTTTAATATCTCAAACGGTTCCGTCAAAAAACTGTACAATAAATATTTTTTACACCATGCATCTCGCGGACCCATGTATTAGGAAGTTTTTTTCTCAGAACGCGACAAGGAATCACACCTTTTATTTTCCGACACATGTTTTGAGACATCCTGTATGGTGGGTTCCTAATAACACTCCTTGACCTATTCGATTACTATTAATTGCATTTTTGATAGTGCACTTGTCACGAATTTAAATTCAGGTTATCAGAAATAATAAATTATGATTATTATTCCGGATGAGAAAATTTAAAAATTATTTTTTTCTTTAGGTACTTCAAGTTCACCCAGATTTTGTAGAATAAATCAATTTCACTCTATCTGAGAATGTAGTCTGAAATGGAAACAGCACCGATGAAGATGACAGTGTGTAAAGTGAAGTCACGCATTGAATTTTTTCTATATCGTATTGAGGAGTCCCGTACGGTCTATAAAATCTTCTAACCCCATGAGGATGATGGACTATATGAATTGTGTAAGGATATTCCACACGTATTTCCCGGATGACATTCAGATCGAAGCACCATTACTATTACTGTGTTGAAAGTTTAAAATAAATTAAATTCATTTTAAAAGGAAATACGAAAACTAATTACTCCTAGGACGAACTTCGATCGTTGAACTACTTAAATTAAATGCTCTTAGATATTGCATTCTTTGTTATGGTGGAATATCGTGAGGGCCTTGTGCATCGGCGTAGGTGGGAAGGAAAATGATTTGAAATTTCATAGAAATAATAATCAAAGAAAAGTTCACTCTCTTATAAAAATTTGATCAAATCATCCTCGACACACCGAGTAAAAAAAGTAGTGAAGTATTCTTCAAAGGCAACTTTAATTCAGAAACATAAAGTTTATACAAAGTAATTTGAGTTCAAGAAAATTCTGGTTACCTACATCTTTTATTTATCATTATACCTACTTCCTATACCTATCCTGTGAAGCTTGCTTGAAACACAGAGTATAATAATTATATTGAAATTTTAGGTCACGTTAAAAAAAAATAAATGATTAATTTATATTGGGTTTGGATGCAGCTATCCTGGAAGTAATTATTGCAGATACTCTTACATTTTAGTTCTTTGATTTAATTAGTGCCTTAACTCTTTTTAAAGATCATCGGGATATACGCACCTGATTATTATTATTATTTTTTATAGGGAATGATGAAAACAGTATTAGAGTGTTATTGCACACGTACGTGCCTTTACGTAAATAATTAGTATAAATATGCGTAGGTGAATGTAAGACTCAAAAACAATAACCGAGATTATATCATGATCATGTTTTTTTAGTTAATAACATTTACATATATGATTTAAAATGCATCAATGTTAAACTCCATTTAAAGATACAGTCACGTTCTATAAGGAACTGAAATAATCGTTGCATAAAAAGCGAATATCTTGAAACTTGCCATTTAGTTAGTTTAGTTTAGTTATATATTGCGTGGGACGATTAGTGACACCTCCACTGCGACCAAGCGATCTTTTGTGGCTCACACCTAAGTGCTTTACATCCATTCCAGCAGGCCACTGCTTTTTAAAAAGCTAATGACCTTAGATGGTGTGAATGTATCCAGGTCTCTTGGAGAGAGAAATACTCTTCCGAACGTTGAGTGCCTGGTTCTTCCCAAGGCGGGTCAGTTGCATAGAACATGTTCTGCTGTTTCTACATCCTCCGAACACAGGCGACATTCTGCGTTATCGGCTAGATTCATCCTGTGTAAGTGGTGGTTCACTTTGCAGTGTCCTGTGTATAGGCCTATTAGGGCCCTTAGGTTAGTCCTTTCGAGTTCCAGTAGCTTTTTAGCTCTGTTTCTCGATGGTCCCTCAATGAAGGTCTTAAAGTGAGTTAATCCTGGTAGAGTTTGCCAGTACCGAAGTACCTTATTTTCCGCCCAGGTGTCTATTGTTGTTTTGGCAGTATTTGAGGAAATGCCAACAGCGGGTTCTGGTCCTGTAAATTTGGATTCGGTTCCTCTTCTAGCCAGAGAGTCGGCTATTTCGTTCTCTCCAAGGCCAGAGTGACCTGGAATCCAGACCAGAGTCAAAGTTATTGTTTTTAGCTATCTCATTGAGTGCTGTTTGACAGTTCCATACTAGTTTGGAGTTGCAACGAATGGAGCAAAGGGCTTTCAGGGCCGCTTGACTATCTGAGAAGATTTTAATTGTTTTCCGCGTGCAGTGCATTTCGTTCAGCATCTGCGCGCTGAGTACAATGGCATAAATTTCTGCCTGAAATATTGTTGCGTACTGACCCAGGTTTGCAAAAAACCCGCCATTGGTAATATCCTTAAAACAAATAAAAAATAAAAAATCAACATAATAATCCGAGTTATCATAATGTCGATCCCTGTTCCAACAGACCTTCACAAAGGTTCGAGAGAGAGTTAATAGGAAAAATTATTAATAGGTTTCTACAGGGTCTTTCAATAAAAACTCCCAGGCCAATTATTTCGAAAACTAAAAGTGACATTTGAATAAACGCCAGTTTTTAGCCTCTATGATTGGCTTCACAACTGTGTAAAACATGTTTTTGAATAATAGAAGATGTAGGTGGCGCCACCGTGCAAATAATTCATTCGATGACAGGAACTTTTAAATGTTGTGGATCTTAGAGATAATTAATTTTTGATTAAATTATGTTCCACAAAATTTTTTGATAAATCTAATATGAACAGAGATATTTGGGATTATTTTTGTATTTTTTTTTATTTTTAACGAGTATTTTAATTATAAATATTTTTAATATCTTTTAGCAAATTTTAGTTCAATTGTGGTAATACAAATTTTAGTGATATCGTGTAGCGCTAAATTATTACGTTCAGTGACGTCTCAGGGGGTGCCTTAACAAATAATATTGGCCAAAAATAAGACGCCAGTGAATTTTTGGTAATTTTTATATTTTTTTCGCATTAAGCAACTAAAAACATCCTTTTCTTGTCTGTTAAATTGTTTTTATTGCTTCGTTTTCGAGAAATGAAAATACAAACAAATTTTACTGCATATCCATGGAAAAAAAATCATTAATCTTTAATATCTAATTTATGGTTTTGTTTCTTAATAATTATGGGGTTTCATATCCCATCTGGCATTGTTAGCACCGGCCGGCAGATGCCATAGGTAATGTCTGTTTCAAGATATAAGGAAACTTGTAAATTATATTGCCAATATTGAGCTGCCCACAGATCATCCCTCAACAATCGAAAGGTATAGTGTAAGTAACCTGAATTCCAGGCTTACTGAAGCCGGCCAGGACCGTACTTGGTTTAAGAATCGTTTCCACAAAAAGGGCTGTGAAATAGAAGAAAAAGACCCTGAATTTTACATATTTTTTAGACTCCATTCAGTTTTTTGTAAACTTAAAAAAATCTTATTTAAACATTATTATTTATAATTTCTAATTGGGTCGAGGTTGGCCTTAAATATCTAAGAGGCCTAAATGTCGGATTTATTGTAATCGTTGATCATCACTTCTCTTTAGTACGTCCATAACAAACTATACTATAACTATATTTTCCCAATGAGAATATAATAATGAAAAATTTAACTGAGCCATAAAATGAAAAACAAAGAAGAAAAATAACGGGCTTGGCTTGGGTAGTAGGGCAGTGTTTTGTTGTCTGCCATAGAGCTCAATCGATCCAAGTTCGTTATTTTCGTTTTTCATCACTTTCATAAACAATAATTACATATAGGGTGCGTATTCAATGGTGCATTTCCTGACGGTACACTGTGAGAAGCAATTAGTGCAGCACAGGAATAATAGTAAAAAAAATTTAAATTGAGATATAAAGAGGTAAATTTGAGAACTCAACTTCTATAATATTGACGGTTATAAAAATTTGTTTGCTTAAAATAGAGACTTCGATTTGTTCTCTCAAATGTCATCAAAAAAATCAAAACCAGGATTTAAATTTAGATGCAACGAAATCAACTTAAGTTTTTTGGTGTTCCATGCACCAATGAAAAAAAAACTGAAATAATCTCAATCATATAATAAATAAAGGAAAGAATGCAGGTCGTATGAGTATAAAGCACATAAAGTGCATTTACTAGCCTGTTAGATGGGGTCGGAGTATTCCTCCATCGCCCTTAACAATTGTCATGCTAGCAGTGCCCGAAACTTCAACTGAGAGCTTCCACACATCCACAAACAGAACCAGCCAGAGTACCAGAACAAGCACAGACACGTGTTTCGCCCTACTGTGGCTCAGTGTGCTGCATCCGAAAGCCCTCCAGGACTTAAGTTACCAATTACCAAGGAAGCCAACCAATTACACGGCTCTCCGTGCGGATTAAGTAGAGTGACATCTAGCGATCAGTCTGAAGAACTAATCGTGAATTCACTTCAAGATTGGCGATGGAGTAATACTCCCACCCCATTTAACAGGCTAGTAATTGCACTTTGTACTCATACAGCCTGCAATCTTCCCTTTTATTTTATTTATTAATCGATGAGTAATACTTGCCTTTTTCTCTCGAATTCAACCATATAAATTTAAACCGTGCTTTAGAAATTATTTTTATGATATTTGAAAGAAGAGGCATTTCAAGCAAAAAATATCTCGGTCAATTTACAAGAAATATTTTATTTTACTATTTTTCCTGTGCTGCACAAATTTCTCCCTACAATGTATCGTTGAGGAAATACTTGCTCACCCTGCATATCTAATATTATTAAGCCAATATTTTACCTGACACTCCCATCGCGTTATGTCTGTCAATATCGACTCCTAAATAATTTGAAGATGAAACAATATTAGTATTATCCGTTTTTACAAAAGAAATTTTCGGAAATGTATGTAGTGTGACTATTTATTTATGATGTAAATAACATATATACCGTCGTCTTTAAGTTGACTGTTAGCTTCTTGTATTCTGACCATGCTGGATATGGAGAGAACGAACTTGCCGACTCTCTGGCTGGGAGAGGTGCCGAATCCGAATATGTCGGACCGGAACCAGCTTTTCGAATCATGAGTTACCGAATATTTCCAAAACAACAGTACGCAACTGAACTGAGAGGGAAGTCCTCCAGTAACTGGCATACCAAGATTGGACCACTTATTGAAGGCCTTTATTAAGGGTGAAATGGATCGCACCTAGGTAGGATGATAAGGAAATTATTTCCATCGCCCTCGTTAAATCAGTCCAAACCGAAAAAGCAAACAGTGCAAGAATAGGTACGTAAATACCTAAAGGTAAAATTGTTAGGAAATTAAATCGCAACTACGCGCCCTAAAATCCAATGAAATATTGAAGTCAACAAATTAGATATTCATAAAAGAGAAACTGCTCTAGCTAAAAATATTCCAGCCTCTAAATAACGTCCAAAGGACCAGCAGAGCTAGGGTGGAGGCGCGCCAGATGTTAAGGCAGGTATTGTATCAAGACACTCTCCATCCGCGTGACGGAGAATAGGTGACCTACATACAGAACGGGTGGAAAGATTTGTGAAATCGTGAATCAAACAATAACCCCTTGCAAAGACAATAGTAAGTCGCTAGGTATTCCACCCACGATAATGAAAATTAAACCAATCAATAAAGAAAAGAAATAAATGAAGGTAGCCGGAAATTCACCACGATCCCGAAATAGCAAGCAGGTGGGAATGCGAAATGAAAGTTAAGCCGGTGTAATTATAATAGCTAGGTACAATGAAAAGACGAAAACGCGTCGGCCGATTTTAAGGAAAATTTAGGTAGTGGAAGTTCAGGACAATTCAGTAAGGTAGCTGCAAGGTCAACTTGCCAATTCTCAAGACAAGTGAGATATGATAAGGAATAAAACACATAAAATCACGGTATAAGGCAGTGCCAATAAGGTGCATTGTTGCATGTCGTGTTTAGAAAGCGGACCACCGCTTCTATAAAAGCAGACGTCTTACAGCAGCTCAAGACAGATAGAGATAAGCTTCCGAGCAGGTCGAATCTGACTCCCTAACCCTTTATACGGTACCCAGAGATGGCCTAGCGGACTCCGGGATACCTAATCCTTATCTATACCCGAAAATTCTACCAGAGATGGCATAGCGGACTCCGGTCGAATTTCCCTTATCTACCTTGGAAAAACTCCAGTTGAAAACCCGAAAAGGGCAAATATCGTTTCACGCCAATTTCAAATCACAATTCTAAATTTCCTCAATAAAATTCGACCAAATATGGCATTATAGCGGACTCCGGTCGAATTTCCTTTATCTACCTTGGAAAAACTCCAGTTGAAAACCCGAAAAGGGCAGAAAATCGTTTCAAGCCAATTTCTAATCACAAAAAAAATAGGTATTCATAAAAATTCCAGCATTCAATTATTACCCAGGCAAGCCCACGGGAATCCTGAGGAATAATTATAGAATAGCGGCCTAGTTTGGTCAGTTGGTCATCACATTTAAAATAGCAAAACAAAACTGCGAATTGCACAGAACGTCATATTCGAAATGATAAGGTATATTAACTCACCGCCTCGATAGGTCAGGTAGAACAAAAAAGATAGCCGCAGGGCAAATAGGTATTGACGGTCCAAAAGAGGCCAAATAAAGGTAGCCCAGTGAGGCAAAACGACGACACAACAAATAAACAAAATGAGTTAAAACAACTATCATGAGTATGACGTTAATTCAGGAAAACCGCTTTCACGAAAGAAAAGCAATTGGAAGGACATTCGTATAATGTTTAAAGAGGAGGTAGCAAATCAAAACAAACATGGCAACACTGCTCTCGATATCCAAGCCAAGCTAGCAACTCGACAAATAGACAGACATTCCCGCCATATCCCGGGTAGTCTGTAACCAAAGTGGTTGTCTTCTTTAATTAATTCAAGCTGTTGCTTGAAATGAAATCAAAGAAACTAGAAAAAGGAAATTAGGCAAAGAAAATCATCGAGTAGGTAAACAGACAGACATTTCCGCCATATCCCGCATAGTCTGTAACCAAAGTGGTTGTATTCTTTAATTAATTCAAGCTGGTGCTTGAAATGAAATCAAAGAAGCTAGAAAAAGGAAATTAGGCAAGGAAAATAATCGAATAGGTAAACAGACAGACATTTCCGCCATATTCCGGATAGTCTGAAACCAAAGATATTCTTTAGTGTATTCTTTAGTCTGCAACCAAAGTGGTTGTACTCGTCAATTAATTCAAGCTGATGCTTGAAATGAAATCAGACAGACATTCCCGCAATATACCGGGTAGTCTGTAAACGAAACAAAAGCAAAACGAAATAATAAGAAAGCACAGGTGTGCAAAAGAGTGGAATCCGAAATGGATTGGAGTTTGAAAAATGCATGAAAGGAATTCATCATTCGCTTTCCATTGTTTTGTACTCTCTATGCAAAATCACAACCCCTCTCGCCCTTCACCATTTTACACTCTTGCAAACAAATTCTCTCGCTCATCACTCGCTTTTAGACATCTGATCGGAAGTCCACCGTTAACAACAAGTCTCAGTTAATTTCCCCGCATTTCCTAAAGAAATCCCAATCAACCGAGATACCATGAGTCATAGTAGGTTCTTTTGCTCATCCTTTTCGGCCATACTAATCCTGGCATACCTCAATCAAAGAGCATAGGTGAATACGGTAAAAACTACGGTAAACACACCGAGGAAAACACAACGGTCCTATTAGGGGAAACCCAGAGGTAAATAGACAATCACAGGGGCTTTTCGCCACAGGCTAGGGGGCCCGGATCCTCTGCGTTACAAGGGTACTTCGAAGAAAAGGACCATAAAGAACTATTAGATCTTAATAGAGGAAAGAACTGAAAGCCATAATAGGCCCATATACAGGGCACTGCAAGCTGAACAATTATCATCTGCACAGGATGGGTTTAGCGAACAGCCCCTGGATTTAATCTCTGTATGGAGGATGACGAAACATCAAAAGGCATCCTATGCTAGTGTCCCGCTTTGAGAAGTACCAGATTAAAACCTTCGGGAAAGACTTTCTTACAATGGAGGACATGGAAAGGTACATTAACAATAGTCAAGATGATCAGTTTCCTCAAAGAGGCTGACCTGATGGGGTTTATATACCACGACTAGATGTGGAGCCACAAAGAGCTTTGGTCTCAGTAGAGTGGTCACAATTACAATGACCTACTCGCGCACGATGAATCTATAATTGCTATTATAATTCTGCGCTAATGCAATTTATGTAAATTGTAAATAGCAATAAATAAGTGGCAATTAAACTACGTTTGTGTTTTTAATCCCAGTAAAATTTAATACGGCAGTCTGCCACTGGTTATGACATTATGTGTGAAAGACCGTTATTAGATGTATAGTATAAACATGCACATGCTGGTTTTAAATTTACCATGCCCCTCCCTCCTCTGTTATCTACGATAACAATAATTAATAGTTACACAGGGATTATTTTTATTTAGAAATCTTATTACATTCTAAAAAAAGTGCGAATCACGTGGGGCCTTAATGTATCAGTCTTTTAAAAAACCAATTTTTAATTTGAATTTACAATTTATTTAAAACTATTGGGGATTAAAATCATTACTTAAAGTTTCGTCAGAGTTGCTGGGACGTCTGGCATTTGATTACAATAATAGTCAATCAATCCACCTATAGGTATCATCTAATTGCAAATACATGTAACTGCTAACTAAATAGAGAGTGAACATAACTTGTGTAATACAAATTCACTAATTCCGATAATAAAAAATAGTCAATAAAATCGGAATGTAACTTTATTTGGTACTGCATTTTTAAGGACATTAAAACGATTTATCAAAAATAGGGAGTCGACATATAAATCCTTATAATTGAAGTCGATGAAACTGACAAAGTATATGGAGTTTAATTCTTTACTACGTCTTAGATATTATCGTATTATCATGCCATATAAGACCAACTGATGGTTTTTGCCACAATTTTGGTTTAAAGATAATAATATATTCAAAGATATAGCCAACGTCAAATTTTATAATCATCACCCTGTACATGCAGTAAAATATTTAATTCTATTATTTATATATCAGTAATATATATAAATAAAAAGAATTACTTTAATGTATTCCTAAAATTATTAGCTCAAATAAAAACATAATATAATTAATAGAAATAATAATTAAGGAAAATAAACGCCGCCAATGATGCGGGGGCTGGTGATTCGAGCTGATAAGCGGCGAGGTCGCGAAGGAGGAAGATCTGTCGATATCTGGGCCGCGCGATGAACAATGTCTCGTGATCGTGGAGAAGGAAGAAATCTCCACCCGGAGTCCGGAGTTGCTGAAAAGTACAGAGCGAGCGAGTTACAAGGGAAGGCAGAGAGCACAGAGAATGGAACCGGCGCTTGCCTCGGGCAACACCTTGGGTGCTCTGCTGGCTGCTGAGGCCGAGAGTGCTGAGTACCGTGAGCACATTATACGCCGGCCACCGACATAAAACTACGTGAAAGCATGGAAATTCCATTACAGAAAGCCATACTCGTAAATCTCAGTCCGGTCCGTCCTCCACTGTCTACTGTCTACTCTACTGTCTACTAACTCCGCTCCTTGCAAACCGTCACACCACACCGAAGCGTTGCCGAGCATTTAAACTTTCTTCCGAAAGTAAGTCATAAATAAACGGATTTTATAATTACCAATTTGATGTTTCATTATAATAAAAATCAAAAGTACTGAAAATAAAAAATATAGGAAGTAGAGAATATGAATAGGCGGATGTTAGTTAACGTCCCATATTCAAAAGACACCTCAGGCTAGGGAGATAAAAAGGTATGGGAGCTGATGTATCGAACTACCCAGCTGTGTTGACAAGATCAGAGCTAAAGGATTCAAGCATAATCCTCGTTCGCGTATCATCGGCAGGAAGTATATTTAAAAAAATAAAAAATAACACACACGTTTAATTGTAATTTATAATAACAACACTAGTGACACTGTTTTGAGAAACAGCAATTTCTTGTCAGTCGCTGAGAAAAAATTCAGCAAAGTTGGTGTAAAAATTTTACAATTTGTGCTGATTTTGAGTATCTTCATGTAAAGAATTATTATTTACGGAGTGATCTAGACTGATGTGCCATGTTTTATATGCGACGCAGAAAAATATTAAAAAAGTGCAATCATTGCAAGTCCTGCAGGCACTAACGGTGTATTTCATCAATGGTAAACTTGAAAAAAATCTGCGGGATCTCACTCCACTAGATCACCGATCTCACTTCTCTCAAGATTTCTCTAGCTAGATCACTTGAGAGTTAATCAGTCTCACAAATATCGAGTGCTTAATGTACTTAAATGGACAAAAAGAAATCACATTTAAGCTTGCAGAATCAAGCTGGCCAGGTTTTGGGTGTATTACAACTGATAAATCCGCCACAAAGCTCTTTTACTAAATCGGGTGCTTCGAAAGTTTTACAACAAACACAGTCTTGTTCTGTAATTTTTGGAATTAACCTTCACGATATTATTGGAAACCATGCTGAACCTGCAAAAAAATCTTGCTGAAATCTGGAAAACCATTGAAAAAATTTTACCTGCCAGGAATGTCTCGAAGTAGGGATACTTTCACTACTATATCCCTCGATAAGCACAAAAGTGAGCACATTTTCTAAGAAGGTTGTAAACAGGTCCATATAGGAACATTCCATCCCATGCACTGAGTTTGAAAACGTACTGGAACTGATGTACCAGGATAATTTTTCGTTATGTTTCGAGTGATTTGAACTTTGTCTCTTTACGTCTGTTTAGTCTTTGGCCCGTTAACACACTTCACGATATTTCCTCTGTTGATCGAAGATTTACAACAGCAACATTTTCCCTAGAATTCTTGGGTGCCACCACAAAATAATTATTTCAGATAGATCTAAAGAGAACAACATCCAAATTCAAAGTGAAAGTGATTTAACATCCAAACGAAAGTGAATAAATTTCAAGTATATTTTTTTTCTCTTACGTAAGCGCCTTTAGTTAATTCAAACAATAATAAATATATAACCAAACTTAAGTAATTATTTTCTTTGTCTATAACAAAAATTATTATTCATATCTAGTCTATAGTTACATTTATTATTTAGTTATAAGTTATAAGTTATAACAACAGTAATTTCATATTGTTTACATTACATCTATTTCATCGATCTGGGATTAGCGATGGGAGAATCGAATTAGAGTGCAGCGACAGGTCTAAAATACTCGTTACTTGATAGATACCCAAGTGCAAGAAGCCACTATTTACGACATTTTTGACGCATATATCTACTGAAGGATTTAAAGTTTCGGATGGAATACCGATGATTTTAGACTAATAACAACTCGCTGTTAAATTACAGTTAATCACTATTTAAGAAAGTCCAATATTTCAATATTTCAATATCTCGTAAATTCGAGGTATCGAAATTATAATCTGCGACATTCCGCACAATTTCCATGGCCAGCCGAGGAAGTGTGGACACCCGATAGTAAACTCTAGGGTAAATTTAATCTTCGTATTATAGGTAGAGAGAAAAACATCTCAATATTTGAAAGATTCCAGGATTAACGCTCACTCAGGGAAGTGCGAGAGCTGTGGGTGTCTATATTTTGCTCTCTGTCGTTGACCCTTCACTCATTAAACTCCCGACCGTAGACAAACTTCAATCGAGAGAAACATTATACTCAGGTAATTAGAGAAAGACTAATAAGACTTATATATGGTTGTCAGAAAAAACCTCGTAATAAATACAGTACCTGGTATAGAAGGTAAATAGACACCATTATTCATTAACGAGAGAAGTCTTTTTTACTAGTGACTTGATCTTATAATCACGCAAGCAAGCTCGGGGGAGGTAAAATAAGAGCCAAAATAGCAGGTTGGAAACAAGCATCTTCAACAGTGTGGTAGTTAAAATAAAGATCCTGATAATGAAGTAAGATAAACTACCATTCTCGAATGAGAATAAACCTGAGTACACTGAAGTGAACGAATCTAGTTCCAAATTCTCCATGTTCTCTGCTTAGTCTTATTACGAGATGAAGATTTATGACTTGCTCAATAGACAAGCTCTTCTCGTGTTCATACATTATCAGAGAGATGTCAGTTACGGTCGAGAAAATAACCGAGACCGATTTCTTTGCGGCTACATAAAAATTCCCAGCCAGTTGCCATGATTGCTCCCTAGGCAGGAATGGAGCTTCAGGAATACTAAAAGTGCGCGCCGAAACGCTCCCGATCTAACTATCCCGAAGCTGGTAGATGGCTTTCGGTACTTTCTGTGAGTTGCGAGTCTGCGCTGCTACCTCATACGGGTGAATTTTTATAATAATTACACCTGGTGGACTTTCTCCCTTCTGAAAGATTACTGGAAAATTATTCGGGATGAATTTTTACTTAGTGGCTGATATATAAGTCTACACTTGGTTTTATTAATTTTTTCTCATATTTTAGAGTCACAGATCACACATTTTGTATCTACTTGACTTCATTATTTACTGTGAAGGCAGATTTGCAGACACTTTTTGTTTTCGTCTCTTCGTCCTTCAAACTAAATCCTTCTTCCACAATTTACCATATATATATATTACTAAAAATGAAAAATAATTCAGTTTTACCTCGTTATAATGGACATTGGGAGCCATCAGTGATAACCATCTTCTGTACTTTTAGATCTCATATACCTAATGTAGTGTATTTGGAACTAATAATAATCATACTCAATTACTAACACTTACTAACACTTTATATCTTCTAAGAATTAATGTTGTTATTAAGTGATTAATGCAATTGGAAAGAAAATATAACAGGAATAAACAGCAATTTTTTCGGCCAATTAGTGTACTCTATATATTACATCTACGTTTCGACATCGTACATGTCGTCTTCAGGATGCTAAAAACAATATCACAGCTATTCTATATTTCTATATTCTAATGTAGCACGCTACAAGTAATTACAACAATTATTGTAATAATCTAGTCCATAAATAAAAATAATAAATGTAGTCAATTACCTATGTGATATTTACCATATAAGAATTTGTGTTTGATGTGTATATCCAGATGTTTGTGCTAGTTTTGTTAGTTTTAATGAATCCTCACATGTAGTATTATAATCATTTGTATAATATATTTTTCTCAGTGCAAATAATTACAAGAGGCAGGAGGCAGGAATGAGACTGCGGAGGATTTGGTATCCGAAATTACGTCAGAGCCAACTGACTCATCGGCCGACTCAGTAATCATCGGAGAGACCGGCCGTTGCTGTGGTGGAGATCGGTAGTGTAGGGGGTATGACGTTACCAGACCGTGACCCTATAAATAGGAGCGCTCTTCCAGCCGCACAGTCAGTTATCAGTAAACACTAGGAGTGGAAGCATCGTTTGCGCACACGTAACCGCTGATGATGTTTACCGCAGCTCTAGACGAAATGTTCTGAAAAATCTACATAGAGCACGACAAAGCAGCCCGGAATCAATTACGATTTCAATAGAAGCCGGTCGTGAAAGACTACACACA